>OX380342.1:13381480-14120582 GCA_947425015.1 Pterostichus niger | reverse complement strand
TGAAGTGGTACGCTTCTATATCAAATTTATTTAATACATTTAAATGTTGTATCATGTTATGGCCATAACTGTACTTTTGAATTTTTGTCTAGTTTTGTATACAGGAATTAATAGTTGAACAGACGATGCATTTTTTGTGTGTTTATTTGTTTACTTTAGCCCGCGCTTCGCACCGGCTGAGATACGCGCAGCACCGCAGACCTTACTTCGACCAGTGGCGTATGCAAAGTTATAGGGAAATTATGATTATATTATCTCTTTATTAATTATGAAGTAATAACAGTAAACTAGGTAATCGAACTGCAGAAGTATATCATAAACAGATACAAAAGTTCCAGCGAGAATATTCGCAAATATATTATTGTTTGGTTCTCATATAATCCCCGGGTAAGAATTTTATGTACGGCCCTGGAACAAAACCTAGATTGATGGTATTTAGAAATCTGGACGATATGGACACGTATGGACCTTCTTTGTTTCAGCAGGGTGTGAAAGATATTAAACAGTGCCTGACACCATCCGAAGCGGAGAGAGACGGGAACCCACGCCACCTTTGGAGACGGGGTGAAGAGATTGCACCCACCTTAGACCATCGGGGTGCCGGGACAAGAGGACAACTAGAGTATATAAACTACACGATTTGCCTCAATCGTGGAGACTCTCCGGGGTCTCCACTCTGACTCTATATCAGTAAATTCAAAGTTACATCACCTTCCCCATCGTCACTATCAGTGCTAGCTTATGCAGGCACGGGTGAAACCTTCCTAAATCGATATGCAGTGCTATCGGCATCCGGGCACGCTATCACCCTCCAACCGTCACTATCAGTGCTAGCTTATGCAGGCACGGGTGAAACCTTCCTAACTCGATATGCAGTGCTATCGGCATCCGGGCACGCTATCACCCTCCAACCGTCACTATCAGTGCTAGCTTATGCAGGCACGGGTGAAACCTTCCTAAATCGATATGCAGTGCTATCGGCATCCGGGCACGCTATCACCCTCCAACCGTCACTATCAGTGCTAGCTTATGCAGGCACGGGTGAAACCTTCCTAAATCGATATGCAGTGCTATCGGCATCCGGGCACGCTATCACCCTCCAACCGTCACTATCAGTGCTAGCTTATGCAGGCACGGGTGAAACCTTCCTAAATCGATATGCAGTGCTATCGGCATCCGGGCACGCTATCACCCGCCAACCGTCACTATCAGTGCTAGCTTATGCAGGCACGGGTGAAACCTTCCTAAATCGATATGCAGTGCTATCGGCATCCGGGCACGCTATCACCCTCCAACCTTCACTATCAGTGCTAGCTTATGCAGGCACGGGTGAAACCTTCCTAAATCGATATGCAGTGCTATCGGCATCCGGGCACGCTATCACCCTCCAACCTTCACTATCAGTGCTAGCTTATGCAGGCACGGGTGAAACCTTCCTAAATCAATATGCAGTGCTATCGGCATCCGGGCACGCTATCACCCTCCAACCGTCACTATCAGTGCTAGCTTATGCAGGCACGGGTGAAACCTTCCTAAATCGATATGCAGTGCTATCGGCATCCGGGCACGCTATCACCCTCCAATCTTCACTATCAGTGCTAGCTTATGCAGGCACGGGTGAAACCTTCCTAACTCGATATGCAGTGCTATCGGCATCCGGGCACGCTATCACCCTCCAACCTTCACTATCAGTGCTAGCTTATGCAGGCACGGGTGACACCTTCCTAAATCGATATGCAGTGCTATCGGCACCCAGGCACGCTATCACCCTGCAACTCACCACTCGGTGCCATCGGCAACCGGGCAAGGGAGAACCTTCCTTTTTACCCAGAATATTCTTTATATGAACTTTGAGCTTGGTGACATACATCATTTTTAATTGCTGTTACTCTTTTACTAGGGTGGCAATAAATGTTATTATTATTTGATATGGAAAGACTGTCACAATGATATAATTCTATTGATTATATTTATTTTACTGATCAAGTATTCCTTGCTAATTGTTTGCAAAACGATACAACACTGGGCACTGGTTACCGTTGAATGAAACCACCCAGATGGGCAATGGTTACCTATAAAGGAAACTTAGGAAAACCCCCCATAGTGGACAATGGTTACCTATAAAGGAAACTTAGGAAAACCCTCCACTCGTCGTTGCCTCAGGGCCAACCTAACTACAACGATTGCAACAATACTGATCCACCGACTTAACAATGTTTAAATAAAGATATTGATGCATTGACAAATTATTGTGATGGATCTGGAAATATCACCTCTGTGAGACTTCAATGATTTATAATTAAAGTATGGAATTTTGCTATTCAAGAAACATTCTCATTAATTTTGAGAATATTTTGATGATTGGATTTGTCTCTCTGCTTGAGGTTTTTTGTCGTGTTTTTCCCTCTTGCGTAAGGTAAATACCAGAGAGCTATTTTACTATTGAGTTCACGATAGAACTTTGTGTTCAAGTCACTCTGTTCGTTCTAAATTCATATAATAACTAATGTCTGTTGATTACTTGGTTTTTCAATAAATGCACAAGGTATGACGTCACCGTCATGTCTTTTGGAAGGAATTTACATCTTTCACTCAACTCAACCTTTCCCGAATTCCCCCACCATTGACAGCTACTTCGTATTACGAACTAATAAGGGTTAAATTTATTATACACAACGTAGGCCATTTTACATTGTTTTATAGAATCATTTAAACACAACGTAGGGCTATAAAATATTGTTTTACACTAGACGATCACACAGTATGAATTCATTGTCGGGATTCATTCTATTTGTAAACGGCTGCCTTCTGAAGGCATTAGTATCGCGATGAAGACATTTTATGATAGATCATCGTTAAAATTACAATCGGTACACATGAACAAGTTCGGTAACACCGTACTTTTATAATTGTGCCGTGAACAGCGTGTTCAATATTTGTAAATAAGAACGCGTAATGTTACAATTGGTGCCGTGACCAGGATACGAAGTTTTCAAAGCTGTCAATCGGGGGAGAAGGAAAGTGATGAGTGGCAATGGTTTATTAAGCATATTAGTAAACATTGGAGTGAAACATGATTTAATACTGGAATGGATTTTAGATAAATTCGAAATTAATTGAGTGTTAATTTGAGCAGTATCGAAAGATCGGGAGCATCAATTTGAGTGTCAATTCGAACAGTGTCGAAATATCGTGAGCGGGATACATTATTTTCAAACGTGTCAAGCGTGGAAGAGATGAATAAATGACTTGTAATTGTTTTGTTATTCGTTTTAATTACTCACGTTGTAGTAAAGAAACGATTGAACATTACTGGTTTACATTGTTAGAATTAAGTCCATGGACCGTTTTGGATCGGGTTGAAATCTCGTGGCCACGAGTATACGTCGCCATAAAATATTATCACAACGATATTCTCGCGCAGTGTGAATATTTTCGGAAGTGAACAAATATTTCGGATATTCTGTTACCAACAAAGGTGTATTAAATAATAATAATAATAATCAAAAAAATAAATAAATAATACAAAGTTATAACATTGTTTAAACAAATACTGCGAAATCATCAATATCAAATATGATATGGAGAAATTTGGATAAAGAGGATAACGATTTAAAAATAATTAAACCAGAAATTGTAAATATACAACTATCATTATCTCAGGAACATAGGAAGCAAGGAAAAGCAAGAGAGAAAGACGGAAAAATAAAAACTAAGAAAAAATCTAGTGTGACAGCAAAATAACGGAAGGAAACTGAAACGATTCTAAACAAAGACTAAAGCAGGTTTGCAAGTGGGATAAATACGAGAAAACTAAATCAAGGACATTTTGAAACATAAAATGGGGGAGAATCTTTCATCGAAAATAAAATGAAATTACGAAGATTTATTCAAAGTATTGCACAACACAACAAGTGCGAATGGAAATAATAATAACAATTGATAAAATCAATTAAATATTTAAATAAATTAACTATTAAAAAGTATAAATAAATAAAATAAAAACTTTAGAGTAAAACTAAGTAAAGTAATTAGTGAAATACATAAATTAAAATAGTGAAAATAAGTTCTCAATGAATTTGTAAAAACGAAAAAAGAGATTATTTGAAAAAAAAAAACTATCGAGAGTGCAACTGAGGAACCTAAACATTCACCAGTGACTACCAAAAGATTGGGTAAAGATATGGAAGACATTTTAAACAAAATACAAAAAGGAGAATTGCGATTTAACATATCAGAAATTATAAACAAACAACAACCATAATGTCAGTATGGACTATGACGAGAAACAAAATAATAATATATTAAAATGAGTGATTAGAAGGTAGAGAACGGGGGAGAATTAAAGTCAGGGAAATATAAGTTAACTATGTTTTCAAATTATTTGGAGTGAATTAGTGAAATAATGAATTAATACAAACATGGTATAAAGTAAGGTGATAAATGGTTTGGTGAAAAAAACAAGTGATACAAAGTTGGCGAATATGTAATAGAAGTGAAATCAACTAAGCTGTAAAAAAAAATTAAATTTGTGAAATACTAAACATCCTAAACTATCAAGACATAACTCGACAGAGACAAGGGATGAATATAGTTCCAACTATTGAAGTTCACTGGAATTCCATGAGGAGAGATTTTTTTTTTTATGAAACTACAACATAAACAAACTTAGGAAAGGGCTTCCGTAGCAGGTGCGGAACTAGTGGAGCTGAGCATTGAAAAAATCGTCCGATACACAGACGATGATGTAAATATGATCTTCAATCTTATAAATTGAAAATACATGCAAACAATGAAATTAGTGAAAAACTGTGTAGATAAAAGTTTCTAAGAATGTGTAAAAGTGAAGTGTAAACCGTGGTGAAATATTGCCAAACTGAACAGGATAAATAAAATAATCTACGAGAGATTAGAAGACAACAGAAAAAGAAAAGAAAATACATCTTTTAGTCTGCACTGTAATAGGTAGATATAAAAATATGTTCATCTGATCTAGACACTAACGCCGGACGTACAAATAAACATTGTTGGAAGTTTTGTCTGTACTTATCTGTGAATTGTTAATTCTTAAATATAAACCGAATTGATATTGTAAACTATGTTATAATACAACAATAAAAATATCACCAATACAAATTTATTTTGTAACATTTCAAAATATTAACAAAAGTTTAGAAAAATCTATGAAGGCTAAATCTAAATTCTCTTCTCTCAGGTCCGATGATGCAGAGCTGGCAGATAATTTAATCTCATATTGCCATAAATATGTCTTGAATTTCTTTCAGAACTATAAATACTATAATGAATGTGATTGAGTAATAATAGTTCTCTGACTGCAGAAGAGAACTATATGTTTTATAAATTTGTTTATTTCAGCTGTATATTAGATGTTTACAAATAAACAATCTAAGTGATTGATTGTTGATCCTTATAAACATCTGGGGGAGATTGAAGTGGTACGCTTCTATATCAAATTTATTTAATACATTTAAATGTTGTATCATGTTATGGCCATAACTGTACTTTTGAATTTTTGTCTAGTTTTGTATACAGGAATTAATAGTTGAACAGACGATGCATTTTTTGTGTGTTTATTTGTTTACTTTAGCCCGCGCTTCGCACCGGCTGAGATACGCGCAGCACCGCAGACCTTACTTCGACCAGTGGCGTATGCAAAGTTATAGGGAAATTATGATTATATTATCTCTTTATTAATTATGAAGTAATAACAGTAAACTAGGTAATCGAACTGCAGAAGTATATCATAAACAGATACAAAAGTTCCAGCGAGAATATTCGCAAATATATTATTGTTTGGTTCTCATATAATCCCCGGGTAAGAATTTTATGTACGGCCCTGGAACAAAACCTAGATTGATGGTATTTAGAAATCTGGACGATATGGACACGTATGGACCTTCTTTGTTTCAGCAGGGTGTGAAAGATATTAAACAGTGCCTGACACCATCCGAGGCGGAGAGAGACGGGAACCCACGCCATCTTTGGAGACGGGGTGAAGAGATTGCACCCACCTTAGACCATCGGGGTGCCGGGACAAGAGGACAACTAGAGTATATAAACTACACGATTTGCCTCAATCGTGGAGACTCTCCGGGGTCTCCACTCTGACTCTATATCAGTAAATTCAAAGTTACATCACCTTCCCCATCGTCACTATCAGTGCTAGCTTATGCAGGCACGGGTGAAACCTTCCTAAATCGATATGCAGTGCTATCGGCATCCGGGCACGCTATCACCCTCCAACCGTCACTATCAGTGCTAGCTTATGCAGGCACGGGTGAAACCTTCCTAACTCGATATGCAGTGCTATCGACATCCGGGCACGCTATCACCCGCCAACCGTCACTATCAGTGCTAGCTTATGCAGGCACGGGTGAAACCTTCCTAAATCGATATGCAGTGCTATCGGCATCCGGGCACGCTATCACCCTCCAACCGTCACTATCAGTGCTAGCTTATGCAGGCACGGGTGAAACCTTCCTAAATCGATATGCAGTGCTATCTGCATCCGGGCACGCTATCACCCTCCAACCGTCACTATCAGTGCTAGCTTATGCAGGCACGGGTGAAACCTTCCTAACTCGATATGCAGTGCTATCGGCATCCGGGCACGCTATCACCCTCCAACCGTCACTATCAGTGCTAGCTTATGCAGGCACGGGTGAAACCTTCCTAACTCGATATGCAGTGCTATCGGCATCCGGGCACGCTATCACCCTTCAACCGTCACTATCAGTGCTAGCTTATGCAGGCACGGGTGAAACCTTCCTAAATCGATATGCAGTGCTATCGGCATCCGGGCACGCTATCACCCTCCAACCGTCACTATCAGTGCTAGCTTATGCAGGCACGGGTGAAACCTTCCTAAATCGATATGCAGTGCTATCGGCATCCGGGCACGCTATCACCCTCCAACCTTCACTATCAGTGCTAGCTTATGCAGGCACGGGTGAAACCTTCCTAAATCGATATGCAGTGCTATCGGCATCCGGGCACGCTATCACCCTCCAACCTTCACTATCAGTGCTAGCTTATGCAGGCACGGGTGAAACCTTCCTAAATCAATATGCAGTGCTATCGGCATCCGGGCACGCTATCACCCTCCAACCGTCACTATCAGTGCTAGCTTATGCAGGCACGGGTGAAACCTTCCAAAATCGATATGCAGTGCTATCGGCATCCGGGCACGCTATCACCCTCCAATCTTCACTATCAGTGCTAGCTTATGCAGGCACGGGTGAAACCTTCCTAACTCGATATGCAGTGCTATCTGCATCCGGGCACGCTATCACCCTCCAACCGTCACTATCAGTGCTAGCTTATGCAGGCACGGGTGAAACCTTCCTAACTCGATATGCAGTGCTATCGGCATCCGGGCACGCTATCACCCTCCAACCGTCACTATCAGTGCTAGCTTATGCAGGCACGGGTGAAACCTTCCTAACTCGATATGCAGTGCTATCGGCATCCGGGCACGCTATCACCCTCCAACCTTCACTATCAGTGCTAGCTTATGCAGGCACGGGTGACACCTTCCTAAATCGATATGCAGTGCTATCGGCACCCAGGCACGCTATCACCCTGCAACTCACCACTCGGTGCCATCGGCAACCGGGCAAGGGAGAACCTTCCTTTTTACCCAGAATATTCTTTATATGAACTTTGAGCTTGGTGACATACATCATTTTTAATTGCTGTTACTCTTTTACTAGGGTGGCAATAAATGTTATTATTATTTGATATGGAAAGACTGTCACAATGATATAATTCTATTGATTATATTTATTTTACTGATCAAGTATTCCTTGCTAATTGTTTGCAAAACGATACAACACTGGGCACTGGTTACCGTTGAATGAAACCACCCAGATGGGCAATGGTTACCTATAAAGGAAACTTAGGAAAACCCTCCACTCGTCGTTGCCTCAGGGCCAACCTAACTACAACGATTGCAACAATACTGATCCACCGACTTAACAATGTTTAAATAAAGATATTGATGCATTGACAAATTATTGTGATGGATCTGGAAATATCACCTCTGTGAGACTTCAATGATTTATAATTAAAGTATGGAATTTTGCTATTCAAGAAACATTCTCATTAATTTTGAGAATATTTTGATGATTGGATTTGTCTCTCTGCTTGAGGTTTTTTGTCGTGTTTTTCCCTCTTGCGTAAGGTAAATACCAGAGAGCTATTTTACTATTGAGTTCACGATAGAACTTTGTGTTCAAGTCACTCTGTTCGTTCTAAATTCATATAATAACTAATGTCTGTTGATTACTTGGTTTTTCAATAAATGCACAAGGTATGACGTCACCGTCATGTCTTTTGGAAGGAATTTACATCTTTCACTCAACTCAACCTTTCCCGAATTCCCCCACCATTGACAGCTACTTCGTATTACGAACTAATAAGGGTTAAATTTATTATACACAACGTAGGCCATTTTACATTGTTTTATAGAATCATTTAAACACAACGTAGGGCTATAAAATATTGTTTTACACTAGACGATCACACAGTATGAATTCATTGTCGGGATTCATTCTATTTGTAAACGGCTGCCTTCTGAAGGCATTAGTATCGCGATGAAGACATTTTATGATAGATCATCGTTAAAATTACAATCGGTACACATGAACAAGTTCGGTAACACCGTACTTTTATAATTGTGCCGTGAACAGCGTGTTCAATATTTGTAAATAAGAACGCGTAATGTTACAACCAATAAAATAAAATATTATACTCCTATAATACGTAATGAAGGAGTCTGACGGAATCACGCCAAATTCAAGCAATAAAAAATTTCAAATTCCAAAAACGACTAAGAAGATCAAATCCTTTCAGGAACTACTTGGCTACTATGGACAATTCATTCTAAAATTATCCTAATTTACAAAGCCACTAACAAATTGTTTAAAAAAGTGCCAAAGTCGTTATAAATGCTAAAGAATACAGAGAATGTTTTGAAAACTGTACATTTCTCCTACGTAACATCATCATACTCCAGTATCGAGACATCTCAAAAGACTTGATACTGACAACAGACAATAGCAATTACGCTTTCGGCACTGTATTATCGCAGAGAGATAATAATAACAAAGACCTCCTTAACGCATACATATCAAGATCTCTTAACAACCATGAAATAAACTACAGTATTATAGAAAAATAACTTCTGTTTATCGATTGGGACACTAAGTAATTCCGTCCATATCTCGGATTATAATTTAAAAATCATCGCCGATTATCGTAATCTTATCTGCCTAAATGCGTTAAAAGAATCAAACCAAAAATTAATCCGTTGGTGATTGAAACTAGAAGAATTTAATTACACCATTGAATATAAGAATGGTTGTCAAAATATCGTTGCTGACGTACTCTATCGAGCAAAACCTCAATTCAAAATTCAGTATCATAATTCAGATATTTTCGAATAAAAAAACCCATTAGTACACTGCATATAAAAATAAAACAAGTTAAAATAAAATATCCGTTTAAAAATCTGTTTATTTTAGCTAACAAACTTTTAATACAAAATGAATTAAGATTAATATTACAATTTATTACAAAAAAAAATATATTATAAAAAACCTACATTTCAAAGTATTAAAAAATGCTTAGAAAAATTATTAGAATACTGCATACAAAACGATATTAATGATATACTCGTATTTACGCCTCGCATTTGTTCAGAACTTGATAGAAAATCTTGGAATAAAGTTGAAAATTTAATAAGATAAATATTTGAAAATACATCAATAATTTTCACCATCTTTAATAAATCGGAAGAACAAGTTAATTTGACACTAAAGTAAGACGTATTTATATTTATTGAAACAAAATATATTGTAACCAATATTTTATGAATTTTATTAAAAGTTATCTCGAAGCAGGTATAACTTATTGTATTATTCCTGAAAAATTTAAACTGAATTTTCACGTTGTACTGCAAACATACTTTTATCCAGGAAGTTATAAACTCGTTTTTTTGCAAAATACTACTTAACGATATAAAGAATAAAGATGACCAATAAATTACCATGAAAACAATATCAATAACAGAAGAACGGCTGAAACGTACTATAAACTAAAATTATCATATTACTGGCCCAATATGATAAAAGACATTCAAAATTATATTAATATGTGGTAACGTAAGTTTAACAACGAAGTACGAAAGCAACCCGATACAGATTCCGAATATTCTTACACTCACAGCGGAGAAACCTTTTAAAATACTGCATATAAACCTTTTAACACTCGAACAAATAAAACTTCGTACTATAGTAAACTTATTTTCAAAATTCGCAGTGCAGTGCATTTTTAAAAATAAAAATTCTATAGCAATGTTAGGTAAATTTATGAATTACTTTACTCATTATGTTATTCCAAAAGAAATAGTTTCTGATATCTATTATTAGATATTGGAGGTCATATTTCAGTCAAGATTTCCTGCTCTATTTTTTCTATTAATATGTATATTTCGCCTAAACTGATTAATCCAACTTATTGTTATGGGAAACGAAGTGCAGTGCAAGGTGCACTGCAACAAAAAAGTTGTATCTTGCAGTTTAACATTTCATGTAAAATGTGCTAGTAAAGTCAGTTTTGACACCTGACACTGTGTAAATTGTACCGAAAGTGAAAGTGATTATAATAGAGTTCTTGATTTAGCTATTAATACAGAATTTAATTTTAAACGAAAAATGAACTATTCAAATCTCAAAATGAAACACTACAAAAATTCATAAAATATGTTGAAAATGTGAATAACCTGCAAGGTGAAAGAATTAAATCATTGCAAGACAAACTTTCTACCAAACCTACTAAATTGTTTAACTTAAGTTATAATAACAATACACAGACGGTAGATTCATACCAGTGGCGGCTCGTAGATGCTTTATGTGGGAGAGCTGCAAAAAATTATAATAAAGAACCGCATTTATCTTGAGATATTTATATAAACATATTTATCATCTTAACATCATAAATATTATACATATAGTAATATAACAAAAGATAAATCGTAACACGTCAGTGGACAGCAGATAAATGCCAATGTGATCGGTGTGATTTGAGGTAATGAAAAGCAAAGAAAATAGTGAATATTAAACAGCAAAAGCAACCAGAGGATAGATAAAACGCTCATGCGCCCAGAGAGAAAAATTGCTGGGACTTTCCCACGGTAGGAAAAAATATAATTTGATTGATAGGTAATAACCTAAAAAATTCTATTACATGCAACTTCCATAACCTAATGTGAGGGAAATAAGTAAACGAGAAAATAAGCTGAGGAAAGAAGGAACAAACTACCATAGAAGTATCCTGTATCCTTTAAGAAATTAAAGTTCAAATAGCTAGAGACTACAACATAAGTAATCTAGAGAGAGACTACGCCCTGCTGCAGTAGACAAGCAACCAACTACACGCAGAAGAGTAGAAGGTAGTCTGAATAAGCGGGCAAGACCAGATCCAATGAAACAGCGGAAAACGGAAAAACGAAGATAGAAACTTATAGTATATAAATTAAGTAAATTAAGTTAAGTTAGTAAAATAACATGATAGACTAGTTATTTAGGGTTAGAATCTAATAATAAGAAGTAAGAGAAGAGGGAAGAAAAGCGAGAGAGATATTTAGTCAAGGTGACAGGAGTCAACTATTTAATCGTGCTTGATATTGAGGAAAATAAAGAAATAATAGATTTCTACCAGAGATGTGCGTGTAGACTACTGCAAGTAATCTACGCCATTCTCTACGTGTAAACAATCATGTAGTCTACGTGTTCATTTTTCATGTAAAGAATGTAGACTATGTAGACAATGAAAACACCTGTGTTCACTTAAGTCAGATTCGAAATTTTATCCCTAGAACTAGGGAATTTTAAATGTTGTTAGAAATTTTTATTGTTATTCTAGGGATTACATGAAAAAAAAATTAGTTGTGCAGGAAAAAACGTTCAAAATTTGTCAACTGGTTACTGTTAAAAATAGCGCCAAAGAAAACTCCGTCTGGTGAGATGGCGCGTTGATCGATTTTAAAAATATGACAGTTCGCCCAAGACCCAAGACAGACATTCGTCTAGTAATGTACGAACACTTGCTTTATTAGTTTTATTATATAAAGACCGATAATGACCCGAGCTCACGAATACGAATACATGTAATAGTTGCAAAGGAATAAATTTAGGTTATGTTAAATATTACAACTTTCAGATGCATTGTCTCCAATGTTTACATTGTCTACGTCGCTAGAATTGTCGACGTATTGTCTACGTGTAGATGTATACAATTAAAGATTACACGTAGATGCACATCTCTGATTTCTACCTATCGTTCAATCTGTTGAAAGAAGGGGGGAGGTATCCTTTGAGCGAGGCTGTGTAAACTAGCAAACCACGAAGCTAGAACACACAACAATATAGGGAACAACTCTAGCGGAAAGTTATTCGCCATAAGACTAGCAATCAGCAGTACTTACGTGCATATTTGGAAATAAACAACATATGTCAACCCTAGACAAGGCAGAGCCAAGAATATATTCTACTAGATCAATTCCAGATTTACGAGGGTCGTTCAATAAGTCCTTAGAAAAAAGTAGAAAAAACACTTTTTTTGGGTAGATTATTTTATTTTTTTTCTACATAATCTCCTTTTAGCTCTATACAGTAGGATTTCGGAAGATTCTCAAAATAGGCTTCCGTTTGGGCGATGACCTCCTCATTGGACGTAAACCTTCGTCCGCCAAGCCATTTCTTTAAGTTTGGAAATAAGAAAAAGTCACTGGGTGCCAAATCTGGTGAATACGGTGGATGTTGCAATAATTGGAACTTTAATTCCATAATTTTGGCCATCGCAACTGCGCAGGTGTGCACACGTGCATTGTCTTGATGAAAAAGGACCTTTTTGCGTTTCAAATGAGGACGTTTTTCTTTTATTTCTTCGCTCAGCCGGTCCAATAACGACGCATAATACGCTCCTGTTATCGTTTTTCCCTTTTCCAAATAGTCGATGAAGATGATTCCGCGTGCATCCCAAAAGACCGTTGCCATAACCTTGCTAGCCGATTTCTCCGTCTTCGCCTTCTTCGGAGCCCGTTCGCCTTTAAAAATCCACTGTTTTGACTGTTCTTTTGTCTCTGGAGTGTAGTAATGTATCCAAGTCTCATCCACAGTTATGTATCGACGCAGAAAATCTTCAGGATTACGACGGAAAAGCGTCAAAACAGCCTCAGAGTCCACCACACGATTGCGTTTATTCTCCACTGTGAGCAACCGCGGCACCCATCTTGCCGAGATTTTTTTCACACCTAATTTTTCGTGCAAAATTAAAGCGACTGTGCCTTGTGATATGCCTGTAGCCTCAACTATTTCGCGCACTTTGATTCGTCGGTCACTTAAAACCATATCGTGGATTTGGTCAATCATTTCGGGGGTAGACACTTCTACAGGGCGTCCGGAACGATGTTCATCTTTTGTGGATGTACGGCCACGTTTAAACTCATTCACCCAATTGTAAACAGTTGCAAACACAGGAGCAGATGTGCCATGAACTTCATCCAACTCAGCTTTAATTTCTTTCGGCGTTAAGCCTTTTAAATACAGATGTTTAATCACCGCTCGAAACTCACTTTTATCCATTATTATAAACAATCAAAAGTTTTTTTACTACAATTGACAACAACAATGAAACTACGTGACGGCTAAAGCTAAAACTCTAACAGTTGACTAGTTAGGAGTGCTGCTTACTGGAAAAAATTCATTTTCGATACTACGAGCACCATCTCTTGGATTTTCTAAGGACTTATTGAACGACCCTCGTATTTAAAAGGAAACGAGACCAAAAAGAAGAACTAGCTAAAACTGAAGAAGATATCTTCAAGAGAAGTAAAAAATTATCAAGATCACCAGCAAAAAAAGCCATTCAAACCAACTCGCCAATAATAGAAAAAACACCAAGCAAGCAACTTAATAAAGCAAATATGGAGGAAATAAAGAATATGCTACTTGATATGAAAAAAGAGATGAAAGAAGACATGAAACATAACAGAGAAGAACTAATAAATGAAATCAGAAAAAAACAACGACATAATAGAGAAGCTAAAAACTGACCTCCTAGAAAAAGAAAAACAATGGAATAAGGATAAAGAAAATTTCGAAGCCCGTATTGTTAAACTAGAAAAAAATAATAGAAATGCAAGACAAAAACAAACGGCGAAACAGCATAATAATTAAAGGCATGAGTTATGAAGACAACAACATATTACCGAATGTGAAAAGTGTATTACATGGAGATCTACACACCAATGTAAAAATAAAATCTGCTTACAAAATTAACACCAAGAATTCCCAGCCTATGATAACTGTAGAACTCGAATCCTGGGACGATAAAATGAAAGTCATGCAAAACAAGAGAAAACTCCAAGGGAAGGAAATCTACATAGAAAGTGACTTAACAGCAAATGAAAGGAAAATACAATCTATAATACGACTAACTGCACGTCAAGAAAAAGAAAAAGGTAACCTAATCAAAATAGGATTTCAAAAACTACAAGTCAACGATAAAACATTCATTTGGTCACATGAGAAAGCAGAACTAATAATGTCAAAAAAGTCATAAATACCCCCCAACACATGTTTATGGCAACCATGGCTAAAAACCCGGATACGAACTTGGCACAGCGAAATAACAATACTAGTGGAAATGAATTAGATTTTAGTGAAACAGAAAGAAAGCAAAGAAAAAGAAACAGAAGAAAACAAAGTAGGATATTGTCACAAAATAATGAAATAGATACAAGGGAAAACTTCTATATTGGATGCTGGAACGTGAGAACAATGCTAGACGCCAGCAAAACTCAGGAAATTGCCCAAGAAATGGACGAAAACCACCTTAAAATACTTGGCTTAAGCGAAACTAGATGGAATGGGACTGGTTACATGAAAATAACAAACGAAAGCAGCATAATATACTCAGGTATTACCGAAGAGAATAAGAAAAAAAGAAAAAGGAGTAGCAATAATGATGAACCAAGAAGCAAAAAGGTCACTAATGGAATGGGAAGGTATCTCAGAAAGAATAATATGGGCTCGGTTTAAAGCAAAATACAGGAATATTACAATACTTAATATCTACGCATCGACAAACGACAAAGAACCAGTAGAAAAAGAATTGTTCTATGATGAAATGCAAGGAACTTTCAGTAAAATCGATAGAAAATATAAACGAGATATTAAAATTATAATGGGAGACTGGAATGCAAAAGTAGGTAAAAACAACACTGGCATGGAACAAATAATGGGAAAATATGGTATAGGGGTTAAGAATAACAATGGAGAGCGACTAATAGAATTTTACATAATGAACAATATGATTATTTATTTATTTATTTATTTATGTTACGCTGTACAACAGGAAGTTAATCCCAATTACAGTACAGGGTCCGCACTCACCGAGCCGCAGTGTGGTAGTTTATATAATTTTTAGCTTGAGTGAGATTCGAACTCGGGATCTCCGGACTCGAATTCCATATTGCTATCCACACCACCGTACTGACGGACATTATCGGGGGAACAATGTTTCAGCACAAAACCATACCCGTAGAAACGTGGACGGCGCCAGGAGGAAGAACAAAGAATCAAATAGACCATATCCTTATTGAAAGAAAGTGGCTAAACTCACTTACAGACGTACGAGCAATGCGAGGAGCGGATATTGGGTCTGATCATGCGCTAGTCAGAGCTAAAATGAAAATTAGTTTAAAAACACATCAAAGAAACGAACGAAGAAGAAAAAAGTATAACGTTAGATGGTTAAAAGGCGATGAAGATATACGAGAAAAGTTTAAACAAAAAATAAAAACTGAAATCGGAAACATAGAAGAACTAAATAATTACGATTGCGAGGAAGTATGGCAAAAATATAAAAATGCTCTTAGATCGGCAGCGACAGATACTGTTGGAATAAAAAGAAAGACGGACCAAATATGGTTATCGAGAGACACAAGTAAGAAAATTGAAGAAAAGAAGAATATTAAAACAAGAATATTACGTACAATAAATGAGACGGAAAAGAATATTCTAGAGAAATGTTACTGGGAAAAGAACAAAGAAGTAAAGAAATCTGCCAGAAACGACAAGAGAAGGTACATAGAAGAACTCGCGCTAGCAGCTGAAGAAGCGGCTCGTACTTTTGATATCAGAGGGTTATACGAAATAACACGAAAAATCACAGGAAAACGACAAACACAAATACGGAAACTGAGAAGTAAAAATAGAGAAAAAACCTATAAAACAGAAATTGAAATTAAACAAAGATGGACCGAACATTTTACTGAACTGTACAAAAAGAACGAAACACAAGAAATAGCAAACAGAGACGAAACACAGCATGGAAACTACCTAAAGCTAAATGAAGAAGAACTCACCAAAGAAGAAATATTAAGTGCAGTAAAGAAACTGAAAGACGGAAAAGCCGCGGGTATCAATAACATCCCAGCTGAACTAATTAAAGCAGACTTAGAAACAACAGTAGACGTATTATACATATTAATGAAAAAAATATGGAACGAAGAATATATTCCACAGGACTGGTCACAAGGAATCATAATTAAGCTACCAAAAAAAGGAGACCTGTCAATCTGCGAAAACTGGAGACCCATCACGTTACTTTGCATGACAAGTAAAATAATGACCAGGGTAATACTAGAAAGAATGAAAGGAGAAATTGACAGTATATTAAGACAAAATCAAGCTGGCTTCCGAGCGCAAAGATCTTGCATAGACCAAATATGTACTCTACGAATTATTATTGAACAAGTTATAGAAATGAGAGGCGAAATATATATCAACTTTGTCGATTTTGAAAAAGCATTTGACAAAATAGACAGATACCAAATGTGGAAAATATTACAGGAATATGGAGTAACAGAAAAATACATACGAATGATAAAGCTTGTATATGAAAACTACACAGCAAGTATTGAACATGAAGGAAAGCTCTCAGATAAAATAGAAATTCATAGTGGAGTTCGACAAGGATGCATACAATCCCCATTATTGTTCCTCATAGTAATAGACTGGATAATGAGAAGAGTGCAAGATAATAAAACTGGAATTCCTTGGAACCCATACAAAAAATTAGAAGACCTAGAGTTCGCAGATGATATCTGTCTATTTGCAGAAAGGAAACAACACATACAAGAAAATACAGATAGTAACAACAGCAAAAAAAGCTGGTCTAAATATAAACGGGAAGAAAACGAAGATGCCTTTAAAAGCGAACAACAACGAAGACAAGATAAATATAGAAGGTCAAGATATAGAAGAGGTAGAAGAATTTTGCTACCTGGGAAGCGTTATAAATAGCAAAGGAGGATGCAAGAAAGACATATAAAGAAGAATAAATCAAGCACAGAAAGCTTTTAACATGCTAAAAAAAAATATAGTCAACAAATAAAGAGCGTACTACTATATGGCGCAGAGACCTGGAATACAAGTTTGCAAAATGTGAAAAAGATACAAATATTCGTCAACAAGTGTTTGAGAATAATATGTGGCATATTCTGGCCCCAAACGATTACAAACGAGGAACTATGGCATATTACAGAATAGGAAAGCATCAAAATAACACTACAGAGACTGAAATGGAAATGGATAGGCCATACGTTACGGAAAACATAAGACAACATAAGAAAACAAGCTCTTGATTTCAATTTAAGCGGCAGCAGAAGAGTGGGTAGACCTACAGATTCCGGGAAACGAAGCGTACAAAGAGAACTAAAAAAAATAAATATATCATGGAACGAAGCTAAAATAAAAACCACCATTTTTTTCTCTTTTCAACGGTGTATTAGTTTTTATTAATGTATCTGAAAAAATTCGAGAAAAATAAGAAAATTGAGAAATACTAGAAATAATTTTTATACAAATATTATAGGTGGCTATGTGAAAATAAACAAAATGTAACAGTGTTATACAACTTAACAAACTAAAGCAACAAATTCAGCAACAAAAACAACTTAAAACAAATGTTCAAAATTACGACCATGTTCTGTAATACAAAAATTTAAGCGTTGAACGTGATGTGTTCACCAATTATTAGAATCATATCTATTAATTCTTCTTTCGTAAACATTTGAAAACGTTTTTTTTATTGTTTGCAAAATAAGTTAAATAAAGTAACCAGCAAATGTATACTTTTTTGACATTAATTTAACACTGTACATTTTGTTTATTTTCACATAGCCACCTATAATATTTGTATAAAAATTATTTCTAGTATTTCTCAATTTTCTTATATTTCTCGAATTTTTTCAGATATATTAATAAAAACTAATACACCGTTGAAAAGAGAAAAAAATGGCGGTTTTTATTTTAGTAAAATAATTATAGGTTGCTATTTAAAAAATAAAAGTTGATATTCGTATCTTGTAAACCTGACTTTTTAAAAAATATCTACATCTGCCATCAAATAGTATATTTAAAATAATAAAACTCTCATATGAACCATTTTTTTCTATTACTCATAATAAAAAAGTTAAAGGGGGGGGCGTCTTCCCAGACCTCACCCTGTATAGAAAAGAAAAACTGGAATATGGAAAACGGAAATAAAGACAAAAGATGCGCAGAGCTAGCAACTCGGCCATCAAAAAAATGCTACAGAAACGCCGTAAGGCGCCTTATGCTCCACTGGGAGTAATATGTAGAAGAAGAAGAAGAATATAACAAAAACTCTTTATTAAATACAAAAATAACACCAGTAACAATTATTTATATTTAAATTTCATTCTTCATTCCTTTTGATTAACAAAATCATCAATAACCTTTTCATTAAAATTTGGTATATTTGAGATTATGTTTTTTCTATGCTAATCATAGCTATTATTGTTAATCTATTTTGTTCCATTGTATTTCTTAAAAAGGTCTTTATTCGCTTGAGAGCGGAGAAACATCTGTCATTTTCTGCTGTTGTCATAGGCGTGGTAATTATTATTTGAAGTAAATTTAAAACTTCCAGAAAGGATTAATGAATTCCTGAGCTATACATTAGATCATAAATATTTTTGTGTATTTTGAAATTCTGATCGATCATATAAACCACGTAATTCTGTGTTAAGCCTCTCTTTATCTAAAGTTGGATGTGCATTCAGTGTTTCTCGTAGTTCGGTGATAGGAATTTGATTCGTATCATTTGAAAATATACAAGGGGAAAACCATCTTCGGTGATAAATATTTGATCGACTTTGTGACACCTGACAAATATTCAAATCTGGAGTTAACCGTCAAAATAATTTAATTTAAATTTATTTTTTTACTCCAGTCGTGCAAAATTGATCTTTTGTAAATTCATGACAGAATTTTTTGCTTCGTTCATTTCTATAAGAATGTAATTAAAATTAAATATAATAAATAAATAAATATATCGTCACGCCTTTTACCCATCACTGGGTTTGGCACTCTGCCTAAGCAGATCTCGGTAAGTGATATATTTTTTCGCATGAAGTGCGGTTACCAGCCGTCAAATCACGGCTACCAAAGATATTAGTGGTAAGGGAACCACATGGGTAGATTTAAATTGGTGAAAATTGTTTGTCGGCTGTGGCGATCGAACCAGGGTTCTCAACATCCACAGGCCGACTCGATACCACTGAGCCACCTACCTATTTAAATACAAAAATAATTATCTTACATTTTAAAATTTGTTAAACGTATTAAAACACAAGTAATAGAAGCTAAAATACGTACCGCGAACTGCAACATTTGCAGGTCACGATAGGCATATTACAAAAACGTATGTAACAGGTTACCCCCACCTGTTCAATACACTGTCTATGCGGTGTGACACTCGGTCTGCACTGACTGCAGCACTGATGAGTACGCAATCACACTGGCTCATACAATACACACACCCAGTGCGCCTATCGAAGTACCTAAATAGTACCTATAATTCAAAAATAAATATACTAGGACCGGAAAAAATATGTTTATGTAAAATAAGTGTATAGTAATGTAATAGCTATATTAATTTTAAAATGTATTAATTTTGGTGGGAGGGCTGCAGTCTTGCAGTCCTTATGGCCTTGGCCGCCACTGATTCATACACAAATGTTATTAATGTAAATCCAACTTTCATTGAGAAATCAGCAGTAAATATTATAATCAAACAAGCGGGTGCTGCTTCTACTAATTTTGATTTAATTGGTGAATTGAAATGATGTGTTGATCCAGTGGCGGAGAAAATAAACATTTTAAATATAAAAAGAACTAAAAAAGCAGATGTTATAGTGAATTCGGGCAATATTTGTTCTTTTAATAAAATCAAGCAAATTATTGATGAGAACGAGACACTGAATTAGAAGATTTCTTCTACTATACTGAAAAAGAATATTATGGTGTTGATGAAAACTCAGTGAAAAATAAAGATGAATTAGTTACTAAATTAATATCTCAAAATAATTTAAATGTAAGCAATACGCCAAAGATAAAAATTTTCAAGTCAGTTAATCTAATACTTGCAATTGACTCAATTTCATAACACAGAGAAACAATTATGTGTATATAGGATGGCAGTGATGTAGAATTAATTAAACTTTCAACATATCTCGATGTTAGCAATGTAATAAATTTGGACATTTGTTGTAAGTGTTCAGAATACCACTCTAAAAAAGATTGTACAAGTAATATAAACAAATGCAGTAATTGTGTAAATCAAACAGAAAATTGAATGATAATTTTTCCACTGAACACAATTCTAACAATGAAAATTGTGCATATTATCAAATAACTATTAGTAAAATTAGAACCCTAACAAATTATAGCACTGAGTAGCTATTTCTAAGATTATTTTTGTTAACTTACTATAACTTCGTTATTATTATTTTTGTGAACTTACTATAACTTCGTTATTATTATGTGAACATTATATTATTAGGTACTGGATATAATTTATTGTATGACAATGTATCCAAAATAGTAATAATTTAGATAATTTTCTTTTAAAATACTCTCGATATCAGAAAAATAACTATTCCAGATAAGGTAAATAATTTAAAAATAGCTATTTGTGTTATTTACAGACCACCCAAAGGAAACATATACGAAGCAGTCTATTTATTGGATTACTCATTGTCTTTAATTATTCCTGAATACGATAAAGTGTTTTTGGCATGTGATTTTAATGTAAATATAACTATATACAGGGCGTAACAGCGAAACCAACCACCGCCTATATTTTCTTTATTATTATAGTTACAAAAAAATATTATAAAGAAAAGTTATAGAAGACAGGACATCTGCTTAAAGAATAAAATTATTTTTAAAACCAGCGATTCTCAAGTTACAACACAAAGTTATATTATTTCAAATGGGATTATACATATTTTTAAGCCTATTCCATAGAGTATTTTTTTCTGAATTCAATCATGTAATCATTTTATATCCTTACATAACAAAAATATTGAGAAAATTCAATTTAATGTTTCGATAAATTTTATTTAACATGACAAAAAACAGTAGGTCATGATCAATAAAAAAATCAATAAACATAATGATTATAAACTATTTAATTACCTAATACAATACTCATAATGTATCTTCTCAATAAAAAAAACAATCGCAACTAATTACTATAAATAACAATGAACTTATTTTGTTTTGTAAGATGTAAAGTAAGTCATAATTGGTAAAGTTACTGTGTAGTTGTGCTCTCGCATTTTTGCCGTGTTTCTCGAAAATTTTGTGAAGTTATCACCTCGCCTAAAAAGGAGATCTAAAGGGAACAGACATATTTATAGACTCGGAGCTAACACTCGGAGAAAATAAGATACAAAAACACCTAAGAGACATGGCCAGAGAGCAAAGAAAAATAGGTGCCACTGTTAAAGTAAGACATCAGAAGATAGAAATAACTGGAGAGGTACAGACATGGAACAATAAAGAAAATAGACTGGAGAAATTAGAAGGGACAAAACAGACAAAAAACTAATAAAAGAGGAAAGAACGGGAAAACACATGAAGTCAAAAGAAAATACAACATTGGAGAATAATATAAATAGGATAAACCAACAACGGGAAACAAAATTAGATATAACAAGCATAAAGGATGTGAACGTGAAGAATACGAAAGAAATAGATATAAGAACTAAAAAATACCATGACGGAAATCGGAAAAGCATACGAGGTACTTGTGAAATGGAGAGATATAAGATAGAAATCTTAGGTCTCAGCGAAATTAGATGGAGAGGTATAGGGGAAATAGTACTAAGAAACGGAATTAAATGAATATATTCAGGGACAACGGAAGCGCATGCGAAACAGGAACACGGAGTAGGTATAATGGTTAGTAAAAAATATAAAAATTCCCTGGTTGAATGGTGCGGAGTATCAAAAAGAATAATCACTGCAAGATTTAAAGCCCGATTTTACAACATATGTATAATAAACATATATGCACCTACAAATGACAGTACTGTTGAAGAAAAAGAAGAGATCTACGAACAACTCCAGGGTACTTACAATAATCTAAAAAGAAAACATAGAAGAGACATTTTTATCATTATGGGGGATATGAATGCAAAAATAGGCAATGACAATATAGGAAAAGAAGAAATAATGGGCGGAGAAGGAATAGGAAAAATAAATGAAAATGGCGAAATGTTTGTGAATTTCTGCGCAGACAACAACCTAGTAATTGGAGGCAGCTTATTTAAACACAAAGAAATACATAAAACCACATGGACTTCACCAAACAAAGAAACACGAAATGAAATAGATCACATAGTTATTGACAGAAAATGGAGGAAGTTACAAATAGATGTAAGAGCCATGAGAGGAGCTGATATAAACACGGATCACACTATGGTAAGACGAAAGATAACCATTAAACTAATAAGCCAGAAGAGAATTAATCCCAGGATAGGAAACTATAACCTCAGAGAAAGAAGTAACAGAAAAATATCAAAAGCTACTAGACAGTAAATTACTGAAAGAAACAAAAGCCGAAGAACTAAACGTAGAAGAGCTTTGGAAATTATACAGTAAGATTCTTAAAGAAACTACAGAGGAAACAGTAGGTAGGAAAACAAATAACCACAAAACCTGGATGAGTGTAGAAACATGGAAGAAAATAGAAAGGAGAAGAATAATAAAACAAAGATTACTTACAAGTACGGGGGAACAACGTATAAAATATGAAAAGCACTACAAAGATCTAGATAAAGAAATTAAAAAACATGCTCGAAATGATAAAAGAAGATATACGGAACAAATATTAAGACAAGCAGAAGAAGCGGCTAGCAAAAATGATATGAAATCGCTATACAATATAACTAATAAACTAGCGGGAAGGAAGAAAAAGGCAAAAACACCAATAAGAGACAAAAGCAAAAAAATATTGCAGACACAAAAAGAGATAAATGAGAGATGAATTGAACACTTCGAAGAAATATACGACGAAAGAATAAACCAAATGGTTATAAGTGATAGTAACGAAGCAATAAGACAGGAGATAAATATAGAGCAAGGACAGATAACAATTCTAGAAGTAAGAGTAGCTATTAATAAATTAAAAAACGGAAAAGCAGCAGGAATCGACGGGATGCACGCAGAAATGTTAAGAGCAGGAGGGGAACATACCGTTTATATGATGCATATTCTCGTTAATAAGATATGGAAAGAAGAAGTAATTCCTAATGAGTGGAATAAAGGCATAATAATAACGTTACCCAAGAAAGGAGACCACAGTAGATGCGAAAATTGGCGAGGAATAATACTATTAAGCGTAGCAAGTAAAATACTTACTAGAATCCTGCTGGAAAGGATAAGAGAACCAGCCCAAAAGCATCTTAGAGCAAACCAAGCAGGCTTCAGACCGAGACGCTCCTGCATAGATAATATATGCACATTACGTATAATAATAGAGAAAACAATAGAATGGCAGAAAACCTAGCTTATACACTTTATTGACTTCGAAAAAGCATTTGACAAGGTAAATAGAGTGAAAATGTGGGATATTTTAAAAGTATATGGGTTACCAGATAAAATTATTAGAATGATAAAATTGTTATATGATAATTATACAGACAAAATTGAGACTAATGGAGAATAATCACGGGAAATAAAAATAAAGTCAGGAGTGTGACAGGGATGTATACTATCACCAATGCTTCTCCTGTTTGTAATTGACTATGTAATGAATAGAGTATCTAATAACCGAACAGGTATAATTTGGAAATTTAATAAACATTTAGAAGACTTGGAATTCGCGGACGATGTATGTTTATTAGAAGAACATATAAAGAACATGCAGAAGAGAACTGTGAAACTAATGAAAGAAGCCCAAACAGTAGTACTGCAAATAAACATAAATAATGTAATGTATTAAATATTAACGTTACAAATATTAAAGAGCTAAGAGCGGAAAATAAAATAATAAAAACACTGGACAATTTCTGCTATCTTGGTAGCAACATTGACAATAAATGAAGATCTGAAAAGGACATCAAACGAAGAATAGGGCGAGTACAAAACGCTTTCAATGCTCTAAATAAACTATGGACAGCAACTCATTTGACTAGATGAACGAAGCTGAGAATTTTTAATAGCAATGTTAAAAGCACCCTACTATACGGATCAGAATCTTGGACAACGAGAACTACGGACTTGAAAAAATTACAAACCTTTATTAATAAATGGCTTCGAAAAATATTGGGAATATTTTGGCCAGAAAAAATAAGTAACGAGGAACTCTGGAAAGTATGTGAAGAAGAACCAATCGAAGTCACGATAAAAAGAAGAAAATGGAATTGGATAGGTCACACTAATAGAAAAGACAATGAAGATATCACAAAAGAAGCTTTGAATTACAATATTAAAGGAAAATGAAGAAGAGGGAGACCAACAAAAACTTGGACGAAACAAATAGAACAAAAATATACAGAAATAGGAGAAACATGGAATGAAATTAGAAGAAAATCAAAGAATAAAGAAGAATGGAAAAAGTTAGTAACAAAAATAAGTTCAAGATAAGAAGGATAAACAGAACAAGACTAGCAACCTTGTTTTTTTTTCTCTGCTACTGAAACACCATTGGACTACCTGTGGTGCCCTATGTTCCTTAAGGAACTTACAGGATTAATAATAATAATATAATAATAACCGCACTTCATGCAAAAAAATATATCACTTACCGAGATCTGCTTAGGCAGAGTGCCAAACCCAGTGATGGGTAAAAGGCGTGATGATATATTTAATATATTTAATTTTAATTACATTTTTATAGAAATGAACGAAGCAAAAAATTCAGTCATGAATTTACAAAAGATCAATTTTGCACGACTGGAGTAAAAAAATAAATTTAAATTAATTTATTTTGACGGTTAACTCCAGATTTGAATATTTGTCAGGTGTCACCAAGTCGATCAAATATTTATCACCGAAGATGGTTATCCCCTTGTATATTTTCAAATGATACGAATCAAATTCCTATCACCGAACTACGAGAAACAGTGAATGCATATCCAACTTTAGATAAAGAGAGGCTTAACACGTGTTTTATATGATCGACCAGAATTTCAAAATACACAAAAATATTTATGATCTAATGTATAACTCAGGAATTCATTAATCCTTTCTGGAAGTTTTTAATTTACTTCAAATAATAATTACCACGCCTTTGACAACAGCAGAAAATGACAGATGTTTTTCCGCTCTCAAGCGAATAAAGACCTTTTTAAGAAATACAATGGAACAAAATAGATTACCAACAATAGCTATGATTAGCATAGAAAAAACATAATCTCAAATATACCAAATTTTAATGAAAAGGTTATTGATGATTCTGTTAATCAAAAGGAACGAAGAATGGAATTTAAATATAAATAATTGTTACTGGTGTTGTTTTTGTATTTAATAAAGAGTTTTTGTTATATTACTATATGTATAATATTTATGATGTGAAGATGCTAAATATGTTTACATAAATATCTCAAGAAAAATGCGGTTCTTTATTATATTTTTTTGCAGCTCTCCCACATAAAGCATCTACGAGCCGCCACTGGTATGAATCTACCGCCTGTGTATTGTTATTATAACTTAAGTTAAACAATTTAGTAGGTTTGGTAGAAAGTTTGTCTTGCAATGATTTAATTCTTTCACCTTGCAGGTTATTCACATTTTCAAGATATTTTATGAATTTTTGTAGTGTTTCATTTTGAGATTTGAATAGTTCATTTTTCGTTTAAAATTAAATTCTGTATTAATAGCTAAATCAAGAACTCTATTATAATCACTTTCACTTTCGGTACAATTTACTCAGTGCCAGGTGTCAAAACTGACTTTACTACCACATTTTACATGAAATGTTAAACTGCAAGATACAACTTTTTTGTTACACACCTTGCACTGCACTTCCTTTCCCATAACAATAAATTGGATTAATAAGTTTAGGCGAAATATACATATTAATATAAAAAATAGAGAAGCAAATCTTGACTGAAATATGACCTCCAATATCTAATAATGGATAACAGAAACTATTTCTTTTGGAATAACATAATGAGTAAAGTATTTCATAAATTTACCTATCTGAATTATGATACTGAATTTTGAATTGAGGTTTTGCTCGATAAAGTACGTCAGCAACGATATTTTGACAACCATTCTTATATTCAATGGTGTAATTAAATTCTTCTAGTTTCAATCACCAACGAATTAATTTTTGGTTTGATTATTTTAACGCATTTAGCCAGATAAGATTACGATAATCGGCGATGATTTTTCAATTATAATCCGAGATATGGACGGAATTACTTTGTGTCCCAATAGATAAACAGAAGTTATTTTTCTATAATACTGTAGTTTATTTCATGGTTGTTAAGAGATCTTGATATGTATGCGATAGGGAGGTCTTTGTTATTATTATCTCTCTGCGATAATACAGCGCCGAAAGCGTAATTGCTATTGTCTGTTGTCAGTATCAAGTCTTTTGAGTATGATGTTGTTACGTAAGAGAAATTTACAGTTTTCAAAACATTCTCTATATTCTTTAGCATTTATAACGACTTTGGCACTTTTTTAAACAATTTGTTAGTGGCTTTGTAAATTAGGATAATTTTAGAATGAATTGTCCATAGTAGCTAAGTAGTTCCTGAAAGGATTTGATCTTCTTAGTCGTTTTTGGAATTAGAAATTTTTTATTGCTTGAATTTGGCGTGATTCGGTCAGACTACTTCATTAATTATTGTAGGAGTATAATATTTTATTTTACTGGCGAATGACAATATCTCGTTTTCGCGTAATATAAGACCTTTATATTTCTTTTGTGGGCCTTGAAATATATATATAAGTTAGAGCACCCGTTCCCATGAGAACCGCCGACCGCTGCACATTCCAGGCACAGTCACCACTCTCTTTCCCCACAATATGTTATATTATACTATGTGTGCATAAGCACTTTTAACACAACCTGTACTCTGTATTCACATTTGTAAGTCAGTTACTGTTGAGAGATTGAAGTATCAACTTGTATGAAAAATCTAATGTAATCTTTCGTTGTCAAATAATAAATAATTTTTATTGTAACCGTAAATCACGTTTACGTTACTGGCGCAGTCGGTAGGATACTCAGACGGATTATTGATTAATACAAATATCAAAAAAATCACGTTTCGTTTCAACGATTAACTGAGTATTAAAATTTTCAACGATTATTTCACTTATGTCAATTATACTGACAAATTTTACATAGTTTCATAAACAATTACTGTAACAAATGGCTTGCCAACGGGGGTTTGTCGCGCGGTAAATGCCCAAGACTATTTGTCACCGACAAATCGCCGTTGCCTAAAAGAAACAAACACCACATTTTCAAAATAAACAATCAGTTTTCTAAAATGTCAGAAGTGAATCGTTTTGGAGATGCGTCTTTGGCGGCAATTTGTACCGAAATACATATGTAGTTTTAGTTTATGTTTTTGTATTGTGAAAATAAACGTTTTCTTTTCTTTCAGATCATCAGCAGTCTCTGAATTAGCAAAAAAACGGATAGGTGAAAAAATTACAGGGCATTCCAGCGCATCTTCTATAAAACCCTATTTACAATTAGATGCGGAACATCATTTAAACATAATACAAAACCTACGATCAACAAGCTGCATTACTACAAATAAAATAGCTCCTGAAGAACCTAGCACAAGTAGTGGCGATGTTATTTCCAAAAAATCTAATATTCCAAATAATATTGTATTTAATAATTGCACAATAAATTGTAACAACTTTAATACCTAATTAAAATAATCACATTTAAAATAAATTTTTAATTTAATAAAAAAATATAGAGATATCATTCGAGAAATATTCTTCACAAATACCACTCGCGACTCTTATTTTATCAGTAAACTTTTCTTTCAAACATTGTTTACCTTTAAGCAACATCCTTCGAGTCATCTGCTCAGAATAAATCCCTCGAGCTACGCTCTCGTGATTTATTCGAGCAGATGACTCTCACGATGTTGCTTGGTAAACAATGTTTTCAAGAAAAGTTTACTGATAAAACTTGAGTCCCTTGTGATATTATATACGAAAAATCGTCGCAAAGACTCTGTCACATCGCGAGTGAATATCGTGTAAGAAGAGATCTTCAGAAGGCCCTGCTGTACACCAAAAATCCAGCTCTATCACGATACGAGAGAACATCGTACGAGAAGAGACCGACGGAAGCCCAGCTGTACGCAGAACGCCGGAAGCCGACACCAGTCCACGGAATCGCCACGGCCGAGCCCATGGACAAGTTGATGTTTATCCTGTAAGTGCTTATGTCTATCAGTGATATCATTCAACTAAATTTAGATTCAGATACGGATACAGATTCAGTTGCTTCCAGTAATTCATCCCTTAATAATAATCCTATAAAAAATAATATTGAAACTTTATTAGAAGAATTTAATAATTTAAACATAAATAAAAATATGGCTACTCCAGTATTGAAAAAAGAATATTTGGATATGATTCCCGAATTTCACGGGGACCCTAAACTCTTACCGCGATTTATTGAAATCTGCGAAAAGTTATTAACTAATTTTTTTAATACAGTAGAACCGGGAGACTTTCAGAATGAATATCTGTTGTCGACCATTCTTTCAAAAATTAAAGGCGATGCTGCCGTAAACTTAGCTAGTTCCAACTTTAGCTCATGGTCTTGTATAAAATCAGCCCTAGTAAATTCTTACTCTGGTAAACGAGATTGCTATACTCTCGGAATAGAACTAACAGAATTAAAACAAAATAGTGAAACACCTTTCGATTTTTACCATAAAGTACAAGATTTACTAAACTTACAAATTTCCTACGTCACTTTAAATAACTCAGGTGACGAAGCTTTAGTACTTGCCGAATATTTCAGGCAGTACGCACTGCGAATTTTGCTTCGCGGTTTAAAAGAACCACTAGGTACACTCATGCGCACAAAGAATCCTAAAGACATGAACCAAGCATTGAACATGCTCACCAACGATTTTCAAATTGAAAGTTGTTTACGCGCACAAAACAAAACACACACTACAAAAACCAAAACATTTCATTCACACAAACACACATCTCAGATATCAACAACCACAACGCAAATACACACCTACACAAACACCACAATTAACATACCAACATAATCCATATCCTCAAAATTCAATAAATAAACCATTTAACCAAATTCAATCATCCAAACAAAATGTTTTTAATCCAAATCCCAATAGACAATTTCCATATCCTACTCCAATGAGTGTCAGCACTCGACAATCATTCGTACCCAGACCAAGCCCATCAGGCTACAACAATCAAACTCGACCGCAACAATACACACGACATTACCCCCAAACACAACCACGACCAAACGAACAACTGTATAACACAGAAATTACGGAATATAATGACGAACAATATTACGATGAAAATAACGCTCTTATCTACGAACCAGAATCAGACAACGATAACCAAAGAACTTGAACAAAAATCTAGCTCGAGTAATTTTTTAGAACTCATAGCCTCGGAACAGAATTTGAATTAATGAACTTAACTAACAATCAAAGCGAATTACCATTCATTATTTACCCCGAACAAAATTTAAAAGTCCTTCTTGATACAGGTAGTACACGCTCTTTCATAAAACCGAGTATCGCACATAAGTTTTTCAAAAACAAAATTCAAAATGATCCTTTTAAAATTTCCACCGCACATGCTACATCCACTGAAAATTTTAGTTTACTTATTCCATGTTCAAAATTATTTAAAAAATCAGATACTATGCTCAAATATCATCTTTTCGACTTCCATGATCAATTTGACATATTATTAGGACTCGACAACCTTAAAACAATAGAAGCAACCATTGACCTAGTAAACGATAAGATAAGAACACCGGCATGCGAGATAAACATTCACTATCGTCAGCTAAAGCCGCGTCCACACTACGTACAAGTAGCACCTAAGTCCGAGAAAATAATAAAATTTTATACTAACTACATTGATAACGCGGAAGTATTTATTCCAAAATCTCAAATTTCTAATGCTATAATACCAGAAGGTATTGCAAAAATTGATAATCATTTCTTTTATTACCCGATAATAAATCCAAATGAATCAGAGTTAACCATAAATAGTATAGATAACAATATTTTATTTGAACCACTTGAACAATTTGAAATTAACAACATAAATTTTAGTCGTCCAAATCCAAAACCTCCTTTCGATCTATCTCTAATTAGAACTCAACACATGAATTCAGAAGAGAAATCTGCCATTACAAATTTAATTAAAGAACACGCTGACATATTCCATACTGACAATAATTCCTTATCATTCACAAACAATGTTAAACACCATATACGGACTAAGGACGAACTACCTATTTATACTAAGGCATACAGATACCCAGAAATACACAGACAAGAAGTACAAGAACAGATAGACAAAATGCTGGAGCAAAACGTTATCAGACCTTCGCATTCACCGTGGTCCTCTCCCGTGTGGATCGTCCCCAAAAAATTAGACGCGTCCGGGAAGAAAAAATGGCGGATGGTCATTGATTACCGCAAGCTCAATAAAAAAACCATTGATGACAAATATCCCATCCCCAATATAACAACACTCTTAGATAAACTCGGCAAATGCCAGTATTTTACAACTTTAGATCTGGCCTCTGGTTTTCACCAGATTGAAATGAACGATGATGACGTACCAAAAACTGCATTTTCCACTGAAAACGGACACTATGAATTCCTAAGAATGCCGTTTGGACTAAAAAATGCGCCCGCCACCTTCCAACGTGTGATGGACAATGTGCTAAGAAATTTACTGAATAAAATTTGTCTCGTATATCTCGACGACGTAATTATATTTAGTACGAGCCTGCAAGAACACATTGAAAGTTTGCGCGCGGTATTTGATAGACTTAAAAAGGCTAACTTAAAAATTCAGCTTGACAAATCTGAATTCCTATGCAAAGAGGTAGCGTACTTAGGTCATGTAGTCACCCCTGAAGGCGTCAAGCCTAATCCGGATAAAATTTTGGCAATCAAAAATTACCCAATTCCTAAAACTACAAAACAGATAAAAGGTTTCCTAGGCTTACTAGGTTACTACAGAAAATTTATTCAAAATTTCGCAAAAATCACCAAGCCCCTTACTAAATGCTTAAAAAAGGGAGCAGAAATAGATATTAATAATCCCGAGTATGTTGCATGTTTCGACACATGTAAAAATCTCCTTGTCTACGAACCAATCATCCAATATCCTGATTTTACCAAACCATTCAACCTTACGACGGACGCAAGCAATTATGCTATCGGTGCTGTGTTATCACAAGGAACTATCGGATCAGATTTACCTATTTCATTTGCCAGCAGAACACTGAACGAATCAGAACAAAATTATTCCACTATTGAAAAGGAATTACTTGCTATTGTCTGGGCGACCAAATATTTCAGGCCTTATCTATTCGGCAGAAAGTTTAAAGTCATTACAGACCACAAACCATTGCAGTGGTTATTTTCACTCAAGGAACCAAATTCCAAATTAGTTCGAAGGCGCTTGAGGCTAGAAGAATTTGACTATGAAATTATTTATAAAAAAGGTAAACTGAATACAAACGCTGATGCATTAAGCCGTATCCCGCCACCTATAGAAAATCCCCTGCAAAATCCACTACAGAATACAATTAACAAACTAAATTCGACCAGTACAATAACTTAAGAACACAACACAACAATCTCAAACACACAATTTACATAAACATGTTAGCCTAGCAGACTCTATTAACCACGATAAAATAATTAATTATACAGTAGAATCAATAGATGATAAGTTTAGTCACTTAATTGTTAATTACGAAAAACCTAGATATAAAAGAGGAATAGTAAATAGATTAGGATCCATTATTTAAATTTAGATACGGAAGATGAAAAAAAGATATAATAAAATTTTGAATCACTTGAAAACAAACATACACAAATTAATCGATCAACTAAAAAATCTATACTCCGTTAACCATCAGTTAATAGGAGAATTTAATCAAACCATTGTAACAATAAAGCATAATGAAAAAAAAAATTTAAGTCAAAAATTAAATATCTAATGCACATAGTTATTGATGGAACTCAGCAATTAAATAAATTAGCCATTCACGATATTTACAACTAAACAACGTATTCAGTATGATTTTTAGTACTTTACAATCAGTAAAATTATTGACTTTTTGCAAATTACACACAATGCACCCTAGCATTATAAAATTAAACGATTCCTATTTAGAACTAAATAAAAATTAAAACTATCATAATAATGAATTCCCTTTAGAGCATTCGAAAATATGTTAGAATCTGAAAAATTAATAACAGTTAATTACAAGCTAAATTCAAATAAAATTGTATATTTTCTGGATATCCCTATTAACTACGAAACTGATTTCCAAATTATTTCACCTTATTTCTACCCCATCCAAATACCAGACTGAATTTGTAACCACCATACCAAATAAAAATTATCTCTTAAAAACTTCTGATGATCATATTAAATCACTGAACGGCGTACGTACAAAAGGAAACATCCACCAATGCCAATTGAAATTTAAAAACCAAATTTCAAAAATTTCGAGACGTACTTTCGGCAAATCAATCATCTTAAAAGATTTCCAAATCAATTTAAACACAAGCCAAATTCCATAATTCCAACGATGAGCAGGGATGTGCGTGTAGTCTACTGCAAGTAATCTACGCCATTCTCTACGTGTAAACAATCATGTAGTCTACGTCTTCATTTTTCATGTAAACCATGTAGACTATGTAGACAATGAAAACACCTGTGTTCACTTAAGTCATATTAAAATTTTATCCCTAGAACTAAGGAATTTTAAATGTTGGTAGAGATTTTTATTTTTATTCTAGGTATTACATTAAAAAAAATTAGTTTTGCAGGACAAAACGTTCAAAATTTGTCAACTGGTTACTGTTAAAAATAGCGCCAAGGAAAACTCCGTCTTTTGAGATGGCGCGTTGATCGAATTTAGTAATATGACAGTTCGCCCAACACCCAAGACAGACATTCGTCTAGTAATGTACGAGCACTTGCTTTTTCAGTTTTAATATATAAAGACCGATAATGACCCGAGCTCACGAATACGAATACTTGCTATAGTTACAAAGGAAGAAATTTAGGTTATGTTGAATTTTACAACTGTCAGATGCATTATCTACGTTGTTTACATTGTCTACGCCGCTAGAATTGTCGACGTATTGTCTACGTGTAGATGTAGACAATTAAAGATTACACGTAGATGTACATCTCTGACGATGAGTATCAACATCCAAAATATTCAATATCTGAAGTCACCTATAAACAATTTCGAAAACATCCAAGAAAATTAAGACATCGAGGACATTATAACTCTATATGTCATTGTTTCAATTACTAGTACAATTATTTTCGCAGTTATTGCCAAAAGAAGGTTCTTTCAGAAGAAGAAACGACCAGCCAAATCCCGAAATCATCAGTTGAACATCCCCGACGATGTTCCATTCTAAGGAGGGAGGAGTTAGAGCACCCGTTCCCATGAGAACCGCCGACCGCTGCACATTCCAGGCACAGTCACCACTCTCTTTCCCCACAATATGTTATATTATACTATGTGTGCATAAGCACTTTTAACACAACCTGTACTCTGTATTCACATTTGTAAGTCAGTTACTGTTGAGAGATTGAAGTATCAACTTGTATGAAAAATCTAATGTAATCTTTCGTTGTCAAATAATAAATATTTTTTTATTGTAACCGTAAATCACGTTTACGTTACTTATATATATATAATGTAAAATGGGATAGGTGGCTCAGTGGTATTGGGTCGGCCTGTGGATCTTGAAAACCCTGGTTCGATCCCCACAGCCGACAAATAATTTTCACCACATTAAATCTACCTCTGTGGCTCTTCCTCCACTAATATCTTTGGGGGCCCGTGATTTGACGGCTGCACTTCACGCGAAAAATTATATATATCACTTACCATGATCTTCTTCGGCAGAGTGCCACATCCAGTAATGGGTAAACGGCGTGATGATATATTTTATTTATTTATTTATTTTAATTTGTCTCTTTATTTCAATTAACATTTTTAAAGTCCTAACTAATTTTGTTGGTATTTAATTTATAAAGTTAATATGTATTAATTGATGCGGATTTCTAGTTGTTATGAACATCAAAATTTTATAAAGTTTACAACTTGTGAACTTTTTAATGTTAGACATCAAAAATATATTGTTGCTAGAGATAATGGCTGATAGCACAAGCTGTTTTTGGGTGTCCTAAGAGCACGGTTTTAACATATTAGGAATTCAGTAAGTTTTTTATTTTTTAATATTACGTCGACGTTTCATAATTTTAAAAACAGTCGAAATAAAAAAAATTATATCCTTTTATTAAAAATATAATACACTGCAAAATTTTTGGTTAAAATTTATTAATAATCACCTACAAATAAATAGCTCCAAAGTAACGAATAATTATTTTCGATAACAGTGTATTGCTAGATATACGTGGACAATGCATTCTTTCTTACCCCGGCACAGGCCAACTAGGATTAACAAATTTATTTACGTATAGCTATAATGATTTTAAACTTTTATTATAAATTATGTTACTTGTTACGTAGTGGCTTAAGCAGTACATATTAATTATTTGTGCTATTAGCGTTATTATAAAAAAAAAACAAATGTACAATGTTATGAAATTTTATTTTAAATAATCATGATCTCTACTTATTGTAAGATATCAAAATAAAACAAATTTTGTAATTTATATAGCAAAACATTATCTTCACAGAAAGTTTATTATTATTATTTTACTAATAACAAGTTAATACAAAATTAATTATTTTTATTCCAGTGGTGAAGTTGTAGAAGGATGAGAGCTAAATTTTAATGTTTTTTTTAAACATATATCGCAAATTTATACAGTACAGTTCTAGTAATTTTATAGGTCTACATATCGTATTAATATAATGAAATATTTCAAAATCACCTTCATCTCTCTCTTCCTTTTCTTCTAAAATCTAAATGGGTTCAATACACTCTGTTGTAACGATGCGACATTATGAGTTCACTTGTTAAATCGCTAGATACTATTTTCTCAAATTTAGTCCAAATCATCCTATTCTGGTCGCTATTTCTTGTGATTTCATTATAAATTTGATGAAACAGATGCAAACATTTTTGTGTATGTTGTATTTCTATTATAAATCTCGATAGAGTACACTTTTGATTTATTGAACTCAATTCATAAATCGGTCGTTCCTTTTGTTATTTGTTCATGATAAGTACAATTATCCTCAGTTCCATATATCATCCATATAATTTCAGAAATTTCAAGTATTTTACTATTCAGGCATACATTTTTTAAAGTTATTATGAAACAAAGTTATATTGTAATAAGAAAAATTCTCTTGTGATTCGGTAGATAGCAATATTCTTTAGACAATAATATAGTTGTGTGTTTAGTGCAAATAACATATTCGAGTTTAATTATTATTACATATTAGAGAGAATTTCATACTAATTTCTCTCCTCTGTGTTCGAGAAAAATGACCTTTGAAAATATTCCTGTTTATTTAGCAAATTTTTACTCGACGAGCGAACAATTCTCCTCATTTAAACCACTTAAACACTAAAATCAATACCGTAACCCATCGATAATTATAAACTATTTTATTGTAAAGTACCGTAAGATATATATATATATATACATCATTACTCTGACTTTTGAATGAAGTACACTCTTACAATTTTATATAAACGCAGGTATTGTCAATTATATTTCGTTAAAACTGTTTATTTCTTTTGTAGCAAACAAAATATAAATAAGATTATTATTATCATTATTTAACTATCTAATTTTTTATTGCAAATACGTAAAATTTAAAAATTAATTAGCACTACTTACTAAAAGATAATTGATCTGTATACGGTATCAACAGAAAACATGTTTATAATTTATATATCTTATCAAAATAAGATCTTTAAAAAATAATAACATACTACAAAGTAAATTATTCCTATTCACGCTAGACATCAAGTTAAATCAATATTTATTTTACTGTTACTGAAGCGTAACATAAAATTCATATACTAGTAATACATAGTTAGAGATTTACTGCAAACAATATTTATATTTGTTAAAAATTCAAGTAGATATTAAATCTTATAATTTATCAATATTAATATTAAGTGAAATTACAAACAATTTATGTTTACATTTCTACACATTTTGACAACTCAGTGCGCTTTTTTTGGAGTCAAAATTAATATACATAATATAATCATCTATATTTAAACAATAAATATACTTATATTTAACAATATTATTGTCGAAACATTAGAATAAAGAAGTTTGTAACATTACGCGTTCTTATTTACAAATATTGAACACGCTGCTCACGGCGCAATTATAAAAGTACGGTGTTACTGAACTTGTTCATGTGTACCGATTGTAATTTTAACGATGATCTAACATAAAATGTCCTCATCGCGATATTAATACCTTCAGAAGGCAGCCGTTTACAAATAGGATGAATCCCGATAATGAATTCATACTGTGTGATCGTGTAGTGTAAAACAATATTTTATAGCCCTACGTTGTGTTTAAATGATTCTATAAAACAATGTAAAATGACCTACGTTGTGTATAATAAATGTAACCCTCATTAGTTCGTAATACGAAGTAGCTGTCAATGGTGGAGTAATTCGGGAAAGGTTGAGTTGAGTGAAAGATGTAAATTCCTTCCAAAAGACATGACGGTGACGTCATCCCTTGTGCATTTATTGAAAAAACCAAGTAATCAACAAACAATAGTTATTACGTGAATTTAGAACGAACAGAATGACTTGAACACAAAGTTCTGTCGTGAACTCAATAGTAAAATAGCTCTCTGGTATTTACCTTACGCAAGAGGAAAAAACACGACAAAAAACCTCAAGCAGAGAGACAAATCCAATCATCAAAATATTCTCAAAATTAATGAGAATGTTTCTTGAATAGCAAAATTATATACTTTAATTATAAATCATTCAAGTCGCACAGAGGTGATATTTCCAGATCCATCACAATAATTTGTCAATGCATCAATATCTTTGTTTAATCATTGTTAAGTCGGTGGATCAGTATTGTTGCAATCGTTGTAGTTAGGTTGGCCCTGAGGCAACGACGAATGGAGGGTTTTCCTAAGTTTCCTTTATAGGTAACCATTGTCCACTATGGGGGGTTTTCCTAAGTTTCCTTTATAGGTAACCATTGTCCATCTGGGTGGTTTCATTCAATGGTAACCAGTGCCCAGTGTTGTATCGTTTTGAAACCAATTAGCAAACAATTCTTGAGTAGTAAAATAAATATAAGTAATAGAATTATATCATTGTGACAGTCTTTCCATATCAAATAATAATAACATTTATTACTACTCTGGTAAAAAAGTAACAACAATTAAAAATGAGGTATGTCACCAAGCTCAAAGTTCATATAAAGAGTATTCTGGGTAAAAAAGGAAGGTTCTCCCTTGCCCGGTTGCCGATGGCACCGAGTGGTGAGTTGCAGGGCGATAGCGTGCCCGGATGCCGATAACACTGCATATCGATTTAGGAAGGTGTCACCCGTGCCTGCATAAGCTAGCACTGATAGTGAAGGTTGGAGGGTGATAGCGTGCCCGGATGCCGATAGCACTGCATATCGAGTTAGGAAGGTGTCACCCGTGCCTGCAGAAGCTAGCACTGATAGTGACGATGGGGAAGGTGATGTAACTATGAACTTACTGACATAGAGTCAGAGTGGAGACCCCGGAGAGTCTCCTCGATTGCGGCAAATCGTGCAGTTTATATACTCTAGTTGTCCTCTTGTCCCGGCACCCCGATGGTCTAAGGTGGTTGAAATCTCTTCACCCCGTCACCAAAGGTGGCGTGGGTTCTCTTCTCTCTCCGCCTCGGAAGGTGTCAGGGACTGTTTATTATCTTTCACACCCTGCTGAAACAAAGAAGGTCCATACGTGTCCATATCGTCCAGATTTCTAAATACCATCAATCTAGGTTTTGTTCCAGGGCCGTACATAAAATTCTTACCCGGGGATTATATGAGAACCAAACAATAACATACTTGCGAATATTCTCGCTGGAGCTGTTGTATCAGTTTATGATATACTTCTGCAGTTTGATTACCTAGTTTACTGTTATTAATTCATAATTAATAAGATATAATATAATCATAATTTCCCTATAACTTTGACTACGCCACTGGTCGAAGTAAGGTCTGCTGGGCTGCGCGTATCTCAGCCGGCGCGAAGCGTAAGCTAAAGTAAACAAATAAACACCAAAAAAAATCATCGTCTGTTCAACTATTAATTCCTGTATACAAACCTAGACAAAAATTCAAAAGTACAGTTATGGCCATAACATGATACAACATTTAAATGAATTGAATAAATTTGATATAGAAGCGTACCACTTCAAGTTGTTACATTTACTCCCGAAGTCCAAATTCCGATTAAACGTTTTTTGATTTAGTTAAGGGTGTTGTAGAGAAGAAATACGTGAATTTAAAAATAAAATACATTTCATTTGTTTATTTAATAATAGCACAAAAATTATTTAAATATTTGGTGTGTTCGCAATTTTTTCAGATTATTTACAAATTTGTTTTTTTTTATCAAACACATTTGGTGTAGTATCCGAATCTGCAATAAAAATGTAGGTTACCGTCAAAGATATCGAATAATTCCGTTTTTGCGATTACAGCGCCATCTACCTCGAATTTAAAAAATGACTCACACGAAATAAACATATTTTCAGCGTAGAATCCGAGTCTGCAAATAAAAATGTAGGTTGTCATTTAAGATTTTAAATGTTATTTTTGCGATTACAGCGCCATCCATCGCGAATTTAAAAAAATGACCCAGACAAAATGAACACATAATTTTATGCAGAATCCGAATCTGCAATGAAAAGTGTACGTTTCTATTTAAAATTTTCGAGTAGCCTCCCCCCCTACGGCCCCCGGGGATGGGTGGGGGAAATATTTTGGTATTTTTGAAAACATTTTGGACGTATTTTTTTGTTTGGCAATTGGTTGATTAGTTTTCGAGATATTTGACCGTTTCCAAACTTTTGCCACAACCTGTATAACCTCTTTATCAAAAAGCTTCAAAGCTTCCAGTTTATAGACGAAGTTTTCCATGCTTAAAAAAGCTTTTATTGTGAACGGCGATGGTGATATATCTAGGTTAGCTTTTATAATTACTGTTTTCAAAATTAATTTAATTACGGCCAATTTAGCAGTTATGGAAAAGTGATAGCTTTTATGAAAAGCCAAAATATTAATCAATTACCGAAAAAGCAAGGATTTTGAATGTCGAGCAATGCCGTAAATTTATTTTGGAAGCATTAGACGAATTTTTACTCTGCAAGGTTGTACTTATTTTTGGACTATACGGGACTTGTCGTCAAGATGAGTTATTAAAATTAACAATAAATGATGTCGAGGATCACGAGACATATTTACTTGTAAAAGCTACAGGATACGAAGACATATACTTCCAGATCATTTATTATTCCTGATTCAAGTAAATCTCTGAACATGTATCAAATTTACCAAAAATATGCCACACTATGTTTCCCTGGCAATGGATGTAGACGCTATTTTTTGGGATACAGTCAAGGAGAGTGCATTGCGCAGCATACTGTTATGCATACTACAGGTAGTGTACCTAAAAGGTGTATAGAGTCTTGTGGAAATCTTCTACCAGTAAAACAAATAGGTGTTTGGATATCATCGAAAGTGGCAAAAGGATACATAGAACAAACAACACGAGGCAAAATAGAGTTGTGAGGATGGTACTTTCAACGGACTCCAGTCATAGTCGATCAACAGAAATTGCATCCGATAACTTAGCTGTGGCATCGTGTCCAAGGGACACAATAAACGAGGTTTTTAATTACAGGGAATACGGATTGCAATATTACTGTAAACTTTTGCAATAATTATTTAGTATAGTTAGTAGTAAATGAATGTTTCATAAAAAATTTATAATATCCAAAGATTTCAGATGTTTCAAATAAAATATGTTGTCATGATATCCATGTCAACAGCCCGTTATACTTTTTATACGGGCTAGCCCGTCAAAAGACTAGTAACCCGTAGAGACAGAGCTAAATAAACAGTTCTTTACTATTCAAATGCCCATAAAGTATTATATACTCTTATTTTTTTTACACTCTGTGTATGAAAAAATAAAATAGCGAACATATTTATTATTAGCTAGTTTTTAACACGACTAAAACTTCTTTATTTATTTATTTTATTAATTTATGGTACACTGTAAAACCGGAACTTATTCTCAATTCCTAATTAGACTAGGTATAGGATCCGGGTTTACCGAAGCCTAATGTGGTAGTTCATATATTTTTAGCTTCAGTGGGATTTGAATTCGGGATCTTCAAAAACAAATGCCGTAACTCTAACCTCATCACCGTTTTGCCCGACAACTGTTATTAGATCTGATTGTTGATTTTAACTATTATTTAATTCCATGGCCAGCAATTACAGAGTTTAGTGTGGCGTAATTAAAGTCTCCAACTATTTTATTATTTCATATTGTAATTACTAGATAGATAGTTCTACCAGTAACAACGCATCAAACTGGTTTTGGGAACTCGAGTTTTATTTCCGCAGGTAACAATCTTTACGTCATATTAAATTTGTGTCTAGGTACTCGTAGTGTAGTTAGCTTCACGGAATTCGAATAAAAAAGAGTTCGAATCTCATTCAAACAAAGGAACTATCTCTTTACGGTTAGGTGAGTCTGGACCCTGTACTATATGAGATTAAGTTCCTGCTGTAAAAAGTAATATTATTAAATCAAAATAAACAAATTTTATTTCTGTGGCCCCTCTATCCAAATATCTTCAGTGATCGCGATTCGAAGGTTGTACCACACTTAGTAATAGGAAAAAGGCGTAAAGAAATATTATATATTTATTTGTTTCAAAATAAAGAGAAACAGTAAGTATCATAAATTTATATTAGTCTTTATTAACTAATTCGATGTTGCCGTATAGTAATATATTATTTACCGAGCGTGTTATGATAGCAATTATACATGAGAATATTGTTTGATGAAAGAACCATAATTTGTGGAATATAATACATTTTTGAAGTTATATGATAAACATCTAACTTTAGTAGATGGTAACGTACTCTTACTAGATGCCAATACTATTCAACTCAGTGCGTTGCGTTACTATAGTAGCAGTAATCTGATTTGCTGAAAATGTGTTACATAATGATTCATTATTAAACACATTTTGTATTATTCTGCACTTTTGACTAATAAACTATCTTATATATCTAGATCAGGGATGGCGAACCTTTTTTGATGTCCGTGCCACAAAGTCATAAAAATTCTTTTTTAAATAGGTAACGTGCCACAATAAAATTTCATTCGAAATGTTAGCGTTGTGAAACTATACGTAAGTATAATTAAATAAACAAATAAAAGCAATTCTTCTTTAAACAATTTTTTATTAATCAATGTTTTACAAAAAGCAATATGCTAGAAACAAAATTCACGTTAAAACAATTGTTTTTAATGTGATTTTTGTTGCTGTACACAAGATGATAAAGATTTAATATCTGGTTCATATTTAGTTAATTTCAACAGTACGCATGCAGAGCTCGACTCATCCGTCATTCTAGTCCTATATTTATTTTTTATAAAATTTAATTCTGAAAATAGAGATTCACATGCCCACGTCGATGAAAAAATTGATAAAATTGCCTTTGCTAATATTTTTAAACAATTAAACGTGTCAGGAATTTAATTCCATGTAGTTAGAATTTAATTTTCTGCAATTTTATTTATTTTATCCAATAATCGATTACTTTCAATAATCTCTTTTTTTGGTTTCATATGGTACTTGACTGAAATTCAACTAATTCCATTTCTAATTCATTAAAATTTAACCACACAAGGACTTTTAAATTTAATTTTTCAAATGGTATTGTATCAGGATAAACTGCGTAAATCTTGCAGAAAATTCCTGAATCAAGGATTGAATTACCATTGAAAATTCTTTCGTTAATGACTCTTTATTTGGCTTTTCGTGACATTCACTTATAGAAAAAACAAATTGTATTCGGAAAATATTTATATGAATTTGAAAGAATATCAGGATTAAAAAAAAGTGTAGATTAATAATTTTTAATTAATTTCTATCAAAAAAAGATAACTTATAAAAAAAAATAATTTTGATTTTGTGCGTGCCATCAAAATTTTCAAACGTGCCACTTGTGGCACGCGTGCCATTGGTTCGCCATCCCTGATCTAGATGAATATATACTTATCGTTCGTGGAAAAATAATGTTATAGAAATTAAGTTACTAAATCAATAATTCAGTGAGACATTTCTTGAGTCATCGTTTAACTAGACAGCCTGTTGAGTAATAAGGAAATGCAAATATTCTATATTTAATAAATAACTAATTTGCACAAAGAAAACAAGCCCATGAGATGAATAATCCGCGAGAAATATTCTATATTATATGGGCGAAGGTAAATATATAAAATATTGAATTTTCGAGTCTAATTTTCTTTCTAAGAACAAGTCTCTACAGTTTTTCAAGAAAAATACAAGCATATTTAAGTATTAAATTTTTATAGAATGGATTACTTGACTTGGTAAATAACTTTAATTAATTACACGATGTTTCGACCCTAGATGGGGCCATCGTCTAGTCAATAATAGTAAATACATATAATAAAAAACAACGTCTAGATATAGATAGATATACAAGAAGGTCTAATTAATTACATGTTGTACAAAAAAATTCAGTATTTGTGATGGTTGTTATATTAAAAGTTAACCTAAACTTAAATATAAGTTATAAGGTGGTCATACAACTAAAGATTTAAAATGTTAATTTTACACTATCATTTAAGGATGCAATTATCATTATAGCATACAAAAGCAAAATTTTTCTACAATAAAAATAACCCTAGCTCATATGTTTATAGAAAAATTATAATAACATGAATTAATATTTTAAGTTGTTTTAAATATTAGATTATTCCTATATAAATAAAAATGTAAAGCATAAACGAAAAATAAAAAATTTATCTTTTAGATAGTATAATAAAAAACGTGAAATATTTCTACTGATTCTGGTAGTAGACAAAGATTAAACATTGTAAACCATATCTCAGTAGCATTTATTTTACTCGTCATTTTCATGTGTAGTACTGGTACAGTCACAATACTGCCCAGCCAACAATTATATATCTTTTTAATGACATACACAATTTACAACTTCATCACGTTTTATAACAGCTGCTGTCAATACAGCCTGTTTTCCGCTTATCCGGCCTTTACGCAGCAAGCCACATGCCCGCGTTATTACAATTTTCATTTATGGATGCGCCAATATGACCAACGATCCGCCATTCAATATAACGATCATAAAGTTGATCACGGCTGGTTGTAAAGTATTCGCAGTCAAGTTGATACTGACGGAATTATCAATATTACGGCCCTGTAAGAGTCGTAACCATAGCTATAACTTTGTTGCCCATATAAATTTCGATATCTTACGACTACTGTAAAAAGTTTATTTGATTTGTTCGCAATTTAGTTATACGTTTCAAAGTTTCATTCCAAATTGATGCATTATGTTATCTATATTTAACGTATATTGTAAATATTGACTACCTATTTGTGTGAAACATTCCGTAGTAGAACTCGGTAAGTGATATACTTGTATTTATGCGCGTGAAGGTACTAGGGGAGAGAAAGCCTTAACTGTGGTTTTAATATGGTAAAAATTGTTTACCTTCTGTGAAACTCAAACCCCGATTCTCAAATCTACGGCACAACTCGTTATTATTGCGCCACTTACCTAACTGAATCTATCAAAACCACATGTAGGATACAAATACTTGCCAATGAAATGTATACTACCTGGAACTAGTATATGAGTATGTATTACAAAATTAGCGACCAGTTTAACGATTGCGGTTAAGGTATTAAGGTAGGTACATTTCGTGGTGCTCGGCTTGTATTCGACACGAGTCGATCACTATTTCGTTATGGCGCAAGTGTTAACTAAAATTGATGTGTTCCATTTCATGGGGTACGTGGCTCAGTAATATCGAGTCGGTCTGTGGATTTGAGAACCCGGGTTCAATGTCCATATTCGACAATTAATTTTCACCAAATTAAATCTACTCCTGTGGTTCCTTCTTCACTAACGTCATTGGGGGCTATGATTTGACGACTGGCAACCGCACTTCACCCGAAGAAATATATCAATTATCGATATCTGCTATGGGGAAGTGCCACGCCGAGTAATGGGTAAAAGGCGTGATTATATATATATACAGTAACAACAGTAAAATTCAAAATAAACGTACGCCAGATACAAAATAAATCTGCAAACTGACAAAATAAAGCGTACATGTTAAACTTATTCGGCCAGATGCGTCCCAGCGAAGATATCCTATAGACACCAGCCAGGAGCTATTTAACAGGTCTACAGTTCAGTATATGTAGCGAGATAAAGTATGCAGGTTCCAAGTAGTATTTATTTGTCAGTGAAATATCATGTGTCTTCTGGAGCAGATACGAATATTATTTTTAATATGAAATTAAATTAATACAACTAACACATACTTTTTAATCTGATCTGTCATAAACAACATATAAAATAAGTAGACTTAACGTAATTATATGGTATTTTGGTATAACAAAACTACTTTCAAATGTTATTAAACCTGTATCATGTTGGTCATGATAAATTTGAGGTACATAAGAAAAAATTATATTAATATTTATTTGAAAAGTGAACGAAAAGGTGTATCATTAGCAATAATTTGTTTAAATGTTTAAAGGAAATTTTAGCATCACTTTTATTTAACTTGACAGCATGATGTTACTATAATAAAATTCTGTCTGAATATCACTCGAGCATTCATAAATAACTACGATATCGGTCGATTATACTGAGCAATATGATTAAGAAGTGTGCTAATATTTCGTGTTATCAATGTCTTTGAGATATTATTGAAAATAAGTAAATACGGTAGCTATAATTATGAACAATTTCAATAAAATGTTGCAAGCATTGCTGCAGTCAGCATTATTTTTACCTGGTCTAGGGTATATACTCGTAAAGATTTATAAATACATGCAACCTAAATAAGTACATTTTCGCTTGTACAATCAATTAAAAGTGTTCTCATATTCGATAATCACTTTAAGAGCTCAATATTTGTTCAATTATAACTTTCATTATCTATAGATTAATTACTTGTCGTCTATTTCATGCTGCTCCTGATAAGAAATTTATTTTGTAATCTTATGAACGTACACTAGCTGTTATAAATTGTGTTAAAACTAATTTTCAATTACTGAAGTTGCTGTGCTTTTAAAATAAAAGCAATATCTGAAAAGTTGTGTACATTTCTATAGAAATCTTGAAATTATTTAACTTATTATAAAAATACAATATTTTCATTTTTTTTTTATATGATAAGATGTCTTGCATCTGTATTTCTCATTATTAGAAAAGAAGAAAAATGAATTTATATACATATTTACAACTGAAATTTATGTTAACAAAAAAAAATTATTTCAATTCCATATTTTCCTTTCGATTTTATTGTAAACATATAAGAAATAATCATATTTACAAATAATGATATATACAGAATAAGTATTTTTACGTCAGCATTGGGAAGATATAAAATTGGTTAAATAACTAAAATTATACCATTAAACCAAAAACGATTTTATTACAAAAATTTATAAACATATGTTATGTAATGTAGTTTATAAAATTAAATGTTCAGATTGTAGTTCTACTTATATAGGTAAAAATGAACAATATGTGGGAAATAAATTAAAATAACAGAAATATTATTTAAATTTCACAAATCATAGACTTGCTTTACTAAATTTTAAAATATTACAATCTGACTTCTAATTCAATTTTTATAAATAACATGTAACTTACAAGTTATACATTTACTTCTAGTAAGGTATTCTTCCATTGTTAATTAATTAATTAATTTCAATTTTGTATTCACTTTGTAGCTTGGTATTGACCGAACAAATGATCAAAACGGCGCTCAATAAATATGAAAATTACTTCAAGGCTGAAATCCAATTAACTAAAATCTAAAATTCTTGTTTTGCTTTTTAAAGTAGTCTTATAAAATAGAAATTGTTTGATAATTTAACCAACTTCGTAGCTCCTATACTTCTCCGGATAGTAATAATACTCCACTGAAAAAACACCAGTATACAGGCTGATTAATTTTTCATTTTCCATCTTATATCTACAGAAATATTGAAGATAAAAGAAAAAGTTAAATGTAAGCCTTATCTAACAGAATCTGGTTTATAAAATTGCTCAAACAATATTTAATTTTGGTTTTTAATGAAACATAATGAGTTTTTACGAAATGAATTTGATCAAAACTGGATCGGCAAAAGAGGTCCAATTTGGTGGCCTGCCAGTGCGTCCGATTTGTCCATCCTTAATTTCTATATATGAGGAACTTAGTAATAAAATTACTGGTGCTTACTTGTAAATTACACCTGAAATGCTACATTACGCCAGGATATATAATTAAGTGGAATTTAATGGTTGATAAATTGAACTGTTATTATAAGACACACTATCTAGTAATTAATTTTGTTATTTAGTAATTAAATAAATGTAATTATAATCTCAGAGCAAATAATAAAAATTATCATAATTTAGTTTTTTTTTGCATTATTAGGCATAATTTATTGTGGAGACACATTAATTTAGATACTTATTCCGCAAATATATACAGATTGTTCCAATTAAAAACTAAAACTGAATATTTTTATCGAAAATTAGCAGGCCATGGGATAAAAATATTTTTGCTATTGTATAGAACAAGTTCTGCTAAACATGTCTTATATTTATCTTTTTCTTGCATCTTCTGATAATATTTCAGCAAATATAAGTTGGATAATAAAAATCAACCATCCTGAAAATGAAATAAATATTTTAATTATAAGTTCATAGCAGTTAAAAAGTGAGAAAATTGTCGAAGCAGTAGTACAGTAGTTCAAAAATGATCTGAATGTACTAAATTTAGAAATTTAAAAATAGGCTGGTAGATAGTTAAAGATTCTTATGCTGAGAACATTGAGGACACGTATTGTTATATTAATCTTATATAAATTCACAGTAGTTATTTTTATCGTAAAAAATATACATTCAACATTCAAATATACAGGGTGTTAAAAAAGTTCCGGAACGGTGAAATATCTCGAGAAATACACATCGAATCAAGAAACAAAAAACACAAGTTTCATATTTTGCAAAAACCTATCTAAGCACACCAAACACAAACCCCCAACTCCCACCCCCAGAGGGTGGGACGGGGGGCATCTTTGAAACCTTAAATGGGAGCCCCCATTTTTTATTACAGATTCGTATTCTGCGAAAAAAAAAAGTTAATTTTATCTGAAACTTTTTTTCCAATTCGGATTAGATGGCGGAACTTTTTTAACAGCCTGTATATGCACCGCTCAGAGTATATTGAAGTATCCTTTATAAGTGTTACTTTTGAAGATGTTAACAAAGTAGTCAATAACGCGTTTTTGGAAAATTATGACAGAAGTTTATTCGATTTATTTATCAAAATTACGATGATATATATATATATATATATGTAGCGTCGCTATCAAGTAGTTTGGCGACGTTACATTATTTCGTCTCCAAGTAACTTCTAATTATTACTCTATTGTTTATGTTTACTTTTCTGTCAACTATTTATTTATTTTCATTCTTCTTCCAAATTTCATACTGTAAACATCTTCCATATCATATATTTATATTTTATTTCTACATTGAATAATATTATTGTTATTTATTTAAATAAAGTAAAGCCTTATATATACATCTAAATTTAAATGCTTTATATATATATATATATATATATATATATATATATATATATATATATATATATATATATATATATATATATATTACACGATTGTAAAGCACATTTGATGCACTTTTCAAATTTAAAAAAAAAAATAGTATATTCCATTTGAAATTTCAAAGTTGATATTAATTACTAACAAACCGGAAATGATATCATGAATGTACATCCGTCGTCAACTAGCTTTCATATTGCTGTATAATTCATGTTATATGAAAGAAATTGCTAAGTTGATAAATAAGCGAGATATTTGCTGGGTCTATTAAAATATAACAGCCTGTATATATATATATATATATATATATATATATATATATATATATATATATATATATATATATATATATATATATATATATATATATATATATATATATATACAGGGTGAGTCTGGGAAGAGGCCCCCCCCCCTTAACTTTTTTATTATGAGTAATAGAAAAAAATGGTTCATATGAAAGTTTTATTATTTTAAATATACTATTTGATGGCAGATGTAGATATTTTTTATAAAGTCAGGTTTACAAGATACGACTATCAACTTTTATTTTTTTAATGGCAACCTATAATTATTTTACTAAAATAAAAACCGCCATTTTTTTCTCTTTTCAAAGGTGTATTAGTTTTTATTAATGTATCTGAAAAAATTCGAGAAAAATAAGAAAATTGAGAAATACTAGAAATAATTTTTATACAAATATTATAGGTGGCTATGTGAAAATAAACAAAATGTAACAGTGTTAAATTAATGTCAAAAAAGTATACATTTGCTGGTTACTTTATTTAACTTATTTTGCAAACAATAAAAAAAACGTTTTCAAATGTTTACGAAAGAAGAATTAATAGATATGATTCTAATAATTGGTGAATCGACTGGAATCATGAGAAGGGCAAAAAGAATTTACCGGGAGCGGTTTCCTAGACGTCGGCAACCGAGTTTAAGATCACTGAGGAGGATTTTTACCCGATTTCGAGAAACAGGTTCAGTAGAAAAACCAAAACGAAATACATCTAATATTATAGTAAATGAAGAAACCGAAATTATGGTTTTGGCTTCTGTTTACGAAAATCCTCATGTCAGTACGAGGAATTTATCAAATTTAATTGACATTAGCCAAAGTTCTGCGTCTAGAATTTTAAGAAAACATAAATTTCATCCTTACCATATTAACCTTACACAAGAATTGCACGGTGAAGATTTTAATAATAGAATTCGATTTTGCAATTGGGCGATGGAAAATATTAGACGAAATCCGCTGCTATTATCTAATATTTTATTTACGGATGAGGCTACTTTTAAAAGTAATGGTTGCGTAAATAGGCATAATATGCATTATTATGCAACTGAAAATCCTCACTGGATGCGGAACGTCGACAGCCAGAGGGTATGGTCCTTGAATGTTTGGGGTGGCATAATAGGAGATTTTGTTGTTGGTCCACATTTTTTTGAAGGTCCATTGAATGGAGACGGTTATTTAAATTTTTTAATAATGATCCTCCCGGAATTATTGGAAGATATTCCATTAAATGTCCGCCAAAATTTGATATTCCAACATGACGGAGCGCCACCACATTATGCCGGTAATGTTAGGAATTATTTAAATAATCACTGGAGGGGACAATGGATAGGACGAGGTGGACATATTTCATGGCCAGCAAGATCTCCTGACCTTACGCCTATGGACTTTTTTCTTTGGGGATACGTCAAGGATCTTGTCTACCAGAAGATACCTACAGATGCAGAAGACATGAGAGAGCGTATTCGAAATGCTTTCCAAAATATTTCGCGAAACATGCTGGCAGATGTTCGAACACATCACGTTCAACGCTTAAATTTTTGTATTACAGAACATGGTCGTAATTTTGAACATTTGTTTTAAGTTGTTTTTGTTACTGAATTTGTTGCTTTAGTTTGTTAAGTTGTATAACACTGTTACTTTTTGTTTATTTTCACATAGCCACCTATAATATTTGTATAAAAATTATTTCTAGTATTTCTCAATTTTCTTATTTTTCTCGAATTTTTTCAGATACATTAATAAAAACTAATACACCGTTGAAAAGAGAAAAAAATGGCGGTTTTTATTTTAGTAAAATAATTATAGGTTGCTATTTAAAAAATAAAAGTTGATAGTCGTATCTTGTAAACCTGACTTTATAAAAAATATCTACATCTGCCATCAAATAGTATATTTAAAATAATAAAACTTCCATATGAACCATTTTTTCTATTACTCATAATAAAAAAGTTAAGGGGGGGGGGCGTCTTCCCAGACTCACCCTGTATATATATATATATATATATATATATATATATATATATATATATATATATATATATATATATATATATATATACAGGCTGTTATATTTTAATAGACCCAGCAAATATCTCGCTTATTTATCAACTTAGCAATTTCTTTCATATAACAGACTCACCCTGTATATATATATATATATATACATATTTACTTTTTTTTTTAATCCGTTGCTGAAATAGGTGAGGATATTTTTTGTGCCGTCGACGCTAGAATTATTGTTTCATGTGTTCAATTCGCTGCCGATTTGACAATTGATTTGTCGAAAGATGCTCCAGCTTTTATGGCTGTTAATGAGTCACCTCAGGAATTAGGAACGTAAGGTCGTTAGGATCGTCAGAAATGGGTGTAATAGGTCGTGAATTTAAAACGAGTTCTAATTAATTCAGAAGAGTTTACAATTTTTCAAAATTTAGTTTAGTTTCACCAGCAACTTTATGCAAATGATGCTTTGCGGACGTCACCGCTGCCCCCACAATTCTCCGAAATTTGGTGCGTTTGAAAGGTTGAACAATTTATTCTATTACGAATGCATTTGCACATGCATTTTGATGAGTTTCAGTTGCAAACAAGGTGAAGTACTCCATAAATTCTCGGTTAGCTCAAATAAAATTGGTTGCATTGTCTGAGACTATTTGTTGAATTTTTCCTCTATGTTTGAAAAACCTTGTAGTACGTGGTCAATTATTTTCATGATATTACTTATAACATTACGCCGTGTTCTATTTTCCTCACTTAAATTATTTTATAGTTCAAAACTATTGGAATTTATTAAATTAACGTAGTTTTTTTATTGTTGCCTTCTGTTAAGAGATCAATGTTAATTTTATTATATTTTTCTAAAACACTATGAAAATATTGTAGATATTCATTTATATATTGGAAGGTCTGTTTATTTTTTAAATTATGTACACCTATGATGTGAGATTCTGATATATTAAAATTTTAAACAAATATTTACATACTCTTTTATGTCGAATAGCTCTGCAGTTATAAACCAAATTAGAATTTAGAAAATTTTAACTTTTCTTTTTCTGGATCCACATTCATTTACAATTTTGTTTCTTCATTGACAATATCACAAGTTGTCGAGTTTATTATTCCAATTGCACTTTGTTTAAATAGTATTTCATTTATTTTCGACAGTGCTTAATTCTACCTTTGTTAGTGGTATTGTTGCACCTCATCATTTACTAATTAAATTTTTAAAAGATTAATTGCAGTAAAAATATTATTCTCACTAATGCTGTATCTTCATTTAGTTTACAACAAAATCCATTTAAATCTTATTTGTTTTCCTCTTTTTCTCCTCCAAAATATTTATGTAATTTTTAACATATATCAGCTCTTTGTGTGTAGGTACATAAAATAAACTGTTTTGCCTACTATTCACCCGAGTACACGAATATTATAGATAGAAATTAGATAGGTACAATCAAAACAATTATACAACAATGTCGAAAGAAATTGTAAACAAGTAATTTTATGTCTATTTAGTACGCTTGGTATATTAATAGTTTTTTAATGTAGCAACGAAACAATTAGAATAATAAGTACTTACAAAAAAAAATTCTGAATATTTTCAGTAACAATAGTAAAATAGAAACCAGATGAACATGCTAAATTCCATTTTAAATCGTACAAAGGAAAAATAAAAAATTATTAGACATGATAAATTTGGAAAATGTCTTGTATGTCTCATAATGAAACCTAAAATATAATTGTGATCAATATTATATTAAAAGATTATTTGATATTGAATAACAATCTCAGTTCTTTACTAGTTCCAGATCGATATAATTTTGTTTGGTTGATGGTATAGTCAAAAATAAGAATAAGATAAGTGTAGTTAAACAGCCACCGCAAGAATGACAGCGCTATGAAAAATTTATTTTTGGTTTTTGCTTAGGAAACATTGCGCACAGCAGATGACAGACGTGACGAACACAAAAATACAGACAATTAAGACTAAGAAAAACGCATTTAGTTTAGTTTGTTAATTATTTGTGAAATAGTGTTAATACAAATTAAGTATACAGTCCACTATAAACATCTTTATATTATGGGAAAATAACCTCATAACATTGGTTAAGATGAAATTTATTAATTATACAGCAGCAGATTGCGGAGATTTGCTATTAATTACATTTTGTATAACTGAAAAAAAATTGTCATCGTCCACATACATACTTCAGAATTTTAAGCTGGATTTATACTGAAGTAACGTAAGAAGTAACGCAAATAGTATCGGTAAAGTAAAAAGTTGAGCTTGTACTACAGCTAGTAATGATTTATATTGAAGTAAAGTAAGAAGTAAGGTAAAATATGTAACGCAATAGTTGCCCAACATTCATCTTTCTACCTTACCTTACCTAAAACTTTCTACCGCTGGCCAATAAGAAGTCAACATTTTGAACGTTGCGCAGAAATCTTTATTATCGACTTATCCACCATTCTCCATCTGTTTATCTGTAAGATTTCATTTTGTTAGTCGAAATATTTTCTATTAAAAATAAATAATAGACCGAAGTATCATCGAGCAGGTAGAAATGTATAAAATACTGTATGATAAGTCATCAAAAGTCATAAAACGCAATAAACAACAAATAACCTAACAAACGTTATATGATATGACAGAAGTACAGAAATTCGAACTTGATGCCGAAGTAAACGAAAAATACCGAAATAAATGTGAATTTTTTATAATATTACCTGATTGGCTAGCAGTAGTGGTACTACTTTTTAATATAAATCAACTATTTTCGTTTGCTTTACTTTCTACTTTACTGCAACAGCGTTGCGTTTTGCGTTGCTTCATTATAAATCCAGCTTTATGTTCGACGATAGATTATTGATGAAGATCACTGACGTCAAAAGTAATATATAAAGTATTGTGTTGTGATTTAATTTGTAGAATGCCTTAGATAAGTCAATGTATAATTACATTAACCTGACCTTGACCAAACAACAAAATATCAGACACATAGCGAGTATAAATTGTAACAGTGGACATAATAAATCCATACTGTTCAGGCGATATAAAATTACAAATAAATGATAAAATTTATTCGAATATCCTTGAAAAGTCACATTCTTAATGATCACTCATTGATTCTAATAGTTGTTTTGCAGTGATTGAGTTCCCTTTTAAGAGCTAATATTTCACTTTTCAAATCATTTGCTTTTTTTTTCTCAAATGATGTCAAATTACATTAAGAGCACATTCTACCGCATTTTCACTACTGCGTTTATTTTTATAAGCGTGTCTCAATGGTTTTTCATAGAAAAAAATTTTACAAAAAAATTACAATTTTACATTACTTCGGACAGCAGCTGCTTGATTCAATAGACACATTATTATTAGCAATATATTAATGATTTATAAAAAAAATACAATTCAAAACTAAACTTAAAAACTAGCTATATCTCGTCTCAACAGATTACAATTATTATCTTTTCTCTTGTCTATTACAATTGAGACCAGAAATATATAACAACAATTGCCCGCATGATAAAAGCTATATTTCTCGTCTTGCAAATTTGAGATAAGACGAGAGGCTAAGTCTTGCTTCGTCTCATCTAACGATATTACTACTACCGGTAATAAGTACCTAAATATATTCACATTTCATCTTATTTAGGAAAAAGAATAATATTATCCAGTAATAAATAAAACCCAAAAACATGTGTACTAAAATTAATATCACAAATGAAGAAGGACATTAATATTTTATTAAGAGTTATTAAAGCGAACGATGGTCGCATAAAAATTTATTTTGCCCGCTTAACGTAACTACATAACTGGGGATTGAGTCGTTTATTGAAGCATAATTTCGTATTACTAACAAAATAACCATAAAAGGTCACAAGAATGAAAAACAGCGAAAATTTTACGAGTATTGCATCCGCGGATTCTGGCATAAACCAGTTTGTTAAATAAAGAAGACAAAATAATTTTATCAAAACAAAAACACAAAGTGATGCAAATTGTACAGAAACATCTTCCAGCCCTTTTGAGTCTGTATTTAATTCCCCAGTTTTTTATGTACTACTTTTGTTTCTTTCATTTTGTCATTTGTTTTAACCTCACACTGGTAAGTGTACTGGGCCTCACAAAAGGACATTATGATACAAGACTACGGTATTGAATTTCTCTATTTATAACAGATATCTTAAATAAGAGTAGAATAAAGGTAGAAAATTAAATTTGTTTGTTTGTTGTTATGTATATAAATAGAGATACACACAAAAGAGATAATTGAGCGGTTGTAACCAATTAAAAAACTAACTTCACAAGCGAACGTCAGCAGGTTCAAATCTCCACAATTTTTTGACTAATTTTGATAGTCTTAATAAGCGTGCTGGAATATTACACAGTAAGGAATACAATAGATACTAGTACGGTTGAATTGAAGAAAATTTTGTAATTTTTATTTTAAATTCTATGCAAAGTAACATATTTTGTAAATATCAGAATACGTCAGTTTTTTAAATATTTTGTACCCGTAAAACCACAAAATAATCCTGTGCTAACTGCTGTGCTTCTCCTACTTACTTTCATTATAATTTTAGACGTTCTATACAGACATAGTTTAGACAACTACAGTAGATGTACATACGAGTATCTTGCACTTGAAGAATCAATGGTATTTAATATTTATTATTAAGTAGGTACAAATTTAATTCTAGAAAGTATAATTTAATTTGTAATATTATATTTCTTCGATGCATAAATTATGTTTGGCATACATATTTTGTATATGATTTAATAACATCCTGTGATGCATTTTACTTAACTTTCACTTACTTATAGTTTAAATTTCGCAATAAATAAAATCATCGAGTAATTATAAATCCTAGTTAAGATTAATGAAACCTTTAGGCTCACTGTGCACATAATTAATTAATTTCAAAACATTCTACTCTGTTAAATCACAAACACAATTTATCAAAAGATAAAACAAACAATGCTTCTTCCTCACAAGAGGCTAATGTAATTTTTTACTCGGGAGAAACAAAGCTACTATCAGGTGTGAGGGCTGAATCAAGCAGGTGTAGAGACAAAAGACGAACATCTATTGAAAATGTGCTATGCTGTTTATGTTATATGTATATTACTCTCCTAAACTGAGTTCAGAACAACGGAATAGGTATAATAATCATTTATTTATATACATAGTTACATATTTATAATGCTACACAATAAGAAAATAATATACATTACATTATAAGGGACCTATTGAGCAAATAAATTATATAAAACCTTTGTAATTTTGCCTATAATTGTTTGTATATAAATTATCGTAAAATTAATTAGCCGTTCTCGAATTATTGAAGATTGAAAATAATTAACGAGATTAACCCATTTCGCCCCGTTGTACTCATATGGGTACACGCTATTTCATGTTCTGTAAAACCTATATTATTAATGTCATAAATAAATACAAAACATAAGGTTTTACTAAAAGATTCAGAAAAAAAATGTTGTGGGATCAAATGGGTTAAAGATTTCTCGCATGAGCTAATGTTAGGAAAATAGTAAAATATTCTATGACCTACCTACGTATCCATGTTTTGAATCATGTATTGATCGCAGTATTCCTAGATGTGATATTTTTGCCTTTATGAATGAAGTGCAAAGCAACTGATATATATATATATATATATATATATATATATATATATATATATATATATATATATATAAATATATACATACATACATAACATCACGCTATATCCCATTAAATGGGGTAGCACGAACCCGTCAACATTCTCATCCTGACACACGATACTCGATTCGACCACATTAACACTTCCTCCATACAAACTCTTTCTTTTCTCACAATCAAAATCCATCAACACACAACAAACATTCATCCATTCGCTAGTGTACACTGCGCTTGTTTCTGAAGATGGTCTTCACGCAATTGCAGGTAAACACTCGAAACATCTAACCAATTAATCTAAAATCAAGAATCATACGCTTGTCTTCATTCATCATATTTATCCCGCAATTAATTTTCTCTAAACATTCCTATCCTGACACACCACTTTTGCTTATATATATAAAAAGTTATATTGTCGTAGATCCCCTATAATAATGCTTAGTAGTATAATATTTATCTATAGGAATCATGTTCATGCTGAGTAGTTGTTCATGCTTAGTCTCTTGTAAGATATTGTAAGTTAGTTCAGAATCAACCTTGTACCAAGCAACATCGTTGCTAATAGTAAAATAAATTGGTTTTAAAAAGTCAATTTGCATAGATCGAAACCTAATTTATATATATCGAAACCTAATTGACGCAGTCTTGGTAGGATTTGCCAAACAGTATTATCAATAAATAGTACTGGTTCGTTTTAGCGATTTAAGGCAAATTAAAGAATCAAAATCGATCAACCAAGAGTAAGTAATAAGAGACTCTTGTCGTATCAAGCATCGCTGCACCGTCTACCGTAGCCGAGAGAATATCGGACCCACGTCAACTTCGACGGCATCACGAGCAGTCCGAGTAATTGTCGGAACGTCTCAACTTCGCACGCATCGCAGCACCGTCTACCGTGGACGAGAGAACATCGGACAAACAACACCCACGTAAACTTTGAAGGCATCACGAGCAGTCCGAGGGAACATCGGAACGTCTCAACTTCGCACGGGTCAAAATCTTCAACGCACATGAAGACGCTGATTCTGCTAATGTCTATGCCAACATTAAAACGAGAATACCTCGATATGATCCCCGAATTTCATGGGGAACGCGAACTTCTACCCAGATATCTTAAAATATGTCAGAAATTGGTAACTAAATTTTATAACTTAGCAGACCCAACGAACTTTCAAAATGAATACCTAATGTTCTCTATAATGTCAAAGATAAAAAGCGACGCCACAATTAATATCGCGAGCTGTATCATTTCAAACTTGAAAGATTTAAAAACTGCTCTAACAAATACGTACGCTGACAAACGCGATACATATACACTGGCCATAGAAATGACTGAATTAAGACAGTCATATCACGAAACACCTTTTGATTTTTATAACAAGTTACAACATTTGTTAAATCTTCAAATATCTTATATTAAAACACATTCAGATCCTAGTGAAGCTAACGAAGCAGCTCTCTAATCTCGTTATTTTCAAAATTATGCCTTACGCATATTATTAAGAGGACTTAAAGAACGAATCGGACAACTTATGAGGGCTAAAAATCTCGAAAATTTAAATTGTGCATTAACTAACGATTTCCAGTTTGATAAACCGGCGACTACAAATTTCAAATCACAAAACAACAAACAGAAAATTGTTCCAAAAATTAACCAAACACAAAAATTTAATCGAAAACTATTATATTTAACAAATTACGCACCTAACTTAAATAGATCTTTTAATAGAAATTTCAAGCAAAAGATTCTAGTTAACATAAGCAAAACTACCACACAAAATCTATATTTCGATCAGCGATTTTCAAAATCAACATCCATGAGCATATCCAAAAATAACACATATTAACCTCGACCAGGACCATCTCACGGTTACCAAAATTTTAGACCCCAACAAAACGTAAACTCTGAAGAATTATATAACATATATAGCGAAACAATCGAGCATGAAAATGACACGCATTCAGATAACACTTATGAACAACAAGCTGAACCTAATATCGAATTCCCCGCAGACACAAACACTGAATCGAATGATTTTTTATGCGAAATCGCCTCGGAAACCTTCCAACTATAGAATTACTAAATCTAACGAATAATCAAAATACATTACCCTTCATACTACTGCCAGAAAATAATCTAAAAGTACTGATAGATACAGGTAGCACAAAGTCTTTCGTGAAACCTGATAATGCTCATAAACATTTTAAAAAATCTGTTTTTAAAAATCCGTTCCAAATCTCTACAGCACACAGTACCTCTGTAGAACAATTTTGTACTCTGATACCCACTTCAAAACTCTTTAATAAGAAACAAAATAATATCTCTTGTCTAAAGTATCACTTATTTAATTTCCGTGATAAGTTTGAATTACTCTTAGGTATAGATAACCTAAAACTATTAAAAATTGTTATCGATGTAAATAACGATTTATTAATAACTCCAACTTCAAAAATAAAGATTCATTACCTTCAGTCAAGTAATAAAAATAAAGTAAATTCAAATAATATCTCTGTTATAAATAAATTACGAAAATGCTGGATCAGAATATAATAAAACCATCATATTCACCGTGGTCATCACCGATTTGGATCGTTCCCAAAAAGCTTGATGCCTCCGGCAAACGCAAATGGCGTATCGTAATCGACTATCGCAAGCTTAATGACAAAACTATAGACGATAGATATCCATTACCCAACATTACCGACTTACTAGAAAAACTCGGACGTTGTCAGTATTTCACGTCATTGGACTTAGCATCTGGATTTCACTAGATAGAGATGAACAAGGACATACGAAAAACGGCGTTTAACACTAAGGACGGGCACTACGAGTTCTTGCGTATGCACTTTGGCTTTAAAAATGCCCCAGCGACGTTCCAACGGGTCATGGATAAGATTCTTCGAGGCTTAACCAATGAAAAATGTTTAGTCTATCTTGACGACATTATTATTTTTAGTACCAGTACATATTCAAAATTTAAAACTAGTTTTCGAGAGACTTCGTAATTCAAGTTTCAAAATCCAAATTGATAAATCCGAGTTTCTAAAAAAGAAAGTCGCGTACTTAGGACACGTAGTAACTAAAGAGGGCCTAAAACTGAACCCAGATAAGATAAAAGATATATTAGAATATCCTATCCCAAAAAATACAAAGCAAATAAATGGATTTCTCGGGTTATTAGACTATTACTGACGTTTTATACAAAATTTCGCAAAAATTACAAAACCTCTGACGAAATGCTTAAAAAAAGACGTGACAATAGACATAAACGACCCTGAATACGTAGAATGCTTCGAGCTATGCAAAAACTTAGTAATAAATGAACCATTACTCCAATATCCCGATTTTTCAAAACCATTCAATTTAACTACTGACGCAAGTAATGTAGCAATAGGCTCAGTGCTATCACAAAGCCCTGGCGGTAGCGATAAGCCAGTTGCTTACACCAGCAGCACACTGAACTCATCCGAGACAAACTATTCGACAATTGAAAAAGAGCTATTAGCTATCATTTGGGCAACGCAATACTTTAGACCCTATCTCTTCGGACGAAAATTCATTATAATAACCGACCATAGTTCTCTCCAATGGTTACACTCACTTAAACAATGTAGTCAAAAACTTATAAGATGGCGTTTAAAACTAGAAGAATTCAACTACGAAATTATCCATAAAAAAGGCTAACTAAATACAAATGCAAAAGCACTTATTAGAATTCCATATGACTCTCAAAATTCATCTCAGTCTAATTTAGAAGATATTTTTTTATAGAATATCATAATTAGCACATTGCGGAAGCAAAGATCTCGGTATGTTCCAAGGAATAGCAAACAAATTTACAGATAAATTCAAAAACATTGACAAATTGAAAAGACAAAATCCAGAATTACATAAGATAGTATATCTAAAAGATGATACTAGATTTATAATTTATCTTATAACGAAAAATCGCTACTTCGATAAACCATCTTTTCAAGATATATTCTACACCCTGTTAAATTTAAAAGAATTTTGTTTGAAACATAATATCAAATATTTAAGCATTCCCAGACTCGCATGTGGCAAAGACGAGTAAGACTGGACAGATTTAAAAATGATGACTCAGTACATTTTTAAAGATACGAACGTAACAATAACCGTATATACTTGACTTGAAATTACTGCCACAAGTAGACGACTTTGATAAAAAAAATTACTAGAAACAAATGATAACAATACCTGACAACTCTCAATTCTTGGTAGACGAAGTAGGTAACGGCAAACAAAATTTCAATGAAGACGTATTTGAAAACGGCTAAAATAAAAACTAAACACGGTAACACTAATATAAATATTCACCTTTCAAACATTAAACGAACAATACAACAATCTCAACACTACCACCACAAATAAAACAATTTATAATCATGGACTACAGAACTACAATAAAATAATTAAATTCCTTTAATCTAGCATTAATGACAAAATTAATCATATTAAAATACACTCAACTAACAATAGAAACAAAAGCGGACAAATTGATGGCCTATAAACGATATTTAAATATATAACTGTAAATTTAGACGCGGAAGATGGACAAATATTTAATACTATTTTAGAACACAGGCAGAATAACGGAAAAAAAATTACAAAATCAAATAAACATAGCATATAGTGTAAGTCACCAAATAATACAAAAGTTTAATAGTACAATTCATGCTATTTTACATAACAAATTATTATTAAAAACGAAAATTCAAAATGTTCCAAATTTTATAGTGAACAAAATCGATCTTGACAGCATATTAATGGTCAAATACATATATAACAAATTTGTAATTTTATATAATACCATTTTGAACATATTCCAAGACATCTAAAATTCTGTAACTTTCCGCAAACTAAAAACTATGCACCTCAGTATAATCAGACCAAATGAAGTATTTTTATAACTACAAAAGATTTCATCTCATTATAAAAACCAAGTACCGTTTGAACTGAGATATGAAAACATTTTAGATTTTAAATCAGTAATAACAATTAATTGTAAAATATCACAATTACAAATAAATTACTTCATATTACTACCAATAAATTACAAAAAGCAATTCGAACTCTCTTATCTGCATTCTATACCTACAAAACTGAAATCATGATTTGTAACAATTATTCCCGATGTAAAATCCTAATTGAAATCCGAGGATAACAAAATTAAACCTCTAGATGACATTTGTACTAAAGGTAAAACATATCAGTGTTCCAATAAAATTCAAACCCACTACAATCCCGTATGCGAACGTCAAATCCTCCTATTAGATAACTCTAGCCAATGTCAATACACAAAGCTGAACATCAAAAGGAACCACATTGAGATCGTTCCCGAAATCAACCAGTACTTCGCCGTATTTCCCCAACGAGAATAACTCAAGTTTAACTGCTCACAAGGCGCCGAAGTGAAAGTTCTATCTGGTGTGTAGCTCATTAAAGAAAATAATTGTGAAGTGTTGTTCAAAGATTCTAAATCAATTTATCAAGATAAAACTATTGGTAAACCACTACTATTCGGAAAAATAAAATTTGAACTAAAAACAAACAAAATATCAAAGCTTACAATAAATTTAAAATCACTTAACTTGGACGAAATACCAACAAATCCCTTAACCCCGATAAGTAATCAACTTATCAATTGGCACATGCCTAGCATTTGGACAATTTTACTTTATACTGGACTTTTAATTGTAATATCATATTATGGACTCCAATATGTCAGAAACAAGAAGATCCAGCGCAGAACCAAGGTCTCATCCCCAGACGAAGATATATAAAGGTCTCAATTTTAAGAAGAGAGGAGTTATATTGCCGTTGCTCCCGGGATTTGGGTTAACTACCGGGCGCGTCCCCAGGTGGCGGATAGGGACCAGGCTTGACACCCTGGCTGGGCTCTACCAAGGTTACCGCCGTGGACCAGCCTATCTCACCTGGCTGTCGTATCGTGGCCAAAGGTTTGCACCAAAGTCGAACAACGCCGATGGTCTGTCTATCTTGGTAGTCGGCCATCGTTAGACCATACGACTCTCTGCTGATTGTGGTTCGACCCACGGAGTAGATATGTAGGGGGGGAGAGGGCGCACTGCCCAATCCTAAAGAAGCAAACCTCATGTAAAATTCTAAATCTTAAGGTAGGGTGACCCGACTGAAGGGATGCGTGGCTGGATAGAGGACCAGCATAGTGAGGTTAACCCCCGGGATGTGGCGCACCCTGGTTGTATTCTATCCCAGGTGGATATGGACTCGATAGTCTTGGCAGACTACCCATCTAGGAGAAGGACACTCCGAAGTCAAACCACGGGTAGACAGGGCTCGATAATCGTGGTAAGCAATCTGTCTAGGAGAAGAACACTCGTTAGACCATGCGACTCTCTGCTGATTGTGGTTCGACCCACGGAGTAGATATGTAGGGGGGGGGGGAGGGCGCACTGCCCAATCCTAAAGAAGCAAACCTCATGTAAAATTCTTAATCTTAAGGTAGGGTGACCCGACTGAAGGGATGCGTGGCTGGATAGAGGACCAGCCTAGTGAGGTTAACCCCCGGGATGTGGCACACCCTGGTTGTATTCTAGCCCAGGTGGATATGGACTCGATAGTCTTGGCAGACTACCCATCTAGGAGAAGGACACTCCGAAGTCAAACCACGGGTAGACAGAGCTAGATAATCGTGGTAAGCAATCTGTCTAGGAGAAGGACACTCCGAAATCAAACCAAGTGTGAATGATCTGAATGGTGTGTGCAGGAGGGAATGGTGTAACGGCTGCGCTGCGTCTGTTTGTGTTTATTCTAGGCAGCAGCACCGGAGGGCTACCAGCAAAAATCCCATATATCTAGCGCCCCTCTACGATCAGCATATGATGTAGACTACCCAGCTAGGCGAAAACATGAGCTACGTTGCAACCTGTCGACTTCGGACGACAGGACCTCGTAACCTTACCGAAATATGGAAGAACTTCAAGGGAGCTGGACTCTACTACTGATTATGTTGTGGTTATGGTCCACGCTAGAGCAGTTGGACAGAGTAAGTGGTAGCCCAGGATCCTGACTTAAGGCTTCAAGATGATGCTACCATGGATCGGCCCAGCCATGGCGCCACGCAGTGAGCTCGTACGGGGTCCCACCAAAATGACACCGCCTAGGAGTCCGGCAGCCGCCCTCACCCTGTAAAAAGCCATGTATTTTGCAGCACTGAGGGAGGACTGCAACTACGCGCGGTCATAGGAGGGACCTGCCAAGAGCATGTATTGTAGCATTCTGCAGTAAGTGGCCTTGCCGCCTAAAAAATGCTCTCTTCCAGGCAACATAAAGAAGAAAAGAAGGAGGGGGAGAAGGATAAGGTCTCTGATGAGAACAAAACTAAGTACCATGTGAAAGGTGCAATGCTGATGCAATAGGGGTTGTGTCCCTACATAATTCCTCCCTTGTTAGACGAAAGAATACCTATGGTATTTTCATCAGGTATTGTTTCGCAAGTTTGATTTTTATTTTGTTTTTGTTTTAAGTTTAACAATTTTCTAGCAAGTGCCGAATAGATTTTTATCAGTAGGAGCATTGCAACGGTCACGATTATCGTGTACAATAATACATCGTAAAATATAGAATGTGATTCAGAACTACTAATTTTATTTAAATGAATTATCTTTTGACTTGGAACTTTAATAGTTTCTAAATTTTTAATATTCAAGGTTTTATTAAATATTAGTTTTTCTTTACTATTAACAATATCTAAATTAATTATTTTGTCATAATTAATATTTTTATAATGTCTTTGTTTATTAATTAAACAATCTTTTATACAATAGATACCAGAAATGATTTTTTCTTCTATTTCATGACCACATTCATTATTTATTAATTCTTTATGAGGTAGATAAAGATATACAACATTAGAGTTTGGAACTATATGATTTCGTTATGATCAAGTAAATTTATTTAATTACAATTATTATTATTTCTATAGAAGTACATATTTTCTAAACATCTGTCAGGAATTGAGTTTCCTTGACTACAAATATAAAGTTTATCTTCTACGAGGGTACATTTATTTAACTAATTTGCGTTTTAGATTTTGAATAATATCCTTGTTGTACATTTAAAGTAACAAAGGTTTCATTGTGTATAGTGGGTATAGGTGTAATTTGTAAGAGTTTTGTTTGTACGAGAGGAATGGGAATGTCTATTATGATATTTAATGAGAGTTTTTCGAATTTACAATAAGTTTTGATTAACTGTTGATTTTGCCAATTTTTTAGTATGAGATTTTTTAAACTATCTGGTAAAAGTTTATCAATTTCTAATTTAATGTCATCTCTAGACAATATTCCAAAATAAAGAGTGTTTATTTCACAAAAAAGCGAAGGTAGTTTCGATTTCGTTAATAATGCTGATTAAATTTGTAGCCATAAATGTCAATTGAGTGATAATATTTTCTAAATATATTATATCATTATAATCTATAATTTTCCCAATTGTTTTTCCTATTTCACTAAACTTATCTTTAATTGCTTTATTATTCTTATTAATTTTTTCTATTTGATTATTCAAGTGATTCGATATATTTTTATTAAAAATAATAATTTGTTTTATGTTATCTTCAAGAATGTTTTCATTATCATTTATTAATTTTAAAGCATTTTCATATCTTTCTTGATCTGTTGCATCTAAATTTCTTGTTATGATTTTTATAATTGAGCCTAAACCATTTATAAGTCCTCGTTTATTTCTAGTACTGGCTTGTAACGCAAACGCCTCACTGGGATCGTCTCGGACTACTCGCGACAGACGTCGAGGTTATTTGTTCGGTGATTGCACAAGAGTTTCAGAAAAAGACGGTGACACCAGGGTTAAAAGATAGCTCATTTGAAGCGATCCTGACAGTTTTTTAATTGTAAATTGACATCTAAACCTTAATCTTACGTTTCACGAAAAAAAACAAGTTTTAGCGTTTACAGCGCCAGCTGTTGCAAAAAATAAAAAAGTTCCCGAATTAAACCTACATAGTTTTTTATGCTCTTTTCGAATCTGCAATAAAATAGGGGGTTCCATTTAAGATTTTAAAGTCACCCCCCTTATCCACCCCCTGGGGGGTTGGGGGGTAAGAATTGTTATAGCATCGAACGTCCCCCTCCAAACCATCAAACTTTTATTCGGAAAGTTTTTTTGTCTGATGTACTCGTTGAGAGAAATTCCCCTGGAAAGATTAATATATATATATATATATATATATATATATATATATATATATATATATATATACATATATATATATATATATATATATATATATATATATATATATATATATATATATATATATATATGTATATATATATATATACAGAGCTGGGCAAACTACTTCCAAAAAGTAATTAAGTTACAACTACTAACTACTTGCCCAAAAAATAATTAAACTACTTAGTATTTAAATACATTAGAAAAAAAAATAGTTTAACTACAAACTACTTATAATAAAGTAATTGAAAACAATTACTTTTTCCAACTACTTTTTCCAAAAAGGATTTAGGACAGGAGCAAGCAAGTAAACTAGTTAAGTATTTATGTATATACGAGTATTCTCATATATTTTATTATATCATAATATTTTTACATTAACAAACAACAAAGTCTAGAGCCTAAAGTTTTGTGTTTCCTTTTAAACATACTAATTTCTCGAAGAGATCATCAGACAGGGCATGACGTCTAGGAGAGTTTATGTAGCTTGAAAATGAAAAAAGTCTTTCCACAGGGACAGAAGAAGGTAAACAGGTATTATATTTTATAAATATTTCTCTTATCATTGAATAATCTTGAAGTATTTCTATATTACACCTCTTATCTTCAAGATATTTCAAGAGTTCTAATTTTATTTTTCATATACTGGTCATTATTTCCTGTTGTGTCTTCAGAACCACCTGAAGTTAAGGTAAATGGATCCATTTTATCTTCATTGAAATAAAAAAACTCATTTTTATCTACGCTCTCTTCTGTTGTCTCACTTGGTCCTATTTTAAAGTCATTATAATTAAAAATATCTTTAGAATGATTTACAATAATTTCGATCGTGGTTTTCAAATTCGCAGTATTATCTGTTTCTTTGAAAACATTAAGCCATCGGAGTTTTACATCTGGGATTGTAATAGCAGCTATAATTGCATCTTTAGATTTTTCATTAATATTAAAAAAATGTGAAAATCTTTTATTTACTCCTAGGATCACTTTTTCCAAAATTATTGTTGTTACTTTTAAATGTAGATCACTCCGAAGTTTTTCTAATTTTACTTTCAACGAAATTATACTGGGTAATAAATATCCATAATATGTGTTGTCCTGGCCTTGTAAAAAGTTTAACGTTTCCGCCAGAGGTTTAAAATTTTGCAATACTCTTCTAAATACTGGATTTCTGATTCTTTAAAACCATCTTTGATTTCTAAGGTTTTAAACAATTCTTGCAACTTTTCTTTTTCAGGCAAAATTTGTGAAATGGAATTATAAAATGAATTCCACCTAGTTATTTATGGCTAACTTAACGTATGACCTAAAACTTTTTGTATAATTTCAGCACTTTTGGGCCTCCCTGCTTTATTCCATAGTACTGAGCATTTTTGTAAAACTTTTTCATGTCCACTTCTCTGAAATGCATTTGAGTTTATAGCGTTATTTGCATCGGTAGTAGCGATTAAATTTATAGTGTGGCTGGCACATCTGTAGTGGTTTGGAAGTGGTAATTGTTTAAATTGTGATTGTGAATCGTTGAAATCGTAATAGAATTAGATTCTCCTTCAGAATCTGATGTTTCCTCTTCCTCTTCTACTTCTAAATTTTTTAGTTTTCACAAAATTCCAGCGAATACAACTACAAATACTTTTTTAAAGAAAGTAATTTAACCACAATTACTTTTGAAAAAAAGTAGTTAAGTTAGTAATTTAAATACTTAGTAGTTAACTACTGCCCAGCTCTGTGTATATATATATATATAATGTTCAATTCAGAATGTATAGCTAATTAATTGTTCACAAATTATTTAGTAATAATTAAAATTCATGCATGAAATCGAAAAGTGATCAAGGCTATAGCTGAAAAAATATGTTTCTATAGTAAAAACAAAACACACAATACTGTTGCAATCAAAAATTAATTAATTCACTTCTCTAATGTTTTATTAACTAACCACTATTATTTTCTTCCTGTCGTGTGTGTTGTGACATATAGCTCCGCTGACGCCACCAGTCCTGCGGAACCTCACAGCATGGCGGAAGACCACTCTTGTAGCCACCCAGAGCTGCCCGCTGAGACAACTCTATCAATCAACGTGATTAATAGTGTTTCTTTAAGCGGAAAATTGCTTTTTATGTCGTGGATTTACAAGATACACATTTGATTCGTGGTGTCGAAACTCGCAACAAATCTGATTTAATTTTATATGAATTCGATCAAGAAGAACGTAGATAAATAGTTATTTGGAACTTTACTTTAACTTCATTTGCCTTCACTTTAAACATAAATTAAGAATAATGTACAGGAATATAAGACATGTGAGCAATTCATTTGCAATTTATGATTTTATAAACTATTTTGATCAGGAAGGAAATGAGCTTTTTATAAATAGATTTATATAATCATATGACATTAAGTTGTAAATTGTTAAAAGTATTATATTAATAAAGTATTCTTTGTTATGAAAGATTTTACTTTAAATTTCTACGGATGTAGGGATTGTTGGCGATGTGTACACTGTCTTTGCAGTGAGTCGAAAATATAATCATATAAATTGTGACAAACAAGATTAAACAAATGGAACTGGAATAATTATTACATTATGGAGCTTTATAGTTTTATGGATAATGTTGATATCCCAACGTAATTAGCTGCTTGACGGAATGCATGTAGCGATTATCAGTTTCCCAGCAGAACATGAATTATAACTATATATTATATGAGTAATAAGAAACATAAATACATTAATTGAGGGCTTGTCCCAATTCTAACCCGCCAAACTTAAATCCTGAATGAACTACCTAAAAATCAGAGCAAAGTTTATTTGAACAAATGTCCGTAAATGATCTATTTCGGAATTATTCCTATTTTTATAATTACAGCTGTGCAACACTAAATTATGTAGTAATAACAAATAAATACAATGTCTATATATTTACTATTTGTGTAAATACAAGGAATCTCGCAAAAGTATTACAAACATACTAAAGTTCTGAATAGAAATTTGCTGAAATCAATTTGCATTATAAAGACAAAAATTGGGATACCGACTTGAACGTGAGACCTATAAACTCCAGTCGTATACTATTAAGCAACTAAGCTAATTTTGATGATTGAAATTTATTATTTATTGTTAACTCTGATTTGTTTGGATTTGTTGGGTAATAAAGTACATGATTATCAATTGTTGGAATACTTTATGGTATTATAGATTTAGAAGATTTTGGAAGAAATATTTCCGCGTTGCTATTAGTATAAAACTTTATTATTTTCTCAGACTTCGGTTTTACTTGTATTATCTCGCATGCCGGGGTTCTTATCTCATCGTTTAGTAGGACGATGTTTGTTTCTATTATATTCAGATTGTCGAGTCCTAATAATATGTCAAATTGATCATGGATGGCGAAAAGATGGTATTTGAGCATAGTATAAGATTTTCAATATAATTTTGAACATGGCATAATTAAACTAAACTTTTTAGTAGATATACCATGTGCAGTGGAGATTTTAAATTTGGTTTTTGAAGAACTTAAGTGTAATACCCAGTTTTATAAAAAGCGTGTACTACCTATATCAAGGACTTTAAAAATTTAGTTTAGGATAAATAATGAATAGTAATTCGTTTTGATTGTTGTTACGTCCATTAATTTAAATAAAACTTATTATTTGTAAAGCAAAAGTACTCTTCTAAAATTTTTAGAAAAAAATTGATATACGAATTATATATTGTAGCGAGTACGGCCCTGTTCCGTCTGGAACAGTCGACATGTCTGCTGCACGATTCACCGCTGTCTCAGACGCAATAGACAAGTCCGTACCTGTTCGCTCTGCGTCATGCTTCTACCGTGTGCCAGAAGCTCTCGAATATTCTCGAATACATTGTTGCAGTATATAAAGGAGAGTTTCGGCCGGGAAGAGGCATTCAGTATTTGAAGTGCGAACAGTGCAAGTCGTTGCTAAATACTTTGTTGTGAATATAAATACGTGTTGAATATAAATATATGGCTTAGTAGTTGCACTACATTAGTTTCGTTTTAAATAAATATTTTGTTAGTGTTTATCATTACTCGTGTTTTATTTAATAATAAACATCACCGAACCCGAAATTGTAATAAACGTTACAATTGGTGTCAGGTGTTAGGGTTGTGTTTTGTGAATTAAAAGTGAAGTTTAAGTGCAAATAAGTAAAAATGGGTTCGAAAATGGTGAATCTCAGTGATTTAAAAGTGACTGATCTCAAGAGAGAATTAGAAGAACGTGATCTGGATACTACAGGCAAGAAAAGTATACTGCAAGAGCGACTTCGTCAATTTTTGGTTGACGCCGGTGAAATAGCGGATACTTACGAATTCGAAATTCCGGGCGATTTGTACATGGAGTACAAAAAAATAGAAGCCAAATTTGAAGATAATTGCAGGAAAACAGAAGAAAATTCTAGAAGTTTGGAAGCAAAATTGGAAGAAAGTTCCAGAAATATAGAAGAAAATTCAAAAAATCTGAAGGAAGAACTTATGGAAAATTCCAGAAGCTTGGCAGCCAAATTAGAAGAAAATTCTAGAAGCTTGGAGGCCAAATTGGAAGAAAGTTACAGAAATACCGAAGAAAATTCCAAAAATCTGAAAGAACTTATGGAAAATGCTAGAAGCCTGGAAACTAAATTAGAAGAAAATTCTAGAAGCTTGGAAACAAGCTTGGAAAATAAATTAGAAGAAAATTCCAGAAGCTTGGAAACCAAATTAGAAGAAAATTCTAGAAGCATGGAAACAAGCTTGGAAACTAAATTGGAAGAAAATTCCAGAAGTTTGGAAGCTAAATTTGAAGAAAGTTCCAGAAGCTTGGAAACGAATTTAGAAACTAAATTTGAACAGAAGTTTGAAAAAATTAAAGAACATTCGAGAAATTTTGAAGAAAAATTTAAAGAAAAAATTGAAGAAATCGACGCAAGATTGGCAACATTGAATCACGAACAGCCAAATGTCCAACAAATTCACGACTTGATTCAGAAAACTCCATCTAGTGACCAGCCATTAAATAACGAGAAAGTTAAATATTTAGTGACAGACGGGAAAGAATCACTGCGTAGATTCCATATGAAACCACCAGAATTTGATGGCAAGGTATCTTGGCCTAATTATTACGCCCAATTCGAAGCTGCGGCAGTATCCAATGGGTGGTCACCATCTGAGAAGGCAACGGCCTTGATCATTGCGCTGCGTGGTGACGCAGTAGATATTTTGCAAACAATTCCTCTAGAAGAGCGTCAGAACTATCCGCAACTAGTTAAACGCTTGGAAATGCGTTATGGACACGCACATCTGCAGCAAGTGTATCACTTGCAGCTGAGAAATAGATGTCAGAAATCAAACGAAAGTCTACAAGAATTTGAATCTGATATCGCTCGTCTAGTTCGCCTAGCATATCCTGACACCCCAGATAGCGTGTTGGAACGACTGGCTGTGCAAGGATTCATTGATGGTCTCCGAGATAAAGAAACCAAGCGGGCCCTGATTCTGGCTCGTTCGAGTAACCTGTCTGTTGCCTTGGCCAGCGCATTGTAATTCGAGGCGGCAGAACACGCAAGACGACAAGGAAATATTCGCACAATAGAGGGCGTGGAGGAGAATCATAATGAGTATATGGAGGAAACAGCACGGCGTGTCATGACTGAGAAGTTGCCAAAGAAGAGACAACTTCGATGCTGGAACTGCGGTGAGCTAGGGCATGTGCGAAGCCGCTGCGGGGAACAAATAAAGAGCAAGGCAGCGGGAAATCTAAAGCGGGTCGACGCAAGAGGGCGAACGTCGGTCCAACATAAAGATATCCTGAAGTTAACTGGACATGTCGCATCCCTACAACCAAGAATAAATAGCATCTTTGTGGATGGGTTGATCGACGGGAAACCACATACCTTGCTGATTGATACAGGTGCGACAAAAACCATCATTAGACCTGATACTCTCAAGAAACCGATGACGATTGAATCAACAAAATGGCGACTGCGCACAGCAACTGGGCCATGGCGAAGCAGACATTACCAATACCATCGGAAATACACGAATTAAACACCGTACCCTGGTAGCTGACATTGAAGACGAATGTATTCTAGGAATGGACATCATGAACGCAAATGGCGTCGAACTAAATTTAAAACGCGGAATACTAAAGATCAATGATGAAGAGATCGTTTTACATCCCCGAGGAGAAGACACAGTACGTCTGACCTTAGCTGAAGATACGGTCGTGTTAAATCGAAGTGAAATGATTGCGGATGCCCACTTGGAACATGAACTTCCAACCGGATGTACCATGATATTAGAAGCTGGAAATCATAATGAAACGACTACTCGAGGAATACTGGTTGGAAAATCTGTCATACATACTGGAAAGGTAGTACCAGTTCGAGTAATGAATGTGAATTATTATCCAGTTACACTAAAGAAGGGTACTATCTTAGGACATTGTTCATCGGTAACTTCGATTAGCAGACGAACATCCGTTACACAAAATCCACAAAAGAAGCTTCCTGCAGAACTGACAAATCTACTGTCAACATCTTGCAAAGAATTAAACCAGGACCAGAATATCAGAATGAGAAATTTAATAACAGAATATCAAGACGTTTTCGACACCAGCTGTGGGACCAAGGGTAGAACCAACATAGTCCAGCATCAAATAAACACCGGCGATGCACGCCTTATTCGCCAAGTACCAAGACGATTACCACTGGCCAAGAGAGAGGAAACCGAGAAAATTATTCAAGACATGAATAAAGAAGGTGTCATCGAATCCTCAAGCAGTCCGTGGGCTTCACCAGTGGTGTTGGTAAAGAAGAAAGATGGGTCAACACGATTCTGCGTGGACTATCGTCAACTCAACAACGTGACGAAGAAGGATAGCTACCCGTTGCCCCGAATAGATGACACATTGAATACACTGGCTGGGTCGAAAATATTCTCAACATTAGACTTGAAAAGTGGGTACTGGCAGGTTGGCATGGCACCAACGGATAAAGAGAAAACTGCGTTTTCTGTCGGTGCCGGACTGTGGCAATTTACAGTAATGCCGTTCGGGCTCTAGAATGCCCCCGCCACGTTTGAAAGACTCATGGAAACGGTACTGCAAGGACAATCTTGGAAAACCTGTTTGGTGTACCTTGACGATATTATTGTGGTCGGAAGAACATTCGATGATCACATGAGGAATTTGGAGGAGGTATTCCTGAGACTACGAAGTTCTGGTTTGAAGCTTAGTCCAAAGAAATGTCATCTCTTCCGCAAAGAAGTGCCTGGGACATATTGTGTCCGGAAACGGAATAGCCGTTGACAATCAGAAGATCCGATCAGTAAAAGAATGGCCAGTACCAACTGACAAACATAAATTGCGAAGCTTTCTTGGTCTTTGCACGTACTACCGGCGATACGTCTCTGGATTCGCCAACATTGCCAAGCCACTGACACGACTTACGGAGGAAGGACGGAAATTTGTGTGGGAAGAAGACTGCCAAGACGCTGTCGACAACCTCAAGCGAGCCCTAACAACAGCACCAGTCCTGAGTTATCCTCTACCCAACGGGGACTTCATATTGGATACAGATGCCAGCAATGTCGGAATCGGCGCCGTCCTATCGCAAATTCAAGATGGACAAGAGAAGGTCATTGGCTACTTCAGCAAAACTCTGTCGAAGCCGGAGCGTAACTACTGCGTCACCAGGCGAGAATTATTGGCAGTAGTTAAAGCCGTTAAACACTTCTACAAATACCTGTATGGAAGGAAATTCCTGGTGAGGACTGATCATGCTGCGTTGAAGTGGCTGTTACAATTCAAGAATCCGGAAGGGCAGGTAGCAAGGTGGATCGAACGGCTACAGGAATATGACTTCGTCATCGAGCATAGGGCCGGAATTAGTCATTGTAACACCGACGCATTATCAAGACGACCATGCTCAGAAGACTGCAAACACTTTACCCGTGTGGAGGAGAAGTCCGCTCCAATCTTACGGACCACAGTGATAGACGACCATTGGCTGACTGAAGAAGTTGTGAAAGACCAAGAAGGCGATCCAGAATTGAAATACCTACTGGAATGGAAGAAAGAAGGCCGCAAACCAACTTGGCAAGAAGTTGCACGACACTCGAAAATCGTAAAATCGTACTGGGCGCAGTGGGACTCCATTGTTATAGAGAATGAACTACTGAAACGTATCCTGGAAAGTCCTGAGGCTACAGAGCAAACGATGCAGATCATAATCCCTAGGAAAAGAGTACCGGAGGTACTGAAGGAGATTCATGATGGAACTGCTGGAGGACACTTAGGAGTAACGAGGACAGTTCAGAAGCTGCGTGAGCGATTTTACTGGGTTAATTGTCGAGAGGACGTAAAGGAGTGGTGCAAGAAGTGCGTAGTTTGCGCCGCAAGCAACGGACCGCAGAGACGTCGGAGAGCACCAATGCGTCAATACAATGTTGGGAGCCCGTTTGAAAGAATCGCAATTGACGTGGCCGGTCCATTTCCAGAATCCGACAAGGGAAATAAATACAACCTTAGTGGTCATGGACTACTTCAGCAAGTGGGATGAAGCTTATGCCTTGCCAAACCAAGAAGTCGCTACGGTAGCAGAAGAACTTGTCAACCAGTGGATCTTCTGATTCGGGGTGCCGTTGGAACTACACTCCGACCAAGGTAGAAACTTCGAGTCGTCTCTGTTCCAAGCAATCTGCGAGCTATTGAACATTCGCAAAACAAGAACAACTGCTCTACACCCACAGTCAGATGGCATGGTCGAACGCATGAACAGAACCATCAATAGACACCTCTCCAAGGTTGTCTCCGGCCACCAAAGAGACTGGGATTGTCATCTACCAATGTTCCTGTTAGCTTATCGATCATCCGCCCATGAAACAACAGGACAGACTCCGGCTAGCATTGTCTTTGGTCATGAACTGCGATTGCCCTGCGACTTGAAGTTCGGCAGCAAGCCAGGTGAAAATTTGGCTGGCGAAGATTTCGTCACCGAACTTCGGAAGAAGATGAACGACATCCATGAGCAAGTACGCTCCAACATCCAGAGCGCTAGTGACAGGATGAAAGACCAATATGATGTCAAGGCTCAGAATGGTGGATATCAAGCTGGGGATCTGGTTTGGCTATACAACCCACAGCGTCGCCGTGGAATGTCCCCAAAGCTACAAAACTCCTGGGAAGGTCCCTACGAGGTACTGAAGCGAATAAATGACGTCATCTATCGAATCCGGAAAAGGACTGGAGGAAAACCAAGAGTGATTCATTTCAATCGGTTGGCTCCTTTCGCCGGTAACACAACGATGGCAACGCCAATGAATCTCGAGCTCGACGAATTAATGTACATGATCCGGAAACCACCTTTGACGAGTTCATGGCCTCCTATTCTACGGGCCATAAAGTACGAAATGGTGTGACCAAAGAACATCAGGGTGACCCATTCAAAATGCCTACAGAATACTCATTAGCGCATTGTGTGGCCCAAGATCTACAGATGTCTCGAGGAATCGCCGTGGTTTTTAAGAAAAAGTTCGGCGAACTTGAAAAATTACGGCAACAACACCCATGTGTCGGCACAGTGCTACATATAGCCGACAAACAGTCGAGCCGAAACAGAAGCATTTTTTACCTGGTGACTAAACATCTGTCCCACGAGAAACCAACTTATCGCGCCGTCTGGGACGCCCTATGTGATCTACGAGGTGTGCTGCTCGATCAGGATATTTTAAAACTAGCTGTACCAAAAAGCTAGGCTGTGGCCTTGATGAATTGAGCTGGAGAATTTTAAGAAACATGCTGGAAACTATGTTCCAATGTACCGGAATTGAGATCCTGGTGTGCAGCTATAATCCCTGTGGTTCAGCAGTAGTGAAAAGAACTGTGGACTGTTATTTCCACCAAACGTCACAGTGCTCGCGGGGATCAACGTGCAGATATCGACATGGCGCAGAAAAGTTTCGGGACGAAACATCCTTAAGGAGGGGGCAGTGTAGCGAGTACGGCCCTGTTCCGTCTGGAACAGTCGACATGTCTGCTGCACGATTCACCGCTGTCTCAGACGCAATAGACCAGTCCGTACCTGTTCGCTCTGCGACATGCTTCTACCGTGTGCCAGAAGCTCTCGAATATTCTCGAATACATTGTTGCAGTATATAAAGGAGAGTTTCGGCCGGGAAGAGACATTCAGTATTTGAAGTGCGAACAGTGCAAGTCGTTGCTAAATACTTTGTTGTGAATATAAATACGTGTTGAATATAAATATATGTCTTAGTAGTTGTACTACATTAGTTTCGTTTTAAATAAATATTTTGTTAGTGTTTTCCATTACTCGTGTTTTATTTAATAATAAACTTCACCGAACCGAAATATTTTAAGTTAAATCGTACATTTATTATATTTTAAAAGAAATGAAATAAATATCTATGGGTTGACTTATGTTTTAGTCATTTTATTGTGGATACTTCAATGCACTCTGTTACTTTTCATCTTTTTTTCCCAAACTAACGCTTGCACAGTAAAGGAGCGTGAACGTTCTGCCTATATAGAATGTGGAATTATGCTGTACCAGTTTGCGGAAAGTGATATTTTTATGACATATAGTTAGTAGCCGTTAGATCGCGGCTCTTAAAAAGTTAGTTTCTACAATGGTAATTTTAATGTAGTGAAAATTGTTTATTTGCCGCGGAAATCAAACTCGAGAATACTCGTAATAGTCATATTTTATATTATTATCACCTCATTAAAATTTTTCTCGAACACAATATAAATAAATAAACTTTAATAACAAATCAAATACTAACGAATATGACGTAGCTACGTACCTCTAATTATGTATATGCATTCTATAATTTGGCGTCACTCAATCGCTGCACCGTTTGTGGATATTCACGCATCCAAGCTGAAAAGCCAATTTGATCCGCTGTTAACGAAATCAGTATAATGTGTAGAGAGTCAAGTTAGTGTATCGTATCATTTTCGTTACAGAGATCCATTGAACCAAATCAGTCAAAAGATCCGTAATACCCATCCAGCTATTTATCAATATTATTATCAATAATAGTTAACACCTTCTGGAATATAACAATAGAAGATAAAAGCATAATTGACTATATACCGGGTGGAACATCATACCTGTGTACATAGGCGATTAACATGAAAAAACAGTTTTTCCGTGCGCATTGCTCCCCAAATTATTTTAGTCAAAAATGCTTCAAATAAATGTTGTAGAGCATAAAATTCTACATCTAAACCAATAAACAGAATTACATTTACATGCGTAACGACAGAAATGAAATAAAAAAATATTAAAAATTACGTTCAAAATATCAAATAGCCATGGAAGTGAAACAAAAATAGATAAATGCTTGACGTTTTTCTGTCTATTTGATATTTTACCCCCGACAAATTAATCATTCAATAAAATTCATACAAAAAAGTCCATACCTATGATTAAAATTTAATAATATATAAACATTTGTACATTTCAATGAAACGTTTATTTCTTATAGGGTTGTAAAAATTATAACCTATCTATTATAATTCAAATATCAAATAATAATTCTCTCAATAAAATAATCACTACAATTTATTATTACAATAAATATTCAAATAAACCTCCATTTTCAGCCAAGCTATTTGATATTTTCAACGTAATTTTTAATATTTGTTTATTTAATTTCTGTCGTTATAACGCATGTAAATGTAATTTATTTGAAGCATTTTTGGCTAAAATAATTTGGGGAGCAATGCGCACAGAAAAACTGTTTTTTCATATTAATCGCCTATGTACACAGGTATGATGTTCCACCCGGTAGTATATTCACAAAACATCCAAGAATAGGAATGCAAACTGTAAAGGAAGCTAAACTACCAATACTCGTACAACACACACCAGTAACTGCTACCATTCAGAATAAGTATCAAGAGGAGACAGATAAAGAACTAGAAAGATTGGAAAACATATTGGAAACATATGTATATTGAAGAGAAATGGGCAACTTTTTGAGAAACATTAAATAAAATAGCAGAAAAAATATGTGCTAAAAATAATCACAACAAACGTAAAAGAAGCACAAGATAGTTGGATGAAGAAATAATAAAAAAATTAGGATAGCGTGTAAGACATATATAGAAATCAAAAGGGGGAAGATAGAGAAACCTACGTTAGAAAAAGAGAAATAGTAAAGACAGAAGTAAGGAAAGCAAGAAGGAGAGGTAGAAAGAATTCGGGAGGGAAATAAAATACAACTACGAGAATTATAATAAACAAATTTTGAGCACGATAGAGCATAAAAAATAAAATAAAACTAAATATATTTTGAGGAATAAAAAAAAGTGAACACATTAGTAACAAGATCAAAAGATATTTTAATAGAATGGAACAAACACTATAGAAACAACATTCAAATTAAATATGGATAGTCACAGAGTCAAATAGAAAAACTAAAGGAGGAGAAAAATAGATGGAAGAGGACGAAATATCGGCTAAAGAATTATAAATAGGACTAAGAAAAATCAAGATTGACAAAGCCTGCGGAATAGATAGAATAGAACCAGAAATGATGAAATATTTAGACAGCAATGAAAAGATTTAGATTAGCATGACTGAGGAAAGAATAGCCGAAGAGATTATAATTCTACCAATATACAAGAAGAGAGAACAACAATATGTGATAACTATAGAGCCATATGCTTGTCCACAACTTGCTACAAGTTGTACATTAGAATAATAAACACTAGCCAAGTATATAAAAAAGTAACGAACTAGAGGAAGAATAGCATTCAGAATAGGAAAAGAAACAAACGATAATATACATATCTTAAGAAACTTAATTAAAAGAAAATAGAGAGTGGGAAAGAACTGAACCTTAAATTAATAGATATGAAAGCTGCGTTTGACACGGTAAATAAAGTATTTATATGGAGATGCCCAAGCCAAATAAATACATAAAAAAAATGTAAAGAAAATTAAAAGTGTGTAGAATATAAAAGGAGTAGTACAAACAGAAAGTAATAAATCGGAGATATTTGAGATGAAAATGGAAGTAAAACAGGGAGATCATCTAAACCCGCTACTTTTTATCATCATACTGGACAGGATTTTAAAAATTGTGTAACTACTTCTGGAATTAATTAATCTGTTTTCCACAAATCGGAGTATTGCTGTAGGCTTTCAAGATATATAAAATAAAATCGATGTTCTAAAATAGTCATAATTAATTCGTAGCAAATACTCGTAACTATTCTCAAGGATTTCAGTGTTCTCTAAAACAGTTGAAAAGTGTATGTATTAAAGACTTATGATAATACAATAAATAATCTGTTCAGCGCATCAGAACTCTGCTTCAAGTACGGACGTTCAATAAACAGTGCAATTTATATTTCTTTTGTAAAAATGTATATTGCCAGAGACACAATAATTGCTAATTTGTTATGTACTCATATTAAGATCTATTTGTGTCTTTGATTTGATATTTGATCAATGTTCACTTAACCACAGTTTCTAGATGACAGTTAATAATATTGTTAGAACTGCTGTTATAGCCCACAAGTGGCCAACAATATTATCTTTCGAAGCCACATTTCAGGACAGAATATTGGAAAAAGCCATTTATAAATAAAAAACAAAATGGATGTTTAACTCTTGACTTTTGAAAACTGGTAATATCCTAAAACCAAATAGTGTGCTCTGAGATTGATCTTAAATTTAGGTACTTCGTATAGTTACTAATCTTTGTATTCAATACTTAAATATATTAAAAGTAAACATTGGTTTGTTTTCACAGATTGGCAAACTTGTGCGGATTAACGTAAAAAGTCATCAACCTAATTTTCGGCAGCTAATTGCTAAAATCAATAACATTCGTAAAGTAGGTATCTACAAAACCAATCTTATTTTTAAAGATTTTTCTTTACAAAATTTTTAATATATCAGAATAATATTTGTGAAATTTTTATTTGTTTGAATAAATTGGTGACAAGAAATGAAGTAAACTAATTACTTTTTACTATTGATCAGTTTTAGTTTATCATATATCAAACAGAAATATATTAAATATAATTATGCAATGTGACAAATTGCATAATAACCGCACCACTCGCGAGCTGCACTATACCCCCTCCCCCATGTACGATATAGTTAATTTAATAACCAAAGTTATATCTAATATGTCAAAGAGATGTAGAAAAACAATAGAATTCGAACCTAGATATGATCGGTTTATGACAGAAAAACATACAATCAAAATATAACTACTACTAAACTATCATCAATCATCAACAATGTAAAGTTACTGTGTACACAACAATTATTAGAAATAATATTGCACAAAATTCTACAATTGAAATCGATCTTGAGAAGAATTTAAAAATTTTAATATAATTTGGAATAATTTTTTACTTTGCTTATGTAGACATAATATGCCGAATCAGATCTCGGTAAGGGATAGATTTTTTTCCGCGTGAAGTGCGGTTACCAGTCGTCAAATCACGGCATCCAAAGATATTAGTAGAGGGGTAATTTTAACGTGGTGAAAATTTGGTTTTCAATTCCACGGGCCGACTCGATACCAGTGTGCCACCTACCCCATTAATATGATTCTTAAACTATCAAATTCGTTATACAGTTGTTCTGTAACTTCCAGGTGTAATTATTTATGATTTATTTCAGAGTAGTATCTTTAATTTTCAGTCTTGCGTAAAATAAAATTTAAAAAAAATACGTTTTATGACATTTCAAAACATTTTCTAAATTTCTCTTTTCCTTGTCAAATTTTCTGCACTTGACAATGTTTATTACATGAATAAGTAAACGTAGAAGTAAGACGAATAAAATTAAATTAGTTGGGAAGAACTTTATTTAATGACAAAAGACAAACGTGGCAACCGCATAATAAACACCTCTGGGATGGACACAAACTTCAGCAAAGAGCAGGCGAAAGAGATAGCACTATACTGCTGTATAAACAGGCGCGGTTAATAATTTAGGTTAATAAGCAAATAGTAACTTGGCTCCGTTACCACGGTACGTTGTAGTACCTATGTATGTTTACGGCAAGAACTTTATCCCAGTTACGACAGACGTTTCACTTCAGCAACAGGACAAACCGAAATGGCTTCTGCTTTGCCAAGAGAGCCTCATAATTTAACTTCTCTTCTGCAGAGACAGCGCAGGCATTAATAAGTTATACTGCTTGTAACTATTTATAAGCAAACATTTAAGTATGTAATCATTTTAAAAACTAAATAGTAATATCTAGATTTCAATTAGTGTCAATATAGTTTAACAAAGTAAATATGAATTTAAATCATTACATTTTATATCAATGCTTAAATCATATAAGTGTGGCTCACTCAGGAGTAAGAAAACTGTGGATTTTACACTTTTCCGTGAAAACTATTCAGCTGAGACCAGCAGTTATACGTTCGGAATTAGTTAAACCATTTAACGTTGAATTTGTACTTATACAGAGTGTTTCTATACCTCTGCACGAAACTTTAATAACATATATAATTTGATATACTGATAATAGAACAAAAATATTTTTTTTCAAATTCGCTAAAATTAGGATATTTCATTCCTAGCGAACATTTTTAGTGTCACTGGTATGTGTTTCATATATTTGATGCATTTTTAATAGCTGCAGGAGAAGATAATACCTAAACAATAAAAACATTCACTTGTTCCTGAAATTTACATAATATAATCCTGTATACAATTATACTTTAGATTAAATATAATTAAATGTTGGTTTAGGAGCTTAGTAACCAAATATAGTACAGAAAACTGAGTCGCATTAGTTAACATCTTTTCGTAATTATTGTATGAATCCAGTATATTATCATCCATGTGCCAGATTTGTATGACCTCAAATTTTATAGTACTTGGATTTTCGGTAATTTTGAATCAGTTTCTATAATACATGCTGATAATCTTTTTTATGTTATGTTATTTTTTAGTATTTACTTATTTAATCTTTGTTTTTATTGTAAATGACCAGAATCATCACAAACATGACTCGAAACTCGAAAGGAATTCAAACCTCCAGCCTACGACAAATGTGGTGTTTCTGGGAGTAAAGTAATACGGAATCTAAAACAGTTGTAATATCACAATATCCACGAATATTGCAATAAGTGAGGATATAATAGTTATATGAGTAACGGCAAGTGGATAAATTTGACAAACGAAGAAATTAATAATAATTTCTCCCTATGCTTCATATAACTTGTCACACAAAAGCATACATTTCAATTGTCAAAATTTATTTTTGTTTCTGATTGGAAGTTAGACAAGATAGCCGTTAACTACTAACTATGAGTTTAGAGATTGCAAACTTTTGCGTTAATTAATTAGTGCTGGACAAAGGTAAGTTAATTGTGCAGTTGCGTATATAAACTTCTCTGCATTAACTATAACTGCTAATCATAACTACTGATTTCGTGTTGTGTATGAGACTTTACTTTACTTATTTGTCAAATAACTTCATGAATTACTTCACTTTGTGACAGTAGTCAAAGTATAGCAAGATGATTGTAAGCTCAAGTTACAGTCTTTTATATATTTACATTTAGTAAATTTGTATTTGTATCCATTATTTCAGAGATAAAATTAAAATCTCAACTAAACGAAAATTTAAAATTGCATGTGCTTGTAATTTACAAATGACTCATTTAAAAAAATTAACTTCTTCAAAATTTAATTATATCAATTTGCAAAACTACAAGATTTATATTGTTTAAAACTAGTTTCACAAATTTACAGAAAATTCAATTTGAAGACAATTTACTTGCGCAAAATAACATATATTTATATTTTATAAATATCTATTCTTTAAGCAATATTTAAATTAATATATTAATAAATTTTAATATCCCTTTTATTAATATTTTATTTATTTATTTTAACAAATAAATATATAATAAATTCATAAACATTAACAGCTTAAAAGGTATTTGATAATTGTACAATTACAAAAACAACCATCATTTTTACATTTAGCTGCTGTCAAGCAATAATAATTGTTGTAAACTGTTATTCTTTGTGTGTTTAATATTTTGATCTTTTGTTTTTGTTTTTCATCCATAGATTACTGCACATTAATATTAAAAATAAAAAATTATTTAAATTTCAATTGAATTTTTCTCAATATTTTTTATTATGTAAGGTTGTAGACTGGTCACATGGTTGAATTCAGAAAAAAAATACTCTATCAAATAGGCCTAAAAAATATATATAATCCCATTTGAAAAAATATAACTTTGTGTTGTAACTTGAGAACCACTGGTTAAAAAAATTATTTTATTCTAAGCAGATGCCCCCTTGGTCTTCTACAACTCTGCTTTATAATATTTTTTTGTAATTATAATAATAAAGAAAATATAGGCGGTGGTTGGTGTCGCCGTTACACCCTCTCTCTCTCTCTCTCTCTCTCTCTCTCTATATATATATATATATATATATATATATATATATATATATATATATATATATATATATATATATATATATATATATTAGGGTGGCCCTTATTTTGGGTTTAAGTTTAACCCGAGCCTCTAGGCCACTTTCACTTTTGCCTTCAGTTCCCAAATCACTGCTGAGCAGTGACTTTATTCAAAATGCAATAACTTTTTTGTTTTTCAATATTTTGACACAATTCCAAGCGGGCATTAAACTAGATGAGATAACGAATCGATCGATTAAAATAAACAATAATTTTATATGATTGTTTATTGCTAACGGATTGGTACAAACTAACGAAAATTTAGTTTTTTTATATACGCAAAAAGTGATTCACAGTACTGATTCTTTTCCAACAATTTTGTTTTATAAACTATTTTTGATTATTTTAGACTGTTTTTGAATAATATTCATATTGATTATAACATTTTTATCATATTTTTAGCCACATATATTTTATCATTTGTAGTGTTTATTTGTAAATGTGTATAAGTGAAAGTGTCCTAGAGGCACGGGTTAAAGTTATTTACAAAATCTCAAAAAATTAATTTATTACTTTTTTGTGATTTTAAAACAGATTTCGGGTGGAGACCGACAAAATTCGAACTTACCCAAAATAAGGGCCACCTTAATATGTATAAAGGTTATCTAATAAATTGTATTTGTTGAGTTTTGTAATTATATACGAATGTGTAATCACTCATTCATAAAAGCCTTACTTCATACACTTGTGTTATAAATAACTATTGTACTATAAATAATTGAATTTAACTTGCATATATAAACATAAACAACCTACGAAATATATTTGCCAGATAAATAGATACATTTTCACTGTTATAAATTAATATTATTGATTACCATATTACAAATTAGAGGATATAAATATAATTTTAATATTATAATATATGAATATAACGAAATCTTATCCCTATCATGATGCATATACATGAAAAATGATTTGAATCCTGAATATTTACAAGAGTTAATTCAATTGTGGTGAGTAAGTCGCAGCTATTAAGAAAATATGAATCACATATTAATTTAAGCCATACATTTATTATAATAATGCTAAAATAATAATGATATATGTTCAAAATATCTTACGTAGGAAGACGAATATCTCAAAACTTAACATTGTAAGAGACAATGCGCATACTAGCGTTCATTATCACTATCACTATCTCACTTGGCCAAAATGTCCGTTCGTCTATATCTCATATATTTTTTAACATATTTTTTCTCCATTATTAGGCACTTTTCAGAAAAATAAAATTAATAGATGAGGTACATCGACCCATTTATGTACTAAACAAAAAGTTTATCTTTTTGTATAGCTTTTTTATGATTTGAAATCCTTCCAGTTCAGTATATTTTTTTATTAAATACGATAGCTCTCTTATATTCAAAATCTAAATTTATTAATTTTATTAAATACATACAGTGAGTGTTGATAGACGACATTACCGATAGGTACCGTAAGCTTTTTGTTCATACTTTAGACAACTGATTACTTATTGTGTTATTAAAATAATAAAAAGTGTATATTGTATAAGTAGTAGGATAAATAATATAATTCCCGGACGATAGTGGGAATATTGTAACGTAGCCGAGTCCTATTACCATAGGAGTAAGGGAAGTTCAATTTTCCTATGTGTTATACATAATGGCTGGTAGCACAAGCTCTGTATTTAGGTGTTCTAAGAGCACGCTTTTAACATGATAGAGATAGCTAAAACACTCAAAAATACTGCTCTTAAAATAGTCAAAAACAGAGCTTGTGCTAGCAGCCATTATTTTTTATCCGATCGAATTATACAAATAATAATAATAATTTTGTACTTTATATATAAATGTCATTTATACGGAAAAGTTATTCCCGTACTATTATTACGTGTTGTCTTGCAACACCTAGGCCGAAATAGTGATTTCCATATAGAATTTCTTGTTATCTGGCGGCGTATGGTTGTCGCAAGTCGGTCACTCATCAATTACTATCATGAATATCACTATCATTTATAGCTGCTGCTCGTCAACTTAAGAATTTAATTGCGGACAAATTAAATTTCATACAAACATCTAAAATATTTATCAACGATCATCTAAGCCCAACGAATAAATTATTATTAAGAAAAACAAAGGACTGTGCTCGTGACAAGAACTACAAATACGTCTGTGTCCGCAACTGTAAATTTTTGTTAGAAAACAGGACAATTCTCCTATTATTCTTATTAATACTGAAAAGGATCTCGCCAAAATTCATTAATTATATATTAACTCAATTTATTATTAAATTTCTCATTCATGGTTAGTGTTTATTATCAGAACGTCCGAGGAATTAAAACAAAATTAATAAATATCTACAATGAAATCTCTGCATGCAACTACGATAGAATATGCTTTTCTGAAACGTGGTTAAACAGTTCAATTAATGATAGTGAGATATGTGATCTAAACAAATATTCTATTTATAGACGCGATCGTGAACATCCTGATAAAACACAAGGAGGTGGTGTATTAATCCTAGTATCAATTTTTTTTAACTCAAAAGCGTATCTCGAATGGTGCTCTTCTGCTGAAGACATCTGGGTGTCTATGACGAGTTCCAATCAACAGAAAGTGTTTTTGTGCTGCTCTATATATACCGCCAAGCAGTGACAAATTAACCTATAACAGCCACTTTAATAAAATTAGTGAAATATCACTACAATTTTTAAATAATAACATTTTAAACAAACAGGGTTTTGTACAAAGAAATCTGTATTAAATAATCTAATCCCATTTACTTAATATGTCAGTAGGTGTATGGACAACAGGATTCAAGTGAATGTGGTATATACAGACTTTAGTAAAGCTTTTGATCGTGTAAATCATAATATATTAATAAATACATTATCGTATTACGGCATCCATGGCTCTTTGTTACGTTGGATTGAATCTTATATTAGTAATCGTTCCCAACTAGTAATATGTAATGGTTACAAGTCAAGAGAAATTTAAGTAACTTCAGGTGTATCACAAGGATCACATCTAGGATCCCTTTTATTTAATATTTATATAAATTCAATAATTAAATGTTTTACACATTGTGATTTTTTGCTATTTGCGGATGACCTGAAGTTCTTTAGAACTATTAATTCAAACATAGACTGTAATGTCGTGCAAGAAGACTTAGTTAGACTATATAGCTTTTGTAAAGAGAATGATTTGGCTGTAAACCTTGATAAATGTTACATACTAAGCAATACAAGAAATAGGAATGAAATTTCTTTTCAATATAAAATTCATGGAACAACTATTGAACGTAAAATATCTGTCCGTGATTTAGGAATAATTTTTGATTCCAAATTAGTTTCTAATGAACAATTAGATTCCATTATAAAAAAAAACATACAGAATCTTAGGCTTTATTTATAGAATGGCAAATTGTTATAATAGAAAAGAATCTCTGATTTCATTGTATAATGACCTATTCTGGAATATGCCTCTCCAGTTTGGAATCCTATGTACAATAATAACATTGCAATTATTGAATCAGTTCAAAAAAGTTTATTTCATTAATAAAATACAAATTTAAAATTCACGATATGTCATATAACAGGTTACTCATACATTTTAATTTACTCTATCTTGAGAATCGAAGAATAATTCTGATATGATGTTTCTGTTCAAAATCGTAAATAATTACATTGATAATAATGCCATCATAGACCACATAAATTTTCATATTCCATCTGTAAACACTAGAAATAACTATTTGTTTTATGTTAATAATTCTAAATGAAACCGTTTGTAAGGAGTTATAGTTGTATTTCATCGCGAATTCTTTGACTGAGATTTAAGGTAGGCTTTCATAGAATCTTCGTTGTGTCAGTTTATGGCCCAACTGAATCCGAAAGTGATCTTGAAATAAACCGATTTTAGTGTTCCGAAGAGTAGAAGGTCGCCGGTTAAAAGAAGATATCCAACAATTCAATTAGCTGCCCCTGAAAATGTAGCAAAGTTTGAACCACAGCCAAATACGTCTACAGCAAGAACCGAAAATAAAGGATTCTCCTCTTCAACAAGTTCATCGCCAGTGCGATTAGTGTCACCAATTGAAGAAAAACAACGATTAAATACAAAATTACGCCAATATGAGAGATCTTATAAGAAATTACTGCATAAACCAAAAAAATATAAAAATCAAGTTCGAGCTTTGAAACGGAAAGCTAAACGTTCTAATTCTGAAGATGAAAAATTGTTAATCAAGATTTTTAATGATGATCAAATGTTTACATTTCGAAGAAAATCCACAAAATTTATGAAATGGTCTAATAGTACCATGATGAGAGCTATAAAACTAAAATTTGCTTGTGGAACTAATGGGTTTGAAGAGTTGTTAAGGCAAAAAATACCTTTACTCATCTCATAAAACAATAAGCAGGCGATTACAAAATATTCATTTTCATAGTGGTATTTTTCATGAAGTTTTTTTCTTTCTAAAGATAAAGATAGACAGAGAAAAACCTTTCAGAATACATATATATATATATATATATATAAATACAAGATTATCAGAACACAAGAGAGCCATTCGTCTAAATTATCAAAATAAATCTTCAATTGCTCATCATGCATTAGAATTCCTACATAAAATTTTAGCGAGACCTACAAGTTTCACCGGAAGACTTATAAGAGAAGCCATTGAAATTTGCAAGGAGAAAAATAATATTAACAATTGTGATGGTTTGGAATTAAATAAGGCTTGGTTTTCGTTGATTCACAATTTATAATTTTTTATTTCATATTTTTATCTTTTTACTTGTCATTTGTTTATTTTTATTTTTATGTCATTTATGTGTTATTTTACATTTTACTATTTCTGTCCTGATGAAGGTATTTGTATAAAGTACCGAAACGTCGAGTTTTTGAATTTAAATACATACAGAATTACCCAGAAGCCCCTTTTATTTTTAAAGGTAGACAGTTTTAAAGAAGGTCACCAAAAAGATTGTGCTCTAATTTTGGATGAGATAGCAATAACACCAGGATAATAATTCATTTGTATTATACTGGGGTGTAATGTTCTCAATTTACAAAAGGTAATGGTATTTTCGATATCTTGTAAGATATCTAGGATCGAGTTGTATAGGATTATTAATTGATCGTAAATAGTTTTTGCAAAAAGAATATCTTGAATATGCATGTTATTTATTATTTTACTGAGTTGTAGTATTTTGGATTTCAGAATAGATTCATTATGTTGTATGTCCAAAATGATATTATTAAAATTTGTTATAATTTGGTGGTTTACCGAGTATGCTAGTTTTAATTGGTTTACTAAATTGTGTTCATTCTTCTGCATATGATTTAATATTTTGTCATATCTCTTACCGTCTTCTGCATCTAAGTTGCCAGTAACGGCTTTGAAAACTGATCCCAATCCATCTATTAAGCCTGTTTTGTTTCTATTTTTATTTGTATGAAATTCTATGTTATCAATTTTGTTATTAATGTTCGTACGAATAAATTGTATTATTTTCACATAATTGTCAATTCATGTAAATATTTAGAGTTATTAGATATCGTTGTCTTTAGGTCCTTATATTGGTTGTTTAGGTTGTCATATTGTTCGAAAAGGGGTTTGAGGTTGTAGTAGTGGATGAGTGTGTGTGTTGTTTTTTTCTAATTTCGCCAGGCCCAGTCTAATAGGTAGTAATCCAATATTTTCGGTTATGTTTTTGATGATCGATCCTTGTCCAAATGTGAACAGCCTGGAAGAGTATTAAATTGATAAGTCTTTTGTCTAGGACGTTTTATATTAGAGAGATGATTTTTTTCCATTTTATTCCCGTGTTTAGTTTCTAATTTGGCGGTTTTTAAATTTTTATTAATTGATTTTAATTTTTCGGATTTAAATTTATTTTTTGTTTTCTTTTGTTTTTGCTTATTTTTTACGAAAATTTCGTTAGGAATTTTTGGTAATTCTTCTCTGGTTTCATTACGTGTACTAATTTTTTTTTTATTTTGCAAAATTTTGTTATTTATAGTTTGATATAAAATTTTTGTTTTATTTCTATGATTTTCCATGTAGTTATTAACAAGCTGTTTATCAATATCTATATTGAATTGGGAATTTATTTCCAGGTGACCGGATATGATTTCTGATGGTTTTATTTTCGTAACAGAGTGAATTGTATTATTGTATGCTAAAAGAGCATAGTTTACTTTAGCTTCAATAGTTTCTTTAGAAAATTCTGCCTGATTGTTGAACAATCTAATGTGTTCTATGAGAGTCGAGTGGAAACGTTCTATTATTCCGTTAGATTGAGGATTTTGTGAACTAATGAAAAGGGTGTGAATTTTGTGTATGTCTAAAAGTTCTTTAACTACTGAGTTTCTAAATTCTAGTCCGTTATCAGAAATTATTTGTTTTATAAAGTTATTAGCTACTTCGATACCTTGTCCGGAATTAAGTTTATATGCCTGTGCGAATTTGGAAAATGAGTCAACTACTGCTAAAAATTTAGAGTTTTCTAGTGTTATCGTATCTACGTGCACAATTTCAAAAGGTTTTGTTGCTGTCGGTGTGATATTAAATTTTAAATTTAAGGGTTTCCTATCATATTTCGTAAGTTGACATATTTCACAGTTATTAATATACGTTTGAACCGTTTTTCTTAATTTTGGCCAGTAATACCTCTATTTAATGCGTGCCTCTGTATCGTCAATACCTCTGTGGTTTGTTTTTGCCGTGTGATTTCTAGTATTTCTGCTTCGTTAGTAACGTCTGTAAGGTATTGTGTGCAAATTATGTATCTTGAACCTGTTGTTTCATTACATTAGTCATAACATCATCTAGCATAGGTTGCACATTTAGAAGATAAGATAAATGTAAATTATGTATCTTGAACCTGTTGTTTCAAGATATTAGTCATAATATCATCTAGCATAGGTTGCATATTTAGAAGATAAGAGAAATGTATAAATAGGCTAGTTTAGTGAATAAGCACGCTCTTTGTATCGTAGACTCTGCACAGTCAAGTACTGTGACTCATATGTAACCATATACAAATTATAATAAAGTTATAATATTAATAAAGATTTTAGTATTCTTTTTAAAAACATAAAATCGAATACTCAAAATTTAATTGGCGCAGTTCGGTAGGATTAATAGCTTCGAAACACAATAAAAAAAATTGTGTGGTGGATTTTTATCCTTTACCAAGCAAAACCTACAAAAATCTACGAAAACCGGTCGAACAGGACCCATCAGGCCGCAAAGGCACAACGTTCGTCTACAAGATTCACGTACTCCAGAGTGCTGTTCCGAGATCACGTCGACCAATCCACTAGGAAGACTTGCTGTTCCGAAACACGTCACTCATCAGAAGCACTTGCTGTCTCTACTAGACAACACGAAAACTACGAAAAAGAAGCCGCAACAGAAGATGATGTTCACAAGAATCATCATAATCACAATCACGATACAAATGTAAGAATATCTTTATAAGTTTGTAAAACATTTATATTATAATACTCAGGGGTATTTCTAGCTACGACTAGTAATAAAAATACCGAGACCCGGCACAGGTCAATCACACACATAATACAACTTATGTCAGAAAGCGATAGCTCTGAATCAATAGAATCAGACGATTCCTTAACACCGTTACCAACAACTAAATATATCAAAATTAAATTAAAACCTAGTAGATTAAATCGCATAACAATGGCTACCACAACTGTACAAGAAATAGAAATGTATCTCAAAACAATCCCATGTTATAATGGAAATATTAAAACATTAAATAATTTTATAAAACAAGCCACAAAGATTATGGACATTTTTAATACACTAGAACTCACTGCAAATCAGCGAATGTTTGCATTCAGCATGATAAAATTAAAACTCACTGAACAAGCAATTGAAATTACAAGTAATAACGAATTTGCAGAATGGGAAGATTTAAAACTATATCTGACCACAAATTTTGTAGACAAGAGTACATCAGAAACACTGATGATAGAACTCATGGATACGAAATTTTCGAAATCAATAGAACAAACTTTGAAAATAATGCTTGAAAAATTTTCACTTTACAAATCAAAAATACACTTAACTAATTATTCACAAGATCAGAAGAACGCAATAATTCATGAAAACCAAAAATTTATAGTAAAAAGATTTATATCTCTACTACCAAATCATGTTAGAGGATCATTCCTTATTAAAAACCCTACAACTTTGGAACAAATAGAATTAATGATTAAAAATGAATTTAACTTTATTAATACGTATAATCAATCACCTATATTGAGAAACAATGTAGAAAGACCAAAATTTGGCAATGGGCAACCTCCACAAAAGTTCCCATCACAAACATTCCCATCAACATCATTTAATCCCAAACAACCACCTCAATACCAGAGAACTAACCCAAATTTTGCACGTAGACAAAATATAAAAAATTATTATGAGACGAAACGATTTAACCCAAAACCTATGACACAACAAACACGAATCACACAACCAATGTCTACACAAACAATCAGACAAAATAATAACATAGAAGAAGTAGACTTAGACGAAATAGATTTCGATATAGACCAAGAATTTCATAAACAAATAGACGAAGAGTTAAACAACGAAAGATTAGAGAAAGAAAAACAAAAGAAAATCTATGAAGATTCTTTTTTTAGATTTAGAGACACAGATAGAAGCGATACAGTAGTAATGTCTTCTATAACAACGAACTTACCAGCATTAAAAATTAATCCATACGTCATACTGTTCGATACAGGCTCTTCAATAAACTTTATACACCCGGATTTAGTAAAACAATTTAAAGTAAAAACATATAACGAAAAATTAACTTTTAAAACAGTAAACGGAAAATCTAATTGCGATAAATATACAATAATAAAAATTCATAAAAAACCTTTAAAATGTTATGTTTATAAATTTCATAAAACATATAATATATTACTCGGAATAGAAGCATTTAAAATATTAAATATACAACTAAACTTTAAAGACAATAAAGTAAAATTAGACGATAAAATATATAAATTAGAAGAATTAACAAATTTAAAAGCAGAAACAAATAATATACAAATTAGAAATAGTCACTTAGATAATATAGAAAAAAGAGAAAAGATAAATAAAATATTTGAAGATACTAATATAGAAATAAACGTTTTCACATTACCCGACGTTAACCATAACGAAACAGAAAACAGTAGCGAACAAAATAATATAGATCAAGAAGAAGATAACCAAACGGTACACAGCTCAAATGAGAATCCCATAGCAGGAATAAAATATTTAGATGAGAGAATTAATATAGCGGATAATCAAATAATAATTTATAAAGTAGACAGGGATACTGAAATAAAAATAGAAAAATATTTTGACAATAAAAAACAAAGACTTATTTGTAAATTTAATAAAGTAACTTTTAAACAAGATGTTATAGATTTTATAAAAACTTATCTAACCCCAAAAATTAGATATTTAGCCTTATTTCAAAAAGATTTAGATAAAGAAGTTTCAAAAATATTACAAGAAAATTTCCAACCAAATTCTATAAATATCATAGCGTGTACAAAATTAGTAAACAACGTAGAAAATAACGAGGAACAATTAGAAATTATACATGACTTTCACACAGGCCTTACAAATCATAGAGGAATTTTAGCCACCATAAGAGAATTAAAAGAAAAATATTATTGGCCAAACATGAATAAAGACATTTAAGAATATATAAACAACTGTGAAATGTGCCGATGTAATAAATATGAAAGAAAACCTATAAAAATAACCGACAATCTTACAATAACACCAAGCACACCATTTGAAATGATAAACATAGACTTGTTATCACTAAATAAAGAACCTTACTTGACGATATTAGATCAGTTCTCCAAGCACGCACAGATTATCAAAGTCGAAAATAAGAGCGCAAAACAAATAACAGATAAATTAAGAATATACTTTGAAACATACAAAATACCTAAGGAAATAATAATGGACAATGGTACAGAATTTAATAACACATTAATGAAAGATCTCTTAAGTAAAAAGAAAATTAAATTACATATAACTTGTGTTAATAACCCTAAAAGTAATGCAGTGGAAAGACTTCACTCAACATTAATAGAACAATTGAGAATATTACACTCAAGACCAGACACTAAAAACATAGCAATGTCAGAAAAAATACGAATGACTACATTAGCGTATAATAATACAAAACATAGTACAACACAACTCAGTCCAGTTGAAATACTTTACGGAATATCAAATGAAAACATTTTTATAAAAACAGACCAATCCAAATTAAGAGAAAATTATGAAGAACAACAAAGGAAAATTAAGCATATTATTAAAGATAGAATAGAAAGAGAAAAATTAAAACGAAATACAGAAAATGACAATCCTTTAGAATTAACAGATAAAGTATATGTTAAACAGAATCCTAGAATTATTCATAAAATAAAGAAACCAATATACAGAAAATATTCAGTTAAAAATTATAACCCTCTATTAGGAAAAATTAAAATATTAGATAAAAAGAACAGAAGTAAAAATATAAAAATAAATCAACTAAAAATTAAATAAAAATTTCAGATGGCAAGAACAAATAGAGATAATTTATTAAAGAATATAAAACCCTATAATGAAACATTCCAAACATACATTAATATTTTAAATTATAATTATTTAGACTTAAATAATCAAATTCAAAAACTATTTAATAGAAGACAAAAACGCGGACTTATAAACGGATTAGGCTCCATTGTTAAATCAATAACAGGAAATTTAGATTCTACGGATAGTCAAAGATATGAAGAAATGTTTAATAAATTAAAAACAAATCAGGAAATACTACAAGGGCAGAATGATGAAGTCATTAAACATAATAAAGATATGACAAATAAATTTAATACACAACTAGAAAATGTTAGACACAATGAAAAAGAATTAACACATCAAATTGAGAACATAATTCAGGCTTTAAAAGGAAATTTAGATTGGAAATTACAAATAGATATGGAAAGTAAATTTCAGAAATTAATATTAATAATAATGAATTTAAATGAATTAACAAAACAAATAGAAACAAGTTTAACCTTTTGCTCATTACACAAACTAGACGTTAGTATAATATCTTATGAAAATTTAAAACAAACTACACAAAATAACGACATTTGGAATTTAAACGAACTAATAGAAACCCATTGTAAATACTATAACGGAGAAATATACTTTATAATATCAATACCAACCTTCTCCCAAGAATCCTTCAAATTAAACCAGTTTACCCCATTACCAATGATTCAGAATGATAGATTCATAATAATGAGTGAACCTCAACAATTATATTTCACACAAGATAAGACTTATAAAATAAGCGAATGTAGTTATATTAAGAATAAATACTTGTGTATTACACAATTTATAGAAATAAGTAAATGTATGGGAAATATACTAGATAAGCAGAAGGATGATGATTGCAAATACCATAATATTGAGAAAAAGAATACTTTTGAATTAATTCAAAATACAAATGAACTAATTATGATTAGTCCAAATAAGCAAGAAATTCAAATGAACTGTAACGAAATAAAAATAAAAAGAAATATTCAAGGAATCTATAAGATAAAAATTAACCAAGAATGTCAAATAAATAATTTCACATTTAAAAGAATTCTACAAAAATATAAAGAAATTGAATTTAAAACATTTGAGAAGGAATTAATAAGTTCAAAATTTAATGATACTAAATTACAGAATATCTCCGATATTATATTAAATGAACCGAAAATTATAAAAATAAAAGAAATCAAAATTGAAAATAGCAGTCATCACTCTTATATAATATATGTTATAATATTTATATAAATAAGTTGTTATATTTTAAGAAAATATGTATTACCTAAAATAAAATTATATAGAAATGAAAGAAAATTAAGAAAGGTAAAAACAGTAAGAAAAAAGCTAAGTGAACTAGCTATGCAAGAACAAATATAATGAAAAAACTAAAAGGGGAGGAATTATGTATCTTGAACCTGTTGTTTCATTACATTAGTCATAACATCATCTAGCATAGGTTGCACATTTAGAAGATAAGATAAATGTAAATTATGTATCTTGAACCTGTTGTTTCAAGATATTAGTCATAATATCATCTAGCATAGGTTGCATATTTAGAAGATAAGAGAAATGTATAAATAGGCTAGTTTAGTGAATAAGCACGCTCTTTGTATCGTAGACTCTGCACAGTCAAGTACTGTGACTCATATGTAACCATATACAAATTATAATAAAGTTATAATATTAATAAAGATTTTAGTATTCTTTTTAAAAACATAAAATCGAATACTCAAAATTTAATTTGCATTTAACCATGTGTATTTGTGAATGTGTGAAATATTTCTGGAGAACTAGATATAATTTTTCATATAATTCGTCTTCAAAATATAAATAATATTTAACTTTTGCTACGATATATTCTTTAAGGAATTGAATCATTTCTTTTTCGTAGTTTGATTTTGAAAATTGTACCAGCATTCTTTGTTTTATGTTCTCAAAAAGTTTCAAAATTTTTGGTGAATTAGGGTTGAACTCTACTTCAGATATGATTATCTGATTTTTTCCGAAATTAACCGATTACTGGGTTCTCTTGATTAGAATGAACTGTGACGTCACTATCATTATCATTGTGTTGTTCGTTGTTTACATCTACAGTTTGAATATCATTTCCCACTTCGACAACTAAAGATTGATTATCATCATGATTATTAAAATGTTTATTACTTAATTCTATATTAAAATTATCCATGAATTTTTGAAAATGGTTAATGTTTTCATCAGAATCGTTTGTATTAATTTCTATGCGTGGGAGTGTACTATCTGGTAAGGTATGTTCGTTTTGTCGAAAATATATTCGAGCATTGATTTAACAACGTTCCAGTTTAATTGGTCGCGTCCACAAGCAATTCTGGGTAAACTCAGGTTTTGTATCTTATTTTTTAAGCAAAAGTTTCTTAATAGTAGTAGTGTATTAAAAACTTCTTGTTTTGTTGGTTTATTATAGTAATTTTCTTTAGTTGTTAGATATATTATGAAACGGTTCTTTTCTTTAAGATGAATTAAATTATGAAGTTGAGGGTTCTGAGATTTTAGCTTATCCATATTTTGAAATTTGTTTTTAAATTGTTTAGCAATTCCTTTTGACATTTGTAAGTCCTTGCTGACGCAATGTGCGAGACTGTTGTCTGACGGTGCATTAAATAAGTTCCCAACTACTTCAATGATATTTGCGTGGGTCGGTTTGTCTGTTTGTTTTTTCGTTAGGTAGTCTTGGTATTGTGCTAGGACAGATTCGCTTTAGTACTATTTTAATAAATTTTGAATTTTATCATCGGGTTCTCGCGGAATTCGGCTTAGTGCGTCTGCATTTGCATTTAATTTTCCTTTTTTGTAAGTACTATTATAATCATATTCCTCGAGTTTCAATCTCCAACGTATTAATTTTTGGCTACAATCCTTAAGGGCCATTAAGCCTCTGTAATGGTCTGTGGTCTGTGCAAATTGAAAATTTTCTTCCAAAAAAATACGGCCGAAAATATTTTGTTGCCCAATGTATTGCTACAAGTTCTTTCTCGATCGTGGAATAATTAATTTCTGTTTCGTTAAGCGTTCTGCTAGCGTAAGCGATTGGCAGGTCACTGCCTATCTTACCTTGTGATAAGACGGCACCGAGTGCTACATTGCTCACATCGCATGTCAAGATACATTCTTTGTCAAAGTCTGGGTATTGTAGTATCGGTTCGTTAGTTAGTAATAGTTTACATGTCTCAAAGCATTGTTTATATTCTGAATTATAAATGTCAATGATCGCGTCTTTTTTTAGAAATTTTGTCATGGGTTTGGTAATTTTTGGAAGGCTTTTATGAACTTCCTATAATATCCAATAAGTCCTGAAAATCCCTTAATTTGTTTTGTCGTGGTAGGTAATAGGTAATTTAGAATGGCTGAAATTTTGTCTGGGTTTGGTTTAACGCCATGAGGGGTTACAATGTGTCAGAGATACGAAACTTCTTTTTTCAAAAATTCCGACTTATCTAATTGAATTTTTAAGTTGGCTTCATTTAATCGGTCGAATACTAGTTTTAAATTGATTATATGTTCGTCTAGGCTTGTGCTAAAAATAATTATATCGTCGAGATATATTAAGCAAATTTTGTTAGTTAACCCTCTCAAAACATTGTCCATGACACGTTGAAAAGTCGCGGGTGCGTTCTTAAGTCCGAAAGGCATTCGTAAGAACTCGTAATGTCCGTCTTCTGTGCAGAAAGCTGTCTTAGGTATGTCATTCTTGTCCATTTCAATTTGGTGGTATCCGGGCGCGAGGTCCAGAGTGGTAAAATATAGACATCGTCCGAGTTTGTCCAGCAAGTCAGTAATGTTAGGTATGGGATATTTATCTCCGATGGTATTTTCATTTAGTTTGCGATAGTCAATGACTACTCGCCATTTTTGTTTGCCCGATGCGTCTAGCTTTTTGGGGACAACCCAAATCGGGGAAGACCATGGTGAATTAGAAGGTCGTATTATTTTTTGGTTAAGCATTTTATTTACTTGGGACCTAACTTCCTCTCTGTGAATATGGGGGTATCGGTATGATTTCGTATAAATGGGTACTTCATCTTTTGTTCTGATTTTATGCAACAACAACAACAAAAATATTGTCAGAATTTCTCAATCCCTAGCTCACAAAATATATTAATTCCGCGAATTCCCTATAAAACAAAACTCACGTGAGAAAAAAAATAGTTCACAGTAGGCAAAAGTTAGCACAAGTTATCCAAAGTAGGCACAAGTAAGCCAAACGTATAGGGTGCCAATTAATTTTTAACCCCAATTTATAACAGCTTATAACAATTTACAAGGCCCCACGTTTCGGGCGCTAATTAATTTATAACAAAAATTTCCGTATAATAACAAAAAGAAATATTATATTAATTATTTGTTACAAAAAAGTCAACCATACGCTCCCTGGATGATGAACCCGGATGGGACGGTTGAACCGCGGCTATACTCAATGAAGAAGGGGTGAGTCAGAATAAAGTGATCGGTAGATAAAAAGGGCGCCAGCCGGCCTGAGCCGCGACCGGTTCAACGAAAGTATGACAGCCGACAAAATTCGGGATACTTCCCAGGACGGGACTACGAGAGGTGTCAAATATTTTAATAACAAGATGGGAATACGAAAAATTAATGATATATTAGAGCAACTAAAGAGAAAGTTACACGGGACACAATAGTTGATACTACAAGATAGCTGGATCGTAAATCCACCTAAGATAGATTCGGATACTGACATCAACGGGGGCGGGGCGCTATGTCTCACGGTAGCGACTAGGACTGCGGCAACGTCGACACCTAAAATGGTGCTAAAGTGACTTGGCGTATACCGACGTATGACGTTTCACTGGCCAATGACGCGTTTACACGGCGCGACCGAACGTACGTGACTACGGAATCGCAGACCCTAATAACTATCACGCCGCACAAGCGACACACCTCGTAGGTGACAACAACGTCACTACCAATGACTCTATACAAAATGCTCTTAACTGGATTTTTACAAATAATTCTGTATCTACTATTAGTTATCTCGATAATCATTAACTCAAATATCTCATGAACATACGGTACATAAATTGAAAATATGACAATATAAAATTAATTTTAAAAAAAGTAATGAATAAAAATAAATGATTCTGGCTTAGCTGTATGGCGTCCAGGCGCTAGCGGGAGGGGTGGCAGTAGTGGAGCAACTCGATCTGCCAACCGGATGTCCAAAATCGTCACTTCCAATATGGCGGACAGTCACGTGGAATCGGAATGTCACGTAGCGTTACTTCCGCTACACGTGGTTCTTTTTCCAAACTGCTGGGCTTTAATCCCTCGGTGGAATTATCGGGAACTCCAATCCACAACCAGGCGGAATCCTTGCGTGCAATGCCAGCGAGCAAGCAACGCAAACAGCAACTTCTATGCCAGGAACACGGAACACGGGACGGACCAAAGTAATACGTAAACACATAAAAACGTATAATGACAAACGTAAAACGAAAAATAAAAACGTAAGACGTCAAAACGTAAGCGTCAAAACGTAAGACGTAAAAATAAAAATGAACGTAAAAGCCCTAAACAAGGACTGCAAATAGGGCCATGTGCGAGGGAAAAATTACTTAACAGAATAAGGTTGCTTGACAAAAGGTAGATTCAATATCAACGAATAGAAATCTTTACCTGAGTTTTTGGGCGGCTTTCAAGTGGTAGAAATTATGTGACTTTTCCTATTGGAAACTTAATCCGGAACAACTCCGCTGAATAATGCAATATCTACCAATGCAATATTCACTAACTGGCACTAAATCTGTAATCCCCACAAGGGTATTCGCAAACAAACTGGTTTGCCGAAATATCACTGAAATAGCCCAACTTCCAATATCCAAATCTCGCACTTCCGCAACAAACGTCGTTCGAAAAGACCAAAAAAAGAAAGAATTCGTTCGAAATCGAACCTATAAAATTATGCCAAGAAAAGAGAGCGATGCGAGAAGACGAAGATAGCCTCCGCCTAAATTTTGAACGGTGCCGATAAGAAACGAACCTGGCAGATCGTATTATAGACAGAGCGTTGACAGCTAAACAAACAAATGTGATTAACCAACAAAACAAAAAAATAAAGCCATGAGAACAAGAGAAACTGAATCTAAATTTTACTATTAAATGGAATACTACAACGAGAGCGAAAATCTAAATAAAGCTAAGTATCATAAAGATTTAATCGATCAATATCTAATCGATAATTAAGTTTCAGGTATTTGACGACGAAGGAAAAATAAACAACTACAAAAAAGTACGGAAAGTATGGAAATAAAACAAAACTGAAGAATACAAAAAAATCGTGAGCACTTTTAAAACTGAAAAATCTCTCCTGAATTGCATGTTGATGCAAGTACCGGACCAGTTATTTATTCATCTTTATTCGTCTTTTGTTTCGTCAGACATTACTGCAAAAAATGTTGATTCCTTTACATCGTCTGAAATTTTTGTACGTACAATTGTCGCCGTAAAAGAAATTAATAAATTTTGGATATCATGATGTAGGTATTTAACATTCTTTGAACTATCCAGTAACTTTTTTTGTACAATGGTGTCATGTTTACATATCAATTACATTAATTCTCTTAAATTACCTTAATTTAAACTTAAAATACTTTCATCATGACCACGTTGAGCAATATTTTGCCTACATGTAAATAATAAACACTCACATAAAGTTTTGATGTCTTCTTTAACTTCATTTTTGTATTGAACATTCATCGTTTGTTCAATATTTGTTTTCTGTTTCTTTAATTTCATATAATTTAAATAGTTTATAACACACAGTTTATGTTGTTCAGATTTATTATGTTTTACTAGTCTTTTACTTGAATTAAGTGCATTCTTCCAGTTGCGAAATCCTTTATTCACAAAAATGATAGGTTTATTTACACCATGGAAAAATCGGCAGTATAAACAAAAAACACTGTCTTTTAAAATACTAAACTCCAATCCTGCATATTTTTAAAGCACGTTGATTTAAAGCTTCTCATTCTTTCACCTTGTTTAACTTTTGATACTGCGATAGTATCGGCTGACGTGGTCATTCTTCAGGATTCTGTGACAAGTCGCTAGGTCCAGAAACTGTAAGAATTGTTTGTTCTGGTTCAGGTCTCACTGCTGGAGTATGTACGCCAGTTTCATTATCATTAATTTGTAAAACATGTTTGAACTTGCTAAACTATGCACGTGGACGAGTAAGTAAAGTATAGAACAATCTTAACAAGTAATTTCTCGCACAATTAATTTGACAAGTTCGGCAGCACGTTTATTATAACATCAATAATAATCATGGTTAAATGCAGATAGAGATTTTTAGAAACTTCTGCATTGATGCAAAAAAAAGTATGACGTATAACAATGTTTCTTGTCTGCTTCTTTCAGTGTTTCTGTCTTTTTTAAATGTTACGATGTTAAAAATAACATTACTAGCAAAATTTTTTATATTGACACTAAAAGTCGGAGGGGGGGCAACCAGGGGGCTACTAACAAATTTAAGGGGGCAAGTGCCCCCTGAACCCCCGCCAGCGCCGCCACTGTAATATAACTCCGGAAACATATATTTTTATTTGAAATTTGACATTGTATCCATAAGTGCTTTATATTATTGGAATTTACAAAGGAAGTGTCTAGAACTTTATAATGAATGCTACTATGTACGTAGAGAGCAACTCCACCCCCACGTTTGTTTTGTCTTTCTAGACTAATTTAATTGTATTCATCTATATCAAATAAATTTGATGGGGAGCTAGAACTTATCCACATTTCAATAACAGCAATTATATCAAAATTGAATTCATAAAGAAATTCTTTGAATTTTTCAAAGCAGGAATTGAGAGTTCTGACATTTAAATGACTGAATGTAAATGTATTGTGTAGATTGTTGACTGAGTATTTATAACAAGTGATCTTGACATAAACAGATTTTGACAAGCAGAAAACAAATATAAATAATAGGTGGCACAGTGGTATCGAGTCGGCCTGTGGATCTTGAGAACTCTGGTTCGATCCCCACAGCCGACAAACAATTTTAGCAATTTAAATCTACCCCTGTGGTTCCCCTGCCCCTTATCTTTGGGGGCCATGATTTGACGGCTGGTAACCGCACTTCATGCGAAAAAATATATCAATTACCGAGATCTACTTCGGCAGAGTGCCACACCCAGTAATGGGTAAAAGGCGTGATGATATATTTATTTATTTATGATTTAATTTATTATTTTCTTGTCTCACAATTTTAAGTTCCATTTCTGATGCGTTTAATTTATCTTCAAACACTTTTTGCACCGTGATCGTCACTGCTTCCACAATGGTGTGTATAAAATCTCCATTAGAGCTAAGTGCTAATAATGACTCGCTGATCATCTGTCTGATGGTATCTTTGTCGTGGCGTGTCAGCATCTTAGTAGACGAAATCACTAATATATTCACATACAAATTTGGAATATATTTTAAGGATTTTGCAAAAATATAAGTTTTCGCCAGAACACACTTAAGGTAGGTCTAGCTCAATCTACAGTTCATATTCGAATTTAGATTTTTTCAAAATGTAAAGAACTGAACATACAACCAATGCGCTTCATATGGTATAAATATCGATGGTCGATATGAAAAATTTCACAAAAGAAAAGGGAAGACAGTACAAAAATTAATCACAGTAAAGTAATTTCAGAAAAAAATCACAGTGATGTATTTAAAGTGATTTAATCCACGGCAACCAGAAACGATTGCAAATTAAAGTTCATTCAAATATCAGTTTCAAAAATATAGATTCTAACATAAAATGAGAGAAAAATACAAATTTATGTAATCAAAAGATCAATGAAACAGTTACAGTCTTCGTTAATGTTTGGAGACGAAACTACAGGGAAATACTCCTATAATATATTATGTATATAATTTATAATCATTCATCTATAAAATTAAAAATTTAGAATTAAAATACCATGAATAATATTTTGAATAATACTGGATTTAAATTAGAAAACAATTAAAAAATTCTTGTCACAAGTATAAACAAAATTAGTAATTAACATCAACTAAAATCAAATGTTCATACAACAATATATAAAACTTTACAATAATGAAACATAATTAGTTATTTCTGAAATCATGTAGCTTACAATTAAAATCACTATTGATGGGGTAGATGGCTCAGTGGTATCAATCGGACTGGGGTTTAGAGAACTCAGGTTTGATTCCCACAGTCGACAAACAGTTTTCACCTCATTAAAATTACCTGTGTCGCTTCCCCTTCACTAACATCTTTAGGAGCTGTGATTTGACGGCTGGTAAACGCACTTCACGCGCATAAATATATCTGTTCGGCAGAAAGCCACACCCAGTAGTGAGTAAACGGCGTGATGAAATGTTTATTTTATATTTTTTAATCACTATTGATATAAATTTTAGATGTTAGAGATATTTATAATTAAACTATTACTAACAAATCTGCTGAACATCCTTGAAAAAATAGAAACATTACTATCGGTCTGTAGTTTAGGATTAATCCATAATGACATAATGAAGACTGATTTTTTTTTAAATAACTTAAAATTCATTTACTCCCACTACAGCAACCATTTGTCAATAGAACCAAATGCAAAGAAAACAAATTAACTAAAAAAGTTGCAATCACTTCTCCGGAATGAAAAGAATAAAATATATCACACATTAAAAATTCCAATTAAATTTTCAAAATTATTTGTACTATATCAAATTAGTCCAATACTCACAAATATGGCAATAATTCTGTTACTATATTTTCACTCCAACATTTTATAATAAAAAATTAAAACGCCCTAAAGCAAATTTGCGATACATGTTTCACTTTACAAAAGTATATAATATACAGGGTGTTATATTTTAATAGACCCAGCAAATATCTCGCTTATTTATCAACTTAGCAATTTTTTTCATATAACATGATTTATACAGCAACATGTAAGCTAGTTGATGACGGATGTACATTCATGATATCATATCCGGTTTATTAGTAATTAATAGCAACTTTGAAATTTCAAATGGAACATACTATATTTTTTACAAATTTGAAAAGTGCATCAAATTTGCTTTACAATCATGTGAAATAATCCATATGTTACATTATTAAAAAGTAAAATAGCGGGCACTTTATTATACACCAAATCGGAAAGAGAATAGTGAGCCATGACTGTGGCTTGTAATAAAACAATTAACTAAAACAATTGTAATTATTATTATTAAACGAAATAATATTTTTTTGTAATAATAATAAAAAGAATAAGAATAAGGAACACTTAATAACAACAAAATGATTTTATAACAAATATTCAAAATGACTCCCAGCCTCTTCAATGCATTTTCTCCCGATCTGACCACTTGATTTTTTTTATGGAGCTACGTGAAAGATTTTGTTTGTAAACGAACTGAAGAATAAAAATGAAGCTGCAATTGAATCTTTATCTGCTAACCAAATATAAAGGGCTACTTATTCTGTTTCAAAACGTTATGCAAAATGTATTGAAGAGGCTGGGAGCCATTTTGAATATTTGTTATAAAATCAATTTGTTGTTATTAAGTGTTCCTTATTCTTATTTTCTGTATTATTATGACAAAAAAATATTATTGTATGCAATCTTTGTAGATCTCTCAGAAGCATTCGACACAATAAATCATGATAAACTGTGGGAGAAACTGTACAATTGTGGAATCAGCACAAAAATTATAAGAATTCTGCAGAACATTTATACTCAAAGTACAATCCAGATAATAAACAATACAGAAGAATCGGGAAAAATCAATATAAAAAATGGGGTTTTGCAAGGAGATTCATTAAGCCCAATATTATTTGCACTCTTCGTTAACGACTTAGACAGTTACCTACGAGAAAAAGGACTACACGGCATATCGGTTAATAACACAACTGACATAATGACACTATTATACGCAGACGATATAGTTATATTAGCATACTCACAAATAGATACACAAAGAAAATTAAATGCACTGGAACAATACACTCGCAACAACGACCTTACAATCAACTCAAAAAAATCTAAAGTAATGCTATTCCATAGAGGAAGAACTCCAACACAAAAAGTACTATACTACTGCCAAGGCGAACGCATAGAAACAGTGAAGGAATATATCTATTTAGGAATCACTTTTGTTCCATCTGGTTTGCATAATTCTACTTGTAAGCAAAGAATAAGTAAAGCCAATATCACCACGGCCAACGTAAAACGAACTATGGTACTATCAAAAATGGAAAACTAGGATGCCAGAATGAAACTCTACCACACAACAGTAATACCGACAGCGCTATATGCGTGCGAGGTATGGGAACTCCTACATCAGGAGGAACTCGAAAAAATACAAGCAAATTTCTTTAAAAAATTGTTTAACTGGCCGATAACTACGCCGAACTATATTATAAGAAGAGAAACCGGTGAATGCAATGTAGCGGTAAAAGTCGTAGAACAAGCCCTTCGTTGGTGGTTTAAATTATTAAAAATGGAAGACAATAGATATCCTAAGATGTGTTACAATAAGCTGAAAACGGAAAACTCTTTTTTAATAAATATAACTGGTGCAACCTCTTAAAAAAGATAATTTGTGACATTGGATTTATCAATATATGGAATAAACAAAGTGCTATAAATCTTTTAAAAAACTGTGAGTTTATAATGTGGACTTACAGATGCCAACTCTACAATAAAGACACAAATAGAATTGAAAACTCCTCTTACTCAAATATGTATAAAGACATTCAGTGCAGTGTAAAAACAAGAAAAGTGATATATAACATTAACTACAAAATAACACAGTTATTCTCTCAGTTAAGAGTAGCAAATACTGCCACAACAACCCTGTACCTGAACGGCAACGTGATAAAATTCAGCATGCTAACCATATGTACTATTTGTAACAAGCTAGAAGATGACGATCTTTACCATTTTTTCGTGACGTGCCCAATATTGTCCCCACTCCGCCAACACTATTTAAAAGAACTATTACCAGCCAATATAAATAAAGACAATTTTCAAAATTTAATCCTCAAAGGGAGCGAAGATATCATAATTAAAAAAGTCTATTATTATACTGTAAATGCAATTAAATTAAGAGCTTTTGCTTTAGGGGATCTTTAAACAACTATTAAATAAATAAACAGTTACATAACCTAATTATTAAGATTAAATGTTTACTTACTTATATAAGATCAATTTACTTTCATATATTACTATAACCTAATTTATTATTAAGATGAAATATTTACTTATTTATATAATTCAATTTACTCCATATATTATTATTATTATAATACTGCAAATGCCACTGCCACTCTTTTGTACAAGTTTTTATACTTAAAGCAATAAATATTATATTATTATTATTAATAATTAAATTTATGTATATTTATATGTTTAAATAAAATTATTTGTTATATTTTCCAAAATATGTTCTTTCTTGTCATTACAGGTTTCCATATTTTTCAAACTGTATATAGTTTATTTATTCACTTTCACTTTGACAAGTAAATCAGACAAAACATACTCGGTTCTTGGGTTAGAGAAAATACATAGTCAAGATAAACAAAACGTTTACTTTTCATTGTACATGTAAAAATAACATAAACCCGGAAATTAAAATTCCAAAGAAAACAACATGAAATATAATAAAATATTCCGTGTGCTTTATGAATATTCATATGTTTTGCGAATACCACTTTGTTGCCAAATTTCACGTATAACTGAAAAGATTATTGTTCCGTATGCATTCGTTTATATTATTGATTCGACTACCCTTTCATTAGATCAAAAATGCAAAAAGTGTCATTTGTAACAAAACTTTCGAAGATTGCATACTAAATAAATTTGCATTTCCTACTTGCTATCACTTTCACTTACTGAAATCTAATATGAGACAGAGCTATATCCGATATTGGGTAAAAAGGGTAATATTGTATTAATTTATTTCTTTTTATGAAGTAAAATATTTATGTAGCTTAAAATTTCCTTACATACCTACATAATATTATGATAAACGTTTGAGAAGAAGTAATTATTTTTTAAAAACAAATATATAATAGTAATTTTAATATATTTGTTTAAATTTTATTTGTTATTTTGCGGCATTTTAATGACATACATACCTGCCTGATCCGAACCCAGGGATGTTACAAATATTAGCATATATATATATATATATATATATATATATATATATATATACATTTACATGTATTTATCACACTCGGGCGCTATAAGCTAGTCACGTATACGCCTTAAATAATTTGACTAAAGAAACCGGCAGCACGGTAATGTAAAAACTGCGACTCGGTGTGCTCGGCCCTTATGTTCCGAAACGGAATGATGGGACATCATTATTATTATTATTATTATTATAATATTAGTTAAACTAAATACTAAACAAAATTTTTGTTTTAGTTAAGCCAAATGGAATATTTATTTATTTATTTATTTATAATTAACCATATTACATATAGAGTTACATTTACATATCATGGCAAGTCAAAACATATAAAACAATGTAAATATATAGAAAAAGAAAAAAATAACTATAGTAATATGTATATTTCATATATTGAAAACTAATTAAATTCTACGATATTACTCTTGCAATGAGTAATACATTCATTGGTGGTATAAAAAGCATGGCGGAGAAGAAAACTCTTTACTTTATTTTTGAATTGTGCATAACACAGGTCTCTCACACTACGTGGTAAACAATTGTACAAGTCAATCCTTAGCGAATTTTTTGCAGACTTTGCTAATCTAAAGCGAGGTTTACATAAGTCATTAGCATACCTTGTGCCATAATTATGAACTTGCGCTGAGGTAGAAAAGTTATCAATATTCTTATGTATGTGCAGTAAAGTTTCTAAAATAAACACACATGGTAGTGTGAGCACTGCTAATTCAATAAATATTGGTCTGCAGTGTGCGTAAAGACTACTATAATAATTTATAGAATACTGAAACCTCAATATGAATGGTGGAATATCTGACTCTATTGAATTTAATAAATTATGAAACTTGGCGACGTTTTGACCATGAACTTATTATTGCAACAGAATTTTTGTTTCAAACAAAATATATATTGCAAAGGCTAACATTTAAAATATTGCTTTATACTAAAACAATTGGAATTTAATAATACTATTAAAGATATACATTTAAATAAAAGTAAAGCTGCTGCACATCTAGTCATACCTAATGAAATTCTTAGTGATATTTTAGATTATGAAATGCTTGACTATAATAAATTAACACTTACGAAGTAATTAGTACTAGGTACATTAAAAAATTCAAAATCTTTTAGTTAATACACAAAGCCTTTAAATTTATTATCAAAATTAAATTTAAACAAATAAAAAAAACAATAATTTTTCTGTAGAGATTCCAATTAAATTTTGTTGCATTAGCATTAGGACCTAATTTTAATTTTTTTTATTACTATTGTACAATTTTCAACAAAAAGAACATGTTGTCTAATCTTTCTCATTTTAAAAATGCTATTGATCATGCACATATTGTCTTACGGAAAAATATTCGTGGTAAACTTAATATATTTACATTACAATTAACTTTATTTAAAATATTAAACACTCCAAACACGTTTTAAGGTAGGAACTGAATATATGTGTTATTTTGCGGATAAAGAGAATGTTCCAGTCATTTTAGATACAACATACATATAAATTACTTAAAATTGACCCGATATATAAATTTCAACTAAGTAACAATAATTTTTGTTTTAATTTATATATCGGACCAACTACTCAGGTCATATGCCGATATGTCCTCAACCCGCGCGGCCATCACGCGGAACATCAATTAATTAAATTTTAACTTATATAAAAAAGAAATGATTAGGCTTATCAATTAAAAATTCACAATTCTGTTAGCCCAAATTACACTGTTAACTAGGATTCACAAAGACAATTGTTCACTACGGGCAATAGTTTCTAATTTACAAATTTCGACAAATAATAATAAAATAGTGCTACTCAGGTCATGTGCCGATATGTCCTCAACCCGCGCGGCCATCACGCGGGACATCAATTAATTAAATTTTAACTTATATAAAAAAGAAATGATTAGGCTTATCAATTAAAAATTCACAATTCTGTTAGCCCAAATTACACAGTTAACTAGTATTCACAAAGACAATTGTTCACTACGGGCAATAGTTTCTAATTTACAAATTTCGACAAATAATAATAAAATAGTGCTACTCAGGTCATGTGCCGATATGTCCTCAACCCGCGTGGCCATCACGCGGGACATCAATTAATTAAATTTTAACTTATATAAAAAAGAAATGATTAGGCTTATCAATTAAAAATTCACAATTCTGTTAGCCCAAATTACACTGTTAACTAGGATTCACAAAGACAATTGTTCACTACGGGCAATAGTTTCTAATTTACAAATTTCGACAAATAATCTTTCAAACTTTTTTGCGTCAATTTTCTTTCTCAAAAGATAAATCACGTAAGTAGGTACATGGCAATTTTTCACTTTAGCTTAAACAATTTCGTTGCGCTGATAATTTTAGCTTAATATCATTAGAAGTCAAATCACATTTTTCAGTTATAAATGATAGATGGAAAGAAATACAAACTCACACTGCCTTAAACAATTTATAATTCATTAATAGTCTTAAATTTATTTTAATTAAAAAATACAGTGAATTTTGATTTTTGATAAGCCGACTGATATAATTTTACATTATTAATAATTGTATTTCAGGCTTTACTAAAAAGAAAATTGTAAAAACTGAACTTGCCATTTATTTGGCGACGTTTCGACCAATTGTTATAGCCATTTTCAAGTGAAACAGTACATATAACAATTATTTAATTAGTGCATGGTTTTGTTTATAAGAAAAAAAAAAACACTAATAAAAAATACATTGTTGAGGAGTATATTTCAGGACTCCAAACTTAACTAATTAAGTATACACATAATACGACTAGATAGAGCAATCATCTTATCACATAAAAATTTCGTGATAAAACATTAACTTCATAATTTATACTTTAAAATATAATAATTACTTAATTAAATTTGTGAAGAACACTATTATAACTTATAATCTATCCAGATGCTTATAATTTATAAGCATCTGGATAGAATGTTTAAATTTATTGCTTCCGTTCTTAATCTTAACATAGCTTGCACAACTTCCTGAGATATTAGCAGATTTCTTACATAGTTGAAATCAAAGATACTGTGACGGTGTGCATCTATATCAAATTTATTTTATTGATTAATGTCATATATTACGATTTCGATTCGAGGAAGCTCTCGGAGACTTTTAACAAGATTCTATTCTGGCTCTATTAAACATAAGATTTAATTTATTCGTACCTTCCTCACAACCAAGCGCTTCTGACTCTATTCTGGTTGCTGGTTACTTTTCTCAGATCCAAGCGCTTTGACTCTACCATGTCGGCTGGTGTAACAAAATACTTTAAATTGAACCTCTGTCAAAAGTCAATGTTAAGAGATTTTTACTTTTTCACAAGAGTAGCAACCATATCGAAACTACGATAATAAATTCACTAAATTTTCATTCTTTGATTATAAAATTATATACTAAAATATTAAATATAAATTGTCAGAATTATATAAACCTGAATTATCACACTATTCATAAACAAATATTTGTTATTAATTCTTTGCGTAATATTGGAATAACAATAATTATCAGAGAACTTTGGTTATATGTCATAAAGGAAAATTCTCTGTTCTTTCTAAATTCACAGAATAATAATATTTCATTAATTACTTGAATTTCAATAAATGCACAACATTCGACTCAATCTTAAACTAATTTGACCATGATTGACAGCTATTTCGTATTATGAACTTTTGAGGGTTACATTTATTTAAACCCAACGTAAGTAAAGACTACGTAGTTTAACACAAAGTAGCTCCATAATATGCTTATTAAAAAAATTATCAATTATTTAAGTCTCAGAGTTCTTCTTGTTCGATACTTGCTAAAAATATTCATTTTCAATTATATTTTTGCTTTGTCTGGTGGCATTTATATTTTTAGTTTAATTTTATATTTGTAAATTTGTCATTGTCTGACTGTTGCAGTGTACACTGTAACTGTACTTTTTGTTCACCTAAGTTATTATTATTTTATGTATCATGTAGTTTTTGATATGTTCAGTATTTTTGTATTTGGTTAGCTTTTTAAACTAATTGTTAAATTACATTTGTTAATATTATATTTTAATTGTAGTTTAATAGTGGCACAATTTAAGGCCGAAACGTCGTTAATTTATTCATTTTATTAAATTCTATAAAGTCTAATATCCAAAAATACATATTGAGGTTACAAAATCCTAAAACATACTCAACAACTGATAATATCAAATAGAATTATAGAAGAAAAAATTGGAAAGTTCTATAAATTTCGATTCCAAGTTGAAATCATGAACAATCCCAATTTTTTTTATATTTAAATTAAATATTATCAATTGTTAAGTATTTATTTAAAATAATACTAATTAAATTTCAATTCATAATACTCTCTTTAAATGTTAGTGCAGTCCCTAATACAAAAAAGTATAGAAACATATATAGATAACATTATATTTAAATCATATGGCAACCCTAGCTTAATTAGCTTAGAGCTTAAGACCAGTGTTTATAAAGCTCAGGTTCAAATCCTGGTGGTTTTCCAATTTTTATCTCTACTCCTATATTTCAATTTGAGAAATACTTATATAATTTGGAATTATCTACGACCTTCTCTTTTTTAATTTGAATAGTTCTTTTACGTTTATGTTTTATTTCATATGAATGCTGAATTGTATTACATGTTATTTTATATGTTTAATCAAATCATGATATTTCAAATAGGTACGAACTCTTTATTATTTATTTTAAAATTGTTTTCCTGCATTGCCCCATACTTAAAACGTAAATATTTACTAAAATTTAACATAACCTACATTTTTGTATTAATTATGCAGAGATTTGTTTCCTAATTACTTTTTAAATATCTGACCACCTATTTCATATTTTAGTACAAAATTTAAATGCAACTGCTATTCTAGCCACAGCCTTTCTTTCGAAAGCCATTATTTACATGTAATTAAATTACATCAGAAAAATAAAAGACTGCGTGTGTGCGCAAGAGTAAATGTATTATTTCGAGAGAGATAAAGGACTCATGACACACAGAAAAGATAAATGGTGTAAAATTGTAAATTTGTTGGAGAACTTAGTCCCGGAAAGGTGCGATATTTAATTACTGTGATTCTTTTACATAGTGTAAATCAGTAACGGCTCGTGGATGATTTTTGTGGGAAAGCTGAAAAAATTATAATAAAAACTCACTACGAGTTGAAAAAACTGCATTTTTATTGACATATATTTATTAAATATCATCATAACATCATGAATATTATACATATAGTAATAAAACACAAGTATATACAAGTAAAAATAGGTAGTGCGGACTGTTATGTTTGCAGCCCACGATATACATATCACAAAAAAGTAGGTATAACACGGGTTACCCCCACCTGTTAAATACACTGACTATGCGGTCTGACTTGGTCTGCACCGACTGCAGTCCTAATAAGTACGCAATCGCACTGGCTCATACAATACACACATACAGAGCGCCTAACGAGATACCTAGTACCTACAATTGTAAAATAAATATACTACAACGGCAAAAATATGTTTTTGTAAAATAATTGTATAGTATGTAATAGCTCTGATAATTTTTAAATGTTTTCATTTTGGTGGGAGGGTTGTAGCCTTTATGGACGAGCCGCCACTGGTGTAAATGCTACATTACTGCCGTGCCAAGTCGCGTCGTGCCGTGCTCTGATACTGTGTCCAGCAAGTTTCCTTCGTTTGTGATGCGCTAGCCTATATTTATTCTTCTTATGTTTCTATTTTTTGGCGTTTTCAAAGAGAGCTAATGAAGCTTTATAAGTAGATTTATTTTTTTCATTTTTGTGGTTAAATTTTTCATTAAAATTTGTCTTATTTTAACAATTAATTCCTATTTACGAATTTAAATTAGTTTCTTAATTGAATATTTAAATAATTAAACTATATTATTCCAATGACAACTAGACTTAACATTTTGACCATATCAGATCATATAACTAATTAAACTAAACAAATTGATTTACCTAGAGAGGTAAATTACTTCAAATTTCGTTTAAATAAATAAAGCAAATCGAATAATTGACAGCAATGTTATTTCTCCCACATGATAGTAATATGGAAGATACTTATACAAGGTACATTACAGGGCCGTTGCAAAAAGTAAATATTAAGCACATCGTATTTAGCATATTAGTGAAATACAATTCTACATCATTTAACCAAGTGAAGAGTTGTAAATTACTTGGGTTAATGTTATCTAAAACCTAAATTACGAATTTCACATCCATTTTGTTATGCACCAACTCATTCGAAATGTGTTATGCTATTAAAAGATTAAGTGGCGTTTATGATATTAACATTATAAAATCCTTAGATTTAGCCAAGTTTTTTAATTGTCTACTAATGGAATAATACTTCGGGGATTATCTCCTGCTATAATTAGATTATTTAGGTTGCAAAAGCGTGCTGTAAGCTATATGTACAAATTACGTTATTATCAATCGTGTAGAGAAATTTTTATGACAAATAATCTTCTTACTGTACTATCACTGATTAGTTTTCGTTTAGTAGTATTTATTCGAGAAAAATTGTCACAATTAATGATAATTAATAATATATATATATATATATATATATATATATATATATATATATATATATATATATATATATATATATATATATATATATATTGTGACGAGTTATGGCGGACTCGTCGACAAAATGTTGGCGTGAGGTTGCTCGGGCGCCAACGGTCGGATAGCGGTTTCGGAGACAATAGGGTTTTCAAAAAGAAACACAAAGCCTCGTCGCCGTCGCCAGGTTTCCAGGACGGTCCGGGTGGTGACTCGGGTGCTGGAGCCGGTGGTGGTGCAGTGCGGGCGGGACGTACTAGCTGGCTAGCTAGTACGGTGATGACTGGGCGAATCCGGGATCCGCGGCGGTGGTGGCCGACCCGCCGGATACCTGGCAGCGGCAACGGTCCGCTGCCAGCCCAACCTGCCACCCTTACAGGGGCTCCTGCCCTCGGGGCGTAAGGGTGACTTCCCGCCCTAGTGGGCGGATCCGGGATACTCGGCTGTCGCGGCCGACCCGCCGGATACCTGGCAGCGGTAACGGTCCGCTGCCAGCCCAACCTGTCACCCTTACAGGGGCTCCTGCCCTCGGGGCGTAAGGGTGACTTCCCGCCCTAGGGTCAGATTTCACCTGTGAATGAATCGGAGTCGGGAGCCGGTGGGACGGGTGGATTAGTGGCCAGTTTCTCGGCCGTAGCTGCTCTGACAAAAGCAGCCATTCGTTCCCGGAGTTCGGCAACTGTGCCTTCGGAGCTGAGGCCAAACCGTCGCAACTCTTCCTGTAGTGGTTCCTTGGTCAGCTCGTAGACCCAACTCGTCTTCGCCGTGGTAGACTCCGGCATGTTGTGTTCTTCTGTGTCCCTGCTCGGGCGCCAAATTTTGTGACGAGTTATGGCGGACTCGTCGACAAAATGTTGGCGTGAGGTTGCTCGGGCGCCAACGGTCGGATAGCGGTTTCGGAGACAATAAGGTTTTCAAAAAGAAACACAAAGTTGGTAAAAAAATGACGAATTGAGTCTTTATTGAGCACTGGTGTCACTACAGAAATTCGACGTGGTGAACTCCGGCCGTACACGCAAAACTCCTCACCGTAACGTCTCGGATTCGCTCACGACAGACGCCAAAGTGATTTGTCCGGTAGTCGCACAAGAGTTCCTAAAACGGAAGGTGGCACGCGACGAAATCGTGAAATTACGGTGGGAGCTCCGGCTTGTAACGCAAACGGCCCACAGCAACGTCTCGGATTCGCTCACGACAGACGCCAATGTGAGGGGTTCGGTGATCGCACAAGAGTTCCAAACGGAAAGTGGCACGAAACCTCGAGGAAGCACAGTACGGTACGGTAAATAAACAGGAGTGCTTTTCTTACCTAGAAGTCGGAGTGGCCTGGTGACTGGAAGACGGTAGCGGAGATGTCGATGCATTCGCAATGAAAGATTGACTGTCTTGGCTGTCTCGACAGCGCGGTTTATATACTGTATTGTTAATTAAACGGGTCCTAGGGTGTCAAAATTTGTCCGTCCTATGTTAACATATAGGGCGGATTGGTTATAAACGGAAACTGGACTACCCGGTCCGTGATCTAGTTTAATTAGCAATTTTCCGATGCGCGTCTTACTTGTGAACCCGGTGTTGATTTTTCGCGTCTCTCAGGTGTTGCGTTCGCGAGATACAGACGTTTCCGCGATCGTGATCTACATAACAATTTTTGTGACGAGCACACTTCGTCACAATATATATATATATATATATATATATATATATATATATATATATATATATATATATATATATATATATATAAATATATATATAAGTAATGTACCTTATATAAGTACGTACAACTTGACATCCACCTGTGTAAAAGTTGCGGTAAAATTGGCCTCACCGGCAAATTGGCCTCCGGTATACGGAGGCCATTTTGCAATTAGCTCTAAAAGAGTCAAATGAATATATGTCCTGCTATCTAGTGATAAAAGTGAAAATTTACAGGAGGCCATTTTGAACCAAATCTTGGTAAAAATATACACTTTAGTGTCATCAAGCCGCCGCACAACGGTGCTAGTGTCGATAAGATGTATATTGAGAATAAATATATATATATATAGCGGGCAAATTAACGTCCCATAAATTTGGCAACGTTTGTTACTAAAAATAACTCCGTATTATGTTTATTGTATTATATATATATATATATAATTCACGTTCATTCTGTCGTACATATTAGCGTCTTGTTCTTGTGTGTGCGTGCCGAAATGATTTCTACTCGAGGGAAACGAATTTTGAAAATAAACAGATTGGTATTTTAAATTATTCAAAGAACTATTATGTTACTAATTTAATGATGTAAACATAGTTTTACTACTTGATCAAGTATTTTATGATTCTTTATCATTATTTTCTCACTTTCTAAGCATATTTTGGTTCATAATATAAGTGTTATTTTATTGAATATATTTATTAATTTAATTGTAGACAAACTATAATTTTTTCTTTAGTTTTTTGAAAATATTGTTCATGTACAAAGAGATTAGAAAATATCCTACCTATAGTAAAATTTCTATAAATTTTATTATAACTAAAAATTTTGTTTTTCTGGTGTCCTTTTGAGCAATAAATTATTTTTTTTAAACATTATTCCTTTGATAAAGTATGTATTTTAAAGATGAGATTAAATTTATTTGGAAAAAATCATCAATTCGAGACCACATATTGTAATATATAATATGATGGTGATCGAAATTTAATACGTTTTCACGCGTTTATTTAATTGATAATTAGAATTTTTTTAAATTAAAAGATTTTAGTTCTATTTAATTAGGGGAATGGTATAATTAAAAAAAAATAGTTGGATGTCAGGCTTTAATACAAGTAAAAAAGTAAATTTAAATATTCATTTTAATTCCTGTTTTATTATTGTTGAAGGTGACGTTTCGGCACAATAATTTTGGCCATTTTCATACATATATTGTAACTAGAATAATTATACAAAACTCAGTTTTGTATAATTATTCTAGTGACTCTTGAGGTGTACACCTCAATAATGTTTTTTTTTTTCTGACTTTCAAATAATGTATGTTTTGATTGTAAAATTAAATTTGTTCACTGTTAATTTATATAAAAATTTAGCTTGAAAATGGCCTAAATTATTGTGCCGAAACGTCGCCTTCAACGATAATAAAACAGGAATTAAAATGAATATTTAAATTTACTTTTTTACTTGTTAAATTGATAATTATTTTGGATATATAGAGGTACATGATGATATACATGGGACTCTCGAGAACGGTAATGAATATGCGATAAGAATTCGGTAAAATTAAACAAAAGTTGGCGTATTAAGGCAGCACTTAAACTATGTTAATTAGACAAGAGTTGCCGCACCATTTTAAACTAAGTCTTACATTTTTTTAGTTCTATCGGAGAAAAATTGAATTATTTTCCTTATATTATTAACGAATTATGTTTTTTTATTTTATATTACGATATAATAAATATATAGTAAATATATGTATTTTTTTATTTATTTAATATTTCATTGGTTTATTAAACAAAATACAAAACCGGGTGTGGTTTTCGTAAATTATTTCACCTTTCAGCTAATTAAATACAATAGCAACGCAGTACTTAATATAGTGGTGTAAAAAAACCAAACCGGACGTAGTTTTCTTAAAATATTTCATATTAGTTTATAAATATAATAAAAACACATTACATTATTAATGTTGTATTAATATAATTTAAATTTGAAATTCACATGTCGAATCACGATCTTCGCAGTCGCGACTGCAAGAATTTGTAAAAATTTCTTTTTTCATTTTCGTTGACCATAATGATCGGTATCTTCTTTGAGACCGCCTGGAACACATGCAATGCCTGTTGTATTTAACAAGAAATCCGCCCGATACAATAGCAATAGAGCCGATGACACTGTTTTGAGGTTTGTAGTTATTCATGTCATTATAAACCAGCCTTATTTTTTCACACCGTCGATGTACATTCGAACTGTATTTTACCAGAGATCTATGAGCATTTCTGCCGGGATATATACAAGGCTCCACGGAGACAACATCATATCCAGGAGGGGCATTCGCTCTAAATTCATTTAAAAGATTTGGATTCGTCTACCTGGTGGTAGCGGCTGAGAGGGAATAGCAACGGTTTGTTGCTGAACAGTGAAAAATGGAAATGATATTAATATCCACATTAACTTATTCATTTTAAGTCGTACTTGAAATCCTGTAAAATAAAAATATATATATTTAATATATTTATTTTTATATCTATTCTATCTCCAATAAGTAACTGTAAATGCAAAATCTCATTCTTTTTGTTTAATAATAAAAATTATAGAATATTAAAAGTAAATGATGCAGTCAGTATATTGCAGAATATTAGTTTTAATTTTTGGTTGTTGTAATTACTTATGGACATTTGCACCGACAAAAGTAAAATTTTAAACAAAAGTTAAATAAATAGAAGCAAATTGAAGTACCACGTCATATGGAATTATTGTCATTGAGGTCGAACATTCGATTTGTTTTTATTGCACTTCAGCTTAAAATTTAATATTTGCGGTGAAAATGGCTAATACTAATTAGTTAAATAAATTTATAAGCTACAACTGTGAGTTATTTTAAAGAATAGTAGAAAAATTTAAATATATTAACAAATTTGTATGATTGTATGTTATTTACCTTAATTAGTTGGACGATGATCACTGATTGTAAGTTGAAACTGTAATAAACTAAGTTAAATATTCAAAGAAGTTACAACTCGAACATCGCGTAGAGAAATATGATAACAATTCTTTAACAAAGAAGTCGGGATTTGGTTTTACACGCCGCAACACTGTAAGGAAGCTACTTTACCTGTTAGATGTATATACGGAAGTCACTTCGTGCTTCAAACGAATAATAATTATACGGATGTTAGTAATACCTATAAATGTATAGTTGCATATATAGATATACATGGGGATGCCAAATTGTATGGTTTTTATACGGATGTCAATTTGTACGTCAACTACATACATATATATATATATATATATATATATATATATATATATATATATATATATATATATATATATATATATATATATATATATATATATATAGTAACGAGTACGGCCTTGTTCTCTTTGGAACAGTCAATATGACGTAGTACGCCGAGCGTCTGAGCGGTGACACATACGTGTTATGTTGAAATACTTCTACAATATGCTACAAATTCTGGAATATTGTAGAAATAACATGATCCGGCATATAAGGGAGAATTTTGGCCGGCAATAGTCACTCTGTATTGAAATGTGAACAGTGCAAGTCGTAACTTAGTAGTTTAATGTGAATATAAATACGTGTTGTAAATAAATTTTTGTACTCATGTAATAAAATGTGTTGTTTCGCGTCGCCTACGCAACGACCGAAACGTAATTTTGGAAAAAATACTCCAATTTCTAAAGCACTTTGTCACGGTTTTTTTTTGATATTCTTCAGTTTTGTTTTATTTCCGTGCTTCCGTACGTTTTTGTTGTTGTTATTTTTCCTTCGACGTCAAATGCCTGAAACTTAATTATTGATTAGATATTGACCGATTAGATCCTTCTGATACTTAGCTTCAGTTAGATTTCACTCTCTTTGCAGTATTCATTTAGTAGTAAAACTTAAATTCATTTCTCTTGTTTCGTTGCTTTATTTTTTTTGTTAGGTACGTTGTTTTGTTGTTTAGCTGTCAGACAATTAGTGGCCGTTCGCAGCGAAGTTAGCTCCGGTTTAAATGTTCGAGTTCTTTAAATAAATAGTTTATTTGTTTTCTTCTTTAGGTAAATTTTATTCCAAGTACAATATTTATTTTACGCTTATTTATTTATTTCAAATTTGTCATTCCTTGCTAATCAACACAATCATCATGTCTCGGTCGATAATAGTGTTTCCTAGTTTTGTTTCCTTACCGACACCTCTCAGAAGCTAGACTGAGGCTATCTTCGTCTTCGCGCATCGCGCTCTCTTTTTGGCAGAATTCCACAGGTTCGATTTCGAACGCATTCATTCTTTTTTGTCTTTTTCGAACGACGTATGTTGCGGAAGTGTTAGATTTTGAATATTGGAAGTTGGGCTAGTTCAGTTATTATTTCGGCAAACCTGTTTTGTTTGCGAATACCCTTGTGGGGATTACCGATCTAGTTCCATTTAGGGAATATTGCAGTTTAGGTTACTGCATTATTCATCGGAGTTGTTCCGGATTAAGTTTCCAATAGGAAAGGTCACACATATTCTGCCACTTCAAAGCCGCCTAAGAACTCAGGTAAAGAATTCTGTTCGTTGTTATTGAATCTGCCTTTTTGTCAAGTAAAGTTAGTTCGTTCCGTAGTTTTACATGGTAATAATTGCAGTCTTTTGGTTTTAGGCTTTTTGCGTCATCTGTTTTTACGTCATCTGTTTTTACGTTCGTTTTAGTTTACGTTCGTTTCATTTTACGTTCGTTTTTGCGTCCACTTTTGTTACGTCTTACGTTTTGACGCTTACGTTTTGACGCTTACGTTTTGACGTCTTACGTTTTTATCTTACGTTCACGTTTTACGTTCTTACGTGTGTACGTATTACCTGTGGTCCATGCTGTGTTCCGTGTCCCTGGCATTGCCTTGGAGGATTCCTGTGAAGTATTACTAAGGGATTAAAGCCCAGCAGTTTGGGAGAAGAAAAGAAACCACGTGTAGCGGAAGTGACGTTGCATGACGTTCCCATTCCACGTGATTGTCCGCCATTCCGCCATCTTGGGAAGTGACGATTCTGGACATCCGGTTGGCATATCGGGTTGTCACTGCTGCCATCTTTTCCGTTAGCTCCTGGACGCCATACAGCTAAGCCACAATCATTTGTTTTTATTTATTCATTTTTCTTGTAATCATTACGTTGTGTCGTATTTGCGATTTATGTATTGTATTGTTATACCTTGGCTTGTGTGCCTTCTGCTCACGAGATTATTTGAGTTACTGATTATCGAGTTTACCAATAGTAGATACAGAATAATTGTGAAAATCCAGTTAAGAATATTTTGTTGTAGAATCATTTGTAGTGACGTTGTTGTCACCTACGAGGTGTGTCGCTTGTGCGATGCGATAGTTATTAGGGTCTGCGATTCCGTAGTCACGTACGTTCGGTCGCGCCGCGTAAACGCATTCATTGGCCAGTGAAACGTCTTACGTCTGCATACGCCGAGTCACTTTAGCACCAGTTTAGGTGTAGACTTTTCCGCAGCCCTAGTCGCTACGGCGAAACGCAGCGCCCCGTCTCCGTTTATGCTAGTATCCGCTTTGACGCGTTCTGCCTTAAGTGGATTTACGATCCAGCTATCGTGTAGCAACGACTATTGTGTCCTGTATAACTTACTCGTTAATTGCGTTAATATATTATTAATTTCCCGCATTCTCCTTTTGTTATTTGAAGTATTTGAGACCTCTCGTAGTCCCGTCCTGGGAAGTATCCCGTACTTTGTCGGCCGTAGTACTTTTGTTGAACCGGTCGCGGCTCAGGCCGGCTGGCGCCCATTCATTTGTGATTTATCACCCCTTCTCCGACTCACTCCCATCTTCACTGAGTTTAGCCGCGGTTCAACCGTTCCATCCGGGTTCATCATCCAGGGAGCATCAGGTTGATTTGTTGTAGCGCAACACGAAATTTTGCGTTACAACTTATTAAAAAACTATATTTATTATAAAAAAGTAAAGTATCTCAAACACCCTTTTATGTAATTTTAAAAGAAAATAATGGATTATTGTAAGAAATTTAATTCTAAAATAACAAATTCAGTGCATTTGGTTCACAATGTTGACAACGACATAACAGCACTCGACAGCAGTGGAAACACATTACCGATAAACGTAAGGTAAATTGTAACAATATAGATATAAAATTAAACAAGTTTATGAAAATTACTGTATACTACAAATGAAATTAGTAAATAATAACACACAAAAATATATCACTTACCGAGATCTGCTTAGGCAGAGTGCCACACCCAGTAATGGGTAAAAGGTATGATGATATATTTTATTTTATTATTTTTTATATATAGAAAAATTATATTTTTTATTAGTTAAAATATAAAATTTACAAGTCCGCAAATTTGTAAATTTTTAATGCGTAGCCGATGCAGTTACTCTACTGGGTGTGGCACTCTGCTTTTAAATAATCTTTTAAAAAATATAACAATTCAAAAGGCATATCGTCAATTTTCTAATACTTAAATCAATTTATGTCATTTCTCTAACTTCTTTCATAACGGCAAAAATGGCAACTTCACTGTACAGCAACGCGTGCATTCTATGACACTACGTGATCCCTGAAAATTTTCCAAGTTCTTAATTCATTTCACTTGAACTTAATTTTAAATAATCTGAGGAACCTAAAAGGCACTGCTTCCAAACATCCAAACATCCTAGAAAAAATCACAATAAGCTGAATAGTAAGTATGACTAGCGATCGGCCCGGCTTCGCTGTGCCTCACTCTTGTCTCCGTGCACACTGAAATAAGATTCACATCTATTAGATAGTACTAAGCACGATTAATTTTAAAGAGTTTTCACTAAAACAATTGGCGATCTAAAATTTTGTACTAAAGTCCCTTCAAAAGACCTTTTATTTGATATCAAATACAGTGAGCTCTGGAGTGTAATAAATTAAAGTAAATGTCAATAGAAAATAAAATAATTCAACGCAATTTCTTCCCAAATTCCTTCGTATAATATCTAAAACGATATGATTAAAAACAATTGCTGGTTTTTAATTTTAAATATTTTTTGAAGGTTCTTTCTTGTGATACCTAATATAGTATGATTAGGAAATTGTCAGATTTGAAACAATTGACGATCTTAAAATTTATTATTTTTAATTTCACATGAAAGTTTTTCCAAAACCCTTACTTATAACACCAAACACGTCATCATTCGGAACACTTTATGTTTAAAAATATTTATGATAATAAATTATCAACTTTTTAATTTTCATCGGAAAAAAAATATCAATCGTAAAATTTCAACTTTTTCAATACCTTCAAAACGATTTTTAAAGCCCAACACCAAATACGACGAAATACGACATTTTCATCTGAAAATTCATCCACAACCCTTCCTAGGCCATCGATTAGCCCTCTTTTATGTCTACGTTAATCGACTGTATTTTAATATGATTAATTATTGTCATTATTGCTAGATTGAAGGAATTTTATTATTTTATTGTAGATCTCGAATTAATTCATGATTATAAATTGTTCTATTTGTGGTGGTTGTGTTAAGATTGTTGTATTGTTCGTTTAAATCATAATATTCATTGTATAAAGGTCATAATGGTGTACAAAGTTGTGTTTTGTTTTTTCTAACTTGGTTGGTTCTAAGTTTATCGATAAAAATCGGTAAATATTTTCAGTAGTGTTACCGCGTTTAGTTTTTATTTTAACTGTGTATGCGCGTAACTGTAGGAAGTGGGTGGTTGGGAATTGGAGATTGAAAAAACAAACACTTTGGTGGACAACCTTTACACATTTATTATAACAGATAATGTACTTTAACCATATGCACCCTGACTAATAACTGACTGTTGACTGCTTGAATGCTGATGAATGACTGAACGTTGACTGATTGCAACTGCCTGGCGAACCTCCCTCAGCGACCGCAACGAACAACTTCACCACAACTCCGCAAACGCGGGAAAACGCCCAAACAAACTGTTTTCAAATTTGTATTAATATTTTTTATTTTTTCAATTTTAATTTGTTTTTGGGTTTTTGTTGTTTCTGTTTAATTTTGAGTAGGATTTGACCTGGCATATCTAGTAATTCTTCTCATGTTTCATTAAGTTTATTAAATATTTTATCTTTATTATGATCAATCTTTCCATGAATTTTTTTATTTAATATTTTCATTTTATGGTATGTGATGTAGGTATTTACTAATTGTTTATCTATTAGTATAAGTGAGGATTTAAAATCTTATGTGTCCGGAAATAATTTATGTGGGTTTTAATTTTGTAACCAAATGTATCGTGATATTGTATACTAATAATGCGTAATTTACTTTGATTTCAATAGGTTCGTGTTTATATAACTCTTGGTTGTTAAAAACCCTAAAGTGTTCGATTGGTGTTCAAATAAAGCTCTCTATAAAACTATTAGAGTCGGGGTGTTGTGAACTAATAAAGTGAATTTTTATATTGTGGACTTATAGGAGTTATTGCAAGACTGAGTTTTTAAACTCGAGACCATTATCTGATATTATTTGGTCTGGGATAAGATGATGAGTAAAGAATTTAACTAATTTATTCACAACTTCTATTCCTTGGCCTGCACTTACTTTATAAGCTTGTGCGTAAATCGAGAAAGATTCTACTATACAATACTATACGATTTGTTATTTGACAGATCTCACATTGGTTTATGTAGGTTTGTATTGATTTAAGGTCAATAATACCGTTGTTTTACTCCAGTTTCTGTTTCATCAATTTCTCTGTGATTAATCTAACTTTCGTTAAAAGATTGAATTATTTGGATGATTTCATCTTCGTCTCTTAGGTAGGTACATCTAAAAGTTTTTTTGTAGACTTAATCATTTTTATTTCAGAATTTTTAAATACTTTCGCAGGGTGGTGCTGGATTTTTCGTATAGTGAGTCGTCGAAATAAAGATAGTATTTAACGCGAGGCACTATGAATTCTTTAATAAATTTTATGGTATATTTTCTAAGTCATTTTTGGAGAACTGTACTAAATTTCTTTGTTTACTATTATGAAGGTTTAATATAGTGGGATTCGAGGGATTATATTCGATTTTCGAGTTTATGATTTAGTTTTAGTCATAGTTTACGCATTCGACTATCGGGATACCGATTACAGAATGTTTTACGTTAGAGTGTATAGTTTCATCGCTGTCTTCAGATACGTCATCATTAAAGTTTTGTTTGTCGTTACCTACTTCGACTATTAAGGATTGAGAATCGTCAGGGGTATTGTTATCGTTTGGTTCTAGTAATTTTTCAGTCGTCTATGTATTTTTGAAATTCAGTAACGTCTGTTTCGTTGATGTTAAGTTATACTAGTGGCAATAATTCCGATCCTGCATATACGGTTATTGTTACGTCCGTATTTTAAAAAATGTATTGAGTTATAATTTTTTATCTGTCCAGTCTTTCTCGTCTTTACCATATGTGAGTCTGGGAATACTTAGATATTTGAAGTTTTGCTTCAAACAAAATTCTTTTAAAGTTAACAGGATGTAGAATATATCTTGAAGAGTTTATCGAAGTAGCGTTTTTCCGTTATAAAATATATTATAAATCTAGTTTCATCTTTTAGATATACTTATTTATGTAATTCCGGATTTTATCTTTTCAGCTTTTTAATGTTTTTAAATTTTTTTACTATTCCTTGAAACATTTCGAAATCTTTGCATACGCAATATGCTAAGCTGTTATTAACGGGCGCAATAAATAAATCTTCTTTAATTTCAATGATATTTCTTTTAACATTACTGTTTGTTTTAAGTTTAAATAATTTTGATAATCTAATAAATAATTATCTTCTAATTTAGACTGAGGTGAATTTTAAGAATCATGTGGAATTCTGCCAAGAGCGTCTACATTTGTGTTTAGTTTACCTTTTTTATAAATAATTTCGTAGTTGAATTCTTCTAGTTTCAAACGCCATCTTATAAGTTGTTGACTACATTGTTAGAGTGAGTGTAACAATTAGAAGGAACTATGGTCGGTTGTTATAGTGAATTTTTGTCAAAAAAGATATGGACAAAAGTATTGCGTTACCGAAATAATTTCAATTGTCGAATTGTCGAATAGTTTGTCTCGGATGAGTTCAGTGTCCTACTGGCGTAAGCTACTGGCTTAATGCTGCGGACAGGATCTTGTGATAGCACCTAAGGCTACGTTACTTCAATAGTAGCGTCAATAGTTTAATTAAAGGGTTTAAAAAAATCGGAGTAATGCAGTTATGGTTCATTAGTTAGTAAATTTTTTCATAGCAACGAATTAATTATTCCGAGTTCGTTGTTGACACGTACGCTATTTGTGATTAACATCATATCCGCATTAGCTATAGTGTTGAAATTGAGACCTTTGGTAATTCCGTAATAATAAATCCTACTAATGAATTATCACGAATTTCTTGATAAACACTTAAACTATCTCTGGCTCACGCTGGAAATCGTATTATAAAAGTAAAAGTGTGCGTAGCGTGATTCAACCAGAAGCATCATCTTTACCTCGCGTAAGTGAGAACACCAAAACCTGTGGTATTGTATCGTTCACGCGAGTGTTTGCTTGAAAGCTGTGAAAGTGGATTACATTTGCTAAACTTTTGCAGTCCTACACAGTAGTTGGCTATATAAAGAAGTGCACGTAGTGAAATAGTTCAAACCCAGGGATGTGCGTGTAGTCTACTGCAAGTAATCTACGCAATTCTCTACGTGTAAACAATCATGTAGTCTACGTCTTCATTTTTCATGTAAACAATGTAGACTATGTAGACAATGAAAACACCTGTGTTCACTTAAGTCATATTAAAATTTTATCCCTAGAACTAGGGAATTTTAAATGTTGGTAGAGATTTTTATTTTTATTCTAGGGATTACATGAAAAAAAATTAGTTGTGCAGCGCAAAACGTTCAAAATTTGTCAACTGGTTACTGTTAAAAATAGCGCCAAAGAAAACTCCGTCTGGTGAGATGGCGCGTTGATCGATTTTAAAAATATGACAGTTCGCTCAAGACCCAAGACAGACATTCGTCTAGTAATGTACGAGCACTTGCTTTATTAGTTTTATTATATAAAGACCGATAATGACCCGAGCTTACGAATACGAATACATGTAATAGTTACCAAGGAATAAATTTAGGTTATGTTGAATTTTACAACTGTCAGATGCATTATCTACATTGTTTACATTGTCTACGTCGCTAGAATTGTCGACGTATTGTCTACGTGTAGATGTAGACAATTAAAGATTACACGTAGATGCACATCTCTGTTCAAACCTAACACTGTTAATATAATGTCGTGTTGTACCGAGGCTCCGGAGTAGTGAAATAGTCCCGCTCAGAACCTTAATGTGAGAGACATCTCCCTGTTCGAGAGGGCGAGTTACAGCTATTTAATAGCATCGTCAACCACTGGTCTAGCATACCTGCCATTAATACAATAGCGGAGATGAGAATTGTATTACACTGGTACGTATCGCGAACAAGTGTGAATTAAACAAAAGCTTATTACATTCTTAATATTATTAATTTAAATTAGATATTACATATTTAAATAACTGCCGCGTTACAATAACTTATTAAGATTAGAAATTTATATTCATTCATAGTATTTTTATAGTAGCTAAATGAATAGATATATATTTTTTGACAATTGAAAACAAAAACGGATATTAATTGAATCTGTAACAAAAAATGTAACCAAGCCGATGTTATTTCGGTTTTAAGACAGTAAATTTAAACTGATAAATAACGTACAGAATCACAAATAGTAAGAAAACGAAGAAGAATATAAGTATTTTTATTTTATAAATTTGAAATCTTTACAACATTGGATACAAATGGTAGTGTGAAAGCAAGATCGATACTATGGCGGACGTCAAAATTATTTTTGAAGATTGCAGAAAATATAAATACAAATAATTGTAGAAAATTACGAATTAATTACTTAAAATCTATACTATAATTGTAAAATGCGCTTAATAGTATATTATAAGCCAAGGATGAGAGGACGATCAATATTTGCCCAGTGCCAAGATTGTACCTCGAGGTGCAACCGAGGGGTACAAGGCGTATGGTCAATAATGATCTTCTCAACCGTGGTTTATATACTTTTTTTTTCAGTACTAGCTCTTAAATCGTATTTAAAGAATTTTATATTAATAATAACAAGCTCTGTGATATGAATACTTATTAATAGGTACCTACAAAAACTGGGCAGGCTGAAATAACATTCTTTTGTTTTTAACATTGTTATTATTATTTGACATTTCATTCTGGTAACAATAAGCAACAATATTTGGAGAAAGTGATATGGAAAATTGCACTTCTCCGGAAATTATAGAAGCGACACGAAATGTGCAGTGTGATCCATTGCTACCCGAAAAATCAAAACCGATATATATATGACAATGTATTCAAGCTTTAAAGAATGGTGTATAACAAAAAAGGTGACGAAAATCTCGGAAAATATTATCCTAGTATATTTCCAGGAGCAAGCAGTTAATAAGAAGGCATCAAGTTTATGGGCCTCATTTTCAATGCTGAAATCAACTATTTTATTAAAAGAAAATATAGACATTTCAGAATATTTTAAGTTACTTGCATTTTTAAAGCGGCAAAATGTTTCATATCTGTATTCTCTAAAAAAAAATTAATAAAATTCTAATAGAAGGGCCAGATGAAGTCTTTCTGTCAACGAAGGTAATTGTTTCCATTGTGACAATAAAATTCTATAAAACTTACAAATTCATACTATTTTAGGTTATTTTTGTCATTGACGTGGCTGGCGCTTATAGAACCGATGAGCTTTACAATATGTATATGAGAGATGTCGACGTTCGAGATGATATAATTATCATAAATATAACAAAAAGCAAAAATGGATCTTCGAGAAAATTTGTCATAGTAGAATCTTTTTGGGTTGAAATAGTTAAAAAATATCTAAGCAAGAGGCCCACTCCTGACATGGCAATAGTATCTATAAATTTCCGACTTGGCAAACCTACAAAATATAATATAGGACACAATACAATCAGCAAGGTGCCAAAAGTAGTTGCAACATTTTCAAATTTAGATAATTCAGATAGTTACACTGGACATTCATTGCGACGTACTTCCGCAACTACGCACTACACAGTAGCAGAAGGCTATATTGAAGAATCCCTCGCTGATAAGAAAAGGATTTTTGAAATGGTACAAGGATCATCACTTCCATTAATTATTCCTACAGCCAGTGAATGTTAGCCTCCGAACCCTTCAACATCTTGCACTCAACCTTCACTAAACACGGGTTCTGCGACAATAAATATGACTTGCCACAATATTGTACAATTAAATTCTAGGTACTGTAAATGAATGTTTTCCGTTTTATTTTATAGATACGCAATTATAACCCTAAAAAATATAAGATAATTGAACAATATTATAATAAACATTTACCTTTTCGAGAATTCAACAATAAATATTACAATAAATAAATGCACAAATACAAATTTCACAAAGTAACAATATAAAGCTCACTCTCATGTAAAATGTGATAGGTACAAACAAGGACCATAAATACATCGTCTTTATGGTCCTTGGGTACAAATATACATTTTATTCAAACTGAAATTTAACTGGAATTGCCAACTTGAAATTAGGCGGCAATTTTAAATTCCTTGCATTTGATGAGTTAAATAAATTCAGAAGCTTGAATGTCCTTAAAAGTGACAGTTCTCATTATTTACCTAGGTCAATAATAATCCATTATTGGTCGTTGTTAAGGCCGCGGTAGAGAAAAATAATTTCACAACTCAAAACAAAGTCAATAATGGCATGTTGCTAGGCTAGTAGTGAAAAAAATATGATTTGTTTAATATACCTAATAGGATTTGAGATATATTTTTACAAATTATATTTATTTAGAAATTTGAAATAATGTGTTTATTTTGAACCGAAACCGAGAAAAAAATCGTAACCGAAACTGTAACGAAACCGAAATTTATAATTTAATAAAACCGATACCTATATAATTTTTTTTTTAACCATATCAGATAAACGGAAATTAAATTTTCTTTAAAAAAACCGTTAACCTTAATGGAACCCCAAAATGTTTCGGTTCGAGTTCCTGATTTAAATTTTATATTTATTGTTAAATAAATTTTGAAATTTTTATTGACAACAATCCGCCAGTTATTAAGCTATAATTATGCTACTGTTCTTTTAAGCTTTTAGTCTACTGTTTCACATTTCAGAAAAGCGATAAGTTTTGAATATTTTGTAACATTTATATCATTATGTATAAGTAAACAAGATTTCAACATTGAATATGTAGACTACAATAATTTTTTATATGGAAATTCTTGATAATACACCTATTCAGAGTAATGTATTACTTTTTATTTTTATTTATTTACAATTAATCAATTACAAATAAGCTGTTTCGTATTCAGATTTTTTAGGAAGTAAATTATCCGGTACTTTCTTAGCAATTTTGTGTACTTCGAGACAGTTGTAACTATATTCGGTAGGTATCACTAATATTTTTATTATTAACACTGTTTATTATCATTACATAAATATAAACAATAAAACAGTTGAAAGTCACATTCAACAAATTACTCTGAAATTAGCAGTGCATGTGTATATTATTATGAAATATTGCTTTGATTAATAAAATTATTTGTACAAAAATAATTACTAATTAGTTTTATACTTTTCGTACAAAAAATAATGCACAATTCGATAAACAATAAATTTTTGTACCAAAAATTAATACACTTTTCGCACGATCGTAGAAAAATTATTTGTATGCCTGATACAATATAATGACTTCCTTATTATTGTTTAATATTAATCTAATTAAATGTAAAGTATAATAAATTATATGTCCTTTACATACGACATTTATATAAAAAATAACAAGTATTGGCAGAGGTGATAAATGGGATTGCTATTTGAATTCGTATGTGCACGACTTGCACTTCGGTGCTCGTTTCCGGTTTTCACGAACGATTTTAAAATTCTTTAAAGATTTTTCTTGACAAATTGTCCATCGGTGATGGCCGAAGAAAGCACTGAAGCTAGATTGATGCGCGAGCAACGACTACGGGTCAAAGTTCACATTTATACTGAGCGATTTATCCGTACTACAGACGTGCCAGCCTGACGTTTAAGAAAATAGAGAGCGTTTATCATCTTATATTATCCTGGTTACCTAGATATATTTTTGTTAAAGGTGGAAAATGCCTATAATTAGATCTAAATTTACATCTGAATACTTTGTGTGACTTAATCTTCATTTTAGGGATTGCAAATCTTTATTTGCTTTGTATATAAAAAATTAAGTGTAAAACTTTTATTTTAATAATGCGACGTTGCGGTTAAGATTGTAGCCATTGTCAAGCAAGTGCTGAGGTGTACACCTCAATATGTATAAAAAAAAACACATCTTTTGACATCAGTTTTAAATAACAATGTAAGCTTAAATTCAGTTGTTTGATTGTAATTTACAATGATACTTACTTTAAAATGGCCTGAACCTTGACCGATTAATACATGTAATATAAAAGTTTTACAATTTATTTACAATATTTATAATATGATTTTCAGCAAATATAAACAATTCAATCTAAAATTAATAGTAATTAATGCACCAAGGGCGTTAAGTAGATTATAATGCACAGAGGGCGACGGGATAGATGTTACTCGAGGTCATTATCTTGTAAGTTTTGTGGTGCATATATTTTTTTTTACTAGAATATGTACAATTTGTTTTAATTTATAAATAAGCAATGTGTGTAGCGTTGTGTTGCCAAGGATATTGATTCTTTATTTAATTTATTCATTCTGGAATTCTGTTATGAACTGTCAATGTGCCTAACCTGATTGTTTTTCTTGCATTACTCTTGGATTTATAAAGTTTTAAAATGTTAAATAATTCGAACTTCTAATGTTATTAAAATGCTATCTAACGACGACATAGAGCAATTACTGCTATTACTGTTGAAGCTGAGTGAAAATAAAAATATCATGAATACAATAGCACAAGTGACCTGTGCGGTACAAAAAGTTTTCGAAGCAAAAGTAAATATGGTAAATGAGAAAATTAATACTCCTAAACAGAAAAATGGTGATTTGTAAAACTTGTTTAAATTATGAGAAAAGTGATGACGATCTTGAACAGTATACGCAGCGGAATTACATTTAAATCATCCAAATTCAAGAGACACATGAAGAAAATATCGATGAAAGTATTGTTCATCTGTTCCTCGAACAATTGAATGTGAATATCTTTATAAATGAAATAAATCAATGTCGTAGAATAGGGAAACCAGTTACAAACTCAATGCTCAGCTTATAATAGTACATTTTGTGAGCTATCGTTCCTGCCAAAATGATATTTTACTATTATTTCCGTTATTAATTACAAGGCGAAAAAATATATATTGAAAACGAATTAACTTGGGAAGAAACTAAAATTCAATGGGAAATAAGAAGTATAGCCAAAGAAATGAAAGCAACTGGTAAAAAAGTCAAAATTGAAAACCAAAAATTAATAAGTGATAGGACAGTATACCTATAGGAGAAAAACGAAAGGGGAGTGGTACTAAAAGGGAGAAACTAGAGGAAAACATAAAAAAAAAATTTAAAAAACAAAAATCCAGAACGGTCTATGCGACTCGGAACATGGAATATTAGAAGCATAAATGGAAAGGATATAGAATTAGCAGAGGAATTTGAAAAAGCTGGACTAGATATACTAGCCATCACCGAAACGAAAAAGAAAGGCAAAGGAATAACAAAATTAATGAATAACCACATATAGACAAGGAAGATATTTTAGATACTCTTTGCAATCTTGAAGCTAAATGGAACCCTACAGAAGGTAACATGAAACAAATGATTGAAGATATTGCACATAGGGATATCATTCAAAAACCGCAATTTGTTATTGATTGTTGGAAAGATATACTGCTTGGCGTAATGGATAATTCTGATTTGCAAGAAATTTACAAATCCGCCTTACCAAAATCTAAAAATGTAATTGAATTGTTATCATTCCCTTCTGATTTAAATCAAGATATGATAAAAACTATATGACTGATAATAACAGGGAATAAAATATTGGTTAACTTTATTAAATTGGATGGATTCCTGCGATGTCCCATAGCTAGGACATGTGAGGAATGTTTATTCAAAAAGGGACATATCCATATTTCATGTAATATGAGTTTTGCATTGTTTCGGTATAATTTTGTTGGTTTACATCGTATCGTATCCTCGGAACCTGTAAAAACCAGGCGTATTCTATAGAAATTTAAACGGTACAGTGAGGTGTTCACACAAAACCAGACATGTCCAAATACAATTCCTAATTTACCAAAATCAGACATATCCAATAACTTTACCATTAGATACATATTTTCTAACACAAAATTAAACATATCAATATCTGGCTTATTAAATTGTACTGATATTATAGGTTTATCCTTTACGTTCTTAACCTTAAAATATGCTTGTCATAAGAAAAGGTGTGTGAAATTGGTCTGCTGTTATTTTTTGTGTATTACTATAATGGAGCAAACTGTAGGGGCTAATAATACTGGCTCAAGATATCAAAACTGAACGACAAAGATTATATTCTGAACCAAATAAAATAATCCAAAACTCAATGTTGTGTCACTTCACACGAGTATCTGAACCTAAAAGAAGCCGACCAAAGGATGGGGTTGCTGAAGGAAAGAAAACGCCCAAAGCTATGCATGTTTATTATTATTTTCGAATTGGAAAAAATAGAAAATTTGTACAAACAGTTTGTAGGAAGTATTTCATGGCTGCATACGGAATTTATAAAAATTTAATGCAAACTATTTTGAATACTATCAAGGAAGGTAGGGTTCCCAAGGAAAAATAGGGGTGGTGAGAGATACAAGAAAGAAAATGAACAAGAAAAAGAAAGAATAAGTGATTTCCTTAAAAGTCTACCTGCCTCCAAGAGCCATTACAATCGTGCAAAGTCTTCTAGAGTATACTTTTCCTGCAACTTAAGCATCATGAAATTATGGAAGATGTATAATCAAAAATATCCCGAATTAAAAGTCTCAACAAGAATGTTCAAAAGATTCTTTTAGTTTAACATTGGTTTCTCATCACCGGCTTTTGTTGTTTGTGGCACATGCCTTAACCACAAAAATGCAATAAGACAAGCAAAACAAAAGCATATTGTGCGGAATTGAAGAAAAAAGTACTGGAGAAGAGGATGTCGGAGAAGCAATAGAAAACGATGAAGAAGTGATCTGTGACTGCTTAGAAAATTATTTTGCCTAACATATCTTAGTTAATTTTTGTATCTATAATTTATGTTTGTTCTTTTTTTTCATAGCAAATATGTACTTTAGTTTTTGCAAAACCATACATATTCAAAAATTTTTCTGTAATTGTGCCGGACTTATAAGTTTAATTCAAAAATTTGTCATACCATTATTATTATCTCATTAAGCTCTATTTTTTACATTTCTTTAAATAATTTGAACTTGCAAGGGCGTATGTACTATCAGTTTTTCACGATTTTTGAAAAACTAGTTACGGTGGACATGTCCCTTTTTGAATGAACACTCCTCATGTGGATGCATGTTGGAATTACCTTATTCATACGATAATAGGGTCTTCCTGAAAAAAAATAATATAACCTTTTTGTCTCTTAACATCCCATAAAAAAACACATTTTTTTTCATTGCAACATGCCAATAAACAACATACAATATCGTAAAACTTTCAAACTTTGTCACGTGACAGACGAAACGCGGTGATTGGCCGAGCGCCGCTGTGACGTCATTATGCATGTTGGCGACCGGCAGTCAGTGCAGGAAAGATAGGAGTTCGCGATTAATTCGGTTTGGAATCGAATTTGACACAAAATGAGTTCTGATGGATTCGTGAAGGGTCAATCAGATAATCTGCCACAAGTCCATGTGCTTATGGTTGCCGACTTTTTTCGAAAAATGAGTTTTTCAACGCTGCTGAAACGAGTGGAGTCAAAGCCCACAGGCAAGTGTTTGTTATGGATTTTATCGTAGAAATAACGTCTATTTATGTGTGCATAGTGCAGTAAAATACTGTTTAAGTCATTTATTAGCTCTTTAAACATGTTGGCGAATACTCATATAACCTATAAGCCTTTAACCTATAAAATCAGTAAACGTCATTACTTTGCAAGATGATGATAAATGAGTATAATTAAAGTCACAGATTAATAGACCGATTGTTGCAATAAAAAACATGGGTAACCAGACTAAATCCTGATAAAACCCTTAACAAAGTATGACATTTTTTGGTTAGAAGAGTAAAATTCTGTACAAAAATGTCAAAATTTTGTGAGGAATACCCATGTTTTTGGTCGCAGTTTTATCAACAACTTACTAATTTGTCATCAAGTTGTTTAGTTTTTTTGCCACAAAATTCTATATTTATGTCCTTCTGCACAGATTTTCTACGTAAAACTTGTTTTCATACATCACTCTCCTCATTTTTGTTTACAATAAACGAAAAATATATATTAACAATGAGGACATTATGAAAAAACATACTGTGCAAAATTTTAAAGTAGTTGTACCTTGTAAAACAACTACATTGACAAAGAAATTGCTGTATGGAAAGTGCTGGACTGGAATCCTCAAATCTTTTTTGAGGATATGTTATTTATTAACCGACAATGACAGCCTATTTTATATGGCGATTAATATTCAACGATAAATCATCGAAAATAACACTAAATTTTGTACTTACGTTGAAATGGTCTTCGCAACAATAAACGTGGGATGTTAAAGAGACACTCGCGGTATCACGTCGGATTTGTTTTAGCCACTTTTTCCGCACATCTCCTGTTGGGACGCTTATGAACAATTTATTCGGCTCTCGATGACTGCTGCTGTTGCATCCAGGCACAATGCAATATTTATTTGTCGCCTTTTTCGGCAAAATCGACACTTCTTCGCTGGCTCCATTGTAAACAATGCGACACGCGAGCGCCAACGTGCATAGTGACGTCACAGCAACATGGCGGTCTTTCGGGACCTTTTCAAACGCCGTTCATTTTCAAATCGTGTTTGCTCGTTACAGCGACTTCTCTTTACACAAAAATTAGTGCCAATAATTTTTTAAATGTGTTTAGAGGTTATTTTAAAGGGTTTTGAAAAACCGCGGAAGACCCTATTATCCAGAATTCAGATATGAACTGAATAGTCTGTTAAATTCTAAAATTTGGATCATGGATATTATATAATTATACAACTTTTTCTATCATATTTGTTTAATTTATTTACATCTACTGATTTAGTATATACAGGAATACAGGATGATTCTGCGAAGACGAGCCCCCCCCTTAACTTTTTAAGAAATAGAAAAATTTTGTTCATATGGAAGTTTTAGTATATTAAATATACTATTTTATGACACATATAGAATTTTTTTATAAAGTCAGGTTTACGTGATACGACTATCAACTTTTATTTTGCAAATAGGAACCTAGAATTATTTTATTAAAATAAAAACCGCCATTTTTTTCTCTTTTCAACGATGTATTATTTGTTATAAATGTATATACAAAATTTGAGATAAATAAGGTATTTGAGAAATATCAGAAATGATTTTTATTCAATTATTCTAGGTGGCTATGCGAAATTTTTATTAGAATATTGTCTTCTACGTAATCGTAGTCGTTTCCTTTTATCAACACCCAAGGGATCCAATTCATGTAGAATCAGACGAACTGTATTTTGTTTCACAATGAATCCATTTTGCATACACTTTAGATGCATCCATCGGTATCCATGCAATTGACTTTATATCTGTATTTGCTTCTCTATAAATTCTACTACTTCCGGAATTAGAGTGTAGTGTTTTCTTCTGAACAAATTTTTATTGCTTAAAATGCGTTTCAGTGTGCGATGACTTATATCTATATTGTGATGGATTGATAAATGAACTAAAATTTCTAGGTGTTGTAGACCTAATGCGAAGTAGTGTTGTATTAATGTTTTCACGGTTTTTGATAACATTATATAGCCGCTTTATCCCTATAAATATAATATATTAGACGAGAACTTGAAAAGCAAATAATATATACCGCTACCGCGATGACAAATCAAATAATATACCTAACCTACTATAACAATTTATATTGAAATATGTACACTTTTTAAGTGTAATTTACAGCTTTGTAACTGTAACTTACACTTTTTTAAAGTGTAACTTACATATTTTTAAGTGTAATTTACACTTTTTTAAGTTTAAGTTACACTTTTTTAAATGTAATTTACACGTTTTAAGTATAATTTACACTTTTTTATGTGTAATTTATACTTTTTAAGTGTAATTAACTCTTTTTAAGTGTAACAAATTTTTAAGTTTAATTACACATAAAAATCTGTAATTTTGTGTATATATTTAATTTCATATGGCCCTTCAGAGCTTTCGTATGAATGAGTATTTCAGAATTTGTGTTTTAATATAATTTCTATTTTATTTTTCGTATTATATTACACTAATATTCGAAGTTATTAGTACGATACATCAGGATTTACTGCAAACATTTTATCAATTTTAGCAGAGCATATTAGTAGAACAGTATGGGTAGTAATATTGAAATGGATTATTTGTTTTAAAAACCGATATTTTTATTTATAGTTTTTAATTTATCGTTTATAAACAACAATTTTTATTCTAACCTTAAATATTTCACAAAAGGAAGTAGGAATTTATTAATATTGCTTACAGATTATAAGATGAATGATAACAAAAAACAGAACAAATATACCCTGTCGATGCAAAATTGAAAATACGTACATAAACTTATAAACAAATGCTTGTGGACAAAATTATTTTCATATTTGAATATAAAAAAAAGCATCTACAACTTTGATAGTGCATGGATTACATGTGGCATGATGCAGTAAAAGCCGTTGAAAAGTTATGAGAAATGAAACCATGTCCTTTTCCTAAAGTGGACGTCGGTAGTTTGGATTTCCAAGTCCTCCAGTTACGAAGAGAAGAAGGATCAAGTTTAATACCCGATGAACGTGCCAAATTGAATAAACTTCTTATCGAAAACAAGGACCTCTTCGAAACCCATGGTCCACCTACTCCAATAGTAGAACACCGAATCGACACAGGAAACCAAGCACCCGTAGCCAGAACTCCCTAGCGAATCACGCCCAGCCGACAAAAGATCCTAGATCAAGGAATCCAACACCTATTGGAAACCGGAATTATCCAAGAATGCGAGAGCACCTGGGCCTCGCCCGTCGTTCTCGTACCAAAACCGGACGGAAGTATTCGACTATGAATCGATTACCCTACAAGAATTGCCAACCCTGAATACCACCTCCAGAATGGATTACATGTGGCATGATGCAGTAAAAGCCGTTGAAAAGTTATAAGAAATGAAACCATGTCCTTTTCCTAAAGTGGACGTCGGTAGTTTGGATTTCCAAGTCCTCCAGTTACGAAGAGAAGAAGGATCAAGTTTAACACCCGATGAACGTGCCAAATTGAATAAACTTCTTATCGAAAACAAGGACCTCTTCGAAACCCATGGTCCACCTACTCCAATAGTAGAACACCGAATCGACACAGGAAACCACGCACCCGTAGCCAGAACTCCCTAGCAAATCACGCCCAGCCGACAAAAGATCCTAGGTCAAGGAATCCAACACCTATTGGAAACCGGAATTATCCAAGAATGCGAGAGCACCTGGGCCTCGCCCGTCGTTCTCGTACCAAAACCGGACGGAAGTATTTGACTATGTATCGATTACCGGAAAATAAACAGAATCACCACCCCCGACCTGTATCCATTACCGAAACTAGAAGACTTTCTACATTGACCAGGAAATCGTGCTCCATATCTACACTAGATCTCAAGAGTGATTACTACCAGGTCGATGTCTACCACTCGCATCGTGATAAAACGGCGTTTATCACCAACTCAGGGACGTATCGGTTCCAGAGATTACCTTTCGGGCTCCGAAACGCACCCGCCACGTTCCAGCATCTCATGGATAAATTCAAAGCAGGACTCCCGGAAATTAAATTTTTAGTGTACCTAAACGACTTAATCATCTTATCCTCGAACTTCCGTGCCCACCTATCAGATCTAAAAAAATGTTTTAAACGTCTCCGTCAATTTCGCCTCTGCATGCATCGACAAAAATTCCGACTCGCCTGCCAAGAAGTACAATATTTAGGACATCTGATCTCCGCAGAAGACATACGAACACGACCCGATAAAATCACTGCCATTACTGAGATGTAATTGGTACCGCCGATTAATTCCCCACTGCGCTGAAACAGCACGCCCATTAACGAACTTTACCAAGAAAATGCTACATGGATGTGGGACACAGCCCAAGTAGAAGCATTTCAAAAATTAAAACACGCACTGACTTCCGCACCTATTCTGCGTCAAGCGGAACCCAGTCTACCCTACACTCTGCGCACCGACTCCAGCGCCTACGCGCTTGGAGCTGTACTACTCCAGGGAAATAACGAGAGGCCTGTAGAATATGCTAGTCGCCTGTTAACATCCACCGAAAGAAACTACTCAACTACCGAACGAGAAGCCGTAGCCCTAGTTTGGTCCATCAATAAACTCCGAGGTTATCTGGAGGAATCATCCACCATAGCTATCACCGACCACCAGCCCTTGAAGTGATTGATGTCTCTCAAATCGCGCAGCGGTCGATTAGCTCAAAGGTCCTTGCAGTCGCAACCGTACAATCTGGTAATCAAATACGCCCCCGGAAAATCCAACGCCCTTAGAGATACGTTGTCTCGCTCACCCCTGCCTGAAGAACCATCCGAGTGTGACATAAATCTAGTTTCCATCGAAGTACCACGAAGAAACCCGGAGGAACCAAGAAGGGGACAGCTCATTGATACGGAATTACAAAAAATAATTTCCACCTACCGACGGACAGCTCGCGGTTACCTACTGACTCAAGGTGTGTTATACCGGTACTCACCCGATGACGACAATGAAGAATTCCAGCTTGTCATTCCCGTCTGCAACCGAGACAGAATTCTACGAGAATTACACGACGCTCCCGAAACCGAGCACTACGGCTCTGACTGAACATACCATAAAAATGCGCTGCGATTCCTCTGGCCAGGGATGAGAAAAAATATAAAAGAATACGTAAAGCATTCCGCTGCCTGCCAGCGATATAAAAACAGTAATCAAAAACCTGCTGGACTCCTACAGACGCCCGTCATGTATCAAAGATTCGAAATAATTTCAATTGATCTGTTTGGTCCGCTTCCAAAAAGGTCGCAAGGAAAAACTTGGATCCTCCTTATAGAAGACTGTAGTTCTCGATGGCTTGAACTATTCCCTATGTGTATTGCCACCGCCGAAGCCTGTGCAAAAACACTTATAGACGAAATTTTCCTACGATACGGAGTTCCCTGCCGTATAGTCTCCGATAACGGAACTCAATTCATTAGCGGAATCGTACAACAATACTGTCTGCAAATTGATCAAAACTTGACCCCAGTGTATCACCCATCTTCCAATATGGCCGAAAGGAAAAATCGAGACATGAAGACTATTCTTTCGATCCTAGTCGGTAATGAACACCAGAACTGGCCCGAAAAATTGCCCTCTATCCGATTTGCACTCAATACCGCCCGCTGCCAAGGTACCGGATTCCCCGCAGCCTATCTCACCTTTGAAAGGAACCTCCGCGCACCTTTAGAAGTACGCCATGACATCAAGGAAATTCTACAGAGCGAAAATTTCATACCAGAAATCACGCCCCATTTATTGAAAATTGTCGACGTGCTCCAGGAAGCCAAAGAACAACATGAAAAAGAACAAAATCGCCACAAGCAGTATAGCGATGAATCACGCCAGAACACTCCTCCTTTTCAACCGGGCGATCTCGTGCTCGTCAACACCCACTTACGCAGCGACGCCGCCAGAAGACGAACCGCCAAGTTTATACCAAAACGGGACGGACCCTGTCATCCTATCTACTAAGGGCCCATGCAGCTTCGAAGTTGCTACCCGATCCGACCCCGGGAAACCTATCGGCACTTACCACTCATCGGCCCTGACAAAATACGAAACTGGTTCTCCCGATGCCGAGCCTGTAGTCTTCCTACGACGCCGAGGAAGACCCAGTAAACATCCCAAGTAAGTTTCAGAACCTCCGTCGGGACGCCTACCAGTTCTGAAGGGGGAGATTGTAACAATAGTTCCAAGGCGCTCCGCTCTCCGCTACAGCTTCCGTCGCGTAAGGGAAGAACACCCCCACCTAAGATCTTGGTCATGGTCCTTGCTCTGGTCTCAGGAGTCTTTAGAGCGGGTATCATCAGGGTTGCTTCCCCCCGAACGAACTATTTTTTTTTTTAATCAGTGAAGTTTTCTATAATTTGTGTAATCAGTGAAGTTTCTATATTTTGTATGTGTAGTCAATTGTATAAAGTATAAAGTTGTAATATCTTAAGTTAAATAAATAAAATAAATAAACAAAACTTGTTACAACATATATTATCTACAGTTCTTTGAATACATATACCGTTTTAATAAGTTATTTTTCATTTACGTTTTCATTGCTTATGCACCAGGTTATAATATTTTATTCAACCTATCTTATCTTTATATTCCATGTTCCAATCAATTTTCCATTTCTCTAACAGATTTAAGATACCACTAAAATTAATATGCCGTTTACAATTTTGTTTCATTTCCAAGGCTAACCCGATTTTTGAGCTAATTTTTAATATTTTCATATGAATTTCCGCCGTTATAGGGTACCGTAAAACGGGGTGAGATTGACCACTTTTGTCCTTCTTTACTTAATAAGTTTTTTGCTGATTTAGCAAAAATACATGAATTGGTTAATATATATGAGTCTATTCGCAGTGTAACATTTTGCATTATTGAAGTATTATTTTTTTTATATCCAAAGCTTAAAAAAAATTAAAACTCCCTGGTCAATCTTAATCCTACATTTGGGGTGAGAATGACCACCTACTTGAAATGCTCGTTAATTCTTTTCTAATGCTTATTGAGGTGAGAATGACTACGATTTGAGGTATAATAAACTAATTTCTTCCTGAAAAAAATATTTAAAAAGGTAAAAAAAAATATTTATTCATTATTAAATAAGTAATTGTACAAAAATGAATGTAATTATAATTAAAATCAACTTATTTATTGCAGACAAGTGTTTATTGCAGCACTGTTTGGGAAAACATAATGCCCACGTCGCTCAATCTTAGGGGTAGGAAGTATTTTTACAACACAATTGTATTGAATTGTGTCTGTATCCTCCACTTCAGGCCACACAAACTTCTCTCCAACAGTTTTCTTCAGAAACTTTATGTTTAATTCATCTTCACAACGTGACAATACCTGCCCTATAAAATATTTACAGCTTTTTTTGGTTTCATATTTAACTAAAACCCATGACTCTAATTTAATCTCTTCTTTAGATAAGTCTTCAAATGTTTCTTCTTCAAAAATATTATTTTCATCATCATGTTGTTCCTCCACTTTTGAATCTGAACTTTATTCTGAACTGGTTTCTTGCATGATTTTACGTTTAACCGAATTAGCTGTAATTATTGAAGTTGCATTGTTCTCTTCGTCTACAGTTTTCGCTGGGGAATCATCTGCTGCTACTGACCGTCCAGGGACAATATTCAATTTCTTCCTGATTTGCCTGACAATAGTTCTCTTGTTTGGATTCCTTTGCTCTTGTAAAAATTGGCGGAAGGTTTCACTAACACAACTGCTATTTCCGTTGTCATTTTTTTCTTCTGCTGTATTTCTAGGCACTTTACTCAGCAAATTTTCTTTTGATAGGGGATAAATACCGGACCCTATAAATCCACTTTGAGCATTTTGAGCCATTGTAGGAGCCATATCGTCAAATAGCTTCTTCAATAGTCTTGGAAATATGGATTTATCAACTGATGAGCTTTTTGCATTTACTTGTTTCCAATCGTGCAGAATCTTTCGCCAAGCTTTTTTCATTGGACCAAAAAAACTTATATCGAGTGGTTGGCAAAGATGTGTTGCGTTGGGTGGTAAGCAAATGAATCGAATACTATGGGTCTCACAGAGATTTAACACTTCAGTTGTGAAGTGCGAGGATAGATTGTCGCCCAGTAATGCTTTCGGTCCTGGAATTTTTATTGCATGTGGCAGAAAACACATCTTAAACCAGTGAACGAAGCACACTGCATCGAACCATCCATGGTTAGATCGGTTGTAGCGAGATCCTCTCGAACAACATTTTTCCGAACACAATGGTTTGCCTTTAGGACACACTTTATACAATAAATTAAAATTAAGGTTCACTAAATTCGCAGGAATAGTGTTTGTAGGTTAGAAAACGAGCCTGTAAAAATGTAGGTAAAATCAATCATAAGAACATATGATAGTGCTACATCTGTGTTTGATGTGGTCAATCTCACCCCAAAAATTACAGAAATCTGCAACTTTTTCAAAATGATTTTATAAAAAAAAAATATCATATATAATAATACAACGAGTGAAGAAAGGCTATTAAAGATAATATTCCACTACAAAAAAAATATATTAGACATTGCTACTTGCTTTCACTGAATTTCTAGAGGTAGAAGTTTAAAGCTTATGTAATTTTTTAATAAATTGATATTTCATATTTAAATTTTTTTTCTGCTAACCTGGTACTTTTACACAACAAGATGTATTCTATAACAAACATTAAGGTGTACTCTTAATTGAGCATTTTTTTGGTTTATGTCATGCATGACTTTTGCCTTTTTGGTCAATCTCACCCCGGTGGTCAATCTTACCCCGTTTTACGGTAGGTAAAATTAATTCTGTTTATTGATTCTGATATATAATTTTATGCTCTACAACCCTTATTTGAAGCTTTTTACCTAAAATAATTAGGGAAGCAGGAAATTGAGAAAGTATGATTTTACATGTTAAAGTCCTATGTTCCGGGACACCCTGTATATACATATATATATATATATATATATATATATATATAAATTATGTAAGGCCTTGAAAGTATTTCACAAACATTGTAAGTTGTGACTTGCTGCATCAGCCAAACACCCAGTAGTTTTCCATCATGTTATAAATAGGATAAATAGCACGTCTCATAAGATAAGGTTGTTCACTTGCTCTTGTAACTTCTTGAATGCACACGTACATGTCATTGTAGTGCAACAAAAAATAAATAAAGATTTTGTTCATTAAATATTAAATAAATCAATATTTAATTTACATGTAAACCAATAAATAACCGGCTTCAACCTAAGCCCATCAGGGCCTAACCACGGCCCATCTTTTAGAGAAAACACCAGATCGACAACTTGCTGTTCCATTACGAGATCACGTCCTCCTCGTACGAGAAGAACTTGCTGTTCCGCAACTGGTCCACGTCGTCCGAAAACATCTGCTGTCCTCCTGAAGAATCACAAGAAGACAAGAAGAAGACAAGAACCCGGTGAAGTCCGTAAAGCATCTATCCACAATTGTATTATTACTACCATTGTAAGTTATTTATATTAACTAACAAATTTATAAAATTATTACACACAGGATCTTTTATCGTAAAACAACCTAAATCTCTAGAAGAATGCGAAATCCTCTTACGAAATGAATTTAATTTTGTACATCAATCACCAATGTTAAAAGAAAAACCAAATTTTTCATTTAATATACCCCCTAAAAAATTTCCTGGTCAACGATTCCCGTCAAAACCCATATCATTTAACACAGCTAATAAACAAACAACACAATTCGCACCAAGACAAAATTTAAAAAAAAATTACGAAACAAAACGTAATTTTCAACCACGACCCATGACACAACAGACTCGCATAACACAACCTATGTCAACGCAATCAATTAAATAAAATTATAATCTTGACGAAACTGATGACACAGAAATACCAGAACAATTTGACCACGAACACGAAGACGAAATTGAAGTAGATGAAGATTCTTTTTTAGACTGTCTCGTGAGAATCAAAACGTAAAATTTTGTACAGCATATATCAGTCAGTATTTTTGTATTAAAACACGAGTTAAGCTCATCTACTTACAACAATAGTGCTGTGATACGTAAGTGCAAATTTTACACTAAATAGATACAAATTTTGTACATAAGTATACCCACGCATAAAATCACATAACCTCACATACAACCACATGGAAGAAAAAATTAACAAAATGCTTGAAAAAATTAGTCTTCTCGATTCAATACACTCACAAGTAAATCAAACACAACAACAAATTAGCTCACTTTCAATATCTCTGAATGCATACAATAAGAAAATATCCGATCTTGAAACAAAAATTGAAACTCAATCCAAATATATCAATAACCTAGAAAAAAGTATAAGAGCAGAAACATCTTAGTCTCAGGTCTCCGGAGAGTGAATCTAACAGAGAAGAATTAGAATTAAATATTTTAAAGCTATTCAATGATAAATTACAAAATACCGTCCAAATAACCGACATCGAGGATATATACCGTATTGGGCAAACGAAAAACTCTGCAAGACCAGTAATAATTAAATTTATCTCAAACGGACCAGAGACAACATATTTTCCAAAGAAGTTGTCTAAAAGACACAAAAATTTATATCAACAAAGACTTAACCTTTTATGAACAATCAATACGTAAAGACTTGATTGCTGAAATGAAAAAAGCAAAAGAGGACGGTAAAAACGCCTTTATTAGGAATAATAGAGTATAATTGAAGAAACTAATAAACCAGCACAACAGAAAAGAAGTAGGAACTCCTCTGATGGCACGCCTACAAAACTTCAAACACCGAAATTCAAGAAACATCACTCCACACAGGGTAGCTTCCCACTTAGCGGAAGAGAAGCGACGGTTGCAGAACCTTTTTTTCCCACGCCACAGACAACATCTGTAGAAACCTAGCGACCGCAAGCCAAGTAATACAATTTGCACATCAAACAACCAGACAAAGGAAGAAGAATATAAGTATCTGTGACAATAATTTAATTAATGTAGAGCGCAATAACTTACAACCTTTTTCGATATCTTTTTGGAACATTAATGGCATAAAATAAATAACTTGTATAACCTAGACACAGAAACTGAGTCCAGATTAGTATCGACTGACGTTGTATGTTTATGTGAAACATGGGCTTACACTGATCTTTCAGATCCGCCCAAACCTATGTCAAAATTTACAAATAAATTTTCTAGTAAAGCTAGTAAAATCAAAGATGTAGGCAGAGCAAGCGGCGGCCTCGCAATTTTTACCAAAAACTATAAATGTAAATTAATTGAAAGCACTAATTTGTGGCTAATAGTTGAATTAACCCTCAATGAATTTAAAATTATAATTTTCTTAACTTACTTAAAACCTACTTTAGATATCTCGTGTGTGGATATGCTAATAGAAACAATCAATTTTATTTCAGGAGCCTACACTTCACATATTATTGTGGTACTTGGTCACTTTAATGCCCACATTGGTCAATTGAATCAGATAATGGATGAAATATCTCTACCTTCAAATGTTTACGAGACACGAACCTCACTGCACCTTAATACTAACCCGCGGGGAATAAAATTAGTAAAAGAAATGGAAAATCTGGGCTTTTACACTTTGAATGGTAGGACAAAAGGGGACACTCCAGGTATGTTTACATTTTTAAATAAAAATGGAAAAAGCGTGATTGATCTAGCCTGGGTAAACATGACTGGCCTAGACCAAGCACGGGATTTCCACGTCTCACCCTCTCTGTTTTCTCCTCATGGTATATGTACAATTAATTTTGGACCAGAAAACATTTCTACAATAAGTAATTCAAAACCCTCAATGCTTGAACCAACATACAAAATTAAATTTAAATTCAACTCTGAAAAAAACCATAAATATCAAGAAGCTTTAGAATGCGCTAACAATATATATATGAACACTAACGATGTTAATTTATTATCAAGTAATTTAATCACTGCAATAAAGGAGGCGGCCTGCGTAGCAGGCATGTTAAAAGTACATAAATTGAACAGTAATAACAATAATAAATCAAATACGAATAAACCATGGTTTAACAAAGAGTGCGCTAACTTGAAAAATGTATGCAAAAATAGCCTTAAAAACTTTCGTAAAGACTATGGGGACGATAATTTAAAGATATACCTAAACAACAAAACAACTTATAGAGAATGTACGCAAAAAACAAAAAAAAAATATATAGAAAACATAAAAAATAAGCTATCTAACTCGAAACAAAGCTCAGATTTTTGGTCGGTAGTAAGGTCGCTAAAGATCAAAGACGGTTCTAAAAACGAAATCGACTTAAAGATTTGGGAATCCTTTTATACTTGCATATATAGCAACACTATGCCTTCACATACCCAATTTACAGACTGTTTGCATCCATACTTTGACACAAACTTTAGCCTAGAAGAAATTCAATATAGCTTAGATAATAGTAAACTGAATAAAGCATCGGGCAGTGACGACATTAATAACGAATTCTATAAAAACATAACACCTAAATGGCAACACTATTTGCAAAACCTGTTTAACACAATTTTGCATTATGAAAAAACTCCAACTGCGTGGTCCTCTACTCTTACTTTCCAATATCTACAAAAAGGTAATAAAGCAGATCCCCTGAACTATCGCGGTATCGCACTAATAAATTGTATATGTAAATTATTTACACAAATTTTGTAGAATCGATTACAAAACTGGTGCCAAACTAATGATATCCTGAATGAGAACCAAGCCGGCTTTAGGAAACATAGAGGTACCATAGACAACATCTTTGCACTAATAACCACAGCCCAATTACACTTGAGGTTACCTAAACAAAATTGTTACGCAATCTTTATAGATTTCCGCCGGGCGTTTGATACTGTCGACCATCATATTCTATGGAATAAATTGTTTGAAACTGGCTTTTCCGCAAAATACGTAAGAATATTAGAAAATTTTTATAATAATGCTATATTACAAATAAAAAAAGGAAACTCATTATCCAACCCTGTCAAAATCACTCAAGAGGTGCTTCAAGGTGATGTTCTCTCACCCTTACTATTCGCGTTATTTCTGAACGACATCTGGAATTTCTTTACATCATCAGGAGTTAGAGGGCTTAATATTGACGGTCAAAATAACATTTTGTTATTAGCGTATGCCGACGATCTGGTGATTTTTTGCCACTCACCCATTGATGTTCAAATTAAACTAAACCTACTACACAAATATTGTACAAAGAACCGACTACATTTAAATACCAATAAAACTAAAATCTTACATTTTTTTAAAGGGAGACCTAAAAAAGTTAAACCATTTTATTATAATAACTCAGTAATCGAAATTGTAAATAGTTTCTGCTATTTAGGTTATATAATTTCCTCTTCTGCAAAGTCTAACCTCGCGGTCCGTGAGAATTACAAAAAAGCAGTTCTTGCTTCATGTACTGTGAAAACTATACTTATGAGAGGGAAGTTTAACTTTTTCTGCCCAACCCTCTGGGCAGAAAAAGTTAAACTACTAAACGCCACTATTAAAGCTACAGCTTTATATGGCTCAGAGTGTTGGAACCCTGAACATATGGAAACTATTGAAAGGTGTCAATTGCAATTTGCAAAAAATATTCTTAGGCTTCCATTTAATACTCCTAATTGCTACATTAGGCTAGAAACCGATTTCGTACATATGAAGGTAGAGATATGGAAAAGAGTCCTAAATTGGTGGGCCAAAATTCTATCAATGGATCACAACAGAACCCCAAAAATTTTGTATGACCGTCTCTTTTATTTGGACAAAAGTGTCTCAAACAAAGAAAATTTTAATTGGTGTTCCCAGACTAAAAAATTCTTAACAACATTGAACTTTGAACAAACCTGGAAACAGCAATCGATCTTCAGAAATAAAATTGAGGAAATTTTAACAACCTTCAAATACTCACTAAGACAAAAAGATCTCAATGACTTACGAGACTCGAACTATAGCAATTTATACAAACTAATAAAACTCAATTCCGAAATCGAGGACTACTTAAAACTTAAAACTTCAATATATAAAACCCAAATAATTAGCCAAATTAGACTTTCTAGCAAACGCGGCCTAAGAATATACTATAAAAACATAAAATATGAGCTCATGGCAACAGAACTCTGTTCCATATGCAACTTAAACAAAAACGAAAGTTTGTTTCTTTTTTTAATAGAATGCCCAATATATCAGGGCTTACGATCACACTACCTAAACAAATTTAATATAAAAATTTAAACATAACAAACTTTCAACAAATATTGCTCAACTTAGATGTGGACAAAATTAACTCAATATTTTATTATACAATTAATGCAATGAGACTCCGCAGCTTTGCAAGAAACGAATAAACAAAACAAAATAATGTCACTAATTATTGTAAAAACTAAAATTTTTAAGCAAAATCACAATTACCTCACATTTTGTTCATAACCTAGTTATTTAATGTGTTCTTGTAGGATTTTTAGTTAAGTATATATCTTCGAATGTATAATTTGATAATTTTGTATGTATTTTCAGTGTATTTGGTTTACCACTTTTTTGCATGTAATCTGTTTCATCTGTTTACGTAATATAAATATTGTGCCGTTCATTAGAAGGGAACAATTAAGATTTAGTTACTTTTGTGAAATCAATGTGTTGTCACTCTATTTGTATGGATATGTATCCGATAGCAAATAAATTATTGAATTGAATTGAATTGAAAAAGATTCTTTTTTAGAGATAAACGGCGAACACAAACCAAATACGTAATGTCAAGCATGACCTATCACTTACCATCGCTAAAAAATTCAAAATTATATTATTCTCTTTGATACAGGCTCTAGTATAAATTTAATAACCCCAGAATTAGTCAAAATAAAAAACATGAAAACATATCATGAAAAATGCACTATTAAACCGTAAACGGAAAACTACAACAAGCGAATATGTTATAATAAAGTTAAATAAAATTTCAGTAAAATGTTATGTCCACAATTTTCACAAAGAATATAACTTACTCCTAGGCATAGAAGCATTTAAAGATTTAAATATACAAATTGACTTTGTAAAAAATACCGTTAAAATACAGGGAAAAGAAAGAAATTTAGATAATTATCCAGAAATACTAAAACAAAATAATAATACCCAAATCAGAAATGAACATTTAAATAATTTAGAAAAATTAGAATTAGTTTATCAGTATATTAGCCTATAATAATATAAAAAAATACCCTATTACAAAGTTAACCCCTAACGAAACATTGCTTGGAAAAAATAACAAAATTATTACCCTCATATATTGCGAATTCATAAATGTATCGAAATTAAAATCTATTCTATTAGAACAAATCTCTGATCAAAAGATATTATTCCAAAACTATATAAATATAATAACTTATATTCATAATGACTTAGAAAATTAAATTCAAAAACTTTTAATAAACGAGCAAAACGCAGTTTAATAAACGGAATAAGCAGTATCACAAAATCTACTTCTGGCAACTTAGACGCCTCCGACGGAGAACGATATGACAGACTTTTTGAACAAATAAATAAAAACGAACAGATACTACAGACACAAAATGACCAAAACATTAAAAAAATAAACAGAGACATGATTGACAAATTTAATGAACAAATAAAGAATCTTGAAAGTAACGAAAATCAATTACAAATTCAACTAAATGACATACAAATTATTCTAATAAAAAACCTTGATTGGTAAAGCAAGACAGACATTGATAACAAATTCCAAAAATTTATATTTCTTTTATAAAATATGAACGATTTGTGCAAACAGATCGAAGTCAGCCTAACATTCTATAGCTCACTTTAGTTGAATCACGGAATAGTGCTTCCTTTTCTCTCTCTCAACAGCGAACGCGAAAGAGAGATGCCACGCGTTTCGTATGTCTTGACCGGTTTCCGCGGGTAATGACAACGCACTTGATTTCTTCGTTCTTTATATATAATATTTTTGATAATAATAACATTTATTTGATTTTTAAAACATATTCAATTTTGAAAAAATATTCTTTCGTTTGATAACCAAAAAAGGAAGTAATAAATAAATATAATACCGAAGACAACGAAGGAGCAAAATCATCTTGATTATTTTCAATTTTACCTTGTCGTACGCTACAATTAGAAGGCATAGTTTTTATAAAAAAAAGGTAAAAATTAATAAATTTTTAAGTACAAATAAAAACGAATTAAAAGAGAATGATAAAATGTAGCTAGGCAAAATAACATACAAAAATGTATTGTGAGAACTATAATTACACACACTGACTTTTTATTAAATTGCAACAAATACTGCTTAAGGTGGCGTTTCGATAGTCTACGAAAGAGCTTTTGAAGAACTTCACAGTTTAAAAAGAAACTATATACTTCATATTATTAAGTAATATACCAAAAGATAGCTAAAAATTTGCTGATTGTTTCCATATAATTGAATTCACTCTAACTTTGTTGGGGAAAAAATATGTGAGCCAAAACATAAAATGTAGCAAAAATGTGTTATTTAAAATGCTAATATTTTAAATTTGAAGCCCTTATTTACTCCAAACTTTTCATGAAAACCTAGCGAATTGCTTATAGTTTGATTATATGCAAGTGTGAACTAAATCCTTTGTTTATATTTTCTTAAAACTGTGAAGTTTTGAAAAATTCAGACGATTTGCTTTGATTTTTCACACGAAATAGTTCAACGCTTTTGTAACAGATGGCGCTGATGGTAATCTAAAATAAACAAAGAAGGCTTTATACGTCGTTAAATTAGTTAGAACGATATAGTGTGAATCTTATTCCATCTCATTTGTACTAAGCATCAGTGTTGCCAGACCTAGGGAAAATGGTCTAGATCTAGGGATATTAAGGTTCATCTAGGGAGAAAGGGAATTTAATAAAAAATTATATAAATCTTGCGCGTTTTCAAAAATTATTTACAATAAATATAAAAGTAAAAAATACATTTCAAAAATTGTTTACAATAAAGGTAAAAGTAAAAAGTTTGTATTGTTACTACAATAATGCTCCCTAATTTAACCGAATTTAATAATTTAGATGTTCAGGAATTTTGGACAAAAATTTTATAATTAAAATTGGGGGACAATTATTTTACATGTCCTCTTTTGTCTGATTTAATGTTAAATTTATGTACTTTACCACACTCTTGTGCAACTGTTGAACGTATATTCACAAATTAATTTAAATATAACAAAATTATTGTTGTTTCGTATGTTTTGTTATAGTATTAGTCCATAGAAGAGAGTGTAGTTTTGCTGTAGCTATTCGTCCTTTATTTATTTTATTTCTGATGTCTGTGTCGTCTCTTCCATCCGAAGTAAGTTTTACTCCTAGGTAACTATAGCTATCTGTTTCTTTTATCCATCCATTTTCTATGGGTAAATCGCGTATTTCGAAAAAGGTGTATTTTCATATTTTACAGTGAATTATATAATACAAGAAAATTGCTTATCTTGTGAAAATAATCTCTCTCAAATTTTAAACATTATAATTTCAACAACCTCAAATATATTGCTTAATAATTATACTACAGCTAGAGATTATAAAATGTCAAATTCTAAAAACGGAAATTAAAAATATTATTGTAAAAAGTTTAAATGATTATAAACCCGGCTAACAAAATGTTATTATTCGTAAATATGTAAGTACGGTAGGTAATAGTTATTTACGATATAAGCATCGTAATATTATATTACAAAACGAGATGGGAAAACCCATTAAGTTTCGTATTAATACATTACGATACGAATACATACATTTATTGAAGAAGCAAATAATGATCAATTTATAATGATGAAGGTAAACACAGTACTAAATTCATAAAATTCATTTAAAAATAATTATTCATTCTGTAGGTATCTCTAATTGTTGGTGTTTTCGGTGCTTGTCGGAGAGAAGAATTATTGAAATTAAGATTGTGTGACATTTAAGATAAACAATTGATATTTCAACGATATTTAAGTAAATTTTGTGATTTTATACCTACTTATGTTTATAATAATGTGTTTGTAACAGTTGTGTAACAATAAATATAATATAAACTGTACTACGCTCAATATTCATTCATTCGAAACCTAGGCATTATAAATGATACCTAACATATATCGCTTCATAACTGCACACAACTTGATAGTTGATAGTTTACGTAGACCGTGTGACGTCATTACAAGCGTTAATGTCAAATATTGGTAAGGAGGCTTTGGCTCTATTTATTTGACTCACAGTACACATGTACGCGATGCCGCGCTTTGCAAAAGTACGGGTGGCGCCGACAGAGAGCATACAGCGGATGTAATCATAAGCTTCGTTTCGAAACCCCACCTTAAGTTTTCCATGTCCGTCTGTACATTAATGTTGTATTTTTATTCAACTTTATACAGGGTGAGTCTGGGAAGACTCCCCCCCCCCTTTAACTTTTTTATTATGAGTAATAGAAAAAAATGGTTCATATGAAAGTTTTATTATTTTAAATATACTATTTGATGGCAGATGTAGATATTTTTTATAAAGTCAGGTTAACAAGATACGACTATCAAATTTTATTATTTAAATAGCAACCTATAATTATTTTACTAAAATAAAAACCGCCATTTTTTCTCTTTTCAACGGTGTATTAGTTTTTATTAATGTATCTGAAAAAATTCGAGAAAAATAAGAAAATTGAGAAATACTAGAAATAATTTTTATACAAATATTATAGGTGGCTATGTGAAAATAAACAAAATGTAACAGTGTTAAATTAATGTCAAAAAAGTATACATTTGCTGGTTACTTTATTTAACTTATTTTGCAAACAATAAAAAAAACGTTTTCAAATGTTTACGAAAGAAGAATTCTTTTTGCCCTTCTCATGATTCCAGTCGATTCACCAATTATTAGAATCATATCTATTAATTCTTCTTTCTACCCCTGTGGCTCCTCCACCACTAATATCTATGGAGGCCGTGATTTGACGGCTGGTAACCGCACTTCATGCGAAAAAATATATCACTTACCGAGATCTGCTTAGGCAGAGTGCCACACTCAGTAATGGGTAAAAGGCGTGATGATATATTTATTTATTTATTTAAATAAATAATAACCATCATTCTTATATAAGTTATGTAAGGACACACCCCGTATTTCATAAGATTTCATAAGAACAATAAAGAGTTGCATCACTCATAAAATGACCATTCAGCATAATATAATCTAAACTCTTGGAAAAGAGATAAGTAGTTTGAAATAGAATAGATCATAAGTTTGTGTTACTCCTGTTCTATACTTTGTACGAGCAACATCTAGCTCTTGTGTTTTGTGAAATAAACTTTTTAAAAATAATTTTGTATTACTCAAAATTATAACTGGCGCAGTCGGTAGGATATTACCAAACAAGTTTACGTGATTCGGAAATTCAAAACGAATTCAATCCGTTAAAAATCTGTAATCGTCATTTTCAAGTGTTTAAAACATTGGTAACGAACATCATTAACTCAAACACAAGCAGAGCTCGATAACGACAACCGAAAACAAGTTTACGTGATTCGGAAATTCAAAACGAATTCAATCCGTTAAAAATCCGTAATCGCCACCTTCGAGTGTTTAAAACATCGGTAATAAACATCATCAGTTACATAAGCAAAGTGAGAGATCAAGTCGTCGCCAGCGAGTTCTTCGACAACAGGCGTACGTCCAGTCAGAACCGCTACAGTCAAGACTTCGATCATCTTCAACTACGGGAGTCACGAGTCGCAAATTCCACGAACGAACATCGAGGAAGCCGACCCAACCCTTCTTCAAGCAACGTTGAGAGCACATCAACTAGAAGACTTTATCTCAACTAGTAATGTTAAAAACAGTGTTACTGTCACTGTAAGTAAAATTTTAAATTTTTATATTTATATAATATTGTACTAAAAACAATCCAACTGGATTTACTTATTTCAAGATTAGAAAGTCTAACTCTTAATACAGACACAATGTCTATACCAGCCGCACCCCAAGCAAATATTTTTGCAAATCTAAATAACGATATTTTGAGAATGTTGGACTTAGCACCGACATTCGACGGAGACGTAAAAACCCTGTCTAATTTTATTAATACTATAGATGAGATGTGTACACTAATAATACAAACTAATCCCTCTGAAATAACACGCACAATAGTAGTAATGACTTTAAAGAATAAAATTAAGGGTAAAGCAGCTCAAAATTTAAATATGAGTTCTATTAACTCATGGACAGCATTAAAAGAACACTTATTACAAAATTTCTCTGATACACGATCCGAACACACAATTATGTACGAAGCTACACACTTTAAACAATCAAAGGAAAGCATTGTTGAGTATTATAATAAATTTAATGAATTATTTTTAATTTATAAATCAAAAATCGAATGCAAATTCCCAGCAGAACTAAGTACAGCTATATTAGGTAACTCGTTACAATATTTTGTGCAATGTTTCATTAACAATTGCAAAGAACCTTTTAGAAGTCAGTTATCCGCACGTAATCCGACTAAATTAACAGAAATTTTAAATCTTGTAACCAATGATTTGCAGTATATCCATGTACAACAAAAAATTAATCAAGTTCAAAATCAAAATCAGAAACCAATTTATAAAAATCAAATTCACTTTAACCCACCAAAATACCAATCTCCAATGCACCGATTTCCTTTCCAACAACAACAATCACAACAATCATATCAACCAAAGCCTTTTGCACCATCTACAAATATCAGAAATGCGACAAATAGAAATCCTACTCCTATGAGTATACAATCACGACAGGCACCACGCCAAAATTTTAATCAATCACGACAAAACTTCAATCAACCACGTCAAAATTATATTGCTGAAGAATTATTCCATCAAAATTTAGAAAATGAAAATGAATCCCAAAATCAAGATGAATTTTTTGAAATCGAACAAAATCTCGAGATCGAAAACGACAACGAATTTATTGAAACTACCGAAAATGAAAATTTTCACGTAGACAAATCACCCACATTGAGTCTTTAACAAACAATTTTAGCAAATTACCGTTCATTCAAGTGTCCCAATTTAAAATTCTTTTAGATACTGGTTCTACACAGAACTATGTACACCCAAAATTATTAAAATCAAATACAACAAAATTCCCTGAAAAATTTATAATACACACCTGTAATGGAAAATCTACTGGTTCAGAGTTTACATTCTTTAAATATAAAAATTATAATTTAAAATCTTATATATTTAATTTTCATAAAGACTTTGATATTTTAATAGGCGTACCGGGAATACAATTATTAAAAGCAAAATTTAATTTTGAGAAAGAAGAAGTAATATTCTTAAATAAATATAAGTATAAATTCCAGTATTTAAATCAAAGAAATGAAACAAATTTTAATATGGAAATTAATAACCAACAAATTAGAGACGAACATTTAAATGATAACGAAAAAGAACAATTAACAAAACTTATACGTAAAAATAAAGATCTTATTCTAAAAGAAGACCAAAAATTAACCTTTACTAATAAAATTAAACATCATATAAAAACCACTGATAACATACCTGTCTATTCTAAACAGTACAAATACCCTGAAACATATAAAGTAGAAGTACAAAATCAAGTAGAAAATATGTTAAAAGACGATATAATACAACACTCATACTCCCCATGGTCGTCACCTATATGGGTTGTACCTAAAAAACAAGACGCCTCAGGCAAACAAAAATTCAGAATGGTAGTTGACTATCGTAAACTGAACGAGAAGACAATCGATGACAAATTTCCTATACCTGACATAACCGAAATCCTCGAAAAACTTGGCAAATCAAATTACTTTACTACTATCGACTTAACATCAGGCTTTCACCAAATTGAAGTAGATTCCGACGATATTCCAAAAACTGCTTTTTCGACTAATTCCGGGCATTACGAATTTAAGCGTATGCCTTTCGGCTTAAAAAATGCGCCATCAACCTTTCAAAGATTGATGAACTTTGTGTTAAAAGATTTAGCTAATAAAATTTGTTTTGTATATCTCGACGATATAGTAATACTAGGGACCTCTCTTCAAGAGCATCTAGAAAATATTGAAAAGGTTTTTAAAAAATTACGGGAAGCAAATTTAAAAATACAATTGGACAAATGCGAATTTCTCAGAAAAGAAGTCGCTTATCTCGGACATATTATAACAACCGAAGGTGTAAAACCAAACCCCGATAAGATTCAGGCTATAAAAAATTATACAATCCCAAAAACGAAAAAAGAAATTAAATCATTTCTAGGACTTCTTGGCTATTATCGACGATTTATCGAAAATTATTCAAAAATTACAAAACCGTTTACAAACTGTTTAAAGAAAAATAATGAAATAGATATTAACAATAAAGAATATAGAGAATGTTTTGAAAAATGTAAGACGCTTTTATCTAATGATCCCATTCTCCAATACCCAGACTTCACAAAAGACTTTATACTTACGACAGACGCAAGTAACTATGCCATAGGCGCAGTGTTGTCACAACGAGACAGAAATAATAAAGACCGTCCTATTGCCTTTATATCACGCACGTTAAATAATCATGAAATCAACTACAGCACAATAGAAAAAGAACTTTTCAGTATTGTATGGGCCACGAAACAATTTCGTCCGTATCTGCTAGGACATAAATTCAAAATAATTACAGACCATCGTCCACTCGTCTGGCTAAACTCTCTTAAAGAGCCAAACCAAAAACTAATACGTTGGCGATTAAAGTTAGAGGAGTTCAACTATACTATTGAATATAAAAAAGGATCTCAAAATTATGTAGCCGACGCACTTTCTAGAATTAAACCTAAATTTGAAATTAAATATCATGATACTGATATATTTGAATCAAATAACCCTTTAGTCCATTGTATTTCAAAAGATTTAGAATTATCTCAAGGATTTGCTAGACAAGTTAAAGAAAAATATCCTATTGAAAAATTATTTAATTTAGATAATAAAATCTTTATTCAAAAACAACCAAGATTAATATTACATTTAATTACTAAAGATCTGTATTATAAAAAACCAATAATTCAAAAAATAACAAAATGTTTAGAAAAACTTTTAGAATTCTGCATACAAAACGATATCGATCAAATCGATTTACCTCGCATATGTTCAGGACTAGATAAAAAATCATGGACAAAAATAGAAAATTTAATAACTGAAATTTTCGGAAATACATCCATAATTTTTAATGTTTTTAATAAACCAAAAGAGTTAGAAATAAATTTAAACTCCGACACTGACTCAATCATTGTTGAAACCGGCTCAGATAGCGAAACTACAGACACCGCACATTCAGACGACGAGAAGCCGATAAACGGTTTATCTTACTTAGATTCCCCTATCAACACCTGTAAAAATCAAATCGTAGTCAAAGAGACAAACGGAAAGAACGAAATTAAAATAAATAAATTATTTGATAACAAAATTCAACGGCTTTATTTTTATTTAAATAAAATAAATTGTAATCAGATAATAATGAATTTTATAAAAGACTATTTACAGCCAGGTATTACATATTATTGCCTAATCCCTGACATTTTTAAATTAAATTTTAACGGCGTATTACAAACGTACTTTGACGCAGGAAGTTACAAACTCGTATCCTGTAAGAAAATGACTAATGACATAGAAAATAAAGAAGATCAACAAATTACCATAAAGACCTATCATGAAAGTAAAACCAACCACAGAGGCATAACTGAAACTCATAATAAATTAAAATCAATATATTACTGGCCTAATATGATAAAAGATATACAAGAATACGTTAATAAATGCAGCGTATGTTTAGCCACCAAATATGAAAGAAACCCCATACAGATCTCACATATTCTAACACCAACAGCTGAAAAGCCTTTTGAGAAAATACACATTGATTTATTGTCTCTTGAACAAGTAAAAATTTTAACTATAATAGATTCTTTTTCTAAATTCGCAGTAGGTTATATTGTTAAAGATAAGAATGCTATTACTATACTAAATAAATTAATAAAATATTTTACTCATTTTATAATTCCAAAAGAAATCGTTTCTGATAATGGTTTAGAATTTAATAACAAAACCATTCAAAATTATTTAGCTGTGAGAAAAATCAACATTCATTACATTTCAATCGATAACCCCAAAAGCAATGGAATAGTCGAACGTTTCCATTCCTCATTAATAGAGCAAATGAGAATAATAAATCAGAACCCTGTTATAAAAACTTTGAAATTAAAAGAAAGATTGAATTATGCTTTATTAGGCTATAATAACAGCATTCATTCAATTACTAAAAGAACCCCTTTAGAAATAATATATGGACAAAATTTTGAATCAAATTTAAAACCTGAAGAAATAATAGTAGACGAATACCTGCAGAAACATATAGAAACTTTAAAAGAAATAAATGAACAAGTAAAACATAATATTGAAAAGAGTAAATTAAAATATTCCACACCACAAGAAAAACAATTTGATATTCCTAAACGAGTTCACGTTAAAATAAACAAACGTAACTCTGGTAAAATTGAAAAGCCTAAATTTAAACAAATTACAGTAAAAGCATTAGTACACGAAAGAGGCCAAATATTAGACGATCAGAACAAAAAACATAAATTGTCACAACTCAAAAAGCCTCGTATTGTTTCAGATTAATCTCACTCGGCTTATCACAAATTATACGTGATGAACATAACCCTGGACTTAACATACTCGAACTCGGGACTGTCCATATAAAGGTAAACACCCAAATAATAACCCTTAAAATATCTCTAGAAAAATTATTTGAACAACAGAACATATTAGAAAATAATGTGGACACGCTATATCAAAATTTAGAAAAATATAAATTTGATAATAAAATAACAAATTATAAAAGTATTTTAAACTCATTAATAAGCCATATAAAAGAAAAGACTCAATTGCTAAATATTAAAAGAACAAAACGCGGTTTAATAAATGGCTTAGGAGCAATTATAAAAAGTATCACAGGAAACCTTGATTCAGAAGATAAGGAAAAATATGATCAAATAATAGAAAATATTAATAATAATCAAAAAGTAATTTCAGATAAAGTAAATACTTTAATTAAAAGTAACAATAATATTACAGCCCAATTTAATGATAAAATTAATATTATAAATGAAAATAATAATTTATTAAATATGAAATTAAACAATATCCAAAAAGATATTGGTAAAGTATTAGATGAAATAGATATTATTAAAGCGCAAAATTTGATAAATGAATTTATCCAGGTCAGTCAAGACCTATATTTTTCTATTGTTCAGCTAGAAGAAACATTGACTTTTTGTAAATTAAATACATTACATTTTGGAATAATTAATCATGAACAACTTTTGTATGAATTAAATAAAATAGATGATAAATATTTGAGATCAATTATAATAAATAATATTCAAAATAGCGATATCCTGAAGATGTATTGTTCCTATAACAATCCAAATCTAATTATTCTTATCGAATCCCCATCTAACACCCGAATAAAAGATATGATCCAAATAACTTCCATCCCTACTAGAATACATGGAATATACGAAACTATAAATATAAAAAACGGATTATATTCCAAAGACAGTTGTAAAATCAAACCACTCAATAAATGCATTAAACTCAGTAAAACCGAGTACTATTGTGATTCGGAGAGCAAAGAATATGATAAATGCATAGACAATATTGTATGTTACAATGACTTTCAGTTTTGTGATTACGACAACATATCACATATAAACTCTATTATAAAAATTCAAAATTCAAAATTAAATTACTTATTTTTCCCAAATAAAATTGAAACAAAATACAATTGTAATAATAATATGAAAATAGAAAACTTAGAGGGAATATACTATACCGAAAATTGTGAGGTTAATAACCAAATTGAGTTAATTAATAACTTTGGAATTTTATTGGAATATAAAAATAATATTAATAATACTCGAGTAACATACTTAGAAAACATAATAAAGAATGTGACACAATTTAAAACCGAGGAAATCAATTCCATAGAATTAGAGAACATTTATAAAAATGTCTCAAATAATTATATTCATTATATAATAATTTATATTGTATTAGTAGTTATAGTAATTATAATTATTATGTATTGTATTAAGAAATGTAAGTGTAAAGATTATATTATGAAGAAATCAAAAGACAAAATTAATCATGGGATTGAAGATATTGAATTAAATCAAATTTAAATTATAAAAACTTAATTGTTAAAAAAAATAAAGTTTTCTCTAAGGGTGGAGGAGTTATGTAAGGACACACCCCGTATTTCATAAGATTTCATAAGAACAATAAAGAGTTGCATCACTCATAAAATGACCATTCAGCATAATATAATCTAAACTCTTGGAAAAGAGATAAGTAGTTTGAAATAGAATAGATCATAAGTTTGTGTTACTCCTGTTCTATACTTTGTACGAGCAACATCTAGCTCTTGTGTTTTGTGAAATAAACTTTTTAAAAATAATTTTGTATTACTCAAAATTATAACTTATATTATTGTATTATTGTATTGTTTATGATATGTTATAAATTTAAGAATAAATGTAAAAACCTATTGAAATAAAAAAAGAATGTATTAAATAATAAATTAAGTAATTTAGAGACAATGGAATAACACCTTACAAGTATTGTAAAATTTTAGAAGGGAGGAATTATGTAAGGCCTTGAAGTATTTCACAAACATTGCTGCATCAGCCAAACACCCAGTAGTTTTCCACTGACTTAGAAATAAGATAAATAGCACGTCTCATAAGATAAGGTTGTTCATTTGCTCTTGTAACTTCTTGAATGCACACGTACATGTCATTGTAGTGCAACAAAAAATTAATAAAGATTTTTTTATTAAATATTAAAATGTATGGTTCTTGATCGAATATGGCTGCCGCCGAAGATAGCACGCCTGTTGGCTCCTGAGAAAACAGTAAAGAAATATGTAAGATATGTAAGCGTAGTGCAGTCACAAATGTAGTGAAATGTGTCCTGTTCAACAATATATATCATTCAAATTGCTGTGTGCGGAAAAATCTAAATGTGAGTGATAATACCATCAAGTGTTTTTTATTAAATATTAAAATGTATGGTTCTTGATCGAATATGGCTGCCGCCGAAGATAGCACGCCTGTTGGCTCCTCAGAAAACAGTAAAAAAATATGTAAGATATGTAAGCGTAGTGCAGTCACAAATGTAGTGAAATGTGTCCTGTTCAACAATATATATCATTCAAATTGCTGTGTGCGGAAAAATCTAAATGTGAGTGATAATACCATCAAGTGTTGTGTTGGCGTAAAAAATTTTGGCGACGTGAATGATACGCTCGACCTTGAGAACGTGGTAATTAATCTACGCCTAGAAATAAATTATTTAAAACAACTAATAGAGGCAAAAGATAAAATCATAAGTGACAAGTTTATTATTATAAACGGTAAAGACACTATAATCTCATTGTCAAATGACAATAATAAAAATAAAACAATAAATTACACAAAATCGAACAATACAGAGACATCTATGGATACAAATAAGAACAAACAAACAAGAATAAAACAATTGACGAAAATAAAATAACTACTGAGAGTAAATCGAACAACATAAAAATAACTAAATTTAATACTGGACGTGGACATGCTCAAAGGCTGTCAAATCACAATAAACAAATACCAAACGAATCGAAAGAAGCTCAAGCGCAATCTCTTTTTGAAAATACCAATATAGAAGAACAACATGCAACAGAGGTAGATGGTGTTACAACTACTGCTGCTCCTTGGACCGATGTAGTGAGGAGAAAAAAGAGTGTTGGTATTTACGGTAGTGCTAAAGACATAAATGACATCGAAGTGGTGCCGAGAAAGGCCTTCATCTATGTGTCTCGCTTAAAACCAGGGACACAATCTCAAGCACTTCTAGCCTATCTCAGCACCAAATTCCCCGAAGTTACAGTGGATAAACTTACATCCAAGTTTCCGGAGCACTACTCATCCTTCAAAGTTTCGGTTGATCAAGTGAATTTTGAAAAAATAATGAAGGTTGAAATATGGCCATGCGGTACCTATGTGTCGAAGTTTTTTCAACATCGGGCACAAAAAAAGAAGACAGCCTGACACACTCTCCTGTCAACTCTAAACATAACCTAAAAACTTGGTCTACTCCAGAATCTATTAAAAGTATAAATTTTTGCAATAATGTATGTGTTGCAAATTTTGTCGGGATCTCTGACTGCAATATTGTTTTTGTATATTGTTTGTGTATTTTTTATAATGACCTGTCATGTCTAAATTGTATTTTTTTTTTTGACGTTTTCTATACATGTTTGTAATGTGTCTCCAGAAAAAATAAAATTATTATTATTAGTATTATATACAGGGTATAAGCGAAACCAACCACCACCTATATGTTCTTTATTATTATTATTACAAGAAAATATTATAAAGAAAAGTTATAGAAGACCAAGGGGGACATCTGCTTAAGAATAAAATAATTTTTTAAACCAGTGGTTCTCAAGTTACAACATAAAGTTAAATTTTTTCAAATGGGATTATACATATTTTTTAAGCCTATTCGATAGAGTATTTTTTTCTGAATTCAATCATGTAATCACTTTATATCCTTACATAACAAAAATATTGAGAAAATTCAATTTAAATTTTCGATAAAATTTATTTAACATAACACGAAACAGTAGGCTGTGATCGTAAAAGGAAAAGAAATAGATTTAATTGAAGAATTTAATAAAACAACCTTAAGCATACTGGGTGTCACCGAAACAAAAAAGAAAGGAAAAGGCATGTATAAAATACAAGAAAATGTACAGTGGCGTATTACCAGAAGATAATGCAAAAGCGGGGGTAGCGGTTATTATAAAAGAAAACCTAGTAAATAGTTTAATAAATTGGGACTGTGACTCAGACAAACTACTAACCATAACTTTAAAAATAAAAGATGTAAAAATAACAGCAATAATAGTATACGGACCTAATGAAGATGATAGTGCAGATAATAAAAATACATTTTGGGAGTGTTTAGAACGACTAGTGGATCAAGTAGATGAATTTATAGTAATACTAGGGGATTTGAATGCGAGGGTACGGAATAACAACAAAGGCATAGAAAGAATACTAGGAAAGAACGGAGAAAAAAGCTGCAACAATAACGGAAAGAGACTAACAGATTTTTGTGTCGTAAACGAACTTATAATACTAAACACTATTTTCCAGCATAAAGACATTCATAAAATAACAAGAGAAGAATTTAGCTGAAATGAAATATCCATTATTGATTATATAATAGTAATCAAAAATATAAAAATAAATTTTAAAATGTTCGCGTTAAACGAGGATACGAAATTGGTAGCTGAAATCAAACTTGCAAAGATACGACAAGAAATTAGTAAACCAGTAAAATATATAAAGAGATTATTAAAATACATAAATTAAAACAAGAAGAAAATAAACTGCGCTACCAACAAAGTATTGAAGAAAAAATAAATATCCTCGGGAACTATACAAACTATGAAGTAGAGCATCTTCAAAAATGTGCTACAAGAATCAGCTAAAGGAGTATGTGAGTATTATGTAATGAAAACAGGAAAAAAATTAACACATTGGTGGAACCAAGACATCAAAGAGGAAATTAAATATAAAAAACAATTATGGATAAAATAAATTAACAACAAAACAAAACATAACTATGAAAAATATAAAGTTCAAAGAAAAGAGGCAAAGGAAGTCATCCAAGAGGCAAAGAAAAAACATTGGGAAGACTTTGGAAGTCACATTGAAACAGATTATAACAAACAAAAATTATTTTATAAAACAACGAAGAACCTGAGAAAAGAGAAAGAACCACCAATAAAACATATTAAAGATAAAAATGGAAACATATTACCCAAACCAGAAGAAATAGTAAATAGGTAGAAAAAAATTTTGAGGGTCTTCTTATTACAAATGATGACGAAGAACCCAAAGAAATACCCCTAAATTACATAACAGAAGGATATCAAGATCAGAATGAAATAAGTATAGAAGACATTATGTACGCATTAAATAAAGTCAAAATTGGTAAAACGTCAGGGATAGATAACATCAAACCAGAACAATTAAAGTTGATTGGTGACGGGGGTGCAAAAATGCTTCATGTACTGATAAATAAAATATGGACGACTGAAGTAATTCCAACGGATTGGCAAAAAACGATCATAATACCTTTGTACAAAAAAGGAGATAACAGAAATTGTGCCAACTACAGAGGTATTTTATTATTATGTACAAGTTCCAAATTATTCGAAACAATATTATAGAAACGGCTACGTATGAAACTAGAAAAAAGTATCAGGAAATCACAAAGCGGATTTATACCAGGATACAGCACATAAGACCACATTTTCAGTTTGCGATTACTGATAGAGAGAACACTACAACACAATAATAAACAATATATGTGTTACATAGATCTTGAAAAGGCTTTTGACAGAGTAAATAGAAAATTGCTGTGGCAAATACTAAAGAAAAGAGGAATAGACGATAAACTACCTAAGATAGTACAAAATATATACGCTAATAATAAGAACCATGTACGCACGGGAAACTTACTATCCGAAGAATTTATAACAGTACAAGGACTAAGGCAAGGAAGCAACCTAAGCCCACCATTATTCGTTATATATATATATATATATATATATATATATATATATATATATATATATATATATATATATATATATATGAATGAAATTAACAGATTAGCTGAAAGTAGATTGAAGAGTCTCAATTAAGATACCGTAATTTACAAAATATTGAAATCACGGAATGTTTATTTGCTGATGACATGGGCATTTTCAATAACACAATTGAAAACTTCCAGGAAAACCTACAAGTTTGGAATGAAGAACTACATAAAGCCAACATGGCAATAAACACCAATAAAACAAAATCGATGGACATTAGTAAGGACAACGAAAGCATTGATATACAAATAAATTCTACTGATATCCAACAAGTAACTTCAAAAAAATACCTCGGTAGTATAATATGGTTGTTATGAAGAAGAAATTAATAATAGAATCTAGTCAGCAGTAAAAATATACCATCTTCTAAGAACGCCAATTATAAACTATAAAAATATATCAAATCGTACTAAAATAATTATATACAAAACAATATTCCTTCCTATTCTGCTCTACGGAAGTGAAACTTGGGTCATTAATAACAGACAACAAAACAAAATCGAGGCAATAGAGATGAAATTCTTAAGGCAAATACATGGAGTAACGAAACAAGATAGAATAAGGAATATTGATATAAGAACAGCTTTGGAAATAGAAGCAGTATCAGAAAAAATAGAGGAAAAACAGTTGAAATAGTACGGACTTTTAATCAGATTAGCAGAAGACATGCCAGTGCAAATTATCTGGAAAACAAGAACCATAGGAAAGAGAAGCAGAGGTAGACGAACAAAATCGTGGGATGACACTATAACCGACATACTAAAAGCCACATCAACATCAATCAGAGAAGCACAAACACTTGCGAAAGACCGGGAAAAGTGGATCAAACTCGTGACGAACCAATAAGAGAAAAAGACAAAAGAACTAACCTCGACACCCAATGGGTACAAGAGGACTCCGATTATATATATTTTGTAGCGAGTACGGCCCTGTTCCATCTGGAACAGTCGACGCGTCATACAGCGCGTTCACTGCTGTCTCATACGCAATAGACAAGTCCGCACCTGTTCGCTCTGCGTCATGCTTGTACCGTGTTCCAGACGCTCTCGAATATTGGTAGAATATCTTGTTCCAGTATATAAGGGAGAGTTTGGGCCGGCAAGATTGATTCGATATTTGAAGTGTGAACAGTGCAATTCGTTGTTAAATACTTAGTAGTTGTACTACATTATTATCGTTTTAAATAAATATTTTGTTAGTGTTTTAATTGGCTCATGTTGTATTTAATAATCACCTTTACCGAACCCGAAATTGTAATAAACGTTACAATATATATATATATATATATATATATACCAGGTGTAACACGAAAAGTGAAACAAAGGCGTTTAACATGGCAAATCAGGTTTTCTGTGCGCATTGCTTCCCTAATTATTTTAGGAAAAAATGTTTCAAATAAATGTTGTAAAGCATAAAATTCTACATCCGAATCAATAAACAAAATTTATTTTGACTACTTCATAACAGCAGAAATTTGAAAATTCACGTAATTTCAATTTAATAGTAATTAGCCATGGAATTAAAAACAAGAGATGAACAAATGCGTAACGTTTCATAAGTCAATGTCAAAATAAATTGTCAAAATCATTTTTACGTACTAAATATTTATTTTCTAAATAAAAATTTGATAATAATAAGGCAAAATATTTTTTCGATTTATTATTTAAGAATAATAAAATAATAAACTCGATAAAATATTTACGGTAGGTTGTTATTAAATATTTAACAAAATAATTAATGTAACATAAATTAAATTCAATAAAAACATCAACAAACTAAATATTCTTAAATTGTTCAAATAGTCCACCGTTTTGAGCTAAACAATAACCTAATCGGTTGTAGAAGCTTTCTCGAGCATTCCTTAATTGTCGATTATTTATTTTCTGGCATTTTTGTAATATAGCAATTTTAAGTTCTTCTAAATTCTAGTATCTTCTCTTATAAACATAAGATTTTAAATCACTCCATAATAAAAAATCGCACGGATTTAAATCTTGCGACCGTGCTGGCCAGTTAACTGGTCCATTTTGTCCTATCCAGCTTTCAGGAAATACATAGTGTAGATATTCCACAACTTCTGTAGTGCTATGTGCAGGGCAGCCATCATGCTGGAACCACACATTTTCTTTGTTTGTTTCAACAATTTGTGGTCCAACCGCATTAATTAATAAATTCAAATATGATGCTGAATTTATTCGTTGGATGAAGAATGGGCCAATGATTTTATCACCAAAAATTTCTGCCCACACATTGACAGAATGACGATATTGTGTCCTCGATTCTACAATATTATGTGGATTATTTTGTGACCAGTACCGATAATTATGACAGTTTGGTTCGCCATTCATGATAAATGTGCATTCATCTGTGAATAAAATACTACTTAAAAATTCGGCTAAACCGTAGTTGACGGACAATCCAGAAGTAGGCCGCAGGACGCTAGGGACTTCTGGGGAAAACGGCAGTTCGAACGGTACAATTTCGACATACGAAGCAAGCGGTTTGTTACTTTTTACCATAAAAATACGTTCTATACTAGGTCAGGCATGGTTAGTGGTGTTTATTATTTAAAGAAAAACATCCGACTTTGCTAAGAAACGTTTTTAAATTATCTTGACATTCAAATTTGCCGTTTTTACCATAAAAATACGTTCTATACTAGGTCAGGCATGGTTAGTGATGTTTATTATTTTTTTGATGTGGCTTTCGTCTGGGGCCCGCAACAAGAAAAGGCATTCACCCACTTCAAAGAAATTCTAACTTCAGCTCCTACATTAGCTCGTTACGATCCTTCGAGGAAGACTATCGTTACGGCTGATGCATCAACTTTTGGGATTGGAGGAGCGCTACTTCAAGAGCAGGAAGATGGCAGCCTGAAACCTATCGCATACACATCGCGCCTACTCACGGAGACCGAAAGGCGGTATGCACAAATTGAGAAGAAAGCACTCGCTATCACGTACACATGTGAGAAGTTTTCTGATTACATAACGGGCATCAAGGTCGAACTAGAGACGGACCACAAGCCATTAATCCCTATTCTCACGACTAAAGCATTGCGTGACCTGTCTCCGAGACTGCAAAGATATCGCATTCGACTCATGCGATTCGACTATACGGTGGTTCACGTTCCAGGTAAGGAATTGGTGACTGCTGATGCACTGTAGAGCCAACCACTCGCACAGTCCGCCTCCACTTTACTGGAAGAAGAAGTAGAGGCTCATGTCATTGGCACAATTACACACGTCCCGGTGTCACACTGAAATTATCGTCAATCAAAAGGAGGATCCGAAACTCGCTGCTCTAAGGATCTACATCTGCAATGGCTGGCCGGACAGGGAGGTTTTGCCTGACAACCTGAAGACCTATTGGGAGAAGAGATGGGACATCACCTGCCAGAACGACCTACTACTCTACGAATCAAAGATACTCATCCCGCAGAAGATGCGCCCAGAGATGCTGCAGAAGGTTCATGAAGGACACTTCGGGGTCAGCAAATGCCGCGCACGAGCTAGCCAATTTATATGGTGGCCTGGCATGTCGGCCCAGATATCAAAAATCGTAGACCAATGCGAAGTCTGCGCACAGTACAGGACCAATCGTCACGAGCCACTTATTCAAATTGAGGCAGCTAGTCGCCCGTGGCAAAAAGTCGGGATGGATCTGTTCAAGGGGAAGAATGACTGGTACTTAATTATTATCGACCGATATTCTTGCTACCCAGAGATTGAAAAGGTACCCAACATGAGGATGGAGACGATCATCGGCAAAATGTCCGGGATATTTGCAAGGCAAGGAGTTCCTGAAGAAGTACTTACCGACAATGGGACACAAATCCATCCGTTCCATGAATCCAAGATTTTCGACTATTTCCAGAAGTCGTATGGATTCCGCCTGATTACAAGAAGTCCGATGTATCCACAATCAAACGGACTAGCGGAAGCAGGCGTCAAGATTGTGAAGAGAATTTTCCTGAAGGAAAAAGACCCGTACAAAGGTCTGCTCAGTTATAGAAACACTCCGTTGGAAAATGGATTCTCGCCAGCAGAGTTATCCATGAGCCGAAAGCTAAATGACTCTCTTCCCACCACGCCGAAAAACCTCGAACCAAGAGTGGTCAACAAGGAAGTAGTAAACCAGAAGGAAGACCACCGACGCGAACGGATCGAGAGAGATTACAACGCTGCGAGAGAAGTGAGACAACTTACAGAGCTCGTTCCGAGAACCAGAGTCTTCATCAAGGACAAACAAAAATTCGGCACTGTCATACAGAAAGCCGATTAACCTCGGTCATATATTATTCAGACCGACACCAATAAACTCCGTCGAAACAGGCACACGGTTTTCCCCGTCCAACAGGAAACCGAATGCGCACCAGAGGAAAGCTCGGCGACGCTTGGACAGTCCGAAGATACAGCACCCGTACCTGAGCGGACTTCCGATGGCTACCGAACGCGATCCGATCGATGTTCGAAACCTCCACAACGTCTCATCTTGTAGCTTTGAAGGGGAGATGTTGTATGAGGCGTCACCATGGAGATCTGTATCTAAGAAACAGTCTGTTGTTTGGATGTTTTTGGGTTGGAATTAATTATTATTATGATTGACAGTTTTGTATTTTGAGTTTAATAATAAACGCAGTAAACACACAGGGTCTACCCATCATTTACAACAGTATTACATATGGAAAGTAGAAGAAGAGAAGAAAGATAGAAAATAAAACATTTACATAATTTGACTAGTTAAACCAGAGGTCTTTAAAAATGTTTAAATCTTTTTTAACATGTCTCCATCATTTGACAAGATGACTGATAATTTATCATCAATTTGACAATTTTGCCTTTCCTGACGATATTTTGTACAATTTAGGAGAATATGGAGAACCGTTAATTTAGTGTTACATTCTTCACACATAGGCACTGGTTGACGTAACAATAAATACAGATGTGTTGCTTTTATGTGACCTATGCACAACCTTGTAATAGCGACTTGATCTTTGCGCTTCAATATAATTGGGGTACTCCAATTGTCCACCGTATTTTTAATCTTATAAAGTTTATCATTACTCTTATTCCAGTCTAGTTGCCATAGCGAAAACCATATCATCAGATCTTACAGCATATCTTGTAGTATATTGTCGATTAGCACCCTCACGTGCTGCTTTGTTAGCAATCAGATTTTTATTTATGCCCACATGTCCAGGTACCCACATAAAAGTGATTTGAACATTTCGTTCATTCAGTTGGCAAATTACTCTATGTATTTCTTGTACAAGAGGATCATTATTAAAACAATTTGATATACTCAAAATAGCTCCAAGAGAGTCAGAACACAGTGTTGGATTGCAAAGAGAATTGCGTACAGTTTTGCACTGAAAACAGAACAAGTTGGTGATAAGGAGAAACTAAATTCTTCATCTCTAAAGATGAAAGAACATCCAGTTCCAACATTGGTTTTTGATCCATCCGTGTAAATGAATACAGAGTTTGTATATTTATTCATTAATAAGTAAAACTCGTGGACATAAAGAGAGTGAGGGGTATCATTTTTCTTAAATCTGGTTAATCTCAAATCAGTCTTAATATCAGGGAGACACCAATTTGGTGTTTGTGATATAACCTGTGGCAATATATCATCCAAATTAAACACAAGTTTAACAGCCAAAGGACAAAGTGAAGTAGTGCTATTATAAAACAGATCAGCACAATGATCATCTTGGAAAAGAATATGAAATAAAAAATGCCAAGGTTTTGACATCATTCGTGCAGTATATCTCATATGCTGTCGAATTCTACGTAAATAAAGCGGAGGTAAACCAGATTCACAATATAAACTATTTATAGGACTTGTACGAAATGCACCTATTGCTAACCGAATGCCAGCATTATGAATAGCATCTAAACGCTTAAGATGAGACTGATTAGCTGTACTAAGTACTACAGAGCCATAATCAAGTTTTGACAGTACAAAAGAAGAATAAAGACGAATAAGGCAATCTCGATCTGCTCCCCATTTTGTACTAATTAAGCATTTAATCGCATTTATGACTTTGCGACATTCTGCAGCAAGTTGTAAAATGTGCTGTTTCCAAGTTAAATATGGATCAAGAATTAGACCCAGAAATTTAACTTTATTTGTACACTGAATAGGAGTACTATATAAAATAAGAGAAGGATTATTATGTGGTGTACGCCATCGACAGAAATCAATACATTTAGTTTTCTCTACAGAAAATCTAAATCCCCTAGTTGTTGCTACATCACAAACAGAGTTAATAGCATTTTGAATGCGAAACTCACACTCAGTTATGCTAGAAGCAGAAGTGAAAATAACCAAATCATCAACATAAAAACAATAATGGCTTCTCGCCAAGCTTCTGGATATTCACCAGAATGCCAAAGCATATTGAAATAATTAAGAATGTGAGATTTCATCTCGAATGGTAAATGCTTTAGCATAAGATAAGAAATTCGATCAGCTCCAACAGAAGTATTTTTTGTTTTATTTAAGGCAAAATTAAATTAATTAATTGAAAATGGGCGATTATACAATTCGCTACCGTTAGATGAAAAGTCAAGAGGGACTTCGGAAGAATTTTTTATATTAAGAAAATGTAAAGAATAATTATCAGTACTACTGACAGACTCAACGTGAGTAGCTAGGCATTCAGCAATATCCTCTCGATTAGTGCTCAAAGTATTATCAATACTGAGAATATTTACATAAGAACACTTTCTATATCCATACATATATTTAATTTGTTTCCAAAGTTCATTAGATGGACGATCTGATGAAATAGATGAGACATAATTTCTCCAAGATAAGGGTTTTGCTTCTAAAATAAGACGTCGTGCCTGGGCACGAGCCTTTTTAAATAAAATTTGATTTGCAATAGTTGGATATATCCTATAATATTTAAAAGCCCGTTTTTTTATTAGCTATAGCGCTAGCCACTTGTGAATTCCACCAAGGAACTTTTTTCTTATAAAATTTAGATGAAGATAAAGGAATATTATTCTTTGCAGAGGTTAAAATTGAAATGTTTATGTCAGAAAGTGACATGTTGATATCTGGTGAAATAAGAGGAACGGAAATTTCTTTTGAAAAGTTTTCCCAGTTACCCTGATCAAATCGCCATCTTTGAAGAAAAGACGGTTCGGCATCAGAAAAAGAAGTAGAGATAAGAATGGGAAAATGGTCACTAAAATGTGTATCGTCAAGAACTTTCCAAGATAAATGTGCAGCAAGAGTAGAACATATGGATAAATCAATAGCAGAGAAAGAATTAGATCGAAGATTTGAATAAGTAGCTTCTCCTGTATTCAGAAGAACTACAACATTAGTGTCTAAAAGATTTTCCATAATACGTCCTCGTCCATCTGTTTGGGTTGAGCCCCACAAAAGACTATGAGCATTAAAATCACCTACAAGAAGGAAAGGTGGTTCAAGTTGATAAATAATCTCAATATCATGAACATTCCAATTAAATAAGGGTAAATAGATGTTACAAATTGTTATCTTTCTAGGCAGGAACAATTGAACTGCAACTGCCTGAAGATGAGTTTGAAGGACGTATGAGGTATAAGGTGTAGAGTTATTTATTAAAATTGCAGCACCAGCGTGTGCCCGACAATCATGACGAATAATATTAAATCCTTTAAGAGAAAATGTTTCATTAGGTTTAAAATGAGTCTCTTGAATGCACACACAATTAGGGTTAAGCTCAGCCAGCAAAAGTTGAAGTTCAGGAAGGTGGTTGACTATACCATTACAGTTCCATTGTAGAAATATTAAGAAAGTAAGGTATATAAAAGAATAAATGCTAAAAAATTAGCTGAAAATAAATAATAAGTTAAAAAGATTATTAGGAATTGGAGGGTTTAGAGTTGAGTTTTCTACTCCTACCCTTAATCCAACCCCTTTTTGATTTCCTTTCCGTTTGGCATACACCATTATCCTCTAATGAGGGAATACTTGTACCGTCAGATTCGTCATTTGAATCGGATATAATATTATTTTGTTCTGAAATATTATTTTTATTCATTGAGAAGGCGCAACTGTAACATCTTTAGTTTGTTTTACTGGTTCATTTGGTTGTTTATTAAACGAGGCATTGTTTTTTGTGGATTCAGAAATTATTTGTTTAGGTAATAAATTAACAACTGGTGCAATAAGATCTTCAACAATTTTTTTTAATTCTGGTAATATTAATGAGCATATTTCAGACATATTAACGGCAGGTGATAATGGTTTAGCAGTAACTTTAGCATAAGAAGAGGAAGATAATGAAGTTACAAAACCAGGGTTATTTTTTAAGACATATTGCCGGGCTTCCGGAAAACTACATTTATTTTGGGCTTTATATTCCAAAAAGGCAAACTGAAACTTATATTTTGGACTAAACTTAGATGATGATAAATGGTCACCGTTACAATTTACACATTTAATATTAAAACATTCTGCACCTTCATGTGGAACATTGCCACAAACACAAATCTTACTTTCCGAGCATTTTAAAGTTGAATGTTCAAATTTCTGACAGTTAAAGCAACGTAATGGATTGGGCACATACAACCGAACAGGTAACCGATACATAGCAGCATAAATATATGTAGGAAGATAATTTTTTGAAAAAGTTAATACAATAGAAGAGGTATTTTCAACTATACCATTTCTTTTCGAGGTAATGCGACGAACTTCAATGACACCTTGGTCCTTCAGCTCATCTTTAATTTCATCGAGTGTTACATTTAACAAGTCTTTGCAATAAATAATACCCTTGCATACATTTAAAGTTTGATGTGCAAAAACCGAAACATCATATTCCCCGAACTTAGTTAAATTTTTTAATTTAGTAGCTTGTTTGCTGTTTAAAACTTCGATCAATAAACCATTACGAATTTTGTTGATACTTTTAACATCTCCAATAATGTTTTTAATTAATTTTGATATTAAAAAGGGATTCGTTTTTGAAAAATCATCAACAGTGCGTTTAATAACATAAAACTTTGGCTCATTATCTTCATTAATATTAATTTGATTATTCAATGCAAAATCAGCTTTTCGTTTTTTAGGAAATACATCCTCAATTGAGGACATTTTAAAATTAATTGAGGGCCAAAGCCCTCAATAAGATGTACCTGTGAAAAAACAACAAATATATAAAACGAAATTATAATACTAATAATCTGGAAAAAATAATAATCAGAAATGAAAACAACAATTAATTATTAAAGAACCAGACACTTATAATTAAATTACAAATTACGAAAATAAAAATAATAATTAAGGGGCCGAAGCCCCACAATTAAAGGATTCCAGAAAGAAAAGGTAAATGGAACGAACTTATATCAACAAGAGGAGAAGAACGCAGTTTGCTTGGCGTAACCAAGAGATGAAGCTGTTTACTATGAAGATTGTTGATAAACAAACAGACGATCAAACAAGCAATAGAACTGTCAAAATCAAACGAAAGAAACGAAAAATGATAATAAAAACTTATTTTCCACCAAAACAAACTATCACAAATGGAGGAAAAACACTTTATCCACCCACGAAACACAAATTCAACACAAAATTCGCCGAAATTACCACCAAAAATCAACGAATTTGAAGCAGCACTTTTCACGACGTTCACTATCTAACTTCGTAACCAAGGCGATTAAACTCTTAATTAATATCACATTTATTTTGTTATTTATTGACTCTGATGATTTTAAGAGAATTGGCAATAAACATTTCGGTCATTTTTCCGGTTCCAGGTAGAGTAAAATTATAAATATTAGTGTCAAAGATGTACAAATATTTCCTTGATAATAAAACTGTTTTGATGTACGAAGCCAACAGTTGATCAATTCAAAAATAGCATTGACAGCGCTATGGTGCGGCTTTAAATGTAGACATATACAAGTATGCAATGTTGTACATTACTTTCTAATTATATTATATATATAGTAATTATATTATATTATATATATATATATATATATATATATATATATATATATATATATATATATATATATATAAATTAAGTTTCGATCTACGCAAGTTGACTTTTTTAAAATAATTTATTTTACTATTAGCAACGATGTTGCTTGGTACAAGGTTGATTCTAAACTAACTTACAATATCTTACGAGAGACTAAGCACAAACAACTACTCAGCATGCACATGATACCTACAGATAAATATTATACTACTAAGCATTATTATAGGGGAGCTACGGCAATATATCTCCTCCCTTCTTAAAATTGAGTCCCTTATGGAAGGCGAATATCTTCGTTTGGGGATGAGACCTTGGTTATGTGCTGGATCCTCTTGTTTCTTACATATTAGAGTCCATAATATAATATTAAAGTTAAAAGTCCAATATAGGGTAAAATTGTCTAAATTTTTATCTTTGAACAACACTTCACAATTATTTTCTTTAATGAGATACACACCACTTAGAACTTTCACTTCTGCGTCTTGTGGGCAGTTAAACTTGAGTTTTTCTTCTTGGGGGATTTGACGTTCGCATACGGGATTGTAGTGGGTTTGAATTTTATTGGGACACTGATATGTTTTACCTTTAGTACAAATGTCATCTAGAGGTTTAATTTTGTTATTCTCGGATTTTAATAAGTATTTTACATCGGGGATAATTGTTACAAATTCTGATTCCAGTTTTGTGGGTTAAAATGCAGATAATAGAGTTCGAATTGCTTTTCGAAATTTATTGGTAATGATATGAAGTAATTTATTTGCAATTGTGATATTTTACAATTAATTGTTATTACTGATTATACTGGGGTACATAGTTTTTAGTTTGCAGAAAGTTACGGAATTTTAGATATCTTGGAATATGTTTAAAATTATATTACATAAAATTATTAATTGGTTGTATAAGTCTTTGTCCATTAGTATGCTGTCAAGATCAATTTTATTCTCTATCAAGTTATGTAAATTTTGAATTTTAGTTTTAATAATAGTTCGTTATGTTCTAAATGAAAAATGTCCGAATATTCATATAATAATTTGGTTATAGCTAATTTTTCCTCGTCATTCATATGATCTGTAAGAAATTTTGATATATCAAGTTTATTTTTCTCTATTTGTAATAAATTTAGATTAGGGGTAGGACTGGAATATGATACATAATTGTCGAATAACTCTATGTTTAATGGTTTTAGTATGTTCAGTGATATTTTTAAGTCTGTCGGATTCGTTATAGTACATAGCGCTTCATGATTTTTAGCCTTCGTGACACATTCCGGTATTATTAAATTATATGTTTTGATTTCAGGAATGACTATATTTCCTGATTTTATATTTACTTTTACTTTGATAACCTTTTCGGATTGGGGTTCCAAAACGATTTTATTCATAACAGAGATATTATTTGAATTTACTTTATTGTTATTACTTGGCTGGAGATAATGAATCTGTATTTTTGAATTTGGAGTTATTAATAGATCGTTACTTACATCGATAACAATTTTTAATAGTTTTAGATTGTCTATTCCTAATAGTAAATCAAACTTATCATGGAAATTAAATAAGTGATACTTTAGACAAGAGTTATTATTTTGTTTCGTATTAAAAAGTTTTGAAATGGGCATCAGAGTACTAAATTGTTCTACGGAGGTGCCGTGTGCTGTAGAGTTTTGGAATGGATCTTTAAAAATAGATTTTTTTAAATATTTACGTGCAATATCAGGTTTCACGAAAGACTTTGTGCTACCTGTGATTATTTTCTGGCAGTAGTATGAAGGGTAATTTATTTTTATTATTCGTTAAATTTAGTAATTCTATTTTTGGAAGGTTTCCGAGGCGATTTCGCATAAAAAATCATCCGATTCGGTGTTTGTGTCTGCGGGGAATTCGATGTTAGGTTCAGTTGGTTGTTCGTACGTGTTATCTGAGTACGTGTCATTTTCATACTCGACTGTTTCGCTATCTATGTTATACAATTCTTCAGAGATTACGTTTTGTTGGGGTCTAAAATTTTGGTAACCGTGAGATGGTCCTGGTCGTGGTTGATATGTGTTATTTGTGGATATACTCATGGGTGTTGGTTTTGAAAATCGTTGACTGAAATTTGGATTTTGTGTGGTAGTTTTGCTTTTGTTACCTTGAAAGTTTTGATTGAAATTTCTATTAAATGGTCTATTTAAGTTAGGTGCGTAATTTGTTAGATATAATGGTTTCTGATGAAATTTTTGTGTTTGGTTAATTTTTGGAACGATTTTCTGTGTGTTGTTTTGTGGTTTGAAATTTGTAGTCGACGGGTTATCGAACTGGAAATCGTTAGTTAACATGCTTAATGCAGAATTTAAATTTTCGGGATTTTTAGCCCTCATAAGTTGTCCGATTGGTTCTTTAAGTCCTCTTAATAATATACGTAAGGCATAATTTTAAAAATAACGAGATAAAAGTGCAGCTTCGTTAGCTTCGCTAGGATCTGAATGAGTTTTAATATAAGATATTTGAAGATTTAATAAATGTTGTAACTTGTTATAAAAATCAAAAGGTGTTTCGTTATACGACTGTTTTAATTCAGTCATTTCCATGGCTAGTGTATATGTATCGCGTTTGTCGGCGTACGTGTTTGTTAGAGCAGTTTTTAAATCTTTAAAGTTTGAAATGGTACAGCTCGCGATATTAATTGCGGCTTCACCTTTTATCTTTGACAGTATAGTGGATATTAGGTATTCATTTTGAAAGTCCGTTGGATCTGCTAAGTTATAAAATTTAGTTACCAATTTCTGACATATTTCAAGAAATCTGGGTAAAAGTTCGCGTTCCCCATGGAATTCGGGGATCATATCGAGGTATTCTCGTTTTAATGTTGGCATGGCCATTCTTGTTTGATTAAAATTAAATATGGGATTTCTAATTAATGAATTTGAGACTACGTTATTAGTCAAAATTTTTGGAAACAGTTCCCTTTCAGAACTGGAGTCAGAATCAGAGCTTGTATCCGAATTAATTATGATTTTAGAACCTCTAAAAGACATAAGGTACTTACAGCAGAATCAGTGTCTTCATGTGCGTTGAAGATTTTGACCCGTGCGAAGTTGAGACGTTCCGATGTTCCCTCGGACTGCTCGTGATGCCTTCGAAGTTTACGTGGGTGTCGTGTGTCCGATGTTCTCTCGGCCACGGTAGACGGTGCTGCGCTGCGTGCGAAGTTGAGACGTTCCGATATACCTGCAGATAAATATTATACTACTAAGCATTATTATAGGGGAGCTACGGCAATATAACTTATATATATATATATATATATATATATATATATATATATATATATATATATATATATATATATATATATATATATAGTAATTATATTATATATAGTATCAGTTTAATCTTGAAATTTTTCCCACGTCACTACAAACTTTCTATTATTAAATTAAACAATTTAAAAGTAAAGTAGGTTTAGATAAAGAATTAATTAACAAAATGATGTAAATATTTTTATGAAATTCGATGTATAAGTAGGATAGTTTGAAAAAATATATTTTCATTAAAAATTTATTTGTACTGTTTTCAGTTGTAATAACATTTTTATTACTATCCCTGAAGTCATATAAAGAGTAATATCCTTCTCCATACATTATTGTTAATATATAGTTGTTAATCTGCTTTAATTTCGAAAATGTGCTGCTTCTTTCAGCCGCGTAGAATTTATAATACGAAATATTGTATTCTTCTTTTCCCATTTACAAGAATAACAAAAAAGTATAAAATCTGACCTTACTTATTAGTATATTATGTTCTCAAACATGTAATATTATCTGTTGAAAAAATATTTTGTTTATTTTGAATTAGTAGTTAACATTTATAACGTTATATATGAATATATATTGATGCCTAATAACACCTATCGATAATTAATTGTGGTAATTAATAAGGATAAGAAACATATTAGCAAATAACTAATGATGCTATAAACCGAAATACTTTGCCATTAATTTTAGATCAAGATTAGTGTTAATCCTCTATACTGGGGTAAAAGTATCGAAAACGACTAAAGATATAACAGGAAAAAAATGAGATAATAAATCTTTAAACGGTGATCAGACACAAGAAGGCGCTGAATCCTGAATAAAGCTACATCAAATTGGATTACCAACTCTGGAAATATGAAATTAATGGAGCACATTTCCATCTTTATTTGGTTGATGATTTATAGACATATGCAATAGGAATTGAATAATATTTTTAAATAATGGATATTTAATTAGAGAAAGAGTGATTGAATGGTATATTTTTATGCCAAACATCACTATATAGAAAGTGTACAAATTTGGAAACAAATAATAATTTTAAAATAAAATACTTTATATTTCAGAAAATAGTTTTTTGTCATATGACATGACTGAAAGTACCGTTATTTGTTCAACTAGACACAAATGTAGCAGCCTTACTGCTGTTTCTAGCATATCATAGCCGAGGCACAACTAAAAATATGATTCTAACCTCGACAGTAAATCTGAATTTTTTCGTGTTGAAAACCTATTTCTTTGATGATTGCTTAGAATTATTATTAATTTTGTGATTATTTTAAATATATTTATATATTATCGGCATCATTGTAGTTATCATGTTATATGGGAATGCTATCTAAGAATTTAACGTTTATAATTTCATATCATTCTACATGATGCAAATGTTGTAAGAAGTATTAATAAAATTTTCAATATAAATGGAAAACGACGAAGGAATGATTAATGAAGCAGCATTTGATGTAATTAAATTTATTAAATTAAATCATAAATGCTAAATGTTAAATTTGTTGTTTATTCACAGCAACGTTTTTACTGCCTAGGCTGTAAAAGTGCACTTTGTAATTTGTCAAATTTCAATAGGCAGAAAATTATTTTTCCCATGGTTCATAGATTCTATGACATCAAAATAGTCACAAAAATAATAATTTTTAACTTGCCATGTCGTTACTTATAATGAAAACGTGAAAAATATAATTGTATAGATTCGAAGTGAAATCTTGTAAATAACTAGAGATGGGCGAATATCAAATTTCTGGAATTCGAATATCGAATACGAATATTAATCAGATCTCGAATATTCGAGGTACTCGAATATTCAAATACTCTTAAAAGTTAATATATTTATTATTAATAATTATTTAATTATGTCCTTTTCATTATTTGAATGAAATTGTTAAGAAACAGACGAAAACATCAAATTTAAGGTGAAACGTACGGGCTGATGTTGGCGAAAAACAAATTTGAAATATGGTACGTCTTCATGGTTTTGAAACAAAATATCTTTGTTATTAATAACTTGAAAGTATTGTAATAGCTTTAAGTTTATGTACAAATGATAAAGAAAAACATAGTCAAAAATTGAGGTCAGCATATGGCGCGATATTCGAGGCATTCGAATGTTCGCTATACTGACGTTAATATTCAAAAATCTCGAATATCGAATAATGTCAATATTCGCGGCATTCGACTATTCGCGGATGATATTCGCCCGTCTCTATAAATAACGTAATGAATATCTATCCGGAACAGTTTGTGAATTAAGAAGGACATATAATTCCCATTTCAAGCATTGAATTGAATTAATTCTTTGCGATTAATAATTTGTCTAGATGTAAACGGGGCGGGTTGACAGTACGTTTAATGTCACGTTGAAAATTAATGTTTATATTTAAATTTTGATTTTTTGACAGTATGTTATGTAAATTTGAAAATAATGAAGTATGTGGATAATTAGTAATGTTGTTAATATTATTTGTTTGAGATAATTCAATAATGCGTTTTGAAGGAAAATGAATCAAAAGCATGAAATGTGTTTAAAAATCGGCACCGAGAATTGAATGTTGCACGTCGGCAATGATGAACTTCCAAGTAAAATTATTTGATAAGCCAACGTTTAATTTAATTGTCTTAAAACCGTAAGTTCTGATTTTGAGAAACTTTAATAACACTCACCTGGGCACCACTGTTAACTAAAAAACGATGTCCCGTAAACTTGTCTTAGCTGAATTTGTGTAAAAAGTGTTACTAGAAATAGATGGAATTAAATTAGAATTTTTAAAGGATGTGTAATTTGTAGGAGTTGATAGCACCTCAGTCTCTGTAATTAAAGGAGGACCAGAACACGGAGAAATGCATTCTCTAGCTCTTCTTCCAAAAGTAAGATGATACCAACAGAATTCTGAAGATGAGTTTTTTAAAGACTTTTATTGATGTTTCAGATCTTGAACTTCGTGGATTAATTTTACCAAGGTTGAACAATTGTCTGATATTAGAGATACAGATAGTTGTGAAATACTAAGTAGCTTATCTGCAATTACAGCTTTTTGTTCCAAAGTATTATTTGTCATTGACGATAATATTCATTGTATGTTAACTGGTACTTTTTGAACGATGAGTTCTTCGAATATTGCCTCATTCAGTAATATTTGATCAATTGTCTGAAAAATCTCATTAATTGAGTAGGTTTTCTATCTTCGAGGTGAGAATGATTGAATAATTGCTGAAGTTTTTCCATTTCGGTGTGGTCAGTTCATTGAACTAAAACATCTTTTATTGTTATATAAGGAAGGAGAATGGGAGGAGCAACTATATCTCTGACCTTGTTTGCATACTGATGTGTGAGAACATCGATATTCTTGCCAAATTTAGTGAATTATGAAAAAACTTTGCGAGCAGTGAAAATTGCTTCAACTTGTCCAAACCATAATTCTGGGTCTGCGGGCCAATATTCTGGAATCTTGAAAGAACCGGTTAAAGCCGAAACTTCAGCGGAACCATCGTTAGTAGAGATTGGAGACAAATGATTATCAGCTTCTGTCATACTGATAATAGAAAGTAGATGCTACTGCCGGGTTGAGTGTTCGAGCGGTGTTGTTGTTCTTGCGTGTTCCCAGATAAAATACAAAATTTATTTACTATCTCGATACTCTTTTTTCAGTGAAAAATTTTTTTACTGACAAATATAGAAGTGAATACAATCAATCACTCACATTGCCAATATAAAGAAGAAAACAAAACAAAACATTAAATCCTAAAAATGAAGTTAGTACTGTTGTTTAATAGTTATAAACCTAATTTTGACATGTCAAGGTTAGGTAAAATAGTTAACATCAACAAACGGAGTCTCCAGTGTAAAACTTCGTACAATATTAAATATTAAAAAGAGTAAATTAATATTTTTTATATTTTATATTTCAGTGAAAAATTTCTTATATGACAGATCAATCAATAACTATTGTAACATAATAAAAAAATAAAACAACTGTAGTTAATTAAACATATCAAATAAATATTTTATTTTACAAAATAACGAATCACACCATATCTTTGGTTGTTCGCAAATTTTTGGCATCCACGCAAACAAATGTTCTTCCATATCCTCCTTACTCCTAGACCTCGCTCCTTGCTACTTTTTCGTCTTCCCGAAAGGAAAGTACATATCTAAATTGAAAAATAAAATAACTTTTTATATAAATACAATACGTAACATATTAAAGAACTAGATTAGCCATCGTTCTTTGCATTATTGTCAGTATAATCATTTTCGTGAGCAGTTACCTCATCTGATACTAAAGTTTCATAGTGGGATAGATTCGCCAATGGAAGCTTCATTACATTATCATATTTAGATTTTTGAAAGTTAAATTATATCTGGGCATTCCTCTGGTAGCTCTTTGTATTACAAATGTCGAGAATATTAGAAAATTGCTTGATTTACCCAATTGATTTCATTTTTGTCTTCTTCGAAATACTCGATAACTTTATATTGGGAAACTGTGGAATTTTATCTCACTTTATTTCTTATATCTTGGGTAACTGGGATTGTAACAAAATATGTCATACGATTTTTTCTGACTTTCTTTTTTTTAGTATATATAAAGGTAGTTGATTAAATAATGACTTTTATTTGTGCCGCGCAGTTGTATGAAAACAAATACACTATTTTTCCCTTTTTTTCAACAATATGCTCAAAGAAGTGGTCTAAAAAACTTATTGTCTCGATAGATGTTTATCAAGTTGTTATTTCGTCGTACATATAAAAATAAATTTTCAACTTTTTGACGAATGAATAAAATAGTTATTTGTGTATTAAGAGCCTAAAGTGATTCTTTGTTACTCGAACACGGTAATTGCAGCGCGAGCCTTCGGCTCGCGCTGCAATAGTGTAAGAGGAACAAAGACACTTTATGCTCGTGATACACACATAATTTTTTCTACGATTGCATCTTAAAATTATTTAAAAACGTATACGTACTGAAAATAAATTCGTTCTGTCAACTGTCAATATGACAAGTTTCTGTTTTGTTTGTATCCCTGGTAACGCGCATTTATAATCTTTTTCGCGCATTGCCATTGGAAACGCGCGTATTTAACGTCTTTTTCGCGCGTTGCCATTGGAGACGCGCAAAAAAGATATTTTTCGATAGTTCCACAGAAAACGTCAACTTTACGATGACAAATGAGAGCGTAATTGTCAACTTTTCATAGCAATCGTAGAAAAAAGTAATATTTCAGAAGCTGACGCAAGCAGAATGCATTTTCAGCAAGCACTATTGGTAAGAGTGCATTTTGTTGATGATCAAATCATGAAGTTTCAATTTTAGCTTTCTTCAAAAAAGATCTGAGCTTTTGTATGATGGATTTATGTTTGTTTTTATAATTGTTTTTATTTCATCTCTAAACAGAAAATCTTTGAACCGGATCTCAATTTTGTCGCAAACTTTGTATGTATCCGATCTTATATGACCAAAGATTAAATTAAAGTTTATTTTGAGGTACCGAAATAAAAATCATAGCTAACTTGAAATTTGTACCTTTCTTGTTTGAAATGCCATTTTGCATAAATATTTGGCTCATATTTGTATAGGTAGAGCTCGTACATTTTTATTGCTTTATTCCGTTGATAAGTAATACTTTTGTGTGAACTTTTTCATGGAAAACATTTGAAATGACCGTCTATTGCTGAACTATTTCTTTCGGAAATGTATTCGGAATATTATTATGTTTACCATGCAAATCAGAGAGAACTGTAGTAGTATTATTTTGCGACACATTTACTCCAAGTCGTTTAACATGCATCGCAACACATTCTTTTTAGTAAATTCTCTCTTGGAAGGAGCTAATTTGAATCTAAAATAGTTCATCTAATTTATTTGCGGTTTAAATTTCTGTTTCTATTATATATTTGTGTGTATGTGTTTATACATTTTTGCTTTTGTTCTTGTGTTTTGATTTCATATTTCAGTAAACTTCGCTGCACTCTTTATGATTTATTTGACTTATCTGATATAAGTCCAACGAGATAAGTATCTTGCAGAAGTTACTCATCAATTTTGTTAAAATTAACTAATATTAAAGCACGATTTTCTTCAGTATTTTTTTTTAAGCATTTCCATTTATATCCACAATCACTTTTTGTAGTCCTTGCTGGATTTGGTTTGTTGCTTAAAATTAAATGTACTATCTCTTTCGCACAACGTGTTTTTCTCATATTCCTCTTCTAACCAATTTTTCTCTACTTACTTTTCTCTATTTTACAGTAACATGAGCAGTTTCATCTTCAACTTCTCTATGTGGTTGACACGGTTCGTTAATTTCACCAGAATCTCCTTTATATGGATCATTATCATTGTATAAATAAATCACTCACGGAAAAGCACAACACGATTTATAAAAAAAAAACTAAATTAAGTTATGTGCTATCTACAAGTAAACAACAAATAGATCAATGGAATCGTTTGGAGAAAAATGAGGGTATATGTTTCAGATACATTTGTGTTGCATTAAACAAAAGGAGATATATGTATATATTGTAGCATGATTTTCCACGCAATATTTATAGAAGATTCGTTGTTGCACCAACCGATAGAGCGTTTTTTTTTAATAACTGCAGTTAACTCATTTTTTTTTAAACACATATACCTTGCTACAAGGTCTTCAGTTCTTACCTCAGGTGGTTTATAATCCCCGTTATATACATACATACTTACATACATAACATCACGCTATATCCCATTAAATGGGGTAGCACGAACCCCTGAAACATTCACAGATCATCCACTAAAAGATTAATTAAAAAATCAGTTCACGTCAACATTCTCATTCTGACACACGATACTCGTTTCAACCACATTGACACTTCCTTCATACGAGCTCTTTCCTCCCTCACAACCAAAATCCATCATCACGCAACAAATCTTCATTCACATCCATCCATTTACTCCTGTACACCTGTTTCATAAATCTTCACTTATGCCTACTTCTATAACAACGAATCTATAAAGAAATGAAGGCAGCATCGCCTGCGCTTGTTTAAACATAAATTTAAAACAATTGCAGTTAGACACTGTATAGTAAAAACTGAAAATGAAGAAAAAAGATGAGGAAGGAAGGGAGTACCTTCCTGCGCTTGATTTTGAAACTGAATTCCACACAATTGCAGTTGGACACTATAGTAAAAACAGAAAATAAATAAAAAAAGATAAGAAAGGAAGGGAGCATCTAACTGCGCTTGTTTTTGAACTTCACACAATTGTAGGTAAACACTCGAAAAATCTAACCAATTAATCTAAAATCAAGAATCATACGCTTGTCCTTATTCATCATATTTATCTCGCAATTAATTTTCGCCAAACATTCCTATCCTGACACACCACTTTTACTTCAACCACATTTATAATTCCTTTCATACAAGCTCGGAATCTTTCGGTCACACAACAACCCTTCAATCATATTTATCCATTGGTTCCTAGGGCTTCCTCGCACACTTTCACCCTCAATTTCACCATCATACACCAATCTGTCATTCGACATACGTTCCACATGACCAAACCATCTCAACTGACTCTTCTTAAAACATTCTTCCCAATCTCACATTCATCATACACCAATGTATTCCGGACACGATCTCTTCTAGTATATCCACACACACCCCGCAAATACCACATTTCCACAGCAGTTATACGCCATTCATGTTTCTTCATCCGTACCCATTATTCACTACCATATATCAACGTAGGCACTAACACAACATTATAGACAGCCAACCAAGCATCTCTGGATACGTTAACGTTCCGAGTCAAGGTTCCCAGAGCAACCAATATCTTGCATCCAGCAGATACTCTTTTTTAAATCTCACAATCAATACGTCCATCCCTCGCAAACACACTCCCCAAGTATATATATATATATATATATACCGGGTGTCTGTTTTAAAAGTGTATACAGGGTGTTTCAGGACTAGTGTAACAAACTTTAACAGCTTATTCCTGAGGTCATTTTGAGCCAAAAATGTCATATGGACATAGTTCCTATTCCTTCTAGTTACCAAAATACAAAAGGTTGAAGTTCTATAAATAACATGAAATTTTAAAATATTTGTAATCAAGATACTTTCGGAAAACAATAGATTTATTGAAAAGTCATACCTTATTTGTCTAAATTAAAAAAATGTTGTACTTGTGATTGTATTTTTGTTTCATAATGGATGGTTATAGTATTGCTGAATATGCAGATATGATTTTTATTTATGGATTATGTAATGGTAATGCCCGTTATGCGTCCAGAGAATACCAAGACAAATATCCAAATAGACGCTAACCTTCCCATCGCCTATTTACGCGCATTTTTCAGCGTCTACGTGAAACTAGATCAACAACTGTACGGGGAGGTGTACAAAATTATTGCATTGGTGTTAATAACAACGTTGAAGATTGATGCTGTTCTCGATAATCCTGAAATCAGCACAAGAAGCATCGCTGCTCAATTACAAATGTCTCACAGCACTGTTTGGCGGATATGAAACCGTGAGGAATTACATCCCTATCACTTTCAACGAGTTCAAGCACTCAACCCGGAGTCTATGGTCCTCGTTTAGAATTTTGTCACAGGTTTCTCTGTCAAAATTTAAATGATCCTGACTTTATTTCCAAAGTGTATAATACCTATAATATTTGTATAAAAATTATTTCTAGTATTTCTCAATTTTCTTATTTTTCTCGAATTGTTTCAGATACAAAAATAAAAACTAATACACCGTTGAAAAGAGAAAAAAATGGCGGTTTTTATTTTAGTAAAATAATTATAGGTTGCTATTTAAAAAATAAAAGTTGATAGTCGTATCTTGTAAACCTGACTTTATAAAAAATATCTACATCTGCCATCAAATAGTATATTTAAAATAGTAAAACTTTCATATGAACCATTTTTTTCTATTACTCATAATAAAAAAGTTAAAGGGGGGGGGGGGGGGCGTCTTCCCAGACTCACCCTGTATATGTTGAATTTTAAATTTCCGCGAGTGTTATTGATGTAACTTGAATTCTTCCGGGTATCTTCTCGCGTTGGTCTGGTTTGGTTCTGAGAAGAACCGTTGTTTAGACGACGTTTCGGCAAGGTCTCACTTGCCATCTTCAGGTCTTGGATTGATTCCGTGTTCTCGATCTGGTGTTAGGTCTTGAACTGACGTTTGTTGGTGATGCAGCAGGCTTATATTTAGTGGTCATAGTTGGATGCTTCACTGAGTTGTTCCGGGTTGTTGGTTCTGGTTGCATGGTTTGGTCTTTCTGCGTCATTGATTCCGTTGCTGGTGTAGTATTCGGTGTATGCTTTTTTACCTTTTGTGCCAATTTGTTGAGTGCTGGTTTCCATGTGGGTGGTAATCTTCGTGTGTCGTCCCTTGTATTCAGGTTATTTGGTCGTTTTTCGATTTCTATGGCTTCTCTGATGATTCTTTTAGTTGTGTGTCCGATGCTAGCTATCATCCTTGTGTTCTTGAAATCGATCGTATGTGATGTAGTTTTCACGTGCTGAGCCAGAGCTGAGGTTTTCTCGTCTTTTTTCACAGAGTTTTGATGTTCGTTTCTTCTGATGTTGATTCTTCTGTTAGTTTGACCGATGTAGGTATTGTCACAGTCTTGACAAGGAATTTCGTACACTCCTTGGCTCTCCAGGTTGATCTTGGTCTTCGGAATGGCAGAATCGTATTAATTTTCCTATCTGTGGTGAAGATGGTCTTGATTTCGTTTTTCTTCAGTACTCTGCTTATTTTGTCGGTAGTGACTTTAACGTATGGAGGTAGGCGTAAGTAGGTAGTTTTTCTTCATCAGTTTCTCTTTTTGTTTTTTGTGGTCTAAGAGCCAATTTTATGTTTCTCTGGTTGTAACCGTTTTGAAGTAGTGCGGCCTTGATAGTTTCCATTTCTTTTTGTCGGTTTTCGTTGTCCGCTAATCGTTGTGATCTTGTGATGAGTGTTTTCACTACTGACTGTAGCTGGGCTGGATGGTGATGAGAGTCAGCATTTAGATAGCGATTAGTATGTGTTGCTTTTCTGTAAACTGTGTGGTTCAGGCTTCCGTCTGCTGTTTTCTTTACAAGTACATCTAGGAACGGAAGTTGGTTTTCTTCTTCAAATTCCATGGTAAACTTGATGTTGGGATGAATTCCGTTGAGATGGCCCAGAAATAATTCCAGCTGCTCCCTTCCGTGGTTCCAGATTACGAAGGTATCATCGACGTATCGTAACCATAACTTTGGTTTCTGGTTAGCGGATTGAAGGGCTCTAGTTTCGAAGTCTTCCATGAATAAGTTTGCCAGGACTGGTGAGAGTGGAGAACCCATGGGAGCGCCTGCCACTTGTTTATATCGCTGGTCTTTGTATATGAAGTAGGTGTTCTTCACCCGACGTTGTGGACAAAGCTTGACCAATTAATGGAATATCGCTGTGAGACCGAATCCAACCTGACGAAGAATAAACACATACAAAAATTCGATAAACTTCTGCAAGATGTTTTGTGTGTGAGACAAAGCGGAATGGCTGTAATGAAGAAGAGGTAGATGGATTGTTTTGCTTGTGGTCGGGTGTTGCAGAGAATGAACGGGCAAAACATGGTGTAGGAGTGCTTGTTAGGGAAAGGATGAAACCGTTTGTAAGAGATTATAGTTGTATTTCATCGCGAATTCTTTGGCTGAGACTTAAGGTAGGCTTTCATAGAATCTTCGTTGTGTCAGTTTATGGCCCTACTGAATCCGAAAGTGATCTTGAGAAAGATCAATTTTGGAATTTGTTAGATAGTGTGATTGATTCGTGTGATCCAGGTGAAAAAGTTATCGTATGTGGTGATTTGAATGGTTGGGTGGGAGTAAAGAGAAGCATGTCTGGGAATGTATTGGGTAAATATGGTGATGTGAGAGTGAATGAAAACGGTAGGAAAATAGTATCCTTCTGCTTAGAGCGTGATCTTTTCGTTTCCAACTCTGTCTTTAAACATAAATTAGCTCACTTGTATACATGGGAGAATGTGAGGGAGAATAGGCGGAGTGTGTTTGATTTTATTTTGTATGATGAACGACTAAGAAGTTTAGTTGTGGATACGCGTGTGAAGCGTAGGGCTGAATTGGGTACGAATGATCATTATTTGGTGGTGTCGCGTATACGTCTGGATAAATGTTGGCGAATGAGGGTAAAAGGCACCGAAAAAATGTTTCGTGTGAAATCTAGTGTACTACAGAATGAGGATATTAGAGATATGTTTGTTGAGAAAATAAATGAATCTTTGCCTGTATGTGAGCCTAATTTTGAATGCAGCATAAATGATGTTTGGATGAAATTTAAGGATGCAGTTCTTAAATGTGCAAAAGAAGTTTGTGGTGAATCCAGATTAGGCTCTTGTCCAAGGAATGCATGGTGGAATGATGAAGTGAAAGAAGAAATTGAAGAGTAAAAGAGAGCGTATTTGCGATTTCTACATGTAAAAGATGTGCCTGGAAGTTTATGTGATGAATGTTTGCTAGAATATAAAAGGTTAAATAAACATGTTAAAAGAGTAGTGAGAGAAAGTAAGGCGCGTTTTGATGATTTGATGAGTGAAAGAATGACGAATGATTTTACTATGAATAAAAGAATGTTTTGGTTGAGTGTGAAGAGATTGAGAGGTGGTAATGTAAGGGCGGTAAAAGCAATTAAGAGTGCGAATGGTGACTTATTGTGGAATGAATTAGACGTTAGAAATAGATGGTGTGAGTATTTTAGAGGTTTATATGTTAGCGTAAATGGATCGAATTGTTGTAGTGAAAATTCAAGAGAAAATGTTAGAAGTGATGAATGGGATATAGATGAAAGTGATGTTAGTTTTGCATTGTTACGTTTGAAGAATGGTAAAGCTCCTGGTTTGGATGGTATAACGAATGAGATGTTGAAGTATGGTGGTGAGAGATTATTTGATTGGTTAGTTTATTTATTTAGATTTTGTTTGAAACTGTGAGTAGCTTCTGATGATTGGAAACGTGCTATCATTTGTCCTTTATTTAAGGGCAAAGGTAGTTCGAGTGATTGTACTAATTTCCGTGCGATAAGTTTGTTGAGTGTGGTAGGGAAGTTGTACGGGAAGATTCTTATTCACAAGGTACGAACCTTAACAATCTCCAAGTTGAGTAGTATGCAAGGTGGATTTTTGCCTGAGAGAGGGTGTGTAGATCAATTGTTTTCTCTTCGTATGATTGTTGAGAAATCACTTGCTAAGAACAAGAAGGTGTTCTGTGGCTTTCTCGATCTTATAAAAGCATATGATAGTGTTCATCGAGTTATTCTGTGGGATGTACTTCTAGAGTACGGTATAAATGGTAATTTGTTGGGAGCGATTCGTGCATTATACGAAGATAGCGAGGCTGCGGTGAGAGTTGATGGTAGATTGAGTGATTGGTTTTCTATAGATGTTGGCGTGAAACAAGGTTGTGGGATGTCCCCGTGGTTGTTTAATTTATATATGGATGTGTTGTTACGAAAGTCGCTGAATGGGGCGAAAGGTGTACGTATTGGTGGCAGTGTAGTGCCTGCGTTAGCTTATGCGGATGATGTAGTTGTAATGGGTGAATCTGAAGAACAATTGAGAAGAATGATTCTAAGTATAAATGAAGTAGGAAAATGTTTAAATCTATTACTGAATGTTGATAAATGTGAAGTGTTAGTGTTTGAGAAGAGTGATTTGGTGACTGATTGCAATGTTTCGGTGAATGGTGTGAGATTGGGTCAAGTAAATGAGTTTGTATACTTGGGGAGTGTGTTTTCGAGGGATGGACGTATTGATCGAGAGATTGAAAGAAGAGTATCTGCTGGATGTAAGATATTGGGTGCTCTGGGAACCTTTACTCGGAACGTGAATGTATCCAGAGATGCTCGATTGAGTGTTTATAATGGTGTGTTAGTGCTTACGTTGATGTATGGTAGTGAATGTTGGGTATGGATGAAAAAACATGAACGGCGTATAACTGCTGTGGAAATGAGATATTTGCGGGGTGTGTGTGGATATACTAGAAGAGATCGTGTTCGGAATACATTGGTGTATGATGAATGTGAGATTGGGAAGAATGTTGTAAGAAGAGTGGGAATAAGTCAGTTGAGATGGTTTGGTCACGTAGAACGTATGTCGAATGACAGATTGGTGAAACAGGTGTATGTTGGTGGAATTGAGGGTGAAAGTTTGCGTGGACGGCCTAGGAACAAGTGGATGAATATGATTGAAGGGTTGTTGCGTGAGCGAAAGATTCTGAGCGTGAAGAATAAACGAGCTTGTATGAAAAGAATTATGAATGTGGTTGAAGCAAAAGTGGTGTGTCAGGATAGGAATGTTTGGAGAAAATTAATTGCGGGATAAATATGATGAATGAAGACAAGCGTATGATTCTTGATTTTAGATTAATTGGTCAGATGTTTCGAGTATTTACCTGCAATTGTGTGGAGACCATCTTCAGAAACAAGCGCAGTGTACACTAGCGAATGGATGAATGTTTGTTGTGTGTCGATGGATTTTGGTTGTGAGAAAAGAAAGAGTTTGTATGGTGGAAGTATTAATGTGGTCGAATCGAGTATCGTGTGTCAAGATGAGAATGTTGACGGGTTCGTGCTACCCCATTTAATGGGATATAGCGTGATGTTATGTATGTATGATGTATGTATAGAACTGGAGCCAACAATGAGTGTGTGGGAAATTTCCAGAGACCTAAATATAAATTTTATGACAGGGCATAGAATTCTCAAAAAACATAAATACATTCCTTTTAAATTTCAAAACCACCAAAATATTTTGGAACGAGATTTTGAACTGCGTGCCTCATTCTGTGAAATAATGATGGAGAAATCAAATTGTAATAGAGAATTTTTAAGTAGTATTTTATTCACAGATGAATGCACATTTACCATGAATGGCGAACCAAACTGTCATAATTATCGGTACTGGTCACATAATAATCCACATAATATTGTAGAATCGAGGACACAATATCGTCATTCTGTCAATGTGTGGGCAGGAATTTTTGGTGATAAAATCATTGGCCCATTCTTCATCCAACGAATAAATTCAGCATCATATTTGAATTTATTAATTAATGCTGTTGGACCACAAATTGTTGAAACAAACAAAGAAAATGTGTGGTTCCAGCATGATGGCTGTCCTGCACATATCACTAGAGAAGTTGTGGAATATCTAAACCATGTATTTCCTGAAAGCTGGATAGGACGAAATGGACCAGTTAACTGGCCAGCACGGTCGCCAGATTTAAATTTTGTTTATGGGGCCATTTATAAAAAAGATACCAGAATTTAGAAGAACTTAAAAATGCTATATTACAAGAATGCCAGAAAATAAATAATCGACAATTAAAGAATACTCGAGAAAGCTTCTACAACAGATTAGGTAATAACCTGAGCTAAACGATAGTTTAGCTCAAAACGGTGGACTATTTGAACATCTAATTTAACAATTTAAGAATATTTAGTTTGTTGATGTTTTTATTGAATTAAATTTATGTTACATTAATTAATTTGTTAAATAACAACCTACCTTAAATATTTTATCGAGTTTATTATTTTATTATTCTTAAATAATAAATCTAAAAAATATTTTGCCTTATTATTATCAAATTTTTATTTAGAAAATAAATATTTAGTACGTAAAAATGATTTTGACAATTTATTCTGACATTGACGTAGAAAACGTTACGCATTTGTTCATCTCTTGTTTTTAATTCCATGGCTATTACTATTAAATTGAAATTACGTGAATTTTCGATTTTCATTTCTGCAGTTATGAAGTAGTCAAATTGAATTTTGTTTATTGATTCGGATGTAGAATTTTATGCTTTACAACATTTATTTGAAACATTTTTTCCTAAAATAATTAGGGAAGCAATGCGCACGGAAAAACTGATTTGCCATGTTAAACGCCTATGTTTCACTTTTCGTGTTACACCCGGTATATATCACACCTTAATAAGATAATATTTGATATTTCGTTATAAAGTAAATAATAATATTTTAGCGCGTCTCCAATTAGAAGTATAAGAATATATCTGAAATAAAGAGATTACGGACATTTGCTCTAATGAACTTGTTATCTAATTTTTAGGTTTCTAATCTATAATTTAAGTTAGGCCGTTTAAATCTGGGACAGCCTGTATAGCAAAATCTAGATTATACTAATAAAAATGATTTTAAATCGATATAAACTTTGTGGGTTTAATTTTTTAATTATTTATCAATAAAATATGAAATAATAACAGTGTTCAAAGCTGATTTTTACAACTTTGTAAGTATTAACTAGCACCTTTCTTAGTTATAATACGTCCATGTAATGCTATTTTTCTTTCCAAATAATTACAGAAATGTACTTTTGGTGTGCTATTGCAGGAAGTTTAAAAAAGCACAAGTTACATTCCGAATAAACATGAAACGAGGTATAGATAAAGAAAAATTCTAATAATATTTGTTTATTCATAAAATAAGTACATCAGAAGCTATTATGCATAAATCTAATACACTTAATTACCATAAATGCAACAATACTTAAAATTATTAGCAACTTGTTGTGCATAATAACTTACAACAACATCTTCAGCAACATTATAACAATTTTTAACAACAGTTTCAGCTGCATCAAATTTAGTTTGTAAATGTGTGTAATAATTAATATTTTGAAGTTTAGTTAATGGCGGTAAGACATAAGAATACAAATTTTTAAAAAGACATAACCTTATTTGTTCATCTGAGGAAATAATTTCAGTACAGTTCTGTTTAACTCCATTTACTAGTTTATTAATTCTACTAATTTCTACGGATATTGCACTTAAATATTGTGAACCTTCGTTGGTCGCATTAAAAAAGACTTTTCTACAAGTATCAAATCCTGCTTCTGATCTAATTGTAAAATTACCAACTTCTAAATCTTTTAGTTTCAAACATTTTTCTTTATCGGTTTCATATCGGCAATGTTTAATTAAAGATTCAACATCTTCATTAATTTGAATGATTTTTTCTGATGATACAGACTTTGCTTTTCCCAGTAGGTCAGTGTATGCTTTCTCTGTTCTTGTTCGGTAAGAATAAGCAGCATTACCGACTCCAGTTGCTATTGAGCCAAATATACCGTTTATTTTCTTGAATACGGGTTCATATTCATTCAAGATATCCTGTTGAGCATTTGTTGGTAGGGTAATTATCTACAATAATTAAAATGTTAAAATTAATATCACATATTAGAATTTTTATAGTTCAATGACGGGTTGCAAGGTTTCGAACTGTCTGAACTAGATAAAAACCAAGACAAGAACTATTATATTTCTTGATAAGAATTCTTGATTTATTGATCTAAATTTGAAACATTTAGGAAATAGTTTTTGATGATTACAAACATATTGCATGAATATATTTTTACTTCCTTGTACGAAGTAAAGGAAGTATTGTAATCGCGAAAATTTTCGGTTCTCAGATTTCAACGGAAATAGGTGTTTTGGCCCTCCCTGAATCCATTTTGACTAATTTCGCCATGCCGTCTGTACGTACGTATGTACGTACGTACGTACGTACGTATCTCGCATAACTTAAAAACGGTAAGCCGTAGAAAATTGAAACTTTATATTTAGGACTGTTATAACATTTAGTTGTGCACCTCCCTTTTTGGTCATTATACAACTACCGGAAGTGGTACTTTACTTGAAGCCTATAATAGATTTTCATGAAAAACAATATTCAAATATAATTTAAAACTTTCCAAATTTGGTATATAAGACTACTATATCAATGGAAATAACATAATAGATTTTGGTTAAAATAGACTAACCGGAAGTGACACATTACATGAAGCTGCTAACAGTTTTCCTTGAAAAAAGTGGTATTATTTTAATTTTAGAAATAAATGCTGCAAATAAAAGTTTTAGAGAATTAAATTCTGCGTCTAGCACATTAAGAATTTTTAAATTAGCTTTTTGCATAAACGAGTTATCTAAATTTAAATATTACATATCTTTTGATTTTTTTTAAATTAAGTTTGCTATGGATTAGAACAAAAAATAAAAGATTTGATGTGAAATATGTGCAATTAAAAAAATATCTATAGTTTAATACGGGTACAAGGAAGTCATGTGGTGTCCACATCAGATATTTAAATTGTTGAATAGATTTTAAAGATGTATTGGTTCTCCAAAATAATGCATAAGTGACAAATTAAAGGAAAAATGCAAAAACGTCAATGTACAAAAAATTATTTTATTTCAAAAATGGTAGAATATAAAGAGAAACTTTTAAATAGAAAGATACCTACATACCTTACAGGAGTTTCCAGTGGCGTATGTGATTTTTTTTCTGCGGTATATTTTCAAGATATTTCAACTTAGGACTTTAAAAATAGAATCAATGGATATTTTAAAATATCTTCATTAAAATGCATTTTTTTTTAAATCTCCACGATGCTAATTTTGATATGTTATAATTCATTATTTACTAACCACAAAAAACAAAAATAGTTAATCAAGTAACTTTGCATTCAATATTTTAGTATTTTAATTAAAATACATTTTCTCAAATTTTATTTCAACGATTTATATCATCCAATGATTTGTAACTAATATTAAAAAATGATTTCAATATCAGATACTAAAACTTTAAATGCATAAGCCAACTATAAACTATTATTCTATTTGTTTTATTGATCATAATATAGCAAACTTAGCTTAGCATCATATAAATCTGCAAAAATATGAATTTTAATTTAGATATTTTTAAGTATTGATTCCGTTTTAAAAATAATAAATGTTTGTTAAATCTTGAAAATGTATCATATAAAAAATAAATTACATATTCCACTTAATACGCCTAAAAGGTATGTACATTTTTATATACTTTTTTCTATGTCTATCACTATTTTAGTATTGAAATTACTTAAAGAAGATCGTGATTTTTTACATTTTCAGTTTTATTTAATCATCTATGCATTATTTTGAGAAAAGAACATCATTAAAATCTACTCTTAAAATGCCAGACCTATGGCAATTTAACCACCTTCGTATCTCTTCCTTACAAAATTAAAAAAATATGTACAACACATAGTATTTTAATTTATAATAACAATAATATTTTGACTTAAAAAATGAAATATTGAGTTGTCAACTTCAGTTTCAGTTAGACATTTAATTCAACTTTAAAAACTATTATTTAATACTGACCTGTACTGTGCAGAACACAAACAGACACAAAACAATGGAATTCATTTTGAAAGAGGCCCTTGATATATGCAGCAATTATCAATAATATATAAATCATTCATAGAATAATTCTTATATAGGCACCGTTATCAGTTGCTATCTTTAAATTGTTTAATTAATTTTTAGATTCCTTTTGATTGATATTAAGATATTAGTTACAAAAAATTGTACAAGTCAGTAAATAATAAGATAAATAAATTATTTATTTATTTACTACGCTACACAACAGAATTTTAATCCCAATTAAGTATATAGTGGAATTCGAACCACTCAGACATTGTCGTATTTTTAAATATAAATTGAATTCAGCAAAGTTTGAACTCGTGAACTATGCTTTGTGCGGTGATTATTTTAACCAAGAACTCACAACTGCCCTTTGGAATCTACACTATATATTGCTTAAATATTTAATTAATAAGTAACTACAAAATATATAGTGTACTTAGTAGGTAGGTACATTGATTATTTATTTATGTATTTGATACTTTGAACAACAGGAAATTAGTTCTATAAGTAATTACAATACAGGTGAACTACAGCATACAGTAAACTGCTTCTTTGACAGATGGTAGTAAAAATATTACTATAAGACAGCAAAAAATTTGACACCATGATTTAATTTAATAAATATAATTACATCCGCATGTCGCTTTTTTTCATCTTGGGTAGGGTTAACATTCCTTCGTCACTTTCCATTAGATATTGTCAATTAATATATACTATTTGACAAAATTCACCAAAAGCATTATATTTATTGAATTATAAATGTTAAATTAGATTTTATGTAGCAGCTGCTTAACTAGCGTTAACAGATCATCGTAAAATACAGTACCGAAATTATTGTTATGAGTAGCTACATCTTTTCAGTAATTCAATAAAAAAATTAAATATTAGATTTAGAAAAGATTGTGGGTGAATTGCCAATAAAATAATGTTTTTCTCAAATTAGGTTCAACTACAAATATAAAATTTTATTTCTACCTTTTATTTGTATTTGTTTTTTGTTTAATTTATTTAAGATTTGTTTTAGATTTGTTTAAATAAAAACTTATGTTCAATGAAGTTTTTTTTAACAAATTATGTTATATTTGCAAAAGTGTTGTGTGCTGTGTATACCCCATTTGGATAATTTGAATCTCGTAATCCATGCAGTAACATGATTGCTATGATGATACCGATAATATTAGAAATATTGAAAATAATCACAAAAATAATAGTAGTTTTAAACAATCGGCCAAAAATATATTGTTCAGTTTGGTAAAATACGCAGATTTATTTTATATTGAACGGTAATAAATCTGCTAAATATTGCCTTGTTAAACAAATAACTTTTTTAATGCAATTTCTCTCTTTTGTCTAATACTACTTTTTTAGTTGCTATTAATAATGATCGTTAAATCTGCGAAAATACTAAATATTTGTAAATAAGTATCAAACAAGGTCACAGTTCCCTTGCTTTCAGAAAAATACTTCCAACCAGAGCAGTATATACCATTTATTATACGTTTGGAAATAAACATTGATCGATTTTGAATTGTACTTAATAACATTTTGAATGCAGGTAACTTCAAAAACAATACAAAAGCGTAAAAAATACGTTTGTGGTCTCTAATGACGTTGGCATTAACAAAGGTTTGCAAAAAGCTGTATCAGGATAGGAATGTTTGACAGAGGTAAATTGCAAAATGAAGTTAAAGGATAAATGTCAAGTGAATATTTCAACGTTTTGTGCTACTTCATTTGATGGAACATAGTAAAACATTATACTGGGTGTCCCATTTTACATTATCTTATTGAATATCTCGAAATGAAAGCATTTTACCGAAAAGTATGCCGAATCATAATCGTCATGGTTTTGAGGGGGACATCGGATTTTGACAAAATGGCCCCCTTAGCCCCCCAAGGGAGACCAGGAGGGGGGTCAACTTAAAAATTTTAAATGGGAACCCCTTTTTTTTATTGCAGATTCTGAAAGAGCGTTAAAAATTATGTAGGTTTTATCCGGATACTTTTTTTCAATTTCCAACACGAAATAACCCTATTAAAACACTTAATTTACAATTAAATTAATCACCAATCAGTAAACTTAACATGAAAATTCTTGATAAAATCAAATCATTCATAATTAGTTTATTTAATGTCCTGTTTTCGTCCCCTCCAGTGTTAGGGATTGATATTTTCAGAAATTTAGGTAATGATTGAAACACCAAATGTTATTATTTATAAAGTTATTGACACAATATTAATTTACGAATATTTTGCATGAAAATCGTACTTTCACGATTACAGCGCCACCTGTTAGAAATTAAAAAAAAGTATCCGGATAAAACCTACATATTTTTAACGCTCTTTCAGAATCTGCAATAAAAAATAGGGGTTCCCATATAAAAATTTTAAGTTGACCCCCTCCCGGTCCCCCTTGAGGGGCTAAAGGGGCTATTTTGTCATAATCCGATGCCCCCCTCAAAACCATGACGATTATGATTCGACATACTTTTCGGTAAAATGCTTTCATTTCGAGATATTCAAGAAGATAATGTAAAATGGGACACCCAGTATGTATGAATATATGCGTTTGTATGTATATATGTTTTTTAATAACATTATCTTAAAATATATTCGGATCGTAAATACGCAATACAGAATGTTATCACCGGATATTGCGAAATCATATTCAATTTATAAGTATACTTGTATAAATACTTTTAATTGACGTATTTATTTAAAGTAAATGACATACATCCTGCAAAATAAAGATAATAAGCAAAAACATAGTACTTATTTAGAGAAAAAAAATTCGTCCAATGCCGGGATTAGATTGTTTTTATTCTATAAATAATATTTGATTCCATCAATTGACAGGTAGGTATTTATTTAAAAAAATACAAATATAATAAGAAACAAAGGACAATTATTGCGAAATTAAATTGTAATAATATTTTCATCATAAGTTCTTTATTAGCATGAGTGTTGCTATTATTTTAATCTCTGAGATTCAATTAATTGATAGATATTTTTATAAGCGTTCGATGTTGAAAAATTTAACTATATGTATTGATGTTTCAATATCCTACAAAATATTTCATTCTGCTCAATTAAAATTAAAATAATTAATTATATATATATATATATATATATATATATATATATATATATATATATATATATATATATATATACCGGGTGTAACACGAAAAGTGAAACATAGGCGTTTAACATGGCAAATCAGTTTTTCCGTGCACATTGCTTCCCTAATTATTTTAGGAAAAACTGTTTCAAATAAATGTTGTAAAGCATAAAATTCTACATCCGAATCAAGAAACAAAATTCATTTTGACTACTTCATAAGTGCAGAAATTAAATTTAAATTTTCTCGTAATTTCAATTTCATAGCAATAGCCATGGAATTAAAAACAAGAGATGAACAAATGCGTAACGTCTTATACGTCAAATTATTAGTATTTATTTTGACCAACTGTGATATTAAATCAATATTAGGGTTTATTATTATCAAAAATGAATAATTATTCAGATGAAGAAAAGTTGCAAATAATTAAATGGCATTATTCTGGCCATAGTTTACGACTAATTCGTGACTATATTAGCGCTATTTGGCAGCATCATGATATTCCTAGTACGGCAACTATTCAGAGGTTTATAGTAAAGTTTGAAAAGACAGGAACACTTAATTTCAAGAAAGAAATAAATGAAAGAATTTATAACAATGAACAAAATATTCCTGCTTTAATAGAACTGGAGCCAACAATGAGTGTGCGGGAAATTTCCAGAGAACTAAATATAAATTTTATGACAGTGCATAGAATTCTCAAAAAACATAAATACATTCCTTTTAAATTTCAAAACCACCAAAATATTTTGGAACGAGATTTTGAACTGCGTGCCTCATTCTGTGAAATAATGATGGAGAAATCAAATTGTAATAGAGAATTTTTAAATAGTATTTTATTCACAGATGCATGCACATTTACCATGAATGGCGAACCAAACTGTCATAATTATCGGTACTGGTCACAAAATAATTCACATAATATTGTAGAATCGAGGACACAATATCGTCATTCTGTCAATGTGTGGGCAGGAATTTTTGGTGATAAAATCATTGGCCCATTCTTCATCCAACGAATAAATTCAGCACCATATTTGAATTTATTAATTAATGCTGTTGGACCACAAATTGTTGAAACAAACAAAGAAAATGTGTGGTTCCAGCATGATGGCTGTCCTGCACATATCACTAGAGAAGTTGTGGAATATCTAAACCATGTATTTCCTGAAAGCTGGATAGGACGAAATGGACCAGTTAACTGGCCAGCACGGTCGCCAGATTTAAATTTTGTTTATGGGGCCATTTATAAAAAAGATACCAGAATTTAGAAGAACTTAAAAATGCTATATTACAAGAATGCCAGAAAATAAATAATCGACAATTAAAGAATACTCGAGAAAGCTTCTACAACAGATTAGGTAATAACCTGAGCTAAACGATAGTTTAGCTCAAAACGGTGGACTATTTGAACATCTAATTTAACAATTTAAGAATATTTAGTTTGTTGATGTTTTTATTGAATTAAATTTATGTTACATTAATTAATTTGTTAAATAACAACCTACCTTAAATATTTTATCGAGTTTATTATTTTATTATTCTTAAATAATAAATCTAAAAAATATTTTGCCTTATTATTATCAAATTTTTATTTAGAAAATAAATATTTAGTACGTAAAAATGATTTTGACAATTTATTCTGACATTGACGTAGAAAACGTTACGCATTTGTTCATCTCTTGTTTTTAATTCCATGGCTATTACTATTAAATTGAAATTACGTGAATTTTCAAATTTAATTTCTGCAGTTATGAAGTAGTCAAAATGAATTTTGTTTATTGATTCGGATGTAGAATTTTATGCTTTACAACATTTATTTAAAACATTTTTTCCTAAAATAATTAGGAAAGCAATGCGCACGGAAAAACTGATTTGCCATGTTAAACGCCTATGTTTCACTTTTCGTGTTACACCCGGTATATAAATCGTGATCATGTCATAGGTGTGAAGCAGTTATCTGTAAGAAATTGTAATTTTTATGATATAAATATATGTACATGTAGATTTAAAAGACAAATTATTGTTCTGTGCCTAAATTTGCACATACAAAAGTGGTGATTTATTTCATCACTAGAAATGTAAGTTTTTAAATATCCTCTATTTAGAAACTAGAATAATAATAGTTATTTATTGTATAAGTGTTTTAGGTGACGTTTTATCCACGAAAGGTTGTTTAAATGCGAGAACGAAGTTCGAGCATTTAATTATCTTGAGTGGATAATGCGCAACTAAAACACAAATACAATATAACGTTTTATCGACAATCAAAACTTTTATTCAAAATTAATTCATTTTATAAAATGTCATTTTTTAATTTATCAAATTCTAGATACATGCTGTCAAAAAAAATGCATTACTGTGGCATTTGTTGCTATGACAGGATATTTGTTTATCGTTTATTACATTGAAAATAATTATGTATTTGATGAAAAATGGATGAAATTTACTCTATTCCTACATAAGTTTTTGAAGAAGCTCGGGAAGCAACTCGCGTTTATTGCCAGCGAAGTCTAAGGAATTGTATGAAAAAGAGTTTACTAAATTTAAGAGCTGGAAAGAAAAACGGAGAGTAAGGGTAATAAATGAAGAAGTCATGCTTTCATATTTTATAATATCAAGAAAAAGTATGCGGTTTCATCACCGTGGTCGTATTCCATGTTGAAGGCTAGGTACTATAAAAGTTAACGAAAATATAAATATTTCAAAATTTAGCAAGCTGACAGCTTATTTGAAGAGTGAATGTAAGGGGTACAAACCGAAAAAAGTAGCCGTTTTGAAAAGAGAACATCAAATTAGATAAAACGAACAATGATTTAAGTGTTAATATAAATGTAAATGTTGAAATTAATAAGTTATTCAATAAATTTGACTTATTTCTGTGCATTACTCCTTCATTCTTTTAACAGTGGAATAAAATTACTTTATTCCACTAGTGTATAATTGGCCCCTTTAAACAGTTGCAATAAGCACAAATAAATGCATATTATGAGTTGATTGTGGATAAAATAATTTTATGTATTTATCTTATTGTGTAAAGCAATGCAATTGTTTTAATATTCTGTAGTTTTGTAGTTCTGTCGTTTGAAATATTATCATTAATGAGCGGATTATATGCAGTAAAACAGTGTTCAAATATGCATACAATATGTTTTAAAAAATCATCAAAATATGCATGATATATGCAAAAAACTAAATATGCCAAAAAAAAATTACGTGCTTTAAAGGTGGTATAACCAAAATCTTTTTATTATATCTATTTTATATGGGGTAGGTGGCTCAATGGCGTCGAGTCAGCTGTGAATTTGAAAACTCGGATTCGATTCCCACAGGCGACAATCAATTTTAACCCTGTGGCTTTTTAGAGGCCGTAATTTAACAGCTGGTAACGACTCCACGTGTATAAATATATCACTTACCGAAATCTGCTACGGCAGAGTGCCACATCCTATACGGTAAAAGGCGCGATGATATATTAATTTATTTCCATGTTGATATGCAGTGTTTTATTAAGAATAGAAGGTACATGAGTACATAATATCATATAATTATAATTATTTGAATAACGAAAATGAAAAACCATAATGTTTGTAAAAAATCTTGTATAAAATATCTACTAACAAATTATTTTGGGCAGATTGTTCCAGCCTCATATATAGGTCGCAAAAGAATAAATTTTTGGAATAAATCATTTTATAAAAATCGTTTCAGAACATAACAGCTGGAATTAAAAATGTTATTAGAGCTGTGATTTTGATGTAACATTTTTCATTTAGTCCAAAATTAATTTATTTCTTACTTTGGAATTAAAAGTGTGTCAATTTTATTGTAACACGAAACGTTACAATTGAAAATATGATGTGGAAACAGAAGTAGTATTTTAATTTCAATTACATTTTATTAACTATAATAATTAATGTGAAGATCAACACCTACAAGCTCTGCTGTAATTATTTCTTTAGTTTAAGTGAAGATCCACATCTTTACGCGTTGACAACTTAATTTAATTTAAACACTATTATTGAACATGGTAAAACAAAATATTCAAAAAGAAAATGTAACTATTAAAACTAACTAAATATAAAAAAAGAAAACTTGTATTGAACACATGAAAAATGGTTTCAGAACTCATAATTAATTAATAAATCATCAGAATAAATGTTTGGTTAAGATCTTCGCGAATCTCATAATTAACCATAGTAAATTAGGAGTTTCATTTAAGTGGTTAATCAACCAGTTACTTAACATAACTATAACTAACTGATAAATGCCCATCACTAGTTTTTAATATCCTAAACTTTTACGTAAGAGCATTGAGTTATCTTTTTCAGCCTCCCTCTCTCTCGCACGTCTATTCTATTTGTACCTTTCATGTTTAATTTTGAGGCTACTGTTTTTTATTCGATTTTTTTTTTCTCTGTACAACAAGAATTTAATGCCAATTACAGTATATGGGGCTCAAGTTTATAAGGAATCCGGACCACTTAGCACGATATTATATGTTATTTGATATAAATTGTATTAAACGAAATTTGAATGCACAACTTCTTGCTTGGAGTTAGTCTATTAAGAATTCTTTCTATCTTTCAAATATTTTGTCTTCGTTTAACAGACAATTAATTTTGGTATTATTATTTGTATTTATAAATCGATTTAGTTGGTCAGTGCGCATTAAGCAACTCTTCCCTATTATATCTTAACTAACAAATAAGCTACTTAGGTAAAAATGGTTGTTAAATACATAGATACGTTGAAAAACATAGATCTGAATTTTTGCCAGTATTAATCAAACCTTGGACTAAGATAATCTTCCAGTTTATTTATTTTTCTTTATTTGTCATAAAAGTTAGTTAAATTTCATTTATATTTTCTCTCTAAATGACTAACCAGATCAATTATGTGACAACAATTATACTCGAATCCCACTATTTAAGATCTAAATCTCTTTCAAAAAGACGTCAATATTTTTTTTAAATCATTGCGATTTATTGAAGAACAATTAAGAGTTTCTTAAACTGTATATGGATATCAATTTAAATTAAATATTCTTTTAAAACAATGCAAGACCATAGTGTCTTGTCGTCTAACATGACCTTTACACTACTTCAGAATTTTTTGTCGGATTCTGAGATAATAAAATATTAAAATATAAAAATCAGATACTAATCTAAAAAAATATAGTTAAGATAAGATGTCGTATTTATATATATATAAGCGCATTCAGCTAATTTTGTCAGTTGTATCACCAATAATATTATAAAGATTTAAAACAAAAATCAAAATGAACGCAAAAGTATCGATCTTACTTTTGCTGTGTGTATTACAGGTTTGTAAAATATTCATAATAGTTATTTTTCTATGTCCATGCTTTAATTTATTCAATAAGTATGCATTGTCTATACTCAAAAAGATAGATTTTTAGTACGATACAAATGAAATAGTAATATTTTTCACATTCAAAGGTGACATATATATTAAAATTTGTATATTGAATTTGGTTCAAGAAAAAAAAAACAGTATATGCAACGCATTTATAATAGCTATTAGTACACTCGTATGAATATCATTACCTTTCATTAACTTAACGCTTTTGGTACCTATGAATGTTGCATTATTATTAACAATTTACTGTAAGTTTTTATACCGATCTGTGGAAAAATAGGATTGCCTGTTATACATCATTTGGTTTAAGATTGCAGTGTAACGTGACAGGAAGAACATTCCCCGGCTTGTGATTGGTACAAACGCGAGACAAGTTTAAACTAACCCAATGTTTAAGTTGAGAGTTTGCATACTACTTAATGATAGATTACTTTATTTTATTGGAACATTATTGACTTAATCGAAATAAAACATAAAATATTTTCATTTGCTTGCTAACACACTTTGTTTTAAACTTGTATTTAATCTTAAAATGTTGCTGCATAAACCTGTTTCGCCAAGCTTCGCCCACCACAGCAATCTTAAACCAAATGGAGTACTGGTCTTCTAATTAAGCACCACTGGAATCAGGATGTAATATTATACATACTGTGCTGGTACTAGAAAATATTTATTTTTATATTAAGAAAAGAAAGTGAGATATATCCTCTTGAAGGTGTCGTTTAATTTCCCGAGGCGAAGGCGAGGGATAAAAGCACCGGACAGAAGAATTACACTTTCTTCACGAGATATACATACCTATAATTGTTTTAATATCTCATCAGAAAATAAATTTTTCAGAAGTAAATTAGAACTCTCTTTCCCAGAGATGAAAAGTATTACTTTCTTCTCTCAATTGAAGGGAAAAATACTTTCTAAAAGGGTCGTGAAAATAATCAATTAATTCAGTTTCGCAAAATATATGATACTAGTCTATTGCTTGATCGCTTGTCATTTGTAGATGTATGTGTTGTTTGGCTTTAAATCTTAACTAAATCATTCTATTGTTTTAGGCATCATTAATTCTTGCAGACGTAAATGTAAAAAATGAATATGCTCCTATAATTTTCGATTTTCAACTCCGTTTAGCAAAAGCTAAAATGACTTTTGAATTCACCGAAGCCAACATTAGACTAAACGTATCAAAAATGGCTGAAAAGGTTCATCAAGGTATCTCTGAATTTAGAGAATACAACAAGATTCAGATTGAAGAAAGTACAGGTATATCCTACATCTAATACAAGAAATTTTTGTCTGTCCATATATTAAATAGTATTATGTTAATCTAGTAGTCTATAATTTTTAGATTTGTATATTTTACATAAACATTATGTTCCACATAGGGGCAACATTATTCGGTACTATTATATTTTAAAAATCTGATGTGGGCACCATATTACTTCCTTGTACGCGTATTAAACTATAGATATTTTTTTAATTGCACATATCTAAAATTAAATTTTTATTTTGTGTCTTATTTTTTGTTCTAATCCATAGAACACTTATTAAAAAAAATAAGAAAAAATATATAATTTTTAAATTTTCATATCTCGCTTATACAAAAGGTTAATTTAATAATTCTTAATTTGCTAGACGCAGAATTTAATTCTCTAAAACTTTTATTTGTAGCATTTATTTCTAAAATCAGAATAATTCCTTTTTACCACCTTGTACGAAGTAAAGGAAGTATTGTAATCGCGAAAATTTTCGGTTCTCAGATTTCAACGGAAATAGGTATTTTGGCCCTCCCTGAATCCATTTTGACTAATTTCGTCGTGCCGTCTGTACGTACGTATGTACGTACTTATCTCGCATAACTCAAACACGATAAGCCGTAGAAAATTAAAACTTTATATTTAGGACTGTTATAACATCTAGTTGTGCACCTCCTTTTTTGGTCATTATACAACTACCGGAAGTGGTACTTTACTTGAAGCCTATAATAGATTTTCATGAAAAACTATATTCAAATATAATTTAAAACTTTCCAAATTTAGTATATAAGACTACTATATCAATGGAAATAACATAATAGATTTTGGTTAAAATAGACTAACCGGAAGTGGCACATTACATTAAGCTGCTAACAGTTTTCCTTGAAAAAAATGGTATTATTTTAATTTTAGAAATAAATGCTGCAAATAAAAGTTTTAGAGAATTAAATTCTGCGTCTAGCACATTAAGAATTTTTAAATTAGCTTTTTACATAAACGAGATATCTAAATTTAAATATTATATATTATTTGAAAAAAAAATTAAGTTTGCTATGGATTAGAACAAAAAATAAAAGATTTAATGTCAAATATGTGCAATTAAAAAAATATCTATAGTTTAATACGCGTACAAGGAAGGCATGTGGTGTCCACATCAGATTTTTTTTTCAAGAAAAACCGTTAGCAGCTTCATGTAATGTATCACTTTCGGTTAGTCCATTTTAACCAAAATCTATTATGTTATTTCCATTGATATAATAGTCTTATGTACCAAATTTGAAAGGTTTTGGATTATATTTTAATATAGTTTTTAATTAAAATCTATTATAGGCTTCAAGTAAAGTACCCCTTCCGGAAGTTATATATTGACCAAAAAGGGAGGTGCACAAATAGATGTTATAACAGTCCTAAATACGAAATTAGTCAAAATGGATTCAGGGATGGCCAAAATGTGTATTTCCGCTGAAATCCGAGAACAGAAAATTTTCGCGATTACTATACTTCCTTTACTTCGTATAAGGAAGTAAAAATATACCTAAAATATTACAAGTGTAACATTTTGAGTTGAGTTTAATTCAGAAATAAAGATTCTTTTCCAACAATTCTACAAAAAAAATTAGAAAACGAAACAAATTAGTTTTTTGCATATATTTAGCGAGCTAAGGTTTTTTTTGGTTTTATTTTAGGAAATAAAAATATAATTAAATTGATCTACTATCGTGGCAACTTCTGATTAATTATCTGAAGTTGTAGCTCTTATAGTTTTCGAGATCACAATGGCGATCCTCTAAATCTGAACACTTTGTATTTTTATGTGTCAACGACAGCCTCGATCTTATGACTCTATAATTCAATTTGATTTCATCAATCATTGTTCAATATTTACTTAAAAATGTAATTAAAGTGTTATTGGCTTTTTACAGGTGAAATAAACTGCAATCCTAACAGAGAACGCGAATGCAAAACTAAGAAAGAAGAAGAGATCTTAAACAATTTAGATACATCGTCTCTAGCTGCTATCAGAACATGTATAGGAGTATTTTCTGCGCCCATCAATGAAGGTTTAACTACTTTCCCGAGTTATTACAACCATATTGACAACTTTATCGCCAATATAACGGACGTAAACGAATTTTGTACTGAAACTAATTCAACAAGTGATGTTATCCGATTGTGCTTTTTCCAAGAACTGGCGTTTAATAGATTACCACTGGCAGAAAAGATTCTTCAAGAAGAAAAAGAACAAATTCTTCTTAATATATCATCCACTATTGCTTCTTCTGAAACTAAGTTGATTAATTGTGCTATATTAGTTTCAAAAGATGTAGAAACAAAATCAAACGATGTTATTAAGAATTATGAATATTGCTGCAGTAAATAAATAATATGTTTTTTTTTCTATACAGGGATAAATAGTGAATACTAAATTAATAAAATATTTTCAATTTAAACACGATATATTATATTTACCCCTCGACAATGTACCGTATGTCCCAAATAGATATATAGCCGTTTAATATAAATAGTGTTCATCAAACAATAATTGTTATTATGCTATCTGATTTAGCATGGTAATACCAGCCTTATCCACAAACCTTATTTAATATATATTACCTCAATATTTATGTCATATAACTATAATAATATTTATGTTATATAAGTGTAGGTGACTTTGACTGTTGTGATATAACGGCTGGTAACCGCAGTTGTACATAAATACATTATTATTATTATTATCCCCTTTTTACTCCAAAGGAGCATAGGGCACCGGTAGGTAATTCAAAGCAATTATTTGTTAAGCTTGCCAGCCTTATTTTGTTTTCGTTGATATGTTTTCTACTGTTTTCTTCCATTTATCTTTATATTTAGCTTCATTTTTAATTTCATGCCATGTTTTATTTATTAATTCGTGTTCTTTATGCATTTGTTTTTGCCATGTGTTTATTGGTCGTCCTGTTTTCCGTTTACCTTTTACTTTGTACTCTAATGCTTCTTTCGTGATTTCCGTATTATCTTTCCTTAATGTGTGTCCTATCCAGTTCCACTTTCTTCTTGTGATTGTTATCTCCACTGGTTCAGTATTACATATTATCCATAATTTCTCGTTGCTTATAATTTCCGGATAGTATATTTTTAGAATTCTGCGAAGGCATTTGTTTATGAAAGTCTGTATTATTTTTATATTTTATCCGTTTAGTGTCCATTATTCTGCTGCATATAGTAGTGTGCTTTTGACATTACTATTGAATATTCTGATTTTTGTTTTATTTGATATTTCCTTGGCTCTCCATACTTTCCACAACATGTTAAATGTGTCTTGTCCTTTTTTATTCGCTGTTTTATGTCTTCTTCACTTCCTCCTTTATCAGTTATTATACTTCCTAGGTATGTGAAATTGTTTGTTGTTTCTATATCCGCGTCTCCCATCTTTATATTAATATCTTCCTTTCCGTTTATTCTTAAGACTTTACATTTTTTTATGTTAATTTTTAGTCCCACTTTCGCTGCTTGTTCTTTTAGTTTTAATGTCTTTGTTTGCAGATTCTTTATATTTTGTTCGATGAGGCAGACGTCATCTGCGAATTCTAGGTCCTCAAATCGGGTGCCGAACTTCCACAATAATCCTGTTTTATTGTTCGATACATTCGACATTACATAGTCTATAATTATCAGAAAAAGCATTGGTGATAATATGCATCCTTGCCTTATCCCACTTTTTATTTCTATATCTCGGGTTAGTTCTACATTTACTTCTATTTTTGCAGAGTAGCCATCGTATAGTAACTTTATCATTCTTATTATTTTTATGGGAAGTTCATATTTCTCTAGTATTTTCCACATCATATCCCTGTTTACCTTATCAAACGCTTTTTCAAAATCTATGAAATTTATGCTTAGTTCTTTTTGCCATTCTATAGTATTTTCTATAATTATACGTAGTATACAGATATTGTCAATGCATGAATTTCTAGGTGTAAAGCCAGCTTGATTTTTTCGGATGCGTTTTAATGTGCCTGTTCTCATTCTTTCCAGTAATATCCTGGTGAGTAATTTACTTGCTGTACACAACACATTGTGTTCTATCGCCTTTTTTGGGCAATGTAATGATTACTCCTTTATTCCATTCACTAGGTATTATTTCTGTGTTCCATATTTTGTTAATTAGATCGTGCATTATCTCTATTATTAATTCTCCACCTGCCTTAAGTATTTCTGCTGGTATGCCATCTATTCCTGCTGCTTTTGTGTTCTTTAGCTTGGTTATGGCATCTACAATTTCTTCTTTTGATATTTCACCTTCGTTAATGTCTATCTTTCTCTTCCGTGTTATATTTTCGTTTTCATTTTCTTCTGCTTCCGTACTCTTGTATATGTCTTCGAAAAATTCTATCCATCTTTCCATTTCTTCTTTTTTTCCCAGTATTGCCTTTCCATTTTTATCTTTAATATGCTTATTCAATTTCCTCTTTTTGCCAGAGAGAGTTTTTGTTACCTCGTAAAGTGTTTTAACATCATTTTTATTTGCTGCTTCTTCTGCTTTCGTGAGTAGTTTTTCAGTTAATTCTCTCTTATCCTTTCTAATGTTTATTTTTATGTCTTTATCTTTTCGTTTATATTTAAGTTCTAGTTGGGCTCTTTTTTGTGTGTTAGTGCATGACAGAGTCTTTTGTTTGATTTGCTTTCTTTCTGTTATTTTTCCCAGGTTTCTCTTGACATCCATATTTTATGGATTTTGTTTTCTTTTCTACTACTTCAGTAGCGGTCTCTTTAAGTACATTTTTATATTTTATCAATATTTGTTCGATGTTGTCCTCTGATGTATGTGTTCCTTCTAGTTTTTCTCTTAGGATATTCTGGAATTTTTCATTCGTTGCTTCATCTTCTATCAGCCATTGTACATTATACGTTTCTCTTCTACTGTTGGTTATATTATTTGCCATAAGCTTGATTTTTACTTTTACTCTCACTAAAATATGATCTATGTTTCCATGTGCCCCTCTCATTGCTCTTACATCTGATATCATGCTTTTCCATCTATTATCTATTGCCAAGTGATCCATTTGATTCATCGTTTTTTTGTCTGGTGATATCCATGTTGCCACGTGTATCGCATAAATATATTACTTACCGAGATCTGCTAAGGCAGATTGCCACACTCAGTACCCAGTAATAGCTAAAAGCGGGTGATGATATACTTGTTTTTTATCTTAAATTAAGCAAGGAATCCGATTAGCTTATGCACTATATGAATAAAAAAATATGTTTCAATTATACATAATTTTGCGGTTTACGAAGATCCTATCCCATTGTCGTTTTTTTAAAACTACTTTTCTCACTTGTCATGTTAAAAGATGCACGCATTATGGATTCCAAAGCTAGCCTAAAATGTTTTGTTGAGGGATTAGGATCATAACCGCGGCATTGTCTAATTTTGAAGAATAAATTTTAAGTATGTCTTGGAAAAGTCTATTTGTTATTTAAAAAAGGATATTCGGAGGACATGTCGGACCACAAAACAGAATTTATACTTAAAATTAGTCCATCAAAATAATATGGAGTGTTTTTTTGGTGTTGACCAATTTTTAATCCATTCAATCCTTTGGGTTAGCTATTGCTATTACAGTAAATGTAGCTACTCGCACAATTGCAAAACTTTCGATCGGCAGTTGTTTTATTTATTTTATTAAACTGATCGTGTTTGATATTCATTGAAAGGTCTTTTGAAGGTTTGGCATTTAAAATTGCAAAATTTTTGATTTAGTGAAAGTGCTTCTAATCTTATAGACTGGTACCTCGAGCACTGTTTTTGGACGTTTTAAGAGCGTTTTTTTGTGTGGTCTAAATATATATATACTACCTGTTTTTGGCTGTTTTAGCAGGTTTTAATTCAACTGTTTAGTAACGTGTTTTTGAATTGTCTAGGATTGTTTTAGAAGTAAATAGGCATAGAAGAAGAGTAAGTTTCCAACAAATATTACAGGACCAACTAAATTATTTCCCAATATGCCACAAAACAATTAAAACCCAAACAAACTTGATTTTACTATTTACAAACTTTCCTGTGGCCAATAATGCTTGTTATGACAATTATATTCTGCCTCAGTTAGAAAAGTTAAATTCGTCGTCCATAAAACCCGATTGATATGATATGATTTTGCGTTATTTGGTTACTGAACCATCATTTGGTCGTAAAATCTGAGCAAAGTGTATTTTAATAGTATGAAATTTGAGAATTTTTTATGCCCGTGACTTACAAACATTTACTTTGGCTTTTATTCTCCAAGTTTAAATGATCCGTTTACCAGCTAAAGATGCTATTCAATCATGTGAAAATCTCATAATGTACCCAATAAAAATTAGAAAGATGCTATCAATATCTTGTAAACCGACATCTTTAATTTTATTCTGACATCACGATTAAATTTGGATCATCAAATCATGTAACTTTCATATGAAACATTTTCTTATATCTTTTATACTTCCGGAATATATATATATATATATATATATATATATATATATATATATATATTTAATCCATACATCTGGAGTCAGTAATCTTCACAATGTTAGTGGCCATTGATTAATTAGTATATTGTGTTCTAAAACTAAATAAATTAAAATTTATTCCTCGGTTTGTTACATACCGTCACTTTAATTATTTTAACTAAAATATATTTTAGGCCGATTTAAAATCTATATCTTGATACAGTTTTAACATCTTTGATGTTAATGAGAAAGTTTATTTTAAATATAAAAATCTGTTGGAATTATTCAACCCACATACGCCTCTATGAACTATCATGTTTAACGGACACCATAAAGTTTATGATTACGTAGCGTAAATATGATTAAATTATAATTTTTTTAACCTTACAAATAGTATTGGCTTAATACTCTTAATTCGGTTAAACCTGAATATCGATCTTTGTCAAACAATATATTATTGTTATTAGCAATGAAACATTATTACCAACTTCATTACATAACATTCTATGTTTAAACAAAGATAATAGTCGTATTAAAATACACTAGTTTTGTATACCTCAGATTCATCCAGAAATATAATGTTCATATTGTATTGGGTGTTAAGTGTATATGAATGGAAGCACAAAAATGAATTCATGAGACAGGAAGTTATTTGGAATATTTATGAAATCATTTTAAATCAAATAAATTCTTATTAAATATTTCTTATTTTTGTTTTCTGTATTACATAAACTATCACACTACGGCTCGGTGAGTGCGGACCCTGTACTGTAATTGGGATTAAATTCCTGTTGTACAGAGTAATATAAATAAAATAAAATAAATAAAATAAAAGCTTAGTTACCGTTGCTTAGTTAATTGTTTGATTTCAAGACATAGTCGTGTTTCATTATACTTTTTCCATTTAAAACAGAGTATAGTTAAAGTGCCCGCCAATTTAGTTTTTAATAATTTAACATAGATTATTTTATATGTAAATCAAATTTCACGTAAATGCTTCTAAAATTTGTATCTATGGTCTATATGAAATTTTTAAGTTTATATTAAATACTAGTACACCAGAAGTGATATGATAAATGTACACCCCTCATCAATTCGCTTCCATGTTGTTATACAAATCATGCTATATGAAATAAATTGCTAAGTTGAAAAATATTAGATAAATAGATGTTTGATTTTTCTCTGAAAATATAACATCCAGTATATATATATATATATATATATATGTATATATGAAATTTTTAAGTTTATATTAAATACTAGTACACCAGAAGTGATATGATAAATGTACACCCCTCATCAATTCGCTTCCATGTTGTTATACAAATCATGCTATATGAAATAAATTGCTAAGTTGAAAAATATTAGATAAATAGATGTTTGATTTTTCTCTGAAAATATAACATCCAGTATATATATATGTATATATATATATATATATATATATATATATATATATATATATATATATATATATATATATATATATATATATATATATATATATATATATATATGTTGAATTTTAAATTTCCGCGAGTGTTATTGATGTAACTTGAATTCTTCCGGGTATCTTCTCGCGTTGGTCTGGTTTGGTTCTGAGAAGAACCGTTGTTTAGACGACGTTTCGGCAAGGTCTCACTTGCCATCTTCAGGTCTTGGATTGATTCCGTGTTCTCGATCTGGTGTTAGGTCTTGAACTGACGTTTGTTGGTGATGCAGCAGGCTTATATTTAGTGGTCATAGTTGGATGCTTCACTGAGTTGTTCCGGGTTGTTGGTTCTGGTTGCTTGGTTTGGTCTTTCTGCGTCATTGATTCCGTTGCTGGTGTAGTATTCGGTGTATGCTTTTTTACCTTTTTTGCCAATTTGTTAAGTGCTGGTTTCCATGTGGGTGGTAATTTTCGTGTGTCGTCCCTTGTATTCAGGTTATTTGGTCGTTTTTCGATTTCTATGGATTCTCTGATGATTCTTTTAGTTGTGTGTCCGATGCTAGCTATCATCCTTGTGTTCTTGAAATCGATCGTGTGTGATGTAGTTTTCACGTGCTGAGCCAGAGCTGAGGTTTTCTCGTCTTTTTTCACAGAGTTTTGATGTTCGTTTCTTCTGATGTTGATTCTTCTGTTAGTTTGACCGATGTAGGTATTGTCACAGTCTTGACAAGGAATTTCGTATACTCCTTGGCACTCCAGGTTGATCTTGGTCTTCGGATTTGGCAGAATCGTATTAATTTTCCTATCTGTGGTGAAGATGGTCTTGATATCGTTTTTCTTCAGTACTCTGCTTATTTTGTCGGTAGTGCCTTTAACGTATGGAAGGTAGGCGTAAGTAGGTAGTTTTTCTTCATCAGTTTCTCTTTTTGTTTTTTGTGGTCTAAGAGCCAATTTTATGTTTCTCTGGTTGTAACCGTTTTGAAGTAGTGCGGCCTTGATAGTTTCCATTTCTTTTTGTCGGTTTTCGTTGTCCGCTAATCGTTGTGATCTTGTGATGAGTGTTTTCACTACTGACTGTAGCTGGGCTGGATGGTGATGAGAGTCAGCATTTAGATAGCGATTAGTATGTGTTGCTTTTCTGTAAACTGTGTGGTTCAGGCTTCCGTCTGCTGTTTTCTTTACAAGTACATCTAGGAACGGAAGTTGGTTTTCTTCTTCTACTTCCATGGTAAACTTGATGTTGGGATGAATTCCGTTGAGATGGCCCAGAAATAATTCCAGCTGCTCCCTTCCGTGGTTCCAGATTACGAAGGTATCATCGACGTATCGTAACCATAACTTTGGTTTCTGGTTAGCGGATTGAAGGGCTCTAGTTTCGAAGTCTTCCATGAATAAGTTTGCCAGGACTGGTGAGAGTGGAGAACCCATGGGAGCGCCTGCCACTTGTTTATATCGCTGGTCTTTGTATATGAAGTAGGTGTTCTTCAGGCAGTGTCTCGTTAGTTCCAGGATGTGTTCTGCAGGTTTGTGCTTTTCCTTTATAATATTCAATGTTTCTTCCACTGGTATGTTTGTGAAGAGTGATACTATGTCAAAACTGACTAAGAGATCTTCTGGTTGGACAACTTCTTTCTTCAGTAGCTCGATGAAGTGGCTAGCATTCTTGACGTTAGATTCCGCTTCATCGGCGTATGGTTGAAGTTTTTTAGCCAAATATTTTGCCAGTTGTTGTGACGGAGATCCTATGCAGCTAACTATCGGTCTCAGTGGAGTTTCTTCTTTGTGGATTTTAGGTAATCCGTAGAATTTGGGACATTTAGATGATTTCTCTCTTGGAATTAGTTGAACTTGTGTGTCGTTATCAATTGGACTGGCTTTGATCTTCATCCTTGTGGTCTTCTCCAGGTATGTTGTTGGATCGGAGGAAATGCTTTCATATGCTGGATCGTCCAGGAGTTCTTGTATTTTACGGTCGTAGTCCTCTTTGTTCATCACAACGGATGCGTTGCCTTTGTCCGCTGGTAGAATGATTATATCCGAATTTTGTCGCAGCGATCGTAGTGCCTGCTGTTCTTTAGTTGATAGGTTCTTCTTCGGTGGGCGGGCTGTTCTTAGTATGCGTGAGACATCTTGACGGATCTCTTCTGCTTTATTTTTCTCCAGGTGAAATATGGAGGATTCCACGCCACATATTATCTCTTCCACTGGAATATGGGTTGGTGCTACTGCGAAGTTGAAACCCTTGGATAAAACGTTTAGTGATGCTTCATCCAGTTGCACTCTTGAGAGGTTGTACACCACTTTTTTGGGATCCAGCTGGTGGTTCTTCTCCTCTGGTTTTTGTTTTTGCAGAAGTTTATCGAATTTTTGTATGTGTTTATTCTTCGTCAGGTTGATTTCGGTCTCGCAGCGATATTCCATTAATTGGTCAAGCTTTGTCCACAACGTCGGGTGTAGTTTGTGAAGATCTTCACTACAGATAGGAAAATTAACACGATTCTGCCAAATCCGAAGACCAAGATCAACCTGGAGAGCCAAGGAGTGTACGAAATTCCTTGTCAAGACTGTGACAATACCTACATCGGTCAAACTAACAGAAGAATCAACATCAGAAGAAACGAACATCAAAACTCTGTGAAAAAAGACGAGAAAACCTCAGCTCTGGCTCAGCACGTGAAAACTACATCACACACGATCGATTTCAAGAACACAAGGATGATAGCTAGCATCGGACACACAACTAAAAGAATCATCAGAGAATCCATAGAAATCGAAAAACGACCAAATAACCTGAATACAAGGGACGACACACGAAAATTACCACCCACATGGAAACCAGCACTTAACAAATTGGCAAAAAAGGTAAAAAAGCATACACCGAATACTACACCAGCAACGGAATCAATGACGCAGAAAGACCAAACCAAGCAACCAGAACCAACAACCCGGAACAACTCAGTGAAGCATCCAACTATGACCACTAAATATAAGCCTGCTGCATCACCAACAAACGTCAGTTCAAGACCTAACACCAGATCGAGAACACGGAATCAATCCAAGACCTGAAGATGGCAAGTGAGACCTTGCCGAAACGTCGTCTAAACAACGGTTCTTCTCAGAACCAAACCAGACCAACGCGAGAAGATACCCGGAAGAATTCAAGTTACATATATATATTGATATTGAGACGGTACACCAATTATACTGGATTATAATTTTCCATGTTTAACAATAATTCAAGCATATTTAAATTTTTTGGAATAACTAAGTAAAAGCATGTAGTGACAATAGTTTTTTCTAAACAATTATTAGAACGCCGAAACTAATCGGGTGGTTTCAAATGTAAACAAAACACAAAACAGCAGTATCATAAATTAATACAAACGACCAAGATTTGAAAGACGTTAACCAACACCCGGGAATGTCGCAGGCCAAGTGTCAAGTGTCTAGCCGAGGGTAGTTAACAGGGCCGTGCCGATAAATTTGTGTTTCTCAAACTAAAATTATCATAGATTGTTGAAACTAGATTAATACTCTTACCATATCAAGAAGAACGCGATGAACTAGAAGAATCAATTTAGTTAAAGCATCGCGTGGCCTCAGTAACATCTAGATGTACAATACATCGTCGGCCCATTAAAAATAAAAGGATACCAACCCTGTTCGGAGTTTGGTTGCAAAGACGATACATGCCAATATGTAAAGTTCTATCACATTTTTGTACAAGTAGATCTCGCGTTGATGTAATTCATATTATTGTAATAAGTGCAGGTTGAAGAAATTACATGCGCGAGGAAACATTTGATAAAAAAAAGTGTTTCAAAATAAGAGGGGGCAAAATTTAAGACGTTTTCGTTCTGTCTTTTTCTCATCCACTTGATGTAGACTATAGCTGTCTCGATCGCATTGAAAAACGAACCAGAGCACCCGACGTACCACCACCATGGGTGAGAATTCCTACAAGAATCCAACGAACGAATAAACATACAGGAGTTTCACCCCGCCAAGTCACTCTGAGTATTTGAGAATTGCTCGCGACAAATAAGAGAGATTGAAAAGATTGTTAGCTCACTCTGACACATCTTTCAGAATTGGCCGTCGCACGTTCAGTAGGTCATATTTCTCTCAGTTCAGCTGCGATTCTGTCAGAATTGGCCATCGCACGTTCTGTTAGAACCTGTATTATTTATTCACCGACTCTCACCGTTCAGTTGCGAATCTGTCAGAATTGGCCGTCGCACGTTCCGTGAATATTTGGTTAAATTCAACACCGACCCCTTTCAGTCCAGCTGCGATTCTGTCAGAATTAGCCGTCGCACGTTCTGAAAGGCTGTCTGGCCATCATCATCGTAGTTCAGTTGCGATTCTATCTGAATTGGCCGTCGCACGTTCTACTGCAGTAATGCAAAACAATAATCACAAGGGCGAAAATTCACGACCTTCTAACTTGTGATCGATATACTTGCGGACTATTTACCCAGAATTAATTGAGATAACAGCTCTTTGAGCACATAATAAGAATCACAAGGGCGAAGATTCACGACCTTCTAACTTGCGATAGATATTTTTGGTGACTATTTATTCAGATTTGAAATAATATTAGCTCTATGAGCACAGAAATTATTGAGTGAAGGATTATTCCCTCACTGACATATCTTGCCTCCGACCGTCACTCTGGTTAAAAATTTAATTTATTTATTTAATGAACTTTTCAAATAGAAGCTATAATTTTCTTTATAAAAGCTATTTCGTGTGTTTGTTATTCTTGCATAAAAAATAATTGAGCAGCAAATAGATACTCATTAGATGCAGTTTTTAATACTCAACATTTTTTGTTTTTACACTTTTAATCTAATTTAATTAGGAAGGTAGCAATCATCATTTAAAAAATACCATTGTATTGCCCATGTTACATATTTCAATTCTATCCCCGGTATATACACAGAATGTTACGTTAAATGCGAGCCATATTAGTTTTTTCATGCGTATGTCTTCCCAAATTATTTCAAACAAAATAGTTACTAAATAAATTACAGTATAACAATATCAATATAAATCTGAAAACAAAATTCATTTACTATGGTTTGTAACTGCAGAAATTAAATCTTAAATTTAGGATGTTTACAATTTAATAAGAGATTTTAAACTATTTTATTTGACAGAAAATTTACATAACAATATAACTATCAAAATACGATATTGAAATTAATTTTGTTATACTAACAAGTAAATAATTCTTTCTGAATATTCATAAAATAAGAAAATATCAAGAATATATTCGCTTTTTGTTACGCAATGCGAGTTGTAAATAGTTTTATTAGCTTTTATAAAGAAATTAAAAACCTCTTAGTGTTAATATTGCTACAAAACTTATAAAACGTAGTAAAAACTCGTTAGGCACAAGCATGCTTAAAAAGCTTTGTAGAATACGTGACTTTTAAAAATTTTTAGAAATTTTTACATCCCTGTTTTAAATCCTTTCGTAAACTTTTCTATGTTTGTATTATGAGTACAATTTTAGTATTTTCTTAAATTTTTTGTTACATTTATATTTACAAGACTATAAATAGCTAAATATCGACATACAATTTTGACAATTCTCCCAACACATAACTGAAACTATAATTTAAAAATAAACTATTTAAACATCCAATGTTATGAAATAATTATACATATTTTTACACATTCATCTAGATTAGAGATGAAAAACTATCGATAGTGCTATCGATACATTGATAGTTTCTCCAAATAAATTCTATTGATAATACTTTAAAATAAAACTATCGATAGTTCAAAATTGTGCTATCGGTTCTGTCTATCAATTGTGATTAGCGGTTTTACTATCTATAGGATAAAACTATTGTAACAAGTCTAAGTCAGCACAATTAAGACATACATATTAAGTAACTTCAATAACTGGGTCATGGTGTGACATGTAATATATAAACATTATAATAAAGTGTAATACTTATTTTGCTGACTTAGCATTGTTCAAGGCTGTATCGAGTAGTGCTGTGTAAATGTATGTAAAACTATTTATTAAATATATTTATACTTTTATACTTAAATACTTGCGTCCTTCAATCTGACAAGAACCCGTATATTATTTGCTAACTCTCGTCATAACGAGGAGGGTTACAAATTGGTGGCAGCGCTTTGGGGTGAACAAAAAGGAAAAAATAATATTTTTTTTTTGTTACATTCGCGGAGGCCAAGTATTATAAGTTTTCGTTGTTTATTTTCTGTGTCTGGTATTTTCCGTCTTTATTACTTATTATAACATGGATAAACCCGGGGATATACCGGAAAGTAGTAGCGCGTCGGACCGAGCCACAATACAGACGGCGATTAAAACAGAACTAGAGACATTGTTCGCTGCAAACAGGTTTCAATACAGTGTGGCGGCGAACGTATTAGATAACTTTACAGGGCAAAATCCTTCAGAATATTTCGCTAAACTTAAAATTCGGGCGGAAATTGAAAATTGGTCGGACACAAACACAGTAGACTTGGTAAGACTAAAACTGACAGACGACGCATTTGACTTTTACATGTTGACTCCAGAATTACACAGTAAAACGATAACATTGAAACAATTTAGTAAAATATTGACTGAGCGATTCTCGAAAAAACGACAACCAGGCCAGATCTATCGCGACTTGACGAATTGCGAACAGAAGATCGGTGAAACGTCCAAAATTTTGCACAAAGGCTAAGAAAACTCAAGAAAGAACTAATATCGGAAGAAAATATAGAAGAAGAAGTGGTGGCGAAGATATGTTTAGAACAATTCAAAATAGGGCTACGTCAAGAAATCCGTAGATACATTAGAATCATGATGGACTCCCAAGATGACCTCACATTCGAGCGAGCGGTAACAATGGCTGAACGAGAAGAAATGGAAATCACGCGAGTAAAAAGGGAAAATGTAGAAATCGGAGCTGTAGACAGAAGAACAACCAACGGCAAGGAAGTGAAAAAATGCTATAAATGCGGAGCTACAGGCCATTTCAAAAGAGACTGCAAACAAATGGAAACGTGTAACTATTGCGGAAAGCCAGGCCACAGCATTGCTGAATGTTGGAAAAGAACAAACAAGAACAATTATAACAGGAGCTACAACAATACACATAGATACCGAGATCCACCACCGGAAAGAAGCAATAGATATAACTGGAATAATGGATATCGAGGAGAAGAAAACAACAGGTTCACAGAGAGTTCACGCTATCAGTCTAATACGTCACATTTAAACGGGCAATCCCTCTCGCATGCGCCCCGTCACGGGAGGTATTAGTATATTCGGGAAAAAATTTTAAACAAACAGTAATTACACAAATTAGTCCAAATTCAGATTTCAAATTAAAAGATATTCCAAATTTTGTATTAGCATTGGTAAACAATAAAATTTTAAAACTGTTAGTAGATACAGGGTCAGCTGTTTCATTAATTAAAAGAAAATTCACAAAGGGGCAAATAGAAGCGGAGAATGTGGGAGCGTTAACATCAATATCAGGTTGCGAGATAGTGTCAACAAATGTAAATTTCTGTTTTGAAAATTCAAATATTGCATTTAATTGTGTGGTTTGTTCAGACAACATAAAGTTAGAAGCAGACGGTCTTTTGGGTCGTGATTTTTTTAAATGTTTTAAAGCCAGCATAGACTACGGCACGGATGAAATCACGTTAGGTAATATGCGTATAAAACTGTTAGCGGACAACACGAACCAAGAAGTGCTGACAGCAGCAAAAGTGGAAACAATGCACGATAACGTCACGGAGCCAAGTAGCGTAGTTGAGAAAGGTCAGGAAGTGCAAGCTAGCAACATTCCGATACCTTTAAAAATGGGAGAACTTAATAGTAAAATGCCGAAGATAAACGCAAAAATTCAGAAATCAGTACCCTTACACAAGAAAAAAATGGCACAAAAACCAGTGAAGTGGTTAGGTTAAAGGATACAGTTACGATTCGACCAAACTGCGAAATAATGTGTACAGCCGTTCAGAATCTGGGTAATACGGAACACGATATTTTGATGGAACCAGTAGAGATCCAAATACATGGCGTTATGGCAGCAAGGGTGCTAGCTAAAGCACAAAAAGAAATACCTATCAAGCTTGTGAATATAACCAACAAGGAAATGGTTATTCAGAAAAATACGATTGTGGGAAAAGCAGAATTATTCAATGAAAAGAAGATAAAAGAAGAATATAGAGATGCAGAATGCAAGTTAAGGAAAATAGATGTATACGGAATACACAAAAATAAGGGTCCGCGCGATATTGAGAAACAAATACAGTTAGAGTATCTGCCAGAAGATATAAAACAAGAGTTACTGGTCTTATTGAGAGAATACGAGGATGTATTTCTATGGGAAGACAGCAAACAAGGATGCACACATAATATAAAACACAAGATAAGCACGAGAGATGCACAACCTATAGCAAAAGCACCATACAGAGTACAGACAAGGAAAACGAACCAGCAACTGAGACAGAGAAGAGTAATGAAGATACCGGGACGAACAAATAACAAAGGACAATAATTTTCTAAATTATCAATTACTTTTACTGGACTTGGCAAGCAGACAAATCTCAAAACAAATAGCACCACAAACACCCACCACACCATATCACACGCGAAGCAGAGGGCCAGTTCAAGACCACCCCTGGATCTTAACACCAGGAAAACAGTAGCTTTTTATTTTGTTACAGATAAAAGCAACTCTACTCTTGACTGCAGAGGGCCGAACACAAACATCATCACCGTGGCTCTAAAGGACGTGGCGGAGTAGTATCAGTAGTATTTTTTTTTGTTTGATTTTTGTTTTGTTTTTTTTTTGTTAAAAAAAAATAACAAGGAGTTATAATTCAAATATTTAGTAAACGAATTACAAGACCACAAGAATGTAATTAGCAAATTTAAACAGCACTATTCCACTAGCACAGTATGCAGTAAGCACTTTAATTAAAAATAAGTTAGGGTACGTAGGGCGAGTCATGGGTGGTCTCTAAAGTTCTCCATGACTCCGTTGACACATATTTTACAGGAAAAAGCAGAGCAGATAGATTGCAGTCACCTTGCGCCGGCTCTGTATTACGTAGAAAACAAATGGCTAGATTACAGTCCAGAATTAACACAGAGCATCGAACCGGAAGTCTTGGAGGTGCAGCTGGAGCCGCAGTTTAAATTCAAGCCCTTGTACGATATCGGCAATGCTGGCATATACTCCAAGGCGGAGATAAAATCAGGGCAGGACGCGTTAATTTTTTGGACTGGAACGACAAGCCATCGCCAACATCATAACAAGGAGGGTGGTCGGGAGAGACACAGCAGACCAAGGCTTGTCTACTCTCGACTTGTTTACGAAAGGAGAGTTACACAGCCTGGCCATGTCTACTGTCAAGCAAATGTGGGGTTGGTTCTCCAGTCTGGGTATGTTTATGTCAGGATTCATCGGGGTTTACACGATTTTCAAAAAATTTTAATTTACATTAGACGCACTTTTGAATGGTTATAACTTGTATAGTACGATAAGGATGTACGATTGGACTAGCAGCTTGCTTGTGGAATGCACTGACGCATGTGGTGCTACACAACCATCACAGGAAGGCGCGATCAGCAGTTCATGAGCAAGAACTGGAAACAATCGTTGTAAACCGTGATGAGGAAAAGGAAATACCCGGGGTTGTAACACCTAGTGCGCCCTCTGTAGAACCAAGTCCGAAAAATATGTGGCAACGTTATAGATAGAATAGATATAAGTTATACAAGTTTTGGGTTGTTAAATTTTAAGGAGAGACCACTCTTCACCACAGTTTTGAGGGAACCGACAGCTACAGCCAAACAAGAGATGACGTCGCCGAGAACTAAGGACAGCAGAAGGGCATGCAGGGCAAGGAAGAATAAGGGCTAACGAACCAAAAAGTGCCCCTTTACGGAAGCAAATTTCCAAGAAGGGAGGAATGTAACAAGTCTAAGTCAGCACAATTAAGACATACATATTAAGTAACTTCAATAACTGGGTCATGGTGTGACATGTAATATATAAACATTATAATAAAGTGTAATACTTATTTTGCTGACTTAGCATTGTTCCAATAATATATAAGGAATGAATATTATACTCGGGGTGGGGAGGTGGGGGGGGGGGGATGTTAGTGCGAAAGGGCTGACCGGTTGGGCCAGCAGAGTAGAGTGTAAACCCGTTAGAGTCAACACATCAAGGCTGTATCGAGTAGTGCTGTGTAAATGTATGTAAAACTATTTATTAAATATATTTATACTTTTATACTTAAATACTTGCGTCCTTCAATCTGACAAGAACCCGTATATTATTTGCTAACTCTCGTCATAACGAGGAGGGTTACACTATCGCTTGTTACAATTGGATTAAATTATCGATTCTACTATCTTGAGTGATTACTGATAATGACTATCAGTTTGTTGTGCTAACGTTAATGATTACCAATAATACTATTGTCAGTACATACGAATTGTGAAAGGCTAGTTGTAAAAATATATGTTAAAAAGTAATGCTGTATGGATTACCTAAACCAAATATTTAGCGATAAAATTCTAAAATATTTCTAACTGGTCGACACATGCTTTAAGCTTATATTTATTATACCTGGACATTTACAAAACTGTATTATTCCTGAGAGGTAAAAAAAATGTCCTTCAATTTTCTCTAACATTTCCATTTGAATATTATATACTGGCTCCCATATTATGCAACAATACTCTAACTTAGATCGTATAAAAGAATAGTACAAAGAAAATATTGCACCAATATTTGTAAATGATCGCGTATTTCTTATAATGAACCCAAATAATCTAAAGCTTGATTTGCAGATATTATGTATATGTGAATCAAAATTTAATTTAGTATCAAAAGTCACCCCTAAGTCTAGAATTTCAACACATTTTTCCAATAAATGATCACAGATATAGTAGGTAAATTCTATTGGTTTATGTTTCCTTAACTTAAAACTTTACATTTTGACAGGTTAAGGAAAAGTTTGTTTACCGTGCACCATTGGTATAGATTATCAAGGTCTCGTTGCAGAGAGTAACAATCTTCTACGGTATTTATTGTACTAAATATTTTTAGATCATCCGCGAAGAGTAATTTTTCACTAGGTATGACAGAAGTTACGTCATTTATAAATATTAAAAATAATAAAGGCCCTAGATTAGAGCCCAGTGGAATTCCAGAAGAGGCAGTAAATGTAGATGTATTATAGCCAAGAAAAGGCACAAAAAGTTGCCGGTTATCAAGAAAAGATTCGATAAGATTAATTAATGGTGCTGAAAATGCAAAAGATTCAAGTTTACGTAAGATAATTTTATGATCTATTTTATCAAATGCTTTTGCAAAATCTGTGAAAACAGTATCAACTTGCCCACGACGATCTAAAGCAGTTGAAATATAATGGGTAAAATAACATAAATTAGTAGCTGTTGATCTTGCTTGCATAAAGCCATGCTGTGACAAGGAAAGTTCGTTGCGAATTTTAAAGTATACTGTTTGAGATATTATTGACTCAAAAATCTTGCTAAAGTTATTTAATACTGTTATTGGTCGGTAGTTCTTTATATTTGCCGCGTCTCCAGATTTAAAGATGAGTGTTACTCGTCCGATTTTCCATGCACTAGGAAAAGTACATGTTTTAACTCATAAATTAAAAATGTGAAATAGAGCTGAAGAGAAGGGGTACACACAATCCCTGATTATTATATTAGGCACTTGATCTGGCCCACTAGGTAAATTAGACTTAATTTTCATGATATGTGTCTTAATTTCATTTGCTGATATATGATTAAGAAACAGAGAATTAAGTGAGTGATTACTATTATCAGAAATAGAATCCTTAGATGGAATTGAAAAGACACTCTGAAAATATGTTGCGAAACCATTACCTATATTTTCTTTTGAACTAACTTTTACGTCATCAAGACACATTGGTGTTGGAAAGTTTGAACACTTTTTCTTTGAACTAATGAAATTCCAAAAATTTTGGGGGTCACTAATGATAGAATTTTCACTTCGAGTCACATAACTATTATATGAATTCCTTATATCACGCTTAATATCCGATCTAAGTTCCTTATATTGCTGCAAGTAAAATTCATTATTATGTTTTTTATATTTTTTATAAACATGTAATTTAAGTTTTAGTTTACGTTTTATTTGAGATGTGAACCAGAGAGGGTAGGAAAATTTGTTTACTTTTTTGTAGGGTACACATCTTTCAAACATATCAAAAAGTGTAGAATAGAGAAATTCACAAGCTGTATTAACGTCATTAAATATTTCAAGTTGACCCCAATTAAAATCATTGATTAAAGTGTAAAGCATAATGTAATTTTTAACTCTTAAGTCAATTGAGATATTTAGCGATGGATGATACTTGTATTCTTTATCTAATATTGGTAAATCACTTTGTGTAACAGAACATTTAACATTAGAAATGATCAAATCTAATAAACAACCATCACAGTTTTCTACTGAATTATATTGAGATAAATCAAAATATGATAAGAAACTATTTAGTGATTTAACTATCTTAGAATTCTCATTAAAATTGAATTCTGGCACATTAAAGTCGCCTACAATAATAAATTTATTTATCCAACACCTACTACTTATAAAGTCATTATTGTTGTCATTTTAGATTAGTAAAGTGGTTTATAAGTTACACGTGAGTTATAAGTCATAAGTCACGCATAAATTATGACTTGTAACTCACTGTTGAGTTTGAATATAACAAAGTTGAAAAAAGGTTGCAGCTGTAGTATTCGAAATGGAAGACGAGAATTTTATTCCCGAAATAATCATTAAGGAAGCGGAAAAAGCGGTTGTTGATATTTGACCAAAAAAGTCTAGAACTTCCTATGAAAAACACTTTCATTCATACCTTTGACGTTTCTAGTTGTCATCCAGTCTTCAAACATATGCAATTCTTTTTCATAGGAACTTCTAGACTCTTTTGGTAAAATATCAACAACCATTTTTCCGCTTCCTTAATGATTATTTCGGGAATAAAATTCTTGTCTTCCACTTCAAATACTACAGCTGCAACCTTTTTTCAACTTTGTTTATTTAATAAATTTGAGTAACCTAGACAACAAAACAAGAAAGTATGGCTAACTAGAATATTATTTGAAATGTAGACAATTGTGTCAAAATTTATATTTTAATGTCTTAAATGTAGTTGTTGGATAAAATTTCGTATGCCACTCGTGTGTTATTACAAATAAGTCACTTCAGAAAATTATTCCCCTCGGCCTGCGGCCTCGTGGACTAATATTTTCTCGCGTGACTTATTTGTAATATAACACACTTGTACCATAAATAACTATATTATACTGTAACGCGTCAGTTCTTTAAATAATTAAATATCATGTAAATATGTTCAGGTATCAAAATAATTAAACATGGAATAATAATAGTTACTAGATAAATTAGGCGGAACATACATACAAAAACTTTAGAAATAACTGGTATTAAGATAAATTTTGGCACCAACTATGTCAATGTTCTGAAGAATATATTGTTGAACATCACTGAATGCAGTGGGCGAAGAATTAAACTTATTGTTTACTGCCAACATTGCACCACCGCCACGCGTCACACCACAGGCTTGAAAGTTGCGGTCAGCACGATAATTGAAAAATAATTATCAGAGAACTCAGAATTATAAACACTGTCACTTAGTCACGTTTCAGTTAGGGCAACAATATCATAGTCTGGATTAAGTAAACATTTTGTAGTTTCGAATTTATGCCTCGAGCATTTTGATAATAATATACAATATTAACGCCTGTTGGGTTTAAACGTTTTTTTGACCAGAGCTTTGCTCAACAATGGTAGGGACTCCTTTAATATATTTTATGGTAAGAATTGACTCACCATTGGTAATCCTGTCTTGAAACCTGAATTTTAAATTTTTAAAATATTATACTTGCATAGGTGTTTGATCAGCGTTAACTTTAATATGAAAAAAAAAATGGCGGTAGATGAAATGACTAGTACTATTTCAAGTGAACTCCATAAACTAAAAAAAAGTGAATTAATTGAATTAATAATTTTGAAACAACTTCCTGTGCATTTTAGTGACAATGAAGATTTAAAAAAATTCATTATATCGTGCTTCAAAAACAATAATGAAGTAGAAGAAAGCGAAAATTTTACTGACGCAGGTGATAACCTCAGTTTAGTAGCAAAAAATCGTGAATATAATGCAATTAAAGAAATGTGTGAAATACTTGATAAATTAAATTACCATTTAGAACAAAGAATAAAAGATCTTGAACTGATTATTAAATTAAGTAATATTGACAAACTCAATAGTGACAAGGTGAATCAAAAACAGTCGGCAATTCAAAGTGAACAACAGTTGTCGACATCTAAGATTGAGAAGAGCAACAACAAAAATAAACAACTGACAAAATCGGTAACGCAACAACCTGTTGTAGCAAGCGGTAATCAAAATAACAATAATAAACAAACTAACCTAAATAGTAAAAACAATTCAGCAAACTCCAGCGTAATAATAGGAAATAGTGTTAATAACTTATCTGTTCGCAGTGCGAATAAATATGCTTGGTTGCATGTTAGTAAGGTACACTCTGACACAACGGAAGAACACGTGAAAAACTTTCTGGTTAGTAAATGTCCGAGTAACACTTTCGAAGTGGAAAAAGTGTCCAACGAATCATCCGCAAACAGTTCTTTCCGTGTTAAAGCTGACTTTGAATTACTTGACACACTAAATACGGAAACCTTCTGGCCAAAAGGAATAAGGGTGCGCAGGTTTAATTTTTTTCGTAAACCAGGGACATCAGTCAAAGAATAACACTTATGTAAACAGCAACATAAACAATAACAAACTTTCAGGTGCTATACATTGTACATCAAGTTTATAGGTTCTACACCAAAACATACAGTGTGTACGAAACAAAATGGAAGAGCTAGAAGTTTTCCTAAGTCTACATTCCTTTGACATTCTGTGCCTATCTGAACATTGGCTGCAGCAAGATGAAAAAATAGCCTATACTTTAAAAGGTTTTACTTTAGCTGCAGGATTTTATAGGCAATCTCACCGTCATGGAGATGTAATGATTCTTTGTAATAATAAAATTAATTTCGAAACAGTACATTTAATTAACGACTTTAATGTTGAGCTAATCTTCGAGTGCTGTGCTATTAAATTCACAGAAAACAATGTTACTAATTTTATTTTAACTGTGTACAGGTCACCGAATTCTAATCTAAATAGTTTTTTAAAACAACTAGATATGTGCTTGTCAAAAATAATGTCAAATCACAATCATATCACTGTATTAGTTTTAGGTGATTTTTATATCAATCTTTTAGCTGATAATCTACAGAAAAAAACAGCTACTCGATGTAATGAATTCATATAATCTACACCAGGTTATATATGAACCTACCCGTATATGTAACATAACTAAAACATGTGTAGATAATATTTTTACTAACTTTAATCCTTCTAGTTATACATCAAAAGTTATTCATAACAAACTATCAGATCACTCGGCCCAAAGTATTTGTATAAAACTGTCAACAAAAGCAATGAATGACATTAAAATTGAAAAAAGGCAATTTTCAGAAGAAAATTTAAATAAATTTATATTTAGATTACACCAGGAAGACTGGACTAATGTTTTTAACGCAGATACTGTAGACATTTGTTTTAATAATTTTCTAGAATCATTCTTACATAATTTTCATATTACACACCCTAAAATGAGTGTGCCAATAGGCAGTGGAAAAAGCAACTCTTGGATTACGAATGAAATAAAAGCTCTTTCACTTGAAATAAAAAAATTGCATGAATTTTATAAACTAAAGCTTGTGAGCAAAGATTACTATAATGCTCAGAAAAACGATTTCCGAAAAACGATAAAAAATGAAAAACAAAAGTACAACTCTAAATACTTAAACAACTGTGGTAATAATACTGCTAAAGTATGGAGGCTAATTAAACGAAATTTAAATACGGGTGATTCTAAAATGACAAATGTTACGGCATTAAAAGATAATAATAGCATAGCAAGTACACCCTTAGATATTGCCAACATGTTTAACTGCCACTTTTCGAATATTCCACATGATTTGGTAAAACAACTTCCACATATCAATAAGCCTTCTAAGTATAAAACAAACAATGTAATTTTCAGTAATAACTCAATTTATTTGAATCCTGTGACTGAATCCGAACTGATTACGGCAATATTATCTTTAAATGATTCTTCATCGACAGGAACAGATGATATTCCGGCTAATTTGTTGAAACGTTGTTATAACGTAATAATAGTACCGTTACTGCACTGCATCAACAGATCTATTTCTGAAGGAATTTTTCCTGATATTTTGAAAACTGTCAAAGTAATTGCGTTGCATAAAAAGGGTCCAAAAGAACTAGTAACAAATTATCGTCCGATTAGCTTAGTATCTGTTTTTCACAAACTTCTGGAAAAAGTGATGCTAAATAGAATGTCATCGTTTCTAGAGAAAAATCAGATAATTATTTCAGAGCAGCATGGTTTTCGTAAGGGCTTCAGCACTACCACTGCGCTGATCGATTTACTCAATACTATATACACCAACTTGGATAACAACATTAGCTCCTATGGTATTTTTGTTGATTTATCCAAAGCTTTCGATTGCGTTGACCACAATACATTGTTGAACATATTATCACGCTATGGTTTGCGTGGCATTTGTAGTAGTTGGCTTCGATCTTATATATGTAATAGGAAACAAATTGTTTACTATGACAATTGCAGATCTGATATTAAACCTGTCAAAATGGGCGTTCCCCAAGGGTCCATACTTGGTCCAATGCTATTTACACTATATGTAAATGATATTAGAGAAACTCTTGAAGGCCATAAATTTATTTCTTATGCTGATGATACCTCAATTATTGTTCAAAATACAACAGCAAATACTACAAATCTCTCATTGTTAACTGAGACTCTTTCTGATTGGTGTGCAAATCTGTCTTTAACCCTGAATGCAAGTAAATCTGCTATCATTAAATTTTCTACTGTTAAACGGGACTCAAGTATTCTAACTAGATGTAATAAAAAATCAATTCCTCAGTTAAATAGTCAAAAAGTACTGGGTATTCATTTTCATGAAAATCTTAAATGGGACCTTCAAACAAATGAAATTTGTACAAAACTTGCTCCTCTATGTTATGCTATAGAAAGACTTAGACAAATTACAAACGTAGATACTGCAAAATCCTTTTATTATGCTAAATTCCATACCATTATGTCTTACGGTATAATATTCTGGGGGTGCTCACCCACTGCACACCGCATTTTTGTACTTCAGAAACGAGCAATAAGAAACATGTATAACCTAGGATACCGCACTTCATGCAAAGATGTCTTGATCAAAGAGAAAATTATGTCGCTGCCATCTTTATATTTATTCAATGTTATTTTACTGATACGGCACAAGCAACACCAAATACAGAAACATGAAGACAATCATGAATACAATACTAGACGAAAAGATAACTTTGTAATGCCTAAATATAAATTATCGCTAACCTTAAAAAATCCCTTTGTAATAGGAATAAGATTATACAATTTTTTACCATCAGAAATAAAAGATGTTATCTCGTTTAATAATTTCAAGAGACGATTAAAAAATCTATTTATTAATAAATGTTATTACTCGGTAGAAGAATATATACAGGACTCATCTATTTTGTAATTTTATATTATATGTATCATCTTGTAACATTATATTATTGAATTTACTGTATTTTTTTTGTAATTTGACATACCATATGCCAATGTTTTTTTTGGTCTTTTGGAAATAAATTATTATTATTACTTGAAATTAGTTTTTTTGCTTTCAAAATAGCAATAACATCTTCTCTATTGTTGCAGACCACTTTAATAGGGCGAGGATTTGCTGGATCCGAGTAACGACCTAAACGATAGAAGCGTATATTGGTAGTGGCGACGCTAGCTGTTTCAGTAAAGATATTGGAGATATGCTTCAGAATTCAGATCATCAGTTCGTTGAACAGTTCTATCAGACGATGAGCTCTCAGGAACATTATAAACCATAACATTTTTAGCGCGAAGTTGACACTCTTGCACTTCTTTAATAATTAGCTCGTTTCTTTCATCAATGGATGTTGTTTGTGGGAATTTTTCCCCATCAAAAGTAGAAGTGATTTGAGTCAGTTGATTTCTCAGTTGTATTAATTCACTTTGAAGATCAGTGACTGTACGTTGCAATTGAAGAATGACGTTTAGTTGATCAGTGGACTTGCACGCTGGACATAAAAATAAGATTGAGCGTTTTTGTATGTTGAGACACTGAATCTTATTGCGACTAAGACCAGAGCATGTTAGGTGAACAACGCCTTTACATGCGTTGCATGCAATTGGTGGTTTGTCATTAACTGTATTTTTGCATATCGTACAGATCGTCGATGACATATTAATAATCAGCTGGTTTTTGTTTAAATTAATTTGGTGATGGCCACAACTCAAAAGCAAGATGACAAGGTCACAACAAAATTTAATTAAAACTTGGTTTAAACATGCATACTGTGAAAACACTGATATTGAAGATTTATTTAGTATTAAAATCAAACAACTAGACGAACAATATTCACTGATTAGAATTAGACCACAGTAAATGAAACGAGCGCGAAATTACGATGACTCCGATATAAAATTTGTTACGACAAATGTACATTTTCCCACTAAAAACACAAGATTTATACAGAGATGAAAAAAAAACATGTGTACGACAATTTCAAAGACCTTTTGTGAAAATAATGTAACTACAATGACATATACTTATATACAACACGTATTTATATTCACATTAAAGTATTTAGCACCGCCTTGCAATGTTCACACTTCAAATACCGAATGAATGTTACCGGCCCAAACACTTCCTTATATACTGAAACAAGATATTCTGCAGTATTCTAGAACTTCTGGGACACTGTACAAGCATGACGCAGAGAGAACAGGTTCGAATTTGTTTCTGTATTGCGTATGGGACAGAGGTAACGCGTTGCAGGCTAAGACGCGTCGACTGTTCCAGAGGGAACAGGACCGTATTCGCTACAGTATTTATTCCGGCTAAACTTGACTTGGTGGCCAAACCTGAAGTTGGCTGCAGAACAAGCTGCTTCTGGCTTGAATTCAGGAGTACCAACTTAACGTCAAAAGCCGGGCAATTTGAAATTTTTTTATTAACGAAACAAAATTTTGTTTGTAATAAAATTCGAGTACATGGTTTAAAAAACTTGTTTTGTCACAAAATTCGAGTATATTAAAAAAAAAAACTAACCAAACTAACGAAACATACTTGTTTTGTCATAAAATTAGAGTATATTTTTCAAAAAAGTAACAAAACAAACGACACGGACAGCTCTTTGTAATGCTATTAGAGCATATTTAAAACAAACTATCCAAACTAACAAAGAGGGCAGTTTTCCGCAATGTAATTTCAATATATTCAATAAAACAAAAATTCAAATTAACATACATTTCTTTGCAAAACTGAATTTGAAAGTTGGTGCGAAAATGGAATCACAACATTTTGTAAACAAATCAACGCTGATGATCTTAGGGGTACAATTGTTTAGGCTCATCATTGTTTCTCTAGTTTTTTGCGTGAGAACATCGAGTGAATCTTCGTTTTATGGAAAAATGAGTGGAAATAAGTATGTAAAGCTACGCGATATTTTTTCTTTGGAGCAGTTATCATCAGTGGAGTTGATTAGATAGTTGCAGAAGGACGGACTTCTCGCCTATTCGATGTCTTGTGCGAAATGCAACAAAGACATGTCTTTGCAATCCCGTCCCGATAAGACTGACATGTATGGTTGGAGGTGCTCTAAGTGTGGTTCGCGAAAAAGTGTGCGTCCGGATTCCTGGTTTGCGGAGTCGCATTTGTCGATGACCACGGCGTTGCTGGTTACATACATGTGGGTTCACGATTTTAGTAATAAACACATTGTCCGCGAGTTAGAGATTGCCGAGAATACTGTCGTGGATTGGTTTAACTTTTGCCGCGAAGTGTGTGTCGATATATTGTTGGGTGAGGAGAAGGAAAAAATCGGAGGTCCTAGGGTGATTGTCGAAATCGACGAGTCCAAGTTCGGCAAGCGCAAATATAATAGAGGAAAACGCGTCGACGGGCACTGGGTTTTTGGCAGTGTTGAACGAGACACGGGAAAGTGCTTCTTGGAAGTTGTGGAGGATCGAACCTCGAAAACTTTGATCGGTTTGATTCAAAAAAACATTAAAGACGGGACAATTATTATAAGTGATTGCAGGAAGGCATATGACGTTTTAAGCAAGATGGATTACGAGCATTTGACAGTAAATCATTCGATTAATTTTAAAGATCCAGATACAGGCGCCCACACAAACACAATCGAAGGAATGTGGTCCGTTGTCAAACGTTCTTTACCACAAACGAACCGTTCAAAGAGCCTATTTTCCTCATACCTAGCTGCATTCATGTACTGCCGATTTCGCAAAGATTCACCTGATCCATATAAACAATTTATTTTGGACATTGCCAAAATCTACAACCCGAACAAAGTTTAATCTATCTTCAATAGTCACAATAGTAATATATATCCCATAGCGTATGAATTGTAATAGAAAATGTAAATAAACGACACCACAGCTCAATCAACAGTGATAAGTTCACCAATTTTAGAAAGTATTATTATTCGCCGCATTTCAAATTGCCATAAAATTCGAGTATATTTTTAAAAAACTTACCAAACTAACGAAATGTTCTTCGTATTTCAAATTGCCCGGCTTTTGACGTTAAGTTGGTACTCCTGAATTGAAGTCAGAAGCAGTTTGTTCTGCAGCCAACTTCAGGTTTGGCCCCCAAGTCAAGTTTTACCTTTATTCCTATCAATTGTCTTGCTTTTATTTCCTATGTTTCATTATTTCTATTTTCAAAATGTCTTTGATTTATAGTGTCCCCACTACTAGCATCAGTAAATTCATCAATACGTTGCTGCTCCATGCTACAGAACACTCGAATCTAATAATTACTAGTATCTAGGGCTCTCAATTTCGCCTCAATGAGGCATAATACTATAAAAAATAATAATAATAATTTTATTTTTTTGACAGCTGTCACTTTCAAAACAAATTTTCTTCCCCTAATCTTCTTCGTATTGGAAATAAGGTAACTATTTAATACATTTAACCAGAAATCACAACTTCACCTCAGTGAAGTAAAACACTATATTAGTTAGTTATTAACAGGATATATTTTCAACCAAAAGCACAGATATTTTTGACAACAAACTAGCTGTCACTATCAAAACAATCTCAACCTAACCTAACCTGACCTAATGAACTTCACCGTACCCGAAATTGTAATAAACGTTACAATATACAAAAATTTTATCCACATACTGACAAACTGTTTTATATGACACGACCGCGAGCTCAATTGTAGTATACAGGTGTTGACCGCGACCCCGGAATATAGGACTTTAACATGTAAAATCATACATTCTTAATTTCCTGCTTCCCTAATTATTTTAGGTAAAAAGCTTCTAATAAGAGTTGTAGAGCATAAAATTCCACATCAGAATTAATAAACAAAATTAATTTTGCATGCCCTATAACGACAGAAATTAATATGAAAATATAAAAAATTAGCTCAAAAATCGGGTTAGCCTTGAAAATGAAACAAAATTGTAAACAATTGGAAATGAAAATTATATTTATTATTATTTATTATGATAAATTGCATAATTGCCTATAAAAATTATTATTGTAAAATTGTTTGTGGTCCTGAAAAGGACCGTTGTTTTTTGTTATTATCATAACATTAGATTTTTTTGGATTTTAAATTTAAACGAAAATAAATCTGAATTATCTTAAATTAAGTGCTCAAATAAATATCCATTGTTTGCCAAACAGAACCCAGGTCTATCATAAAAATTGCGTTGCATATCTTTTAATTGTCGGTTTGTAATTTTTCTGCATTCTTCCACAATTTTTCGTTTCAAAAAACCTGCATTTGCATCTCTAGTTTTGTAGATATTATTTTTCAAATGCCCCCATAAAAAAAGTCATTTGGGGACCAATCCGGGGATCGAGCTGGCCAGTTTACTGGACCACCGCGTCCTATCCAGCAATTTGTAAAACATTGGTTTAAAAATGTTTTAATTTCATTTGTAGGATGAGCAGGACAGCCATCTTGCTGAAACCAAATCGTATTTCCCCCTGCAACATTATCCAGAGCAGGCCCACACTCTGTCTCGAGTAACTCCAAATATTTCTGTGTGCCATCAATAAAGAAAGGTCCTATAATATTGGAACCTAACATTACAATCCAAACATTCACACTTTCGCGATATTGAGAATGGGTTTTTAAAATTAAATGTTGATTTTCTTTTTGCCAACTACGATAATTTTGAACATTAGGTTCTCCATTAATGCTAAATATGGATTAATCAGAAAAGCAAATATTTTTGATAAAATTAACCTTTTCCATTATCGTTTCGCAAAATATCATGCGATTTACACTATCATGTTAAAAAAAAATTTGATGGCGAGAATATTTAAAAGATTTGTATTTATGTTTTTATAATATCTTGAAGGCCGTGGTGTGATGTATTCTCTTGTACTTACACTAGGATTATTCGATACCGAAGCTAGAACATTTATTTCATTAACGTTATCATCAATCTCAATTTCTTTCTCTGGTGCAATATGTTTTTTAATGCAACTGTGGCATGGATGGAATACTGATCCATATTTAATTTGAATATTAATAACTCTTTGAATTGTGTGAATTGAAGGAATTGGCTTGTGAGGATACAAACCTGCAAATAAATCTCGCACTTGTCTTAAACTATTACCACCATTATACAACCTAAGAAATTCATTTCTTTCACTAATTGTGTACTCGTAATTGTCCACCATTTTTTCGAATAAGTAACTTTATAAATTGAACACTAATAAATAATTACTGGCAATAAACTCATGAAACAAGAAAAATAATATTCTTCTGACAGATAAATCGTCAATCCTTTGTTTACAATTTTGTTTCATTTCCAAGGCTAACCCGATTTTTGAGCTAATTTTTAATATGTTCATATAAATTTCTGCCGTTATAGGGCATGTAAAATTAATTCTGTTTTTTTTATTCTGATGTAGAACTTTATGCTCTACAACTCTTATTTGAAGCTTTTTTACCTAAAATAATTAGGGAAGCAGAAAATTAAGAAAGTATGATTTTACATGTTAAAGTCCTATGTTCCGGGGTCGCGGTCAACACCCTGTATGTAAGATACAACAGTAACAGTATAATAAACAAGAAGGAACATAGGTAAATAAATTATAGCTGTTATTTTAACGAATTTCATACATTAATTTGAATAACAATTAATGCAATGAAAAACTAGTCCTTCAGTACACGATGAATGGATACAATTATGGTAGCTACTACACTTTAACCAATCCTCTTTGCTTCTCGTATATTTTCCAACACATATTACATACGAGTATAACCATTCTGTTTCTTCTTCGGAGTTATAATTAAGAATTTTTTCTTGCTTCTTAGTTTTGTTTTTTGTATTAAACCATTATTTTTTTGGTGCGTTTTAAAATTTCTTTCTTGTTTAAATTATATCTTTTCTGAAGTAAGTAAATTTACCCGATTTTCTCGTATTTCTGTTACTAGTTTTTGACTTTGTGGCAACAGATGTAGGATATGGCTTAACTTTATCTGGTGTAATAATTATTGTTCTGTCGTTGTTATCGAGTATTCTCCAGAACTTGTACTTGGTTCATTTGTTTATATCATTTTTACCTGTCGTTTGTTAAGAGTTGGCAGGAGAAGATTGGGCTGAATTTTAATTTTTTTCTTGTTTCCATTGTACATTTGTTACATCTGCAGAACCAAATTCGTGATCTTGAAAAAACGCGCTATTTAATGGAAATATCTCGTAGCATGCAAATCCTGACTGAATATTTTTGGAACTTGCAGCTAGTCATATATTGTCATTCTTTGCCTGAGTTGTTTTTTATCCACACATTACTGAAAGTATTTACATATTTTTTAAATGGGCCACATACGCGTCTTTCAAATGTTTGTAGTTTATGGCTTGTAGGAGGAGGAAATGGTAATAAAATAATACCAGATTCTCAACAAAAGTCTATCACTGAGATATATAAATGGGCAGGGTCGAATTTAGGCAACCCGGAATCTGAAGCCAAATTAATCATTGAGCCCCCTCCTTCCTACTGTTTAAACTAAACTTTGTTTTTTTAAAAAGTCCACTTATTGTGAAATATAATAACTTAGTTTAATGGAAAAGTAAGGTAAAAAACAATATTATCAGATTGGGAAGAGCACAATTGTTACAAGTGTTATTATAAACATTTATAGTAAAATTTTGACAATTAGAAATCAAAGGTCCTGAAGCAGCTTGGTTTGCATTTGATAAAGATTGTGTTTAATTTGCAGATTCTGGTGTTCTCGCACAAGTTGAAATTAAAGTTGTATTTTTGTAACAAAGCGGTATCGCGGCTCATGCGTTTCATCATAACCATTAATAATTATTTTTAGCTGATGAGTTGTATACTAAATTATTATTGTTGATTTAGAATGAACATATTTCTAGCTACAATTACTTATAATTAATTGTTATTTTAATTAACAATTTCCTCAGCTATAAACAATATAGGTTGACTTTTGCTTATTCAGCGTCTGCGGTAGGTCTTTGTTCTTCCGACAAGACAATTCAAATTATATTCCTTCTCGAAGGAACTGTCTCGTAGTCATTGATAAAGTCGGTAATTTACACTTAATACATCTTCCCGTAAATTACTCAGCACCCTTCTGGTTGCTCCGAGCTTAGGCAGTTGAAGCCAGATCTTTAGATGAACCTGGTCGGTAATTGATAATCACTCGCCAAAGCTAGAAATGCTTTAGTGATTAAGTTCAACTCATCGTCTAAAACTATTTTGGTTTATAGTTTGTTGAACTTAAGTTATAAGTTCAGTAGTAATTAAATTATATTGCTATAATTTAATTAAGAGCAAGTGCTCAAATTCTGTATTAGTATGTTCTGTGTTGTGTAAACCATTTATGATATTTTTATAATAAATAGTTTTAAACTCAATAGAAGACTAGTTGTGATTCTTGGAGAAAGTGTACCTATCGAAACTACCCTAGTGTTGTGTGTGTTATTCGTTGACACTCAGGTGGCTTCGAGACCCAGCAGCCGCCGATGACTCCTGAGCAGCCTGCCATCATCTACAGCTGTTAAGGTTGGTTGAAGTTAAAGTACATTTCCCTTGTTGTTAATATCCGATATCCCTTTGTCTGTCATTTTCGAGATTGTCCTTTCAAAACGTTAGAACTATTATTGGGAGTGTTCCCTTTAATATTACTTAGGCTGAGTAGTGCTGTGCGCCGATGTGAGCCACAGTGATGCCACAGTCATATTGTTCGCGACTCCGTTCTCCTTCCTATGTCTTATGTATGGCGCAGTGAAAAATAAATGACAGTACAGCACGGAATTTTGTCTAAGTTGTAGGATATAAAAATTAAATATTTTGTGAATATTATATGAATATAATTAGTATAATAAATTTTTTAAATAGTGGTGTAAATTAGATAAATAGTTATCCGCTGGACGGGGCCTCTATATGTTGGGGGCCCTGGAGCCATGGTTCCATGGTTTATCCGACCCTGTAAATGGGATCTGTGAAGGGAAAATTTATGTTATAGGTGATTTTAATGCTAGGGTTGGATGTAAGGATGAAAATATTACAGACGTTATAGGAAAATATGATTTAAAAGAAAGAAATAATAATGGCGTAAGATTAATGGATTATTGTGCTCTAAATGACCTACTGGTAGCTGATACGTTCTATGAACATAAACAAATTCATAAATACACAAGTCAAAGCCGATTCGAAACAAAAAAATCATTAATAGATCCTATACTAGTAGAGAGAAATAATTTAAATAAAATAAGAGATGTCAGGACAAGAAGAGGATCAGAAATCTTTAGTGATCACTATTTAGTTGAAGCAAGAATATAAAATGATGCTGAAGAAAGAGGATGTGAACAGTAAAAATGAACACAAGGCGATTAAAACATATAAATTGAGGGATGAGAAACAGTAAAAATATATAAAGAATTAATATGTAAAAACATCGAGGCAAGTAATGTAAACATTGGAAATAAAGCTGTAGATGAAATTTAGGTTCTGTTCAAAGAAAAAATAACGGACGCAGCAATAGAAAGTTGTGGAACAGCTGTAATAAGGAGTAATAAAAAACAAACATCATGGCAGAGCCAAGAAATAAAAGAAGATATAAAAATTAAGACATTTACGTGGAGAAAATATCTAAGTAACAAAACAGAAGAAAAATACAGCATATATAAACACCGAAAAAAAGTAAAAGAGGAAAGTTGCGAAGAATTTAGAAAGTGCATGGAAGCTAGCAGTAAGGAAAACCAGAAACTATTTTATAAAGTTCTCAAAACGACAAGAAAAGGCAAAGCACCCAAAAATATTACAATAAAACAGGGTTGTTCGGTTTCTTCCACTGTGGTTTTAACCACCGGTTAAAATCGTCCTGGTTTTTATGTGATTTTGACCAGTGGTTTTTATCGAGTGACTACTCAATCGACATGAATTCACAAGTAGGAACATAATATATTGATTTATTTACTGTACTTGTTGGTGGAAAAAGTTAAGCATTGAATTGTATTTATATGTTTTTTATTGTAAATAATCACAGAATATAAAGATTATTACAAGATATAATATATGAAATAAACTTAAACAACATTAACATTGCGTAGTAAAATATAAAAATAGGAAAAATATACATTAAAGAAAATACATTCTGTATCGATTGTTAAAATTCATACATAAATATGTAATAATAATGATAAGTAAAATTATACATTGATATTCTTCGTCGCTAGCAATAGCAACCTTATCATCCTGTTTAGTTTTGAAATTTAACATTTTGTAACATGTTACTCATTTGGAGGCTGTTTGTAGGCCTAATCTATTTCGTAGTTTGGTTTGTACAAAACTAAAATTTGAAAAAAATCGCTCGATTCCGGCAGAAGAGGCAACGTAAGTTTGTAGATGGCTTGCAAAAGTAGTAAATTTTGTATCAACGCCAGTCAGTGACGACCACCAAACATGTGGTTTAACACTGGTTCTTACTGATTCAAGAAAATATGATTTTGGGAATGGGTCAACCTGTGCTTTAAAATTAATTATTAAATTAAAAAAAAATTCGTTTATTTCATTTATTATCCATTGTCGAGCTAGCAAAAATACCTGCCCATACATTAACTTTTTGGCGATACTGGGTATGAGTTTGAAGAACCAAACGAAGATTATCTTTACTCCAATATCGATGGTTTTGCACATCAGGCTCGCCGTTCAAAGTAAAAGACGTTTCATCCGAGAAACAAATGTTATTTAAGAATTGTCTATCTAAATTCGCTTTGTTCATCATTGTTTCACAAAAATCAGTTCTTGCCATTTCATCAGCTTCAAAGATTTCTTGATGTGTAGCGTATTTATAAGACTTGTAATTTTCTGATTTTAATATTTTATGAACTGTTGAAAAATATATGTTTAGTTCAGAAGATATTTGACGCACGCTACAATTTGGATTTTCGGTTACGGCTAACATTACATTAAGTGTATTATCATTGTAATCGTCATTATTCACAAGTTGTTGATTTCGCCCTTCACATTTCCTACATAATGGTAAAACACTTCCAGTCGTTCTAAATTTATGAATTATTCTACGGATTGTAGTAAGGGATGGAATTGGCCGATCCACATACAAAGCGCTAAAAAGATCTCGCACTTGCGCAGCAGAATTTTCCGCAAAATACCACTCAATACATTGAATTTTTTCTTGCGTGCTAAGATTATTCATTATTTCTTTACAATATTCTTCAAAAACTTGTTCAACAAATATTACAACACTGTAACAAACAAATGTCAAACTCTTTTAGAATATGTCAAACAATCAGTTCATTTATTTAATTTTCCAACGCAATCTACAAAAAATTTGAATAAATTTTGAATTTCATTTAATTAATATCTCGTAAACTATTCACATTTATGTAATGAAATTTACTTTATAGGAAGCGTTTTTAATTTCTGAACAATTTGTATTTACGCTTTTGCTCTAAAGTGAATAGGTAAAGAGATACAGCAATATTTAAAAAATAACATTGAAATCCCTATACGCCACATTTCAATTCTACATCCTATATATATATATATATATATATATATATATATATAAATAAAATAAATATATCATCACGTTTTTACCCATTACTGGGTGTGGCACTCTGCCTAAGTTCAGTTACCAGTCGTAAGATCACGGCCCCCAAAGATATTGGTGCTGGAGCCACAGGGGTACATTTAAATTATTGAAAATTGTTTGTCAGCTGTAGGGATCGAACCAGAGTTCTCAAGATCCACAGGCCGACTCTTTTTTTTACTATAATCTTTATTTTTCCCTTTCAATACAGCACATTGCGCTGGTTTTCTGCTCCTGTACGAATGGCTGAACAGCTGTCGAATGCACTGTATGTTACAGCAATCCCGGATAATTTGCGGATAGCTGTAACATTGCAGCGCTACGATCAGCTGATCGGTTTCGCACTGGCTAGGGTACAGAAAGCGCATTTTTCATTTATTTCAATTATTTCTTACTAACTATTCCTGGCACACATGTGCCCTATTAGCTAGATTTATGATTATTTATTAAAATTACCGAGATCTGCTTAGGTAGAGTGCCAGACCCAGCAATGGGTAAAAGGCGTGATGATATATTTATTTTATTTATTTATATATATATATATATATATATATATATATATATATATTTATAGTCCGTGATAGCCGATATGGCACTCTATATACCGGGTGTAACACGAAAAGTGCTAGTTATTTGCGTTGCAATTGATGAAATTGTGTTGAAGATTACTACTATTTATTGGGATTTGTTGAGAGCACAATTATTGTGACTAAGTCATCGAAAGTCTTCCGGATCTGTTGTCCGATAGGAAGTTAATTTTCTTTAGCAAAAGACACCCAACATCTCAGGAAATTCACATTTCTTACTTGGTATTGCGAATCTGGTATTCATGCATATTTCAGTTAGTTTAATTTTGATCAGTATTGGATTCATCCATTCTTACATGAACCTAACCGCAAACATTCTTTTAGGCTGTTAACAGAGGTCTACATTTTCTTTGAGGTCTATATTTAACGTTAAACGATACCCAATTTTAATTTGTTTCTGGCTCGAGGTGAGCGCTGCTGTCAGCTCTAATGAATGACTTTGAACAAGTTGATATAGAAGTTAGCTGTGTATGTAGGCCTACTGTTTTGTGTCATGTTAAATAAAATTTATAGAAACTCTAAATTGAATTTTCTCAATATTTTTGTTATGTAATGATATTAAATGATTACATGATTGAATTCAGAAAAAAATACTCTATCGAATAGGCTTACAAAATATGTATAACCCCATTTGAAAAAATATAACTTTGTGTTATAACTTGATAACCACTGGTTTTAAAAAATATTTTATTCTTTAAGCAGATGGTCTTCTATAACTTTTCTTTATAATATTTTTTGTAACCATAATAATAAAGAAAATATAGACGGTGGTTGGTTTCGCTGTTACACCCTATATACCTGTATATATAATAATAATAATAATAATAATAATAATAATACTTTATTGATTCGAGATCAAATTAGCGAGGTTCAGCAAACAGCTGATCTTCCACCCAGCTATACAAAATAATACAAAACAATTAAACATAGTAATTAAATCAATTAAAAACTGCTAACAGTTATTACAACAGAATAAAAAAAGAAACAAATATACATGAAAGTAAATATAAGTAGGTTTCATAATACAGAATAAATAAAGATACAACAACAAAAATATCTGTTGACAGTTACAATGAACAATAAATACACTTGAAAGTGAGTGATATAGACAGTTTCATTGTACATACTGATGAAATGTAAAAAAAAAACAATTAAAATACTAAAAACGAAATTATATAAGTTGACTTTATTATAAATACAGTAAGTGTATTTAATGTACATATGTATTTATATAATAATTTTAGATAATTTGAAGTTATTACTAACACAGTCATTTAGGAAGTCATCAATACAGTAATACTCTTTCTCAGTTAGAATTCTCTTGATTAGAGAATAGAGCTCTATTTTTTGCCATGTCTTTAATGTATCGGGGAAGTGAATTATACATTTTGATTCCCATATAATGCACACTTCTTTCTTGTGCAAAAGTTTTATGGACTGGTATTAGCAAAGTACGATTAGATTGACGAGTACTGTACGTTGAATTTGCTACTGTGAAATATTGCATATTGTTACAAACATATTTTATTAGTTCATTTATATAAACACAGTGGAACGTTAACAAATTGAGAGACTTGAATTTACCACGACATGAGCTTCTTGGGTTGAGTTTATGCAATATACGAAGAGCACGTTTCTGAATGAGGAAAACCTCATTTGATCGAGTTGAAGAGCCCCAGACAATTATACCATAATTCATGACAGAATAGAAATAACCGTAATATATTAACAATAAAACATCCTGATTAGCCTTCTGCGACAGCACTTTAAGGCAATAACAAGCTTTATTTAGTTTAATTATCAAATTATTAACATGACTAACTCCTTTTAAGTCATAATCAAGGTAGAAACCTAAACATTTTATAGAATCACATAGAGCTATTTGATTATTTTGGATATTAATTTTGATTTTACTGCTAGTATTAAAGTAAAATTGGATAACGTTAGTTTTTGAAACATTTAATATAAGATTATTTTTGTTGCACCATGTTTGAATATCCTCAAGAGTATTATTGACAAGTACATTCATATTACATAAATCAGTTTTAGGGATTGTGAGTAAAAAATATGCATCATCAGCATAGAGGACAATTTCGGTATAATGAACATAATTTGGCAAATCTTTGATATAGATAAGGAATAGAAGAGGGCCTAGTACAGATCCCTGTGGTACTCCTGATATTATTGGACCCCACTGAGATATGACATCAGCGTTCGTGTTGTGTTTACTGCACAATACTTTAACTGCTTGGGACCGATCACTTAAGTAAGAATGAAACCATTGAAGAGGGATACCGCGTAAGCCATAATGTTCAAGTGTTTGTAACAATATAGAATGGTTTACACTGTCAAAAGCTTTTGATAAGTCACTTGAGATGCCGCACACATAAATTATTGTCAAGGTCACTTAGAATTTGTTGAACGATAGTGTTTGTAGCACTTGTTGTCGATTTATTTTTAATAAACCCATGTTGACACTTTGAAATTATATTCTTGTTATTAAGATGTTGAAGTAGTCTAGTATAAATTAATTTTTCAAAAAATTTTGAAAATACTGACAGTAGGGATATCGGCCTATAATTTTTTATGATCACCTTTTTTGAAAATAGGAATATATATATATATATACAGGGTGAGTCTGGGAAGACGCCCCCCCCCCCCCCTTTAACTTTTTTATTATGAGTAATAGAAAAACATGGTTCATATGAAAGTTTTATTATTTTAAATATACTATTTGATGGCAGATGTAGATATTTTTCATAAAGTCAGGTTTACAAGATACGACTATCAACTTTTATTTTTTAAATAGCAACCTATAATTATTTTACTAAAATAAAAACCGCCATTTTTTTCTCTTTTCAACGGTGTATTAGTTTTTATTAATGTATCTGAAAAAAATCGAGAAAAATAAGAAAATTGAGAAATACTAGAAATAATTTTTATACAAATATTATAGGTGGCTATGTGAAAATAATTTGTTTTAAGTTGTTTTTGTTACTGAATTTGTTGCTTTAGTTTGTTAAGTTTTATAACACTGTTACATTTTGTTTATTTATATATATATATATATATATATATATATATATATATATATATATATATATATCGATTAATGTCAGTCAGAGTTGGGGTACCGAGATAAAATAGACTAAATATTACTTGAATGGCCTTTGATAATACTTAATATAAATCAGCCGGTGTTGATCAATGTCGGTCAGTGTCGCGGCGCTGGGATCAAATAGATTAAATAATACCTGAATGACGATGTTTGATCTTACTTATTATAAATAAGTGTGTATTAATAAATTCTTAGCATATATCTGTATAAGTTAAGGTCGGTCAGCGTTACGGTGCCGAAGTTAAATAGATTAAATATTACTTGAATAGCTCTATTTGATGTTATTTAATATAAATTAGCGGGTAGTAACAATTGGTTAGCATGTATCTATGCCAATCAACGTCGGTCAGCGTCGCATTACCTTGTTAAAATATTATAAATATTACTTATATGGCTTTATGTAATATTATTAAGTTTAAATTCGCGGGTAGTAACTATGGGTAAGCGGGTTTTAGCGTTAATAAATATCGGTCAGCGTCACGGAGTCGGGGTAGAATATATTCAATATTATTTGTTTAGCTTTATTTGAAATTAGTTAGTAAAAATCAGCAGGTATTAAGACTCGGTTAACGGGTTTAAGTGTTAATCAATGGCGGTCAGCGTCACGGTGCCATGGTAAAATATACTAATTATTATTGGTACGGCATTATTTGATATTATTTAGTATAAACTAGCGGATATTAACAGAGAGTTTCGGCGTTCATCAATGTCTATTAAATATTACTTATATGGATTTATAGTATAAATCAATGGCTATTAGTATTCAGTTTTCTATAACATCGGTCAATGTTTCAGCAAACAGCGGTGTTCAACATTTTGTTATTACCCACATTTTCATAGTGGTTTCAAAATACAGTCAGTCCGTCTCTGCATTTAATATCCTGGCCCATATCTTAGACGACAGTGTGTGGTGCAGAACGAACGAACAAACGACTGGCACAACAGCAGCTCGCATTGAAGTATTTGGTATTCCGTTGGCAGTCGGCTTCCTTATAAAGACTAGAAATTATACTTGTATTCGTCGTTTCCATATATTAACAGGCATCATGTAGCAGTAGCGCTCAGCTGGAATTCTAAAAAATTCATCCCCTTTGAGCGCACGCAGAACGAAGATTTTTTTTTATTTTGCGCTCTGTTTTGCATTCTGCGGTTTTATGTTTCATGGTACGTTTGAATGTACTAACCTGACTGTGCAGGATGACGACAGAATGACTGTGGTTTATATTAATTTTGTTTCAATTTAGTCAACAATTTTAGGTTTTGCTGTAGATATAATAAAAAATACAATTTTATTACTGTGTTTTGAAATGTGGGAGAGATTGTTTAAAACTAATTTGTTTTCAAATGTGAATGATATTTTACAAATATTATCTCGTCGATTATTCCAAGCATCAATTTTCAGTATTGTCATTAAAAATTAATTAATAAAAATCTTCTAGAAAAGAATTTGTGAAAACTCTCCCTAAAATTACTAGTGTATATTATTAATAAATAATAGCAAATTTAGCATTGTTCCAATCAGATAAAGAATGCATTTAATGGAAATATTGTTAAATATTGGTTTCATCAAAAAAATCATAATAATTGTTATGTCTCGAAAATGAGCCGTCTAAAAGTATGTACCTTTTTAATTAGATCTTGCAATATTTTTGAATTAAAATTATTTAAAGAAAATTTAAATATCTGTATGTAGTTTTATTTATTCAAATTTACATTAAATTGGCAAAGACAAACACATAACTGAAATTATTTCTTAAAGTAGCACTACTTTTGGTAATTTAACAAACTTTTAATCTCTTTCGGTTCCCGAGAATCCACAGCTGGCTCAAAAAAGAAATACTCATTCTCGTCTCTATTATTTTCTTTTGCATATTCAAATCTCACATTTAAGCTATCATATGAACCCTTAAAGTACTCACACCATCTATTGATAACATTTGATTCATTTCCCAATAACTGACCGTTCGCATACTTAATCGCTTGTACTCCCTGTACATTCCTATCTCTCATCTATAAATTGCTCCATAATCATTCAGAATATTCATTTATTCACATTAAAGTAATTCTACTCATCAATTCAACTTTTTATCTCACTATTCCCTCACATAAACTTCCACGTACATCTTATAAATCTCTTTTTTTACTTTATGAATTTCATGAAAAACAGTGTTATCTGCATTTACTATAATTTTTTTCTAGTAATTGATAAATATATTTCTAGTCAAATTATAAAGAGAATATTGAGAAACCGCCAGGTTCGGAACCTGGGATCTATGAATTCCGGTCATAAGCTTTAAACCATCGGAGCTACAGTCGACTGTGATTCAAATCTGATTTTGTTGTCTGCAGTGACACTGTTATTTAAAGAGTATTTACTTACATACAATTCTATATTTCAAGTGGATAATATTCTCCTTAAATAACAGTGTCCCTGCAAACGACTCTTGTGTTTTTTTTTTAATTTTTGAAAGCGTCATTAGATCGAGGTTGCGTAGGACAAATAATAAAAATGTAGAGAAAAATTGGAATAAAATCAGATTTGCATCACAGATAGCAGTAGCATAGTTATTTTATAAAGATATAATTAATTTTTTTGATATATATAAGTAGTAAATAGACGCCGATAGCCAGACACCTATGGAGTGCGAGAGAGACAGACATATATAAAAGTCAAGGCAAAGACAAAGACGGAATCCCTCGTGTATGACAAAGATATCTGCCTCTTCGTCCACTCTAAACAACTGCCATAGACGTGCGCCGTGTTCGCGGTGGGCTCTATTGATAGATCTTGTAAGTTAGTATTGTGTAGTGAATTGGCAATGTTGATCTCGCATTTGCAGATCTCGTGACGGGGGTGGTGGGATATTTGATGAATAGAATACGTTATAAGAGTTAATAATAATAATAATAAAAAAGAGATTACCTTTAAGTGTGCCGCCACTGAATGCAGCGGTATTCAAAATGAACTGAATAACATATTCAGTCGAAATAAGCTGACGTAGGGGAATCAGTGGCACCAACTAAAAAAACCATGAGCCCGTAGCCTATGTACTTATATTTATTTATAAAAAAGTTTTTATTCGTGGCACTTTATCGCGGCTTTAAATTGTCGGTGGAATCTTTCCACCATGCCATTCGACGCTGGGTGATAAGCTGTAGTGCGCAGATGAGTCGTGCCTATTAATTGGTTTAGCTCGTTAAATAAGCGCGACTCGAACTGCCGTCCTTGGTCGGTGGTGACTCTATGCGGGACTCCAAACCTGGCGATCCACTGGTCGACGAACGCGCGTGCCACCGTTGTTGCCTCGATGTCGGGAAGAGGAATCGCCTCGGGCCATCTGGTGGCGCGATCGACGCAGGTGAGACAGTAGCGATATCCTCTTGACACTGGCAGTGGTCCTACGATGTCGACGTGGATGTGGTCGAATCGGTCCGCGTTGCCCTGGAACGTTCCCATGGGTGCTGCGACGTGCCTTGTTATTTTTGCCCTCTGGCATTGTACGCATGATCGCGCCCACTCGCGGAGGTCTTTATTCATGCCCGGCCACACGTAGCGCTGTGCGACCAGTTTCTGCGTAGCGCGTACTCCGGGGTGCGACAAACTGTGGAGATTAATGAATATTTGTTTGCGTAACGAGGCGGTGACATAGGGGCGAACCGTGCCCGTCGACACGTCGCAATATAACTCGTTGTCGGAGTCACGCAAACAAATCTTCTTCAGCTGTAACCCAGTTTGCGTGGAGTTTAGAAGCTGTTGCAGTTCATGATCTTCTATCTGGGCTGACGCGAGTTTGCAGCTGTCTACCGAGGTCGAGACTTCTTCGACGCGTGACAGTGCGTCGGCAACGCAGTTCTCGTGGCCCTTTACCTTTAAGTGTGCCGCCACTGAATGCAGCGGTATTCAAAATGAACTGAATAACATATTCAGTCGAAATAAGCTGACGTAGGGGAATCAGTGGCACCAACTAAAAAAACCATGAGCCCGTAGCCTATGTACTTATATTTATTTATAAAAAAGTTTTTATTCGTGGCACTTTATCGCGGCTTTAAATTGTCGGTGGAATCTTTCCACCATGCCATTCGACGCTGGGTGATAAGCTGTAGTGCGCAGATGAGTCGTGCCTATTAATTAGTTTAGCTCGTTAAATAAGCGCGACTCGAAGTTTAGAAGTTGTTGCAGTTCATGATCTTCTATCTGGGCTGACGCGAGTTTGCAGCTGTCTACCGAGGTCGAGACTTCTTCGACGCGTGACAGTGCGTCGGCAACGCAGTTCTCGTGGCCCTTGATGTGTCGGATGTCCGTCGTGAACTGGCCGATGAGGTCGAGGTAGCGGAACTGCCTCGGCGTACTTTTCTCCGGCTTTTGCTTAAAAGCGAAGATCAGCGGTTTGTGGTCCGTGAAGACAGTAACTGGTCTACCTTCGATACTGTGTCGAAACCGCTTAACCGCAGCGTAAACAGCGAGAAGTTCCCGATCATAGGCGCTGTATTTACGCTGTGCCGGAGATAAAGCTTTGGTGAAGTACGCCAGCGGCTGCCAGGCATTGCCGCACCGTTGTTGCAGTGTCGCTCCGATAGCGTAATCGGAGGCATCGACCATCATCGACAGTTGGGCGCCGGCCACAGGGTGCGCGAGCATGGCTGCGTTAGCCAAGCCTGTTTTTACAGCTGTGAATGCGTACACCGCCTCGGTGGTGAAGTGCACGGGTGCGTTGCCCTTGGTGTGTGCTCCGTGGAGCAGTGCGTTGAGTGGCTGCTGGAGTTCCGCGGCGTTCGGGATGAATCGGCGGTAGAAATTCACCATGCCGAGAAAACGACGCAACTCTCTGACCGTTTTCGGCTGTGGATACTTAGCGATCGCTTCCACCCGCTCCGGAAGTGGCTTCGTTCTTTGTTCACTTCGTAGCCGAGAAACCGCACAGCTTTTTGTCCGAACACACACTTGTCACCATTGATTATTAGTCCATAGTTTTTGAGACGCGCAAATAACTGCCGGAGATGTCCTGTGTGCTGCTCGTCACTCGTGGACGCTACCAGGATGTCGTCGAGGTAGACGTAGCAGAAATCCAGTCCTCGAAGTGCCTCGTCCATAAACCGCTGGAACGTTTGGGCCGCATTCCGCAATCCGAACGGCATGCGGGGGAACTCGAAGAGCCCAAACGGGGTTGTTGTGGTCGAGTCAGTTCGGGGAACTCGCGAAGAACATTATGGAATATTGATTCGCCCCGCACTGATTTGATAGTGCCCGCGGCACTCGCGTCTCGCACTACCGCACATCGCGTCACTAAACTTGTACCATTGTCTATTAATTGTTTGTTACGCACGTCCACTAAAAGTCCGAAAAACGACAAAAAGTCTACTCCGATTATCGGTTTCTCGACGTCCGCAACAACAAACCGCCACACAAAATCGCGTCGTAGTCCTAAGTCTAATTTTAAAGTCACTGTTCCATATGTCGCGATGGGGCTATTATTCGCTGCGAATAATACGTTCGCGCTTTTGTCTTTGCGACCACTTGTCTTCGATCGCGGGAACACACACAGATCGGCTCCGGTGTCGACGAGGAACGATAATTTCGTCACTTTATCGGTGACGTAGAGACGGCGCGGAATGGAGCCATCGTTGATCGCCGCGGTCAACGACGGACGTTGTCGTTTCCCGCCGCCCGGTTGCAAGGGGTTCGGCATCGAGTCGCGGCATCTCCGAAGCGTTGGTGATACCAGCACTCACCAGTGTCGAGGTTTTTTGCGTCTCGTGGTTGGCTGCGGCGTCGAGAGGATGCGCGCTTGCTGCCTCCTCGTTCTGCTGAACTGGATCGGGCTACGCGTGCCTCCAGTTGATCCAGTCTTCTGATGATTTCTTTTAGCTCGTCGCGCAAATCGTCAGCTTTGGTGGAGACGGCCGAACATTGAACCGCTGATAAAGCCTCGCAGACGGCTTGTATTTCGTCGTTTGGCATGGTGGAATTCACAGGCACTTTTCACAGGCACGATAATTATTTTAGTTCAGTCCGCGATTACACTACGCGATAATCGAGCGGCAAAACAAACACTTCTTTATCGTGATCACGTCGGGGGTCACCAATTTGTGGGGTTGTCGTCGAGGTGGAATAAATACGTAGACGTTCACGTAATATTTATTAATAAAAACAACAATAAACACAATATAATAAAAAATGAAAAAAGAAAAGTAACAAGTAAAAATGAAATGGCGAAGTGACGTGTCGAGTTGATGGTGCGTCGAAGACTGGTCACTCTGGTTCCCCTGATCCCCTGACTCTCCGTTCCCTTCCCCCGCGGCCCAGATGTTGCGGGGGTGGTAAATTCACGTGGCCGGGCCGTGATGTCCACGATCCGCACATCTGGCTTTCACGTGATCTTGCCCTCGAGGGAAGGTTCGGCGTGGCGATGCACTTAGCTTTCCTGGAATTGGAAAGTTTGCTATCGCCCGACCGCATTTCTCAGAAAGCCAAGGGCGGGAAATCGAACGCATTCCTCAGCCAGCCAAGGACGGTAAATCTGCGTGGCCGCCACAAGTATATTTTATTGAAGAAAAAATATAAAATATAAAATTGAACATTAATACACACTTATATTTATTTATAAACGAGTTTTACACATAACAGAGTTTTATTAGAGCCACCATTTTACAAATATACACACACTCAAATAAAGTAGAAATTATAATAACTGAACTTATTTTTAAAATATTACATTGTGACGAGTTATGGCGGACTCGTCGACAAAATGTTGGCGTGAGGTTGCTCGGGCGCCAACGGTCGGATAGCGGTTTCGGAGACAATAGGGTTTTCAAAAAGAAACACAAAGTTGGTAAAAAAATGACGAATTGATTCTTTATTGAGCACTGGTGTCACTACAGAAATGTCGTTGATTAACGGCAGGTGTAGGATATACCGAGGCGGGATCGGGGAATACAGAGGTGACGTTTTTGGGAAAACGACGCCTGGCGTCGGGACGCCAGTATGTCCGGAGCGACGGTCGGGGCCCGCGGTGTAGGCCTGCGGGTTCGGAAACGGCGAAATCGCGGGTTGGTCACAAATCGACGCCGGGCGTCGCGGTGGTGGGGTTCCCGTAATAGCGGCTGGTCGACTCGTAATGATCGCGATGAGTGGTTTTTCACTTTTCCGGAAAATCGACGCCGGGCGTCGCGACGATGGGGTTCTCTGGACGACGGCTGGTGTGTCGGAAACGATTCCGCGACGCGTCTCGCGGAATTCGACGTGGTGAACTCCGGCCGTGCACGCAAAACTCCTCACTGTAACGTCTCGGATTCGCTCACGACAGACGCCAAAGTGATTTGTCCGGTAGTCGCACAAGAGTTCCTAAAACGGAAGGTGGCACGCGACGAAGTCGCGAAGTTACGGTGTGAACTCCGGCCGTGCACGCAAAACGCCTCACTGTAACGTCTCGGATTCGCTCACGACAGACGCCAAAGTGATTTGTCCGGTGGTCGCACAAGAGTTCCTAAAACGGAAGGTGGCACGCGACGAAGTCGCGAAGTTACGGTGTGAACTCCGGCCGTGCACGCAAAACGCCTCACTGTAACGTCTCGGATTCGCTCACGACAGACGCCAAAGTGATTTGTTCGGTGGTCGCACAAGAGTTCCTAAAACGGAAGGTAGCACGCGACGAAGTCGCGAAGTTACGGTTACGCAAACGGCCCACAGCAACGTCTCGGATTCGCTCACGACAGACGCCAATGTGAGTGGTTCGGTGATCGCACAAGAGTTCCAAAACGGAGAGTGGCACGAGACCTCGAGGAAGCACAGTACGGTACGGTAAATAAACAGGAGTGCTTTTCTTACCTAGAAGTCTGAGTGGCCTGGTGACTGGAAGACGGTAGCAGAGATGTCGAATAATTCACAAGTGAAATCTGACTGTGCTGGCTGTCTCGGCAGCGCGGTTTATATACTGTTTTGTTAATTAAACGGGTCCTAGGGTGTCAAAATTTGTCCGTCCTATGTTAACATATAGGGCGGATTGGTTATAAACGGAAACTGGACTACCCGGTCCGTGATCTAGTTTAATTAGTAATTTTCTGATGCGCGTCTTACTTGTGAACCCGGGGTTGATTTTTCGCGTCTCTCAGGTGTTGCGTTCGCGAGATACAGACGTTTCCGCGGTCGTGATCTACATAACAATCTTTGTGACGAGCACACTTCGTCACAACATACACTACTAATACTACTACTATTAAGACCACTACAGTAATATAAATATTATATTTTTTGTTTCTTATTAAATCCAAAAGGTTTTGAATTATGTTCACTGTATTTTCTTTTAAGATATACTGGTTGATAAGTTTTTATTTGTTCTCGACTCATTACTCGCCATTGATTGGTACGAATGAATTTATTTGGATATTTTAAAACTATTGGATCTGTGTATTCTGTGACCAAACGAATTAAAGTATCAAAATTAACAATATTTTCAGTGCTAATATTTATTGTTATACCTTTTACTTTATACTCTGTTTTAAGATTATTTTTATCTCCTTTAACTCGGATACGAAAAGAATAGTGCTTTGGCCCGCCAGATACAAATGTGTCAATGTAAGAAAGTTTACCGTATTTTTCAAGTTCATTTGTCATATCACCCAGATATATTCCATGCGTAGGCATCCATTCATTTGGTTTATGTGTATAAATAATACTGTCTGTGTCACAATAAAGAACACGAGTGTTAAGTTTATTTAGATATTTGTAAAGGGGAATTCGTGCCAACGCAGTAGTGTAAGTTGCAATAAAAATGTTTGTGGTAGGTGATGGTTGCAATTTTTTTTCATTTTCTTTCCACGTAATGTACATAATGTCGTCGTTGATGGGTATCGACGAAATAATTTCATAATTTGGGTTACAGAAATACGTAACAAGTTCTTCGTACGTGGAAATGATTTTAGTGTGTGTTATATCTTCTCTCATCCCAAAACGACCCCATAAACTATTTAATTGTAATTTTGATACAGATCTTAAACCAGGATTATATTGAATATTCTCTTTATCTAATTGTATACCCTCTGTATCAAAGAAATCTTTAATATATTTAGTTTTTAATATTTCATTATTGTGACATTCGGTTGGCCAATCACTTGCCTCTTGTTTAATTTTTAGAAATTATTGACATAATTACCAAACAATCCACCGGATTTTGTTTTCTCATCATATTGAATAGTATTAAATTTCCACACTTCATGTGTTTTAACAATTTTGTAACCCATATTAATAGCTAAACGTACCTCATCAACGACCCATGTAGACGTAATTTCCCGGTCACGGTCACAGTGTGTACATGCGTCGAGACTCATATTTACACCACACGTACGACATAAAATAAACATACATTTTTTATTTATTTTCAAAGGCAATACCGGATGATACAAATCAATAGGCGGTAATATTGTACACTTAATTAAACCTTCAAATTCACTTATTTCGGGACATTCATCGCCTACATATATTGTAGGATGACCAATGGGATAGCGACCGTATTTGTTAATAAATGGATATAAACTGCAAATATCTGAATAAAAAATTTTCTCATTTTTATCGTCATCAACCTTGTAATAGGTTGTCATAGTTTCGACTCGTCCACCATAAAAACTATCACGTGGATTTAATGGTTTTATTTGAACAATATCATTTGAACTTAAAAATGTTTGTAATTCAACATTACTTTTACATTTTTTCTCAAACTGACATTGCCACATTTCTACTATTTCATAACCTGCACTTTTTAATATATCAATTTTTCTAACAGTTGATTCAAATCGTAAATTTATGGTATCACCGCCTGTATTATACAAATCATCGTCTCGATGTTGTGGAAAACAAGTTTTGCAACCATGAAACCAGCACCCATAATATTCGAAAATTATTTTTCTATCATCAATTTCTGTATAGCCATCTACTTTAAACCCAAGCACAGTATGTTCATTTTTACGAAATGCATGCTGTATTTTAATATTACGAACCTAATCCTCCCACAATAACCAAACTGTTGCCTCATAAGAGAAATTATTACTTTGACTACATCTGTATCCGGTTGTTGGGACAACAGCAATTGTATTTTCTGGTAAATAATTTTTCCTATAAGTATATAAACATGCACTAGATATAGTAATTGATCGTCTAAATATATCTACATTATTGTTCTGCAGGAAAAGGTTTCTAAATTTTAAACATGCTTCACGTAATATAGTAACATCATTTTTACAATATTCTACTAATTCTTTTTGCATATCAAACACATAATTTGATTCTTTCATTTGTTTGTACCAAGTTTCAAAATTTACGTATTCGTTAGAACTCATACCTTCAATAGCGTAATATTTTTTTAATGGTATATGACCAATATATTTCATGTTTTCCTCTCGAATAAAGTAATACGGAAAATAACCTTTGTGTTTACAATATTCACCTTCTAAATTTAGAGTCTTTGGCATTTCACTTAGTTTCATAGGCAGAAAATTTAAACTATCTATAAAATTTATATTTTTTATACGAATATTTAATATTTTAGTTCCACGTATCAGTACATTTGGTTTTAGTTTTAATTTGTCAACCATGTATCTTAAAAGAAAATGACCATCATAAGACCTTAAATTATGGGCTATTACAATTATATCTTTTAAATTATTGCGTGGTAACGTTAAATAATCGAAAAAACATTTAATTGGATTATCACTGAATATATGTTCTCGAATGCCACAAGTATTACAAAACATAGTACTATTATTATACATACAATTTGAACAAGCCTGCTGTGCAATGCATAATACGGGTATATGTTCCAGTAGCGAGATTTCATTATTTATTTTCTTATCTTGAGTGCCAGTGGTGTTGTTTTTGAGTGGCGTATTTTGTGAACATTCCAAATCGAAAAAAAGGTATAAGAACTGCAGGTGCTGATTCCTCGTCACACGTAATATTTTTCATGTAACACTGATCTGTAGGATGAACGTATTCCTAAACAAACAAATGTAAAATAAAAAAATAAATAATTTAAAATAATTTATTCCTACCTTGCAAACTGAGCAGAATTTTTCAAAACATTCGTGTGGCGTCTTTCTTAATACCAAACTGTAAGTTTTTAAACATTTTATGCAAAATTTGATAACATCACACATTGATCTGCTGTTTGAATATGATTTATTGTTCGTATGATTTTCCAAACATGTTGGTCCATTAAATTTTCTGTGACATTTAGAACAAGTTATAACCTGTTCGTTAATTATGTTTTCGTGGGACATATTACACCGTGAACATGTAAATGGGCATCGATGTGAACCTTTTATTTTGTATCCTACATGACATTTACGACAGTAATGGCGTACATTAAAAGCCCCGGTTATATTAATAATTGGATTATAATGATTATTATGATATAAAACATCTATATATTTAATTTCAACGCCATTTGCATCATTTGAGCCTTCATAAATAATCTCCCGTCCTAGACGATCGTCACCGAACAAAGTAATTTTATAATTAGTGAGATTATTTTGAAAATCTTGTAATTCCTCTATACCTGCTCCATTCTCTAAATTTACATTATATTTACGACACAATTCAACAGCATGATATTTTAAATCTTTTTCAGATGAACGTAATTTTTTATAAAGATCTTTATTTTCTAAATATGCAATACTTAGCACAAGAGCTCTAGCTAAACACAAATTGTCATTATTTTGAATATGTATTATTGAATGTTTACGACGACAATAATCTTCAAACGGAATATAATTCATATTTGTTTTTCCTTTACCGACAGGCATGATTGTATGCGCTACAGATAACATAAGTTCTCCGTTAACGAGAAATGTCTTATTACTTTGCATTACACTTTCAATAGCATTCACAATAATACTAGTTGATAAATCCGAAAAATGTTTATAACTTATTCCAATAGGATTGTCCGGTGACGAGTCACTGTGAATTTCTAAACCGATTCGATCAAATGGTGCAATTTTCATATCATAAGAAAGATATTTTAGGATTTTATCAAATACAGAATTTAACCAATCCAAAGGATCAATGTCTGATGAATATTTGAAAAATTGCAATAATAATTTCACGCCATGTAGATTTAAATTTTTTCATACTTCTTTGCCGAATATTTATAACTTTAAATAAATTTTTAGTATCATTAATATATTGTGTTGATGTTTGAGATTGTTGCGGCTGCTGTTGTTGAGATGTGGAGGACAATGACGTTGACTGTGTGTGCATTTCATGGTGGCCTGTAGTAGTACTATTGTAACTAGTAGTAGTGAAGGCAATAACAACTCTCAAATTGAATTTTATGCTATAAAGAAAGATTATAAAATTCACGTAAAATGGCTGCAATATCAAATTTCATTAAATGAAACTACATTAAATATCATATGTAAGATACAAGATAATATATTAGATGTATCAAACTATTTAAAATCTATAAATTTTATAAAGTTTTACAGAGATATTAATACTCAAGCCTATTTTACACCTGGAAATTCTCTTGATAACATAAAAAATCTACTCTCTAGTAGTAATAGCAATAATAGGAATAATATTCTAGTTATAATATATAAAGAAATGTTAACATTTTATTCCAACTTTATTATGGGCGATTTAAAATCAAATATGTATTATGTACCTAGTAATTATAATGAATTTAAATACTTGTTAGAACCAAATAATAATTAAAAAAAATAAAATATGTGTATATATAAAAATGTATTTTTATTACAACTTACCTCTATCTGTTAAAATAAAAAAACAAAACAAAAAATAAAATGGAATTACTAAATAATACGCAAACTAATCATTTGCACTTTTTTCTTTATTTTATAATAATAATTGTGTGTCTGACATAAAGACATTTGAAAAAAAATAACAATAGATGAATACACGTTATAATATAATATTGTCATTCTTCTATCTGCACAACCAAGATTGCAATGTAAATGCATTTCTCAATGCACACGATGGGATTAATGATGTTGTTGCTGCTGTTGCATCGCTTGACGTGTATAGTTTCTTATTAAATATAGGTCTATGATGAAAACAAGAATATTTTGATGTATACTCATTGTTAACTCTTAGTAATGGCGGCCGTTGATCGTACTCATCCTCGTCTTCTGATAAATCGACAATTGTGCACATTAAATTATTTACCAGTATCTTTTCCATATATTGTTTCTTAACATATCCTTTTAGATATATTTTACAATAATTAGAGGAAAATAATTTTTTAATAATATTCTGTGCTTCGCAATAATGTATATGACCGTCAGACCAGTATAGACCATGGTAATTATTTTGTAACCATATTATTTGCTTCCGGAATGTAGAACTAGTAATTTCGCCCCATGTGCACGGAGGTCGAATTAGCATGTGATGAATTATTGATCCATTTCTATTAATCAGGGCAAATTCTTTAGCCACAAAACGATTCTTATACAAATTGAAACCTTGGATATCAACTACAAACTCGTCCATTCTTGTGCCTTCACTCCGATAACTCAAATTGAACTGACGTTATTAATGTTTGAATTACATTGTTTTAACAACATTCGTCATTGTATTATATTCTACCACTCTATCTTGTAATATGATGCAATACGCACTTGTTTTATCTGGAAACGGTTCCTTTGATTCAATTTCAATTTGAATGTCTACAGGTGCAGACTTTATGGATTCATTTTGTCTTGAACAGTCAATGACACAAATTGGGGCAATTGTTTTAAAGTTATTAACCCCTAGTAATGGTTCTCCATTTCCACTGATTCGTCCATAATATGATGCTTGGAAACGTGCATACATGTCATACATTAATGCATATTTATTCTTATTCATATCTAAATTCCAATTGTCATAGGGATAATATTCAGAATTTAAATATAACTTAACATTCGTTATGTTACAGTTATCAAAAATGGATGTATCTTTTTTAATGGAATTTTTTCTGTCCGTTTGTAGAACAAGTAATACAAATCGTGGTTTTTCCAGTTAAGCACTTGTTTTCACTGTCCAGGTGTGTTTATTAGTTGCAGGTAATAAGGGGTATTCATATGTTGACCAACTTCGAAAGTTTATGTATAAAGGTTTATTTCGATCAAGTAATTTCAGCAATGCTAAACGTTCTGGATTTGCAACGTACACATATGGAACGCACCACTTTATTTTTGTAAGCTTAACATTTACATTATACTCTTCGTCTGATGTAGTAATTAAAGCATCATTGTCTGATTTTGATCGTACCAATATTAGTTCTTGACGGGCATTCATGATAATTTTATTGTAGTCTTCTGCAAATCCAAGTAGTGTTCTTAACGGTACACAAACATTGAAATTATTGTTTAAATAAATTGAATTTCTTGCATTCTCCATACTCCAGCCTGCATTTTCTAATGCTTTCACTTCGTTCTCTGTAAATGACGCATAGCCCTTCACAGTTGATGTTATGCCTAAACATTTTGTCTTGTCAACTTCAATGCCATTCAATTCATAACGTATTTCGTCAAATAAATACGATATTCCGTTGTTTATGAGTTTTATATTCTGGTCTGGAATTTGATTCTGTCCTGCTACTACAACTGCCTCCACTTTACCCTCTATGTAAATGAAACTTTGCGACGGTAATGTGTATATGTCCTGTTGTTGGATCGGTATACGTATTTCATCATTATTATTATAAGTCGATGTAACATACGGCTGATGAGAATGCCATGCTACGCGAGTAATTGACTCATCAAATGCAACTTCATTGCCGACAGCCAGAATGTCATCTGTCACAAATCATCATGTCAGTATTCATCGTCGTATTTTATTTTTAAATTGTAACCCAACGAAGTAGAGTGTTTTCACCGTTCCTGCAGAAGCCACTTGTGGCTGCCCTTGACCTTGGCTGTTTTTTAATCAAGTTATGCGTGTATGGGGGTCAAGGTCGCAATGTGCATCAGGTAATGCGTCAGATACTGGTTTTGTTAATTACTTTTGAAAGTTGTTTTATTTAACGTTACGAGTTAGGGTGAAATTTGATAAGTATGATTCATCATTAGGCAGATGATAGCGAGGATTATGATATTTATAGGATTTCAATAATAAATTTGAATATATCGGTTAAACACACATTTATTTTATTTATAACAGTAAACCCTTATTTGGGTAATATTACATATTCATGTTACAAAATTATAATAGGCATAATTATAAATTGCTTATTTCTATTATACAGATTTTATGTTTGGTGGTAAGTTGATGTAGGATGATGCGCTGAGCGGGGTGTATTTGTTTATATTAACTTCTAAATGCCGAACAGTCTTTAAGCTCCAACCAGAATCCTTTTCCTAGAAAAATATATATTTTAGTAATTATTATATTAATATTAGAAACATAAAAATACCTCAAATTCGTGACTCTTCGTTTCAATTGTTGCTGCCAGCTCATCGTAGAGAGAAGGTGCATCCATTGAAGGAGTTAACACTTGAAATTTAGTGTTGAATGACTTCATTTCTTCTAAAGTGTCCTTGCCGGGCTTCGTAAATAGTCCAAATAATTCGAAATTAATCTTTATGGAGTGATGAATATTTAATTTCGCATCGATTAATTTCATAATTTTATTCTTAATATTTTTAAAAAAATTCATTATGTCCAACGAATTTGTATTCTCAATTTTATACGATGTAATTCTATTTTTAAATGCACTATCAATAATATAAACTCCAGGTTCACATTCATTGCATGCTTTACTTTTATGAGCATTGGTTTTTAGGTGCAAATTATACAGCGATTTTTTCAGATAAATATTACAAACGTTACAGTACACATTTGTGGGTTCCACATTTTCACTTCTAGGACGCTTTTTTTTCGGTTCACCACCACTACTTGAAGCACCCTCTTCTGCTTTCTTCATGTTGTTGCTGCTACATTTATGTGTGCGAGTTAAATGAGTATTTATTGATCGCGCATTGTATTTTTTACCGCAATATTGACATAAAACAAAAGTATTTTTATCACAACTGTATTTTACATGACGAGATAAACTCGATTTTAAGTTGTAAACATTATCGCATTTAGTACAGGAAAACATTTTAAAAAGAATAGATTAAAATTAATAGGTTTATAACTTAGTTTACTTTTTATTAATATATGTATTTTTAATTAATTTTGTGGTGAGCTGTGAAAATATAAAAAAAAAAATTGTTAGCAATATCAAATATTAAATAAATAATTGTTTCTTACCTAGTAAATTCTATTTTCGTGAATGTGTCAGTCTCCTTGGTGCGGTTAATAATACCACAATTTTTTAAGCTGTCAACTTCATCTTCTGTCAGCCCATGATATCGCGCTGGTAGAAATACCTCAAAATCCTCACAGTTGATAATAATTCCGAATTTTGTACCCACCGATCTTGCAGATGCGATTTTATACTCCTTGTCAATTTTTAAGTCTGTAATTTTTCGTAAGGTATTACCCATACCCAGACCGTTCAATTTACTCAGATTCATGATTCGTCTCTAACTGATTATATATTGTACGCACCAGCATTTATATACGAAAGGTGCGTTTTCTCTACGTCACTTAAATGAGGATATATATTCAGTGTTTTAAGCAGATTAAATAAGTAACTATACAAGAACGCACGGTTTTTGTGAAAACAGAGCAATTCAATTTAAACGTATACCTAAATCACAAATTAAACATATTAAATTAACTTTCACAATTTAATTTCTCACTTTTATTATAATAAGCCATACAATAAATTTCAAATAAAAACTCAAATACACGGAATTCAGTTTATAACCAACGGAAAAACAAGTTATTAACCTTTAAGATGATAAGAATCAGGTTTTTTAAAAATATATTAGCTACTTTATATTCATATAAAATCACATTTTATGTGAGTATTTCAGGTCAAAAGAAAAAACAAACAAAATAATAATATAATTACTACAATAATGTTTTATTTATAAAACTTTTGTTTACACTGAAGTTCATATTTTTACACATAGAACAATTTCTAATTATTGGTGAGGGTCCATCCACATGACATCTTTGTGTTGGTAGATTATAATGCTCTACACAAGGTAATCTTTCTAATATATTGTGCTGTTTTTTTAAATTTTAATGGTAAATTCATCCATATCCGCTGCAAAGCGACACCCTCAAACATGTTTAATATTGTGATGAATTTTTCTTCGGAAATTTTATTACAGATGTATAAAATAGGTAGAAACTTTCCAGTAATATCATTTATTACACAACAGTCCAAATTATTTTTTATTATTGACACATACTCTTTATATTGTAATTCATTTATTACATTAATATTATGCGCAATAGAGATCAGTTCATTTGCTATTACTTGTTCAGCCATAATATATTGATATTATTTATAATGACGTGTTTGTTTAACGTTCAAAATAACAATAAATTCAGGTTGTGTGTTGAATGTGTATATGTAGGAGTTTAAACTTACAGTTATTATAGATATAAAAAAGTTATTATTCTATTATATCTTTTTTATCAACATAAGAATTAAATGTTTTATCAAATCCTAGCCACTTTACATAATATTTATTTCCTTTCTTGCGTAGAATTTTTTCCACTAAATATAAACCAGGATATTTTGTTTTACTAATTTCAAACTCGTAAAATCCTCCAGCAATATCTTGACCTGTCTCATCTTGCAATAAATATGTAACGGGCGAGGTGGATTGAATTTTTCTAATTTGAAATATCTCCGTTGTCCAGTTTGGAGTATAATTTTTATTAAAAATCGTCTTATATTTACTTATACGTACGTAATCACCAACTTTATATTTAGAAAAATGCGTAGTTTTAATGCTATTATATACTGTGTCGAGCAATTTCTTCTCGTTTTTAAAGTTCACATCAGTCGGTCTCATACCTATAGTTGAATGTTTTGTGTTATTATATTTTTTAACCAATCTATCCATAATGTTAATCCATCGATAGGATCCTTGCAAACTAAATTCTTTCCATACCATAGCCTTGAGTGTACGGTTGAATCTTTCAATTATACTCGCCTTTAAACTGCTATATGTAGAATAATGTTTAACACCATATCTCTTCATTAGGTTTTGAAAGTCCAGGTTATAAAACTCTTTTCCATTATCAGTTTGCAAATTTCGAGGAATAATAGTATCACCATGAAAGATTTTACTCATTCCTGCCGTTACATCTTTTCCCGATTTTGATTTAATTGGTATGGCCCAAGCTCTTTTCGAGAAAGCATTAATAACAGTTAGAATATATTTGTATCCTTTGTTCTCCTTAGCGTATGGTATCATTTCAACAAGATCCGCCTGATAAAGATCCCTTTATAACAACATGTCTGCGTGGAAAGTTACGACGTGCAAGTTTGTGTAATTCATTCACAATATCTTTTTTACTCATTTTATTAGCTTGGTTGCTAGCATTATTTCCACATAGAGTTTTTGTGGATATTTTTTACCTTTTATTGGTGTAAAACTTAATTTGTCGTTTACAGCGACAGCGCGACCGATCAAAGAAACCGGTTTATTATTCACTTTTGTTTCAATTAACGTTCGCTCCGCACTATATCGAACTGTTTGAATTGTTGCGTTACAAGGAAATATGTAGAACGATTTCGAATCCGCATTCTCTATGTTACATGTCGTGTCACCCTCAAAATTTAGTAATAAATTTAGCATGAGTAAACTGTGGTTCGCTTTTAATATATCATCAAACTGATTTTTTAACACAAACTCCTTTTGATTAAAGAAATATTCAGCATGCTGCTTCAAATCTGCTTCTAATTTCTCCAACTTGCGTGAAACATACCCCATATTTACGGCATCATTTGGATGTATAGGTTGATCTATGATTCCAGTGACGCGACTTCCTCTCGCATTGTATACACCATCGTGCTCTATAAGCGCTTTATTGCTTACATTGGTAAATACTTTTCTTGCTATACGGTTATGTGTGTATTTGCTAATGTGACGTCCAAACTTATCAACAACCATTCTCTTAATAATTGTATATCATTTCATTGTAGTATATTTATATAATAATTTCAGCTTGACGTAAAGCTTCCTCAATTTGAAATATTTCATCTTCATGTCCCGTATGTCCTGCGAATTTAGAGGCTAATAATAGTTTCAGTCGCTTCACGAGCCTATTGGGATTATGCCAGTATACGTACTGAGTCCGTTTGTTTGTCACATTTAATTCAGACTGTAAACCCTTTCCGGCTTTATATTTTGAAAGTGATTCGGATCTTGTTCTAGGTTTTACATATGGCACTATATCTCTTATAATATTTTTATATTTCCAACTATTATTCATTCTAATGGCCCCCAATCTATTGAAATGTTTGCGATGAGCGTTCGTTTTTTGCACAATATCTAAATAAGTTCTTTTATCGGCCTCATTAAATATTTTACTATCAGGCATTTTTTGTGTTAAAAGCTCATATAGCCCAGGAGTACCATCATACCACTCACCGCCAATGTTTATATCATTATTTTCAATTTCAACCAATTGATCGCCCATCATAAAAGTTTTTCCATCTTCTACTACTCTAATTCCATAAATATTATCAATGTCTGGACTGTCAATTGCATACATCGCCATATATTTTCCAGCTATGTTTCCTAATATTTCTTGTGAAGACACTTCTAATTCGTTTAAATCACCTTCGGTTTGAATTTGCTGCTTTATTAATAATTTTGGGGTCAATGATGGTGGTTCAGAAATAAATTCTTCTGTTGGAAATTCTTCGTTTCTGCTTTGCCGCCATGCTTGTATTGGCGTTGGTGTTGTTGCTGTTTCGCTTTGTTTTGCTGCATATGGATTAAATTTTTTAATCTTTTTTATCACTGGTGTTGTAAAAATTTCTGCTTCGTCTTCTTCTTCTTGTTCTTCTTCTTCTGCTTCTCTTTCATATTTAGCTTCCGTTTTAATGGGCAATATATTACCTTCTTTATTTATTTTCATTAATGTTTCAGATAGATTAGTCAATGGCGTAACAATTGGTTTGAATGTTTCACTTAATAAATGTTCGGCTTCATATCTTCCACGTTTAAGATTCATAAGTTTATTTTTTATTATTTCTCTTGTCTTCACTATATCTCGCAATGTGATAGTCTGACTCGTCGTCATCCTCTTCAAGTTGAGAATAAGAATGCTGCTATCAAATTATAGGTATAACTATTTATATACTTTTTAAAAATTTATCGAAGCCTTTTCTGTAGCGTCCATTATGAAAATCATTATCCCTGTTAATAACAACGAATCCATATTTTGTATTCCAACACTCTGTGCATAACGCTTTAAAATCAGTAAATGTCATGTCTGTATTTACGTGATCATTATATACGTGATGCAAATTTAAATCGTCTTGTTTAAAAAGAATCAAGAAATTGGCATTGTCACGTATAAGATGTTTCGTTACACGGGTATATGTTTGAATAAGGCAAAATGCATCAATTTCTTTATGTCTGCCCATACTAAAATAATCTCGCATACAGTCTTGAGGATCGCACACAATATCGTCGAATATAAAAATTGAATTTGGTTTTGCACTAGTCGGTGGAATAATATTCGTATTATCAGAGTATTGAAAGTAACCTATATCCTGAATTGGCATTAAAATTTCTTGTAATAACCGATATTTATCTTGGTACAGCGATTTTGAATATACATAAACATTTTCAAATCTTAACCCATTTTGATTTGTAAGTAAAGTTATCATTAAATTGGTTTTTCCACAATTTGATGGACCGCAAATAATACAACGCATATTATTGGGAAATAGTTCGCCATGTTTACTAAAACTTTTTTGCTTGTGGTCATAATTATTCACTTCTAAGATGCACTTCTGTGTTTCAAACTTCATCTCACAAATATTTATGTGATGAATAAATAATGTGCACGTCTATTTATGGTTTCAGTGTTGCTTGAACTGCAATCATTAAAGCATTATATAGTATGGAGCAGCAGCAGCAGCAACAACAGCAAAAGCAACGAAGAGAAAAAGTTAAAAAAAGTAGAATACTTCGAGCGGCTATAAGAAATGCCAGAGAGGCTGCATTAAAACAAGCATCGTACGCAGATAAAAATAATATTATAAGTGCTGCTTTGAAAGCTGCCCAACAAACTGTTAAAAAACATCGTAATGGCGGCGACAATGATTCTCTTACATCTCCGAGAGTGATACCTATTCCTAAAACTGGAGGATTTTTACCCTTTCTTATTCCATTATTTGCTGGATTATCAGCTGTTGGAGGTTTAGCCGGAGGTGCTGCAGGAATAGCGAAAGCTGTTAATGATGCGTCAAGCGCAAAACAACAGTTGCTTGAAGCTCAAAGACATAATAAATCAATGGAAGCAATCGCACTTGGAAAGCGTGGCGAAGGATTATACTTAAAACCATATCGGAAAGGATTAGGGTTATTTCTTAAACCGCCACCGCAATCAAAAAACTTCCGTTGAGAGCGTTGACTGATATAGATCTGAAAAAGTTTGTAAACAATGTGCCATACTTTCGCGGGATCTATATGCGTAACGCTCTTCCAAAATCAGGACCGCTCATTAATGAATCAGCTATTGTAAATCTCGATGATAAAAATGGACCCGGTACACACTGGGTATGCTACAAAAAACGCGGTAAATTGGTTCATTATTTTGACGGCTTTGGAAACCTGAAACCGCCAAACGAGTTACTTAATTATTTTGGCGATAAAGTCAAGGTTAAATACAACTATCACAGACATCAAAAATTTAATTCATATGAATGCGGTCATCTGTGCGTAAAATTCTTAACAAATACTACAACGTAAATGGTAGTTCAGTCATAATGTCGTTAACCTTCACATTAACAGGTTCAGAATCGGTGTTAAATGCAGATTATTCACCACCATTAGATGTTACAAATGGTGATTGGGTTATTGGTTTGGTTGATTTTCAGTGTTACAATTCTATTCCAAATATAGTAGAGGGTAAAAATAAACTATATTATTACAATAAGAATAAACTTGAGCATATTAGCATTCCTGAGGGATCATACGAAATTGATGATTTATGTGATTATATACGTTCGCTGACGCATGATCCAAATTACCACGGACCTCATCGGAATGGAAAGGTGAACTTCCAGTTTCTATTACGTCCGAATACCAATACTTTAAAATGTGAAATTTTATGTTCGCAAAAAATCGATTTTACACATGATGATAGTATTGGTTCATTATTGGGATTTACTAAACGAACTCTTGAACCTAACATATTACATGAATCCGATTTACCTGTAAACATTTTAAAAGTAAATAGCATACAAATTGAGTGTAACATTTCTTCAGGTTCATATCAAAACAATTCTCTTGTACATATATTGCACGTTTTTTTCCCAACAGCCCCGCCCGGCTATAAAATAATTGAAGTACCGACGAATGTCATTTACTTACCTGTGAGCCTTGGCCTAATCAACAACATAACAGTGAAAATTGTCGATGAACAGAGTGATATTATAAATTTTCGCGGGGAAACTATTATAGTTAGGCTCCACTTAAAAAGAATCAATGGGGATTAATTTTAGTAATAAAAGAATAGCAACTACTAAATTCCACATCACTAAGGTGCCGTTCAGCAAGAGATTAACAACAAAAAATATCAAATTTCTTCAATCGCAAGGCTATAATTTAAAAGTAAAATGAGTGAATCAATTTTGAACATTGATGATGAAGTATTATTTGACGAATCAATAATTGCCAAGGAAATACATACACATCAACCTTACATATCGTCTACGTTCAACAACAACGATGAAATTCGAATTCCAATACAGAAACAGGATATCCTCACGGAACCCAGTGACAGTGACATCGTGATCGAGGGTAAATTGTTAAAAAAGGATGGAACAAAACCACCAGCTACATCAAAATTTACAACAAACGGTATACTACATTTATTTGACGAAATACGTTATGAATTAAACGGCATTGAAATTGATAAATGTAAAAATTTCGGCATTACAACCACAATTAAAGGTTATGTTTCATTAAATGCAGCACAAAGTGGAAAGCTTGAGAATGCTGGGTGGAATCCCCAGTTTGTGACTGATGATGAAGGAAGATTTAATGTGGTAATACCTTTAAATATGATTCTTGGCTTTGCAGAACTTTATGGGAGAGTTCTGTTGAATATTAAACATGAGCTTGTTCTCATAAGGTCAAAAGTCGATTCCAACTCATATGTTAGCGGTGAGGAACTTAAAATAAATATTTCAAAAATTTCTTGGCGTATGCCGTATATTTTTGTTTCTGATAAGGAAAAACTTCGATTCCTTAAACGACAAGAAAAAAATAAGCCTGTTCTCATGGCGTTCCGTTCATGGGAGCTTTGTGAATATCCAGTTCTACCAATAGCACAAAAACAAACGTGGAGTATTAAAACATCGTCACAGATGGAGAAACCGCGATTTATAATTTTAGCCTTCCAGACTAACCGTAAAAACCAACATGGGAAAAATGCAAGTGAATTTGACCATTGTGATATCTCTAATGTTAAACTCTTCTTGAATTCACAAAGTTATCCTTATGAAAATTTAAATTTAAATATTAAAAACAATAATTTCGCAATGCTCTACGAAATGTATGCCAAGTTTAAAAAAGTATATTACAAAGAAGATAAACTAGAACCACTCTTAAATAAAAATGATTTTAAAACAAAAGCTCCACTCGTATTTTTGGACTGCTCAAACCAAATAGAAACACTTCGAAATGCTCCTGTAGATGTGCGTCTAGATTTTGAATCAAATGAAAACTTTCCTGCAAACACTACTGCTTATTGCCTCCTTATTCACGATCGCATTGTTGAGTATAATCCCACAACAAGCGCGGTTAAAAAGCTTGTTTAACAGATTGCAGATTTAGTTAAACGATGGAACTCATTGTGGATATACAGGGTTTCAATGGTAACGATAGTGAATTAATTCCAAAGGAAATAGCCATAACATCAAAAAATGGTGATAAAATACAACATTATATGCTGAAACCTCCGTTTCCTTGGAAGCGTTTAAACAAGGCACGCAAGAAAGAAGCGCAGTGGTTATTAAATCATTATCACGGATTATATTGGAATTCTGGCAGTAGTGAGTTTAAAGAAACGGTTGCTAGTGTGAAACGTATTTTGGCTTCAGCGTCGCAAATTTACGTGAAAGGAATAAAAAAGAAGAAATATTTAGAGAATCAATTAAGATTGAGTGTGCCTGTAATTGATTTAGTGCAGTATCCATCGTTGAAAAACGCAAATTTAATACATTTTTCCTGCTTTGACCATTCTGCACCGTTTCTGTGTGCACTAAGAAACGTGTATGTTATTAGAAACTGGTTGAGTATTCTCTTTTCAAACAATGAATAACTCTGTACAAGCTATAAAATAAATAAAGAAAAATAGTATATAATTAATCTGTTTTTTAATTGTTCATATCATTATACATTTTCTTTCCTTTATATATAAACAACAACTCCTTAAATGCTAAAACATTCATATTCATATCCTTATCCAACACAACTTCAATACATTTATAGTCATCAATATTTGGATTTAATGTGGCATAATCATGAGCTAAAGATAGAATTTTTTCATAATATTCTTTAAAATTTAAATTTTTCAGCATATGCAGTTTGTGAATAAATACATCGAATATGTTGAACATTGTTTGTGCAGATAAAGCGTCCATAACAAATGTATACTCATTATGATACCAGGAGAGAGTTAATAATTTTTTCCCATTTACATTATTCAGCACTATACCAATATCATACGGTAAATTTTGATACATCATTTCTGAACCATTTTGTAGATAATTTAAAATTACATCTTTATACGTCAAAAATTCTTCCAACTGCAACATATCAAACTGAATGCCAGCGTTGTCTGGTTTACTACTTGTAAATTTCATTACAGGTGTAAAGTTTCTAATTACACTTAAACCAACAGAAATCCACTTAGTATTTTTTTTATTTAAACTGTAATTAGTGGATAATAAAAGAAAATCTTCTTTATACGCTGATTCTGTGCGTTTATCAATAAAATCAAATTTAAAATCTTGTTCAGTGAACGCACCAATGTCGAGTGTAGCTGGCACCAGGTCTGTGGGCACTTCAACAACAACATTGTTTCGTAAGTTGTGTTTTCGTGACATGTTCATCTAAAACAAATAAATGAAAATAATAAATATATAACTACATATAAAATATATACACGCATACTTACAGAGTGGTATCAGTATCTATATAGCTATGTTGGGCGTCGTCGGCGAACGTGGTATACCACACACAGAAAACAGTTCAATACTATGTTCACATTTTAATCTTCATCGTGTATTTATTCATTTTCATGACGCATTGTAATTGGTTAAAATAACGTTAATTCTTATTGGTTAATAATAAACAATTTCTTCCAATAAAATATGGTATATTTCGTAACGTTAAACAAAACAACTTTCAAAAGTAATTAACAAAACCAGTATCTGACGCATTACCTGATGCACATTGCGACCTTGACCCCCATACACGCATAACTTGATTAAAAAACAGCCAAGGTCAAGGGCAGCCACAAGTGGCTTCTGCAGGAACGGTGAAAACACTCTACTCAACGATTTTAAAATATATTTTCTGCTTGTTGTTATTGTTGACGCGAATGAATCACTTCTGATCTTAGATTCACATGTATTATTATATTTATATGGATGTTGTTGTTGTTCGTGTTCTTGTTTTAATAATAATAAGCGGTCTACCCCTCTTATTATTTTCCTCTTCTTCATGAATAGCATGTTATATTTGTCGAATGTGTAGTCTAACTGTCACGAGTTCGTCAAGGATATTAACCAAATTTCTATCTTGGTCTACCACTTTTATAGTTATATTGTCAATAGTATGGACTCGAAGTGGAAGATAAATAATATTTTTTGGTACTTCAACTATTTTGTATCCTGGCGGGACTATTGGTGTAAACTCGTGTATTGTATGTGATAAACGTCCATTCGTATACGAGCCTGTAGTTATATTGCATTCTATGTGAATTGTACTAACTTTAATAATTTGCACTGGCTGAGCAGATCTATGAAGTTTGTTCCCTTCAAGAGTTTGAGGCGTGAACCCCAGTAAATACCCCAAATTATTAGGTTTATTGAAATGTATCGGTTCACTACACAGTATCTCGCTCTGTAATGTATTATTATTTGCTTTCAACTCAAAATTAATATTGCTGGGCAGATTATTTTTTATGTATTTGTTTATATCTTTAATTTCATAAGAACCTACAGGAAGTGTTAAGACTGCGTCGCCATAATAAAAACAATTATTGGTCTTATCAATGTTCGGTATAGAATTATACGTTTGAAATAAAATTAAACCCAATGCATAATCATTGTCTTTTTTCAATTCGATTGACGGAAAAAAATTTGAACTTAGCAATGAGCTGTGTCCATTTAAAGTTACTGTTATCGACATCTTGTGCATGCGCGTTTCTCACTCACCGTTTATATTGGGAATACTAACATTATTCATCTATATAACTCTGTTTTTATTCAAAAGAAATTTTAAACAAAGATGTCCACATATTACAGTATTAGGTGACTGTTCACTATTATAATTATAATGAATATTATATTTGCCGAGGTACTTCATTATCTCTACAGGTGGTTGTAAATTACCTATGCTATCAAAGTAGATTACATTTTTACCACGTTTCTTATAAGCAACCCAATGAGTCCCACTACCTATATCACTATCTAAATTTACAATGGCAGATTCATTGTATTTTGGTCGCCGCGGTAATGTATTGCGCATGTAAACATTTCGAAAATATGGAATATTATAATATTTAGCATATGTAATTAAATCCACGGTACTCAGTGGTACGTTCGGCAAATTTAATGGTTTTTTGGATACGGTGAAAGATACAAACCATAACCTTTATTTGTGGGCGTTACTTCAAGGCCTTTTCCTATAGCAATAGCTTCCATAGTACGATTGTGATGTTTATTTTCATCAACTTGTTTATCCCTTGATCGCCACGTTTTACACGTTTACTAAGTTTAGTACCAGGCCCACAATATTGATAGCCGGATATGTGTAATTCAACAGGAAGACGATTGATTATTGAATTCACCAAACCACTGCCAGTATTATATCGAGATCTTGACATTTCAATAGTCAGTAACAAACTAAAATAAAATATAAATGATTATATAGTTATATATGTAAATATAAATGTTGACACTGGAATAAATTTTTGTCAGTATGTGTAGAGCAATGAAGATAGTTAAACAACCTATATCATTAAAAGTTCAAAATATAGATCCATATGAATCTATTTTTGATGATAAAGCAGATTCTTATAGAAGACACAGTTCCTTATTTCCAAATACATTAAGATGTATTATATGCGGACCGTCGAATTGTGGAAAAACGAATGTTATGTTAAGTCTTATCACTGACACAAATGGATTGAAATTTGAAAACATATATCTATATTCAAAAACACCGTATCAATCAAAATATATTCTATTAGAGAAAATATTGGAACAAATTCCGAACATTGGTTATAATTGTTTCAGTGGCAGTGAAAATATAGTGAAACCTCAAACAGCAAAACCAAACTCACTCATTATATTCGACGATGTTGTATGTGACAAACAAAATATTATTCGCGAATATTTTAGCATGGGTCGACATAGTCTAGTTGATTCATTTTATTTATGTCAAACATACGCCCATATACCGAAACATTTAATTCGAGACAACACAAATTTTCTAATACTCTTCAAACAAGATGACATGAATCTACATCATATATATAATGATCATGTCAATACAGATATGACATTTCAAAAATTTAAGGATTTATGTTCTCTTTGTTGGAAAGATAATAATTACGATTTTGTAGTAATAAGCAAGGATGAGAACTTAAATAAGGGTCGATACCGCAAAGGTTTTGACTCATACATAAGTGTGAATCATTAGTATATTTTTTAGTATCACTGCGGAGCTATAACACGAGTAGAGAGAGAGAGAGAGAGAGAGAAAGAGAGCAAACTGAAGAAAAATAAGAAGAATATAAAAATACAGGTCAAAATAGTAAATTAAAATTACCTAACAATGAGAAACTCATCCTGGATATAGAGAAAACAGCTAACAACATCCGGCGTAAATACAACAATATAAAACGAAATAAAGTCAGTACGAACAATGCTTTAATGCAACGATTTAAGCCAATTCTGGATCCATTAAACAACGTCATTGCTAAAATGGAGCCTGCTGTTGTTGTGGATAGTAATAAAGTTAAAAATGAAGAAATCAAAAAATTTTCGCCACCCTTTGACGTCTTACGTCAGTCAGCAACTGGCCAAGAAACTATTGAACAATATCTACATAATTATGTCGGCCCAATTATGAGAGATTATATAAAACAATTAATTTATACCAACGGTAAAAACAGACAATTAGATCTGAGATATGGAATCAGACGTATTGGCGACAATTTTAAAATAGGTGATGCATACATTTCGTTGAACAATAATAATGACCTTATCACGGCGGTAAACTTCCATTTTCATTGAGCTATGATGGTAACATTAATTTCAAAAATAAACGTTTGTTTAATGTTGACCTTCCACGCTCGGATACAGATGTGACTACCAAAAAGTATGTTGACATTTTAATCAAAACATTGAGTCATCAGCTAACAGAAGATTTGAGAACAGTTCGAGATAGTGTTGCTATTTTAATTCAGAAGTTAGAACATGAGACACGAGAAGTAATTAAAAAAATTACTATAGTCGAGGATAGTCAATCTATGAAGAATATAGAATTAGCTGCATTAATTACTGAACAATTTGACAATAAACTTAAGTATGTAAACAAGGAGATACAAGAATTTCGAACAGTTGCAAGAGATCTTGCGGCTCTAAAAGAACAAATGGCTTATTTTATAAGTACACAAGACACATCATAATGAAAAGTGACAATATTAAAAAATCACTGACTAACGAACTACATAGGCCTGCTCGTCGCCATTTTCCACGACGTCAAGTTATACTACAAGGTTTTGACAATTTGTGGCAGGCGGATTTAGTGGACATGACAGCGTACGCTAGTTTCAATAACAACTGCAAATTTTTGCTCACAGTTATAGATGCATATTCTAAATATGCGTGGGCTGTACCCGTTACAACGAAATCTGGGTTGGAAGTTACCGCAGCAATGAATACAATTTTTAGCAACGGACATCGAAAACCACGAAATTTACAAACAGACGACGGGAAAGAATTTTTCAATCAGCATTTTAAGAAATTAATGCAAAAACACGACATTAATCACTATTCAACGTTTTCACATTTGAAAGCTAGCATTGTAGAACGATGGAATCGAACACTAAAGGAAAAAATGTGGCGTGAATTCAGTTTTCAAGGATCGTATAAATGGCTAAATATTATAAAGCGTATTGTGAAAGAATATAATAATTCTAAACATCGCACTATACAAATGAAGCCTATTACTGTTATGCCATCAACACATATAGCAGCATACAGAAAAAATGCAAATATGATTTTAAGTCGACTGAAGCCGGCACTGTTTAAAATGGGCGATCAAGTACGTATCAGTAAATATAAACATACATTTGAGAAAGGATACACGCCAAATTGGACAACAGAAGTATTTAAAGTGGCCAGTGTTAAGCACACAATACCAGTAACTTATATATTAGAAGACTTGCAAGGAAATCCCGTTGAAGGTGGTTTCTATCAAGAAGAACTGCAGAAAACAAAATATCCCGACAGCTATCTTGTGGAGAAAATTCTGAAACGTCGAAAGAATGAGTACTTTGTTAAATGGCTAGGATTTGATCATCAGTTTAATTCTTGGATACCAAAAGAAAACTTTTTATAAATAGAAATTATTATGTACGTTTGTTTTGTATGAAGAAAAAATACAATATTATATGTGAAATCTTTTTTATAAAATATAAGTGTTTAATAATGTACAATTTTATAATGTTCTGTTCAATAAAAAATATACTTTTATGTTAATTCTTCAAACGTAGTTTCTCTTGTATATCAAGTATCATTCATTACACTAAAAAAAAACAATAAACGATAACGAGCACAAACCAAATATTACTTATATATATACACACACCGCTGCATTCAGTGGCGGCACACTTAAAGGTAATCTCTTTTTTATTATTATTATTATTATTAACTCTTATAACGTATTCTATTCATCAAATATCCCACCACCCCCGTCACGAGATCTGCAAATGCGAGATCAACATTGCCAATTCACTATACAATACTAACTTACAAGATCTATCAATAGAGCCCACCGCGAACACGGCGCACGTCTATGGCAGTTGTTTAGAGTGGACGAAGAGGCAGATATCTTTGTCATACACGAGGGATTCCGTCTTTGTCTTTGCCTTGACTTTTAAATATGTCTGTCTCTCTCGCACTCCATAGGTGTCTGGCTATCGGCGTCTATTTACTACTTATATATATATATATATATATATATATATATATATATATATATATATATATATATATATATATATAAAAGTTAGAGCACCCGTTCCCATGAGAACCGCCGACCGCTGCACATTTCAGGCACAGTCACCACTCTCTTTCCCCACAATATGTTATATTATACTATGTTTGCATAAGCACTTTTAACACAACCTGTACTCTGTATTCACATTTGTAAGTCAGTTACTGTTGAGAGATTGAAGTATCAACTTGTATGAAAAATCTAATGTAATCTTTCGTTGTCAAATAATAAATAATTTTGTATTGTAACCGTAAATCACGTTTACGTTACTGGCGCAGTCGGTAGGATACTCAGACGGATTATTGATTAATACAAATATCAAAAAATCACGTTTCGTTTCAACGATTAACTGAGTATTAAAATTTTCAACGAAAAATCGTCGCAAAGACTCTGTCACATCGCGAGTGAATATCGTGTAAGAAGAGATCTTCAGAAGGCCCTGCTGTACACCAAAAAACCAGCTCTATCACGCTACGAGAGAACATCGTACGAGAAGAGACCAACGGAAGCCCAGCTGTACGCAGAACGCCGGAAGCCGACACCAGTCCACGGAATCGCCACGACCGAGCCCATGGACAAGTTGATGTTTATCCTGTAAGTGCTTATGTCTATCAGTGATATCATTCAACTAAATTTAGATTCAGATACGGATACAGATTCAGTTGCTTCCAGTAATTCATCCCTTAATAATAATCCTATAGAAAATAATATTGAAACTTTATTAGAAGAATTTAATAATTTAAACATAAATAAAAATATGGCTACTCCAGTATTGAAAAAAGAATATTTGGATATGATTCCCGAATTTAACGGGGACCCTAAACTCTTACCGCGATTTATTGAAATCTGCGAAAAGTTATTAACTAAATTTTTTAATACAGTAGAACCGGGAGACTTTCAGAATGAATATCTGTTGTCGACCATTCTTTCAAAAATTAAAGGCGATGCTGCCGTAAACTTAGCTAGTTCCAACTTTAGCTCATGGTCTTGTATAAAATCAGCCCTAGTAAATTCCTATTCGGATAAAAGAGATTGCTATACTCTCGGAATAGAACTAACAGAATTAAAACATAATAGTGAAACACCTTTCGATTTTTACCATAAAATACAAGATTTACTAAACTTACAAATTTCCTACGTCACTTTAAATAACTCAGGTGACGAAGCTTTAGTACTTGCCGAATATTTCAGGCAGTACGCACTGCGAATTTTGCTTCGCGGTTTAAAAGAACCACTAGGTACACTCATGCGCACAAAGAATCCTAAAGACATGAACCAAGCATTGAACATGCTCACCAACGATTTTCAAATTGAAAGTTGTTTACGCGCACAAAACAAAACACACACACTACAAAAACCAAAACATTTCATTCACACAAACACACATCTCAGATATCAACAACCACAACTCAGATACACACCTACACAAACACCACAATTAACATACCAACCTAATCCATATCCTCAAAATTCAATAAATAAACCATTTAACCAAATTCAATCATCCAAACAAAATGTTTTTAATCCAAATCCCAATAGACAATTCCCAAATCCTACTCCAATGAGTGTCAGCACTCGACAATCATTCGTACTCAGACCAAGCCCATCAGGCTACAACAATCAAGCTCGACCGCAACAATACACACGACATTACCCCGAAACACAACCACGACCAAACGAACAACTGTATAACACAGAAATTACGGAAAAAAATGACGAACAATATTACGATGAAAATAACGCTCTTATCTACGAACCAGAATCAGACAACGATAGCCAAGAACTTGAACAAAAATCTAGCTCGAGTAATTTTTTAGAACTCATAGCCTCGGAACAGAATTTGAATTAATGAACTTAACTAACAATCAAAGCGAGTTACCATTCATTATTTACCCTGAACAAAATTTAAAAGTCCTTCTTGATACAGGTAGTACACGCTCTTTTATAAAACCGAATATCGCACACAAGTTTTTCAACAACAAAATTCAAAATGATTCTTTTAAAATTTCCACCGCACATGGTACATCCACTGAAAATTTTAGTTTATTTATGCCATGTTCAAAATTATTTAAAAAATCAGATACTATGCTCAAATATCATCTTTTCGATTTCCATGATCAATTTGACATATTATTAGGACTCAACAACCTTAAAACAATAGAAGCAACCATTGACCTAGTAAACGATAAGATAAGAACACCGGCATGCGAGATAAACATTCACTATCATCAGCTAAAGCCGCGTCCACACCACGTACAAGTAACACCTAAGTCTGATAAAATAATAAAGCTTCATACTAACTGCATTAATAACGCAGAAGTAATTATTCCAAAATCTCAATTAAAACGTATCCCACCACCTAATCTCGAAATTAATACTAACGACACAGAAGACACGAATAATGACGCTTTTTTTAAGTTTATGGAAGATTTTAATAAAAAATTTGAGAATGACAATGAATCCTTAATTGTTGAACACGACGACATACCACATAATATCGAAGAACTAGACGGCTCTGACGCAACAATACACTCTAACCCTGAACACCCTGTCATCGGTATTCCCATTATCGAAAGCCCCGTTAATGTAGGAAAAAATCAACTTATATTTTCGGAAGTTTTACATTCACCCGCTAAACCTAAATTCATCAAACTACACACTGATAAAATGAGACTTCAAGTACAAATCTCAAAAAGTAATTTCGAAAAAGGGATAATAAATTTTATCAAAGAATTCGTGGTACCCAAAATAAAATACTATTTATATTTCGAACAACCAATTTATGATCAATTTAGTGTAATCTTACAGAAATATTTCAAAAACTCAGAAATAAATTTTGTTAAATGTAATATAAAATTAATAGACTTAGAAAATCAAAATGACATCTCTGACACGATGAAAAACTATCACGAGGGTAAAACAAATCACAGAGGTATTCACGAAACTTATAACCAAATTAGAAAAAAGTATTATTGGCCTAACCAATGTAAAGACATTAACGATTATATAAACCAGTGTGAAATCTGCTTAAAATCCAAATATGAGCGCAATCCCATAAAAACTAAATATAACATCACTCCAACCCCTAATAAACCCTTCGACATAATTCACGTAGACACGTTAAGTTTAGAGAACTGTAAATTCCTTACAATCATAGACGCCTTTTCTAAATACGCTCAAGCATACCAAGTCACATCAACTAACGCAATTGAAATATGTAACAAACTCATAAGATTCTTCTCACATCACGGAATCCCCAAGTTAGTTATATCCGACAACGGCCCAGAATTTAAAAATAATATCTTACGAGAATTATTCATTTTACATAAAATCGAAATTCATTTCACCAGTTCACAACACCCAAACTCCAACGGTCTTATAGAACGATTCCACTCCACATTAATTGAACATATTCGACTTTTTAATTTGCAAGAAAACCAAAAAAAAATGAAATTATAGAAAATAAAGTTAATTATGCAGTATTAGCTTACAATAATACCTGCCATAGTTCCACGGATCTTAAACCTATCGATGTAATCAACGGACATTTTGATACAGATTCACCCTTAGACATAGAATTAGAGAAAAGAATCACGCAAGATTATATTCAAAATCACCGCGAAAAAACGAAATTAGTATACCAAAGCATTAACGAAAAATTACAAAATAATAAAACTAACTTAATTGAAAAACTTAACGAAACTAGAGAAAACCTACCCAAAATCCCAGAAACAATATACGTACACAATAAACAAGGTAAATAAAACAAAGCAGCCAAAATTCAAAAAAGAAAGAATCGAAACAATTAATCAAAATCTAAAAACTGCAAAAATTCACACTACAGATAATAAAAAACAGCCCAAAATTCATTTGTCAAATATTAAGAGACCTAGAAAAATAAATAAGAATATTAATACAAATTACGATCTACCAGGTCCATCTACCTCACGTACACCTACGGACTAGAAATAAAACATTATAAAAAAACACTGAACTCTTACCACTCAATTTAGGGACGGCAAAGTTACAGAAATCAACACACACTTTTCTTACACTTCCACGACCTACAACCCATCCTAGATCAGTACAATAACTTAAGAACACAACACAACAATCTCAAACACACAATTTACATAAACATGTTAGCCTAGCAGACTCTATTAACCACGATAAAATAATTAATTATACAGTAGAATCAATAGATGATAAGTTTAGTCACTTAATTGTTAATTACGAAAAACCTAGATATAAAAGAGGAATAGTAAATAGATTAGGATCCATTATTTAAATTTAGATACGGAAGATGAAAAAAAGATATAATAAAATTTTGAATCACTTGAAAACAAACAAACACAAATTAATCGATCAACTAAAAAATCTATACTCCGTTAACCATCAGTTAATAGGAGAATTTAATCAAACCATTGTAACAATAAAGCATAATGAAAAAAAAAATTTAAGTCAAAAATTAAATATCTAATGCACATAGTTATTGATGGAACTCAGCAATTAAATAAATTAGCCATTCACGATATTTACAACTAAACAACGTATTCAGTATGATTTTTAGTACTTTACAATCAGTAAAATTATTGACTTTTTGCAAATTACACACAATGCACCCTAGCATTATAAAATTAAACGATTCCTATTTAGAACTAAATAAAAATTAAAACTATCATAATAATGAATTCCCTTTAGAGCCAACATTCGAAAATATGTTAGAATCTGAAAAATTAATAACAGTTAATTACAAACTAAATTCAAATAAAATTGTATATTTTCTGGAAATCCCTATTAACTACGAAACTGATTTCCAAATTATTTCACCTTATTTCTACCCCATCCAAATACCAGACTGAATTTGTAACCACCATACCAAATAAAAATTATCTCTTAAAAATTTCTGATGATCATATTAAATCACTGAACGGCGTACGTACAAAAGGAAACATCCACCAATGCCAATTGAAATTTAAAAACCAAATTTCAAAAATTTCGAGACATCCTTTCGGCATATCAATCATCTTAGAAGATTTCCAAATCAATTTAAACACAAGCCAAATTCCATAATTCCAACGATGAGTATCAACATCCAAAATATTCAAGATCTGAAGTCACCTATAAACAAATTCGAAAACATCCAAGAGAATTAAGACATCGAGGACATTATAACTCTATATGTCATTGTTTCAAATACTAGTACAATTATTTTCGCAGTTATTGCCAAAAGAAGGTTCTTTCAGAAGAAGAAACGACCAGCCAAGGATCAACCCATAGAACTCCAGCCAGGGCCTTCACCCCGAAATCATCAGTTGAACATCCCCGACGATGTTCCATTCTAAGGAGGGAGGAGTTAGAGCACCCGTTCCCATGAGAACCGCCGACCGCTGCACATTCCAGGCACAGTCACCACTCTCTTTCCCCACAATATGTTATATTATACTATGTGTGCATAAGCACTTTTAGCACAACCTGTACTCTGTATTCACATTTGTAAGTCAGTTACTGTTGAGAGATTGAAGTATCAACTTGTATGAAAAATCTAATGTAATCTTTCGTTGTCAAATAATAAATAATTTTTTATTGTAACCGTAAATCACGTTTACGTTACTTATATATATGTATATATATATATATATATATATATATATATATATATATATATATATATATATATATATATATATATATATATATATATATTTAAATCCAAAAACATTTATTAAATTTCTACTGATTTATTACACTGCTCAACATTGTACACGGATATTTTGAAAATCGAATTTAAAATTAAAACCATAAGTTATATTTAAATATTTGTAAAAATACCTAAGATATTATTTGTCTTCGAATTATTTGAAAATAATTTATAGTTTTCATTTTATAAATATGTATTTAAGAAGCCCTTTATTTATTTAATATTAAGGTTTAATTCTACATTTAATTTTAAAAATATTTTATTTACATTCGACAAATATTTATATATTTGTAAAGATATAGTGCTATCTAAACAACATTTAATATATTTCAAGACATTTATTCAGTTCTAGCAACAAATATTATATTCGTATACATATAACTAAATGTTTCACGATATTAATTATATAAAAACAGGATATAAATTTTCAGTTTGACTGTTATATTGAGTAAATATGGAAACAGGTTTTTTTTCAGATATCAGTGAAATGATTATTCTTTATTTTGTCAACGTTTCGGCAGACACTTCAGCCTTCTTCAGGACACTATTAATATAATATAATAAATTTACAATAATATTTACAAAATATAAAATACAAATAAAATTATGCAAATATTAACATTTTTTGAAAAAAAATAATAATGTCAAAAAACTATTTTTGAAATGAAAATGTCATTTTTTTTTATACAATAAATGAAAACAATTATTTAAAAATTGACAGAAAAAAAAATAATTTTAAAGGTCAATGTAAGAATATGAATTATTTAATATTTTAGGTGTTCTTCTAGTTCACAATAATGATAACACTTCGAGTTATAAATGGTTTATAAAAAACAGAGCCGTTTAAAAAAAAAAATTAATGAAAATAAAGTTAACAATATTTTATAATGAAATAATTTTCCTAAACATATTTATTGATAAAATAATTTTCAACCAATTATATAACAATAAAATTAATACTGAATATCCTAACAAAAATCAAATATATTTACCATATATTCCAGGTTTATCAACCAGTTAAAAAAAACTATTGCAATCTAAAATTAAAACAGAAGGTAAAACTATTAATTTAGTATTTAGAAACGTAAAGATCAAATTTACAGTTTGTATAGATCAAATTGACAGTTTGTATAGATCAAATGTAATTTATAATGTAAAATGTAAAGATTATTCAAGTTGTTATACTGACCAATGTAAAAAAATACATCTTTATTTAAACTTGTATGAGAATCTGCAAATTATAAACAATCTTTATCAATTGCAACCCAAGCTGTTCCAGGAACTTCGATTTCTAATTGTCTTAATTTTACTATAAATGTTTATAATAACACTTGTAACAATTGTGGCTCTAGCTAATTTAAAAATATTATTTATTAGTTCAAATATCAAACTTAACCTAAAATAGATGATTTAATTTAGGCATTTTTATTGTTATAATCTCACTTTTCCATTAAACTAAGTTGTTATATTACACGATATGTGTTTTTTTCTTATTATTTATATAGTATTAGTCGCGATTTTTGTTTGACTACAATCTACAAGATGTATCAATGACGTCTATAGTTCAGAGGTTGTCAAATAGGTGGTACTGATGCTGACAAATGTTGAAAGAATTTTAGCAAATTACTCTTATATCCCAAACTTTTAATAAAGGAAAATTCAGGGAAGTTGTATTTTACAAATTATATTTTATTATCAAGACAGATTTATATTAGAATGTTCCAAAGGGCCAGTGTGTTTTTTTTTGCAATTTTTACAGTCGAGTCGATCGGAAAGCACTTGTGTCAGATTGAGTGTTGCGTTATTAAAACTTAAGTTTTCTCAAATTGTATTTTTTGTGACAACCCTCCTTTTATTCCTGTACCCTTCAATTTATCTAGCTTGATATCTATTGTTTCTGATCAGTTTTTTTTTATTACTTGTTACGTCTCCATCTTTATTTGGTATCCTCTTCCTTAGGCTACCCTTCTGCCCCCAAGGCATATTGTCCGAATGTTGCCAACGAGGTTTTAATTAGTCAGTAAAGGTTCTGGTTTGGGAATGAAAGCACGATGCACTAAGTGTGAAATATGCGAATTTACCTGTAATTAATTTTGTTTAACGGTCATTGAGAAAGTAGCTATCGTATAGGAAGTTGTGTTCTCTGCTAGTTATTTGTGTTGCAATTGATGCAATTGTGTTGAAGATTACTACTATTTATTGGGATTTGTTGAGAGCACAATTATTGTGACTAAGTCATCGAAAGTCTTCCGGATCTGTTGTCCAATGAGAAGTTAATTTTCTTTAGCAAAAGACACCAAACATCTCAGGAAATTCACATTTCTTACTTGGTATTGCGAATCTGGTATTCATGCATATTTCAGTTAGTTTAATTTTGATCAGTATTGGATTCATCCATTCTTACATGAACCTAACCGCAAGCATTCTTTTAGGCTGTTAACAGAGGTCTACATTTTCTTTGAGGTCTATATTTAACGTTAAACGATACCCAATTTTAATTTGTTTCAGTAGAATCCATTAGTTAGTTTAATTTTGATCAGTATTGGATTCATCTATTCTTACATGAACCTAACCGCAAGCATTCTTTTAGGCTGTTAACAGAGGTCTACATTTTCTTTGAGGTCTATATTTTATTGTTAAATATTGTTGTTAAATTTGTTTATTTTGGATTTTTCATGTTTTGTTGAAGTTTATATTTATTATTGTTTCGTTGCATTGTATTTTCGTTTTTTTTTTATTTTTGCTGTTGATATTGTACACACTATTTATAAGTACATATATATATATATATATACAGGGTGTTTCACAACTTAAAGCAAAAAATTAAAGGGTATATTCTGTACGACGTGCTGATCATGAAACAAAATAATTTTTTTTTAAATCGCAAAACTATTTTCCATGTTTCCCAGTCCAAAATTTTTTGTTGCCACTGCCACTGGGTGGTTGATTATATTAACGTTATTAATTAAATAAAATTCTATTATAAATAACTGCTAATAATTGAATTGTATATATATATACGATTTTGGTAAGTAAAATTTTACAAATATTTCATATCTTTGTACCAGTATATATCTTGTTTTTTTAATATACCTGATACAAAAAAAATAACAACTTACAGAATGCAAATGACCATTTTTACATTTATGAGAAGCAAAAAATATCATCAAAACAGATATAACGTCCCAACAACCAAAGTATAGTATTTTTATTTTTTATTGTTGTAATCTATTATGGGTCTGAAAATATTGGTAATAAATTTGAGTCACTTATTCATAATTTTTTTATATAATTTTATAATTAAATATTCTACATATTTTTAATTTAACCAATAATTACTATATGGTTTATTTAGTTTTTTTTAATCTGTATCTGTATCGACAATGCGAGTTATTCGTCTACTCAGGAGCATAACGTAAAATTATTTTCAAATATACAGAATGTTGCGTGACGGCCTGGCGAAATTTGTTTGTCTATTTAAAAATAGAGCAGTCTATATATTTTTATATATTTTGAATTGTATTTTATTCACCTATACGGACATATGAATTTTGTTTTAGTTGTCCGCAACGTTGTTGTGGTTTTTCCCTTTTTTCTCTAAAAAAAAAACAAAAACTAATACACGCATTGCTTTATGAAGGTGTACTGAAGTTATTTTAATTTTTTTCTACACAACTGTAACTATACTCTATGTTTTAACATATATTTTTTTAAAATAAATAAATAAATATATCATCACGCCTTTTACCCATCACTGGGTGTGGCACTCTGCCTAAGCAGATCTCGGTAAGTGATATATTTTTTCGCGTGAAGTGCGGTTACCAGCCGTCAAATCACGGCCTCCAAAGATATTAGTGGTGGAGGAGCCACAGGGCTAGATTTTTTTAAATTGGTGAAAATTGTTGGTCGGCTGTGGGGATCGAACCAGGGTTCTCAAGATCCACATGCCGACTCGATACCACTGAGCCACCTACCCCATATTTTTTTAAATGTAATTATACAGGTTGTTCAGTAAAGCGAATCAAATTTACTCCACTTTAAATGACTATAGCTCGTTATTTCCAAATGGAACAACCTATATTTTATTATTTTGTTGTGTGTCTTTTTGTATCATCTTTCATATTTATTACGGGTACGGCCTAAAACCAATAATTTCCGAGTTATTCCCCATCTTTCACTAATTTATTTATTCAATTAAAAATTAAATCTAGTATACCTTGGAAATTGTTTGTTGTAATTTATAGTTTGTTTTGTTTTAATTTACAAAAGATTTTCAATGTAACCGCCATTCTCACGGAAACATATTTTCAGACGGTATATAAATTTGATATCAAGATGGCGCCGATTGATGACTTAGTCATCAGTTCAGTGTGTAATATTTGTAAAAATAAGGATAAGGATGATCTATTTGTTAACTGTGCGGGAGTGTGTCACTTCTCATTTCACTTGTCATGTGCAAAAATTGGAATAAGACGTCTCCCAGAGAACAAGAACATCAAATGGTTTTGTAACGAATGTGAAAGCATTTTGTTTGACGACAAAGGAATATGGAACAACACTACTGCCGTATCAGGTATATCTAATAACGAAACACCTTTGATTTTTAATCTATTAAAAAAATTTGAAGATCTTCAAAATTCTGTTGTTTCCTTAGTTTCTGAAATAGGTTATCTAAAAAATGCTCAACAATTTAAACCGTCTCAGTCGGTAAATTTGTCAACTAATTCTAATAATTTGCAAATGCAAACAACTATGTCGCCAGATACACCACTTGCTAAAGAAACTGAAATTTTAAAAATAAACCAACATTCAAGTCCAAGCGTAAAACCGCTAATTAAGTCAACTCAACAAGTTGATACTCCGCTCGTTTCTAATGTAAACAAAAACATTGAACTAAACAAAAACAATGATAAGTCAACAACACAAAATAATAAACAATCTTCTCAATCATCTGTTACACTAATCTATGCTCAAGCTGCGCTGAAACCGACACGTAATGCTCCCATCATCGGTAAGAATCAAAAACTATCCGATTCTAATCTACTTAAAGCTGTTCCGAGGACAGCGTGGCTTCATGTATGGCGTGTTGAGAAAAGCACCGATGCTACTACTATTACTAAGTTCATAAAATCCAAGTTACCAAATGCACAAGTAACTTGTGATAAACTCAATGCTAAAGGTGAATATGCCTCTTTTAAAATAGGAATTGATATCAATAACCTAACCGAAATTAGCAGCCCTGAATTCTGGCCTTTTGGTATTGCAGTAAATAGGTTTTTTCATCAGCGTCTGAAGAAACAACCACTACCTTAAACATAAGTGAAAACAGTAGTAAATTGGCAAGCATTAATTTGATTTTTTTGAACATTAGAAGCTTAAAACATAAATTATCCGAATTTGACCTGTATCTTGATCAATTTCCAGAATGTGAATTGGCATGTGTAGCAGAACACTGGCTTAATAAAGATGAAATTCTGTACTATAAGCCATCTAGCTTCTTGTTAGCAAGTTACTTCTGTCGATCAACTTCTGATCATGGAGGTGTATCAATTTTTTTAAAAAACACATTAAAATATAATATTGTGTCGACAATCAATGATTTGTCAATGGACAAAAATTTTGAATTATGTGCTATCCATGTACGGAACTACAATGTTATTGTTGTGTGCTTATATAGAACACCGGATGGCGACCTTACCGTATTTTTTTGATAAACTGGCTCATTTACTCTTCATAATAAAAAATATATGTAAATATGCAATAATCGTTGGGGATTTCAATATTGACATTCGTAAATGTAGTACTGTTTCAAATGACTTATTAAATCTGTTTATATCGTTTGGCTATGAAGCTAAAAATCATCAGTGCTCAAGAATTACAGATACTACGGCCACATGCATAGACAATGTCTTCACAAATATATCTGTCTGTTCAGTAGATGTTCATGTAAACGGCTTATCTGATCATTTATCCTTATTATTATCACAACCACCACGGTTACAAGACTTATACGAATACGTCGATAAAACCATAACTTCTACAGATCTTGATTATTTCATTTATCTACTTCAGGGGGTTAACTGGGGCTTAATATATTCATTTGATAATGTCGAAGATATATTTGAATATTTTTTTAATACATTTATTTACTGTCTCAATTCATCAAGAGAATTAAACATAAACATAATTGTCAACGCAATTGGTTTTCGAATGAGTTACGAAGACAAAGGGAACACTTACAATTTCTTCAGGAAATATCTAACTGTACTAACAACGCACATTTAAAAAATGCGTATAAAAGCTTTAAAACATATTATCACGATAATATCAAACGGAGTAAAATTTCGTACAACGATAAGATGATACGTAATTCCAACAACTTAGCAAAGTCAGCATGGAATATAGCCAATAATTATACCAAATCATCCGTTTCTATTAAAATTAATTTACACCCTGATATTTTAAATAATTATTTTGTCAACATTGCTGAAGATATTGGATCGCAACTCAACTCTGATAAAACTAAGTGTGTAAGATATATTGAAAATTGTAAAATTATTCTTTAAATTCATTTTTTCTTCATCCAGTTACTAATTTTGAACTTTCTACCGTAATATCGAAATTAAAAAATTCCAAATCCGAAGACTTTTATGGAATAAAAAGCTCTCACATTAAAATAGCTAGTGACTTAATTATTGAACCTTTGTGCTTTTTAATAAATAAGTGTTTGAATATGGCCTGTTTCCTAGTGTGCTTAAAATATCAAAAGTAGTACCACTGTTTAAAAGTGGTGATCACGAGGATCCTTCCAACTACAGACCAATTTCACTGGTACCATGGTTTTCCAAAATCATAGAAATTTTAATAAAGCTGAGACTTGAAGACTACTTTGAAACAAAATGTTTCTTCTCTGATTGTCAATTTGGATTTCGAAGAAATAAATCAACTAACGATGCACTTGTGACAATTATTTCTGACGCTTTGCGAACCGTTGATAATGGTCTAGATTCAAGTCTAATTCTCTGCGATTTGACAAAAGCTTTTGACTGTGTCAATCATGAAATACTCTTCGAAAAACTCTGGGCTTATGGCATTCGCGGCAATACACATAACTTGCTAAAATCGTACTTAACAGGTCGCAAGCAAACCGTTATGATTAATAAGACTAAATCATCTATTAAAAATATCAACAATGGCGTACCACAAGGTTCCGTGTTAGGTTCTTTACTATTTTTAATATACATAAATGACCTTCCTTTTAAAATCAATCGAACAAGCGTCACACTCTTTGCCGATGACACAACTTTTTTTGTCAGTGCTAATAATATCTCAGCTTTACAATCTTTAATTGAAGACACATTAAAAACAGCTACTGAGTGATTTACCCACAATAGTCTAGTTCTAAATAATAGCAAGACAAAAATTATTTCACTCAAGCCAAACAACTCTGAAGATAGCCAATGTGGAAAACTACTTGGTGTAATAATTGATTCGGCTCTGAAACTTCAAGAACATGTTTGTATGCTTACTAATAAATTATCGAAACTGGTGTATTTATTAAGATCTTTATCCAATTCCTTATCTGTTCAACCTTTGTTGATAGTTTATTTTGGTTTATTTCATTCATTAATGTCTTATGGAATTATGTTATGGTTTTGGAATGTAAATTCTCAAAAAATCTTTCTTCTCCAAAAAAAGGTAATAAGAATAATTGGTCGCGTTGGTTATAGAGATCATTGTGCAGAATTATTCACTAAATTTAAGGTGTTGACTTTACCATGTGTTTATATAATGTCTTGCCTATTGTACATAAAAAAAAATTCAAATTGTTTTGTTTATTCTCATGATTATCATTCATACAATACAAGAAACTGTAATATGTGTGTTATAACTCAGCACAAGCTCGAAAAATTTAAATCTGGTGCGTTATATAATTGTGTTATTTTGTATAATAAATTACCTAATGCTGTTCAAAATCTATCATTTGTTAAATATAAAGAAGTTATAAAGAAGTTTCTAATATGTCGTAGCTTCTACACTGTACAAGAATTTCTTGATTGTGATCTAACCGATTCTAATTTTTTGTAATAATGTATATTTTTTTTTGTTTTCGCATGTTTTAAAGAGGCGCCTTCTTAGATATTGATTTTATTTTCATAAAATTGTCTGTGTTTAACTTATTTTTTTATTGTAATTTTTATCTGTGCAAGAATCATAGTTTTATTAATATAAATTTTTGTATTAAATAAATAAGGCCTCTCATTAAAAAAAAAACAAATTTCAAATATGTAATATGACACGGCTAAACTTATGTATATACTTGTATACTTGTATGCCAAATTCAATAAATAAATAAATAAATGAGTAATTTACTCTTCGTAAAATTGTTACATTTTAAGATAATTTGCTTACAATATATTGGTTCGCCACAATAGCTCATATGTATAGGATAGAGCAGGGATAATTGGGCAACTTTTTAGAAACATTGCTATATATTTTTTTATAAATAAATATTGAATTAGTAAATTTTTATTTGTCTAATTTATCAAAAAAGTTATTTACATTGGTTTTATTGAAGGATGTCGATCGACTGAGACTGGTTGGCTCAGATTTTCTTGTAGATAGTTGAGGATATCTTTTTTTAAATGCTGTCAGTCAATCCTTGCTTGCCATTTTATTAGCAATCCAGCTATCTGGCATCTTTATATTGAATTTAACGGCACAATCGTAGGCAAAGAAACGAACATTTTTGGGTGATAGTTAAAAAAAAATTGCTGAAATCTTCAGCAAGTAATCTTTTAACGCTTTTTTTTCTTCATTGCTGAACATTTGTCTCCGTTTTGAATATCCCATTCTGGTTATTGTACTTATTTATTTATGTTACTTTGTACCACAGGAATTTAATCCCAATTACTGTACATGGTCCGTACTCACCGAACCGCAGTGTACTAGTTTATATAATTTTTAGCTTGAGTGAGATTCGAACTCGGGCTCTCCGAATTCGAATTTCGTATCGCTATCCACACCACCGTACTGACTTTCAATTTTATGCTGCCGACCTAATACTTTTTTATCATTTAAGACCGACCGCTGTTTGAAATTGTTCTTGAGTGGCAGAAGTCATTATGGTTTTGCGTTTGTAGGTACGCATCCTGTAAATAGGAAAGAAGGTAAGTTAAAGAAAAAACAAAACAGATATCTCCGAATATTCAAGTGGGGTAAGTTGGGCCAGGTGAGTCAACGACTCAACTTACCCCACCTATAGTGGCACAAATTGTCCCAACTACACATTCCCGCATATGTTTCCATATATAAAAATTATGAACTATAGTGCAATTTAAATGTTTGAACCATTAAATATACTAATTCTGAATTAAAAATATACTTACTTCAGCGTCGAACAGACCAAAAAACTGGAACCTTTAAATTTTACTTTGCATTATAATACAGTATAAAATGCCTGTACACACTTGTAGAGTAATGGTCGGCGAAACAGAGAGGCTGCACATACTTTACTTCCAGTGTACTTTCTCGTCTATATTCGGAAATATCCGTATATTGTACGTGTGTTGAGATATTGAAGTGTACCAACTTGCCTCTATGCTCAACTAACTCCGCTCTACCCTATAGAATGAATAGGTATGTTCTTTCGTTTTATATTTGTGCAATTACTTGGACTGTTTTAATTATTGTAAAGAAACGCTGATTATGAATTGAAAATACGATGATGTTATTCTTAAGCGGTGCACTGAGAGATGCACAAATGTCATTCTTGGTCTTGTCGATGACAATTAGTTTTTAGAAGGCATATTCCTTATAGGCATACTTCTTTGTTTGCGGGAGTCTACTAGCTCTGGACCAAGTTCTTCGAAGTAGAACTTCTGCAGTTTCGGAAGTATCGCATTTACAAAACTAATATCGTAATTTATACTTTCTATGTTAATGCCGTTTGGTGTCCAGATGACAAAATCGCAACAACTTGTTCCTGTTATATATAACTGGCTTTGAATTTGATAATAATAGCTGTGTGATTTCTTCAAATGTAACTGATTATCCTCGACTGATGAACAAAATTGTTTAAGTTTTTGAGCCGCTTCTAATGGTGTCATGTTTCGTGCGCTATATGGACACTTGACTTCAACAATTTTCCTGTCATCTACAACCCCATCTGGAGACGCTGCCAAGTAGCCAGAATCCGGTGCTATACAAACAAATAAACCACATTGCTGAACGGTGAGACCAGTTGTCCGAGAATATTCCTGCAGAGCTAGTTTCTCGTTTATTTTGCCCCATTTTATTGCTACGGTGGTCAAAGCAGCCTGATAGAGAATGGAATGAACGAGTGGACCCGGAGCAGCACGTCGTTTACAAACTGTGCCAAAGTTTGAAGCTGTTAGTCGTTGCGATCGCTCTTCCATCCATACAGGATTAGAACTCTGGCCGCGAGTATTTTCCTCAATTTTGGTCCGTTGGTCTTTTGTTACTGCTAACGCAGCACTCTGTGCCTTTAAAATAACTGCAATGTCTTCTTCAGGTAAATCAAGATGTTGCGCATTTGATCCGTAGTCTTTCTTTCCTGCGTCTTGCGAAATAACGGAATTACCAAGAGGAATAAATCGGCAGTTTCTATACTTATTCTTATATAGGCGAGCTCGTGCATTAGAAGCTTGGCGCCGCAAAATCATTTTTTTCGTCGGGGTTCCAGGACTTCGCCTTAAATAATTTTTTCAAGCTGTTCTAGACCAATGTGGGCCATATTGATAAGCAAGACCTGCTCCGTAGCATCTAATATTAAATTAATTTCGCCGACCGTAAAATATTTGTTTTCCTCCAATAAATTTTGATAAAATATGCATATACTCTTCAGCTGCATTACTTGTTGCATTTTCAATAAGAGACTTAGCATTGGCGCCCACCCTGCCAATGATCCTCACAATAGAAGCCTGTATCACACTCAGATGTTTGTACATATTATCAACAGTGCTGGTGCCCGTCTTTTCACATATTTCAATACGGCATAACATGTGCTGTCCATATATATGGTCAAGAGCATTGGACAAATCGCTCTGCATAGTAGCAGCAGAACGGTCTTCTAAATTAGAATGGTATGCAACTAACTTTCGACAAGGCATTGATTTTAGTGTCAGACAAAGCTCTTTTTGTATTGGCCGAACTTATAGCAACTAGCTTGAAAAGATTTATTTTTAAATATTTTAATAAATGGTTTGTGCATTCAATCTTCTTTACACGTCGGCTGTACCGAACTAGGTCTGCAGTTTTCTTTTGCACGATAGAATCACCATCTCCCACATATGTTGTGTAACGCAACTTGAACAAAGTTTCACTGGTCTTGAATCCCTCTACAATAATGTCCGCCTCCATGGCAGGAGATGATCCGTTCCAGTTTCTGTAACAGGTGTAATGCTGCGGTTGTTTGTTCCTCCTTGCAGCTATGGTGCAAATACTGCATTATTTGTTTCGTACGCCCAGATGCAGTATATGTTTACTATGGGATTTATATGGTTGTAATGGCGGACGTGACTAAAGCAGCTCATATGACTGAGTTCAACAAACTGAAAAAAGTTGAGTTAATTGACTATATAATTCACGGCATTATACCAGAATTATTTTCAAATAGTGAGGTGTTTAAACTATATATAAATAAAAACAGTGAAGATACGTTTCATGATGCTGGTGAAAAATCCAAACCTGAGTGTCAAATGTGCGTAGTACAAAGAGATAAACTAAAAATCTGTGAAAAGCTAATTTTTCAACTTGAAAACCGTGTAAAAGATCAAGAACTTATAAATAATTTACTAACAGGTGATATTTCACACTCTAAAAAAATTAATAAATCAAATACAAATAAACATAAAAATTATAGTGAAATAACTAATGTACTTCCATCTACTGACAACATTTCACATAAAAATAAAAATAAATTATTGACTGACGTGACTTGCATAAATCAACCTGAACAAGCGTCAGCTAGAGAAACTAACACCGAAACAAGCACTGTAAATAAACAAATAACCTCTAACTTGAACAAAAGTCACATAGTAAATAATACATCTGTAAAAGTTATGAATTCTAATAACAAATCATTAAAAAATAAAGTAGTAATTGGAGCAATGCCCAATAATGACAGTATCGGTTTGCAAGCTGCAACAAAATATTCATTTATTCACGTGTATAATCTGTGTCCAGATACAAAAGTTGAACATGTGACAAACTATTTGAAAAACAAATTTCCAGAAGTCACTGTGGAAAAATTGAACTCGAAACGTGACTTCTACTCCTCATTTAAAATTACAGTTAAAGCAGAAAACTACGACGAAGCAATGAAACCTGAACTATGGCCTCAAGGAACCAAATTAAACAAATTTTTTCATTGGCGGGCCCAGGGAAAAGCTGCAATTTAACAAATAATACTATTTATAAATCTAAGGTCACATTATTCCATATAAATATTCAGTGTTTATCAAATAAAATAAATGAAATTATGTTATTTTTAGATAAAATACATTTTACTTTACTATGTTTTACAGAGCATTGGCTTAACGAAGAGCAGTTAATGACCATCAATATCCCTGGTTATTTTCTAGCTAATTCTGTTTGCAGGGCAATCATTAAGCATGGAGGAGTTGCAATATTTACTAAATCGGAACTTACATTCAAGAAATTATGTTTACTTGAATTCTGTGTTGAATTCCATGCTGAATTTAGTGGAATAACCTTAAAGGAAACAAACATAGCAGTTATTGGGACATACAGGTCATGTAGTGGTGATCTTGGCATATTTCTAGACAAATTGGAAGCAGTCCTTACATATGTGTCAGGCAGGCACAATAATATTATATTAATGGGGGATTTCAACATTAATTTTCTAGTAAACTCTCCATCTCGAAATGATTTTATGTGTCTTCTTGAAATATTTAACCTTAAAATTACAATTTTACTGAATACTAGAATTACAGCACAGTCTGCATCTTGTATTGATAATATCATAACTAATTTAAATCCAGACTCGTTTATTAGTGAAGTTATCGAGCCCAGTTTGTCGGATCACTGTGGACAGATTATAACATATTATCAATTCCAAAACTTGCGAAAACACACTTTAAAGAGACCCATAACAAAAAATGTTATTTTTAAATTGCGAGAATCTTTGAATCAATTAAACTGGAGTTTTATAGGCGATGGAAGTATCGATGTAAATACTTCCACTAATATTCTAGTACATTCTTTACTAAATTATGTCACAAATTATTTTCCTAAGAAAAAGGTCTTAGACAGCCCCATAACTCCTGTAAATTGGTTTAATGTTTCACTTCGCAATTTTAGAGACTATCTACTTGACATAAAACGGCGTTTTAATATCACTAAATATCCCGAGATATTTTCAGCATATAAACGACTCAAAAATGTATATAAAGATGAAATATTATATGCAAAGAAACATGCATATGATAATTTTATTCGAAAGTCCTCTAACAAATCTAGAGATTGTTGGAAAATAATTAATTTCGAGAGGAATAACAGTAAATCTAGTAGTAAGTCTGCTATAACGCCAAAGGAATTTAATGAGTTCTTTAGCTCTATTGCTGAAAAAATTATTACTTCACTTCCTCCAGCTACATGTAAATTAACCGAAATGTTACCTCTGATAAACACACCATCTGCTTCATTCTTTTTGTTTCCAACTACGCCAGAAGAAGTATTGGATACTATTTTTAAATTAAACAATTCTACATGTTTAGATATATATGAACTTAACAGTAGAATAGTGAAAGAAATAGCTGACATTATTTCTGCTCCTTTAAGCAATCTGTTTAATCGATGTCTAACGGAAGGCATTTTTCCAGATGCTTTTAAAATTGCTAAAGTTGTACCAATCTTTAAAAAAGGTGATGATACCGATCCTAATAATTATAGACCCATTTCAATTATTCCACTTTTTGGGAAAATATTTGAAAAACTTGTCAAAAATAGACTGTCAATCTATCTAGAAAAAGAGAACTTATTAAATGCACAACAATTTGGTTTTAGAAAGTCGTATTCAACGTCGCTAGCGGTGCAGCAACTTATAAAAGATATAGTAATCAATCTTGAGGCAGGACGTCCTTCTGCCCTTACCTTATGCGACCTGTCAAAGGCTTTTGACTGCGTTCCGCATAACTTTTTGCTTATGAAATTACTTGCCAATGGTATTAGAGGAACAGCCTTAGCATTTTTTGAGTCTTATCTAGTAAAGCGGCAACAATGTGTTGTGGCTAATGGATTCACTTCTGATTTAGTACGCATCGCATATGGTGTGCCCCAGGGCTCAGTACTGGGGCCCCTACTTTTTATTCTCTACATTAACGACTTATGTAACTTTCTAAATCCTCAGAAATGTATTCTGTATGCAGATGACACGACATTGATAACTTCACATGTAAACCCACAAATCCTAAATCACTTATCAAATTCTACTTTGGAGCAAACAAAAGATTGGTTTGCAGCTAATAAATTAAGCTTAAATGAAAATAAAACACAAAATTTGACTATTAGTACAAATCGGAATGTTGCGCAAGGTGGACATGTAAAAATACTTGGTGTCTTCATTGATCAGAATCTAACTTGGACTGTACAGGTTGATAGATTGTGCAGTAAGCTTGCCAGCTTAGTGTATGTTTTCAGAAATTTAAAATCTGCACTTACGTTAAAAATTTTAAGAGACACATATATGGCACTTTTTCATAGTCATTTACTTTATGCCATAATCTTATGGGGTCATTCACCTCGTGCCATTAAAGTTTTTCGTTTGCAAAAGAAAGTTGTGCGCTTAATAGCTAACGTAGGCTCTAGAGAATCCTGTCGTAATTTATTCAAAGATCTTAAAATTTTACCACTGCCATGCATTTACATATTAGAGACAGCAGTGTATATTCATAAGAATATGAACCTTTTTGTAAAAAATGGCGAAGCTCATCAATACAATACGAGATCTGTCAATGTCTTACGAAAAAATCGTTTTAAATTTGAGACTTCAGCTAGAAATTCAGTAAACCTAGATCTATTTAATCATTTACCAATCTCGTTAACTACATTGGATACTAAAACATTTAAATTAAAATTGAAACATTTTCTGCAAGAATATTGCTTCTACTCTCTAGAAGAATTTTTGTATTGCTCAAGTAATGCTCTGTATCTTTAATTTTTATTTTTACAGCTCTTGCTGTCTAATTTTATTTTATTATGTTCTGCCCGACTTGTCATAAATTGTATATAAATATGTGACCAATAAATTTATTATTATTATTATTACTGTCCGATGATAACGGCGACACCAGATTTAGCCGTGTAACCGTGGCCGTAGCTGCGCTGACTCCAGCCTCCGTCAACAGAAACCGTTATCTCGGCGAAATCTCCATCAATACTCCCTATTTCCACCACGTGGGAGTATTCAGTTGCAGCAGCATCTTCTATAGCGCGAATTATGATAACACTTCAGGTAAGATTTCATCATATTCGCCACACGTGTGCACCGGCCAACCTCAGTTGTCCGCGGTAGTTTTCCATAACTTTTAGCAACATAAGCACTAATCTTAAGATATTATATAACATGTATCCTAGTTAGAAAAAACTCACTCTTGTACTGATTCTCGACAAGTAAACATCATCTTGAATAAAAATTCTTCTATATTGAAAAAATAAGTGTTTTATTTTTGTCAATAATTATAATCTCCGTATTATAATTGGCGCAGTCGGTAGGATGCCAAAAAGTCTTTAACAAAGTTAATTGTTGAAAGTACCAACAAAAGTGGTAACCGCAGTTACAGTAAAAGTCTTTTCGATTTAATCGATTAATTTGGCATCACAACGAAGATAAGAGCAAGGGTATCCCAGCTCAGGCATAAACAGTTGCCCATCAGATCAAGCAATCCCTAAGAACTTCTTGCTGTCCCATGACCACGAAGTTTCTGCAAAGGACAACAATTCAAGGAGGAACCAGAACGAGATACTACAGTTGCTGCCCTTCATCAACATCAGTCAAGACGTCAGGAGGACCAGGATAAATCAATTCGCTGACTCCACCCACCTTATAACAATGATCTTAGTGTTGGTCATAACAATTATATCTGTGTAAGTACAATATTTTTGTAACAATTAAACACAGGGTTTCGAGGAAAGGCTAACGCTTTTAGGAATCGAAACGGGTCTCCGACACAGAGACACACACACTTACACAAATTTATGTCTGACTCAGACAGTGAAGAATTTGTAAACGCTGTACAAAATCAGATTAGAAAATTAACATTAAGATCCCCTAATCTTAATACTATCAATAACCAAAACACAATGACTACCACAAACAGTGACATTCAAATGCTGTCAAAAGGCATCCCCGAAATTCTGTCGATGAGTTTATCACCTGCTTTACAGGAATTACTCTAATCGAAGTACAACAAATATTTACTTTTCAATTAATTAAAAACAAATTAAAAGGCAGTGCAAAAACATACCTATCAGAAAACTAATTTCCTGATTGGAACACCTTAAAGACCTTCCTCCAAACAAATTTCGAAGACAAAACAATCCCTGAAACATTACTACTAAAAATTATTTACAATACAAAAAATAATAATTCAGAAAACTTTTGAAAGAAATAATGTCAAATTTTAATAAATACAAAAATAAAATGATGTTAACACAATATCAAATGCATGTAAAAACTTCAATAATAGCAGAAAATCAGAAACTAGTGGTACATCACTTTATTTCTTGTTTACCGCATATTATACGCGGATCCTTTACCGTAAAAAATCCCAAAACACTTGAGGAATGCGAACAACTGTTAATAAATGAATTTAACTACGAACAACACCCATCTCCACTCAAAAAATTTGAATCACAAATCAATACAGTGAACAACACCACACCACAATTCAGAAATAATATCGCACCACAAAAATTCCCTGCACAATCGTTCCCTTCCAGACCAATCACTATACAAAGACAATACCAACCACAAAGTAGAAATAACTTTGCTCGTCAAAACATTATCAATGACATAAATACACATAGGACATTCACACCAAAACCCATGACACAACAAACAAGACAAACCGACCCAATGTCCACACAAACTATAGTACCACATCATAACTACCAAAACTATACTAACGACGAAACAAATCCACCGGACGAAACAAACGACGAATTATACGAATACCCTATAGATGAAGAGAACGAACACCAAATTGAGGATTTTCAGGAAAACCTCGTAGAAAACGAAAATACGTAATGACAAGTCACGAGAACTCAATTCCTATTTTACACAATAACGATTCTATAATACTAATCGATTCAGGATCTGACATAAATTTTATATCCCCTAGATATGCGAAAGAAAGAAATTTAACAATCAATGATCAAGATAAAATTACCTTTTCCACCGCTAACGGTAGAAAAACCCTTACAAAATCAGTAAACTTAAAAGTAAATAAAAAACTGTTCAAATTTTACGTAGTAGACTTTCATCACCTTTGTAATCTCCTATTTGGAATGGAAATATTAAAAGAATTAAATATTACTCTAAATTTTCAAACAAACGAAATTCATTTTGAAAACCGAAAAATGAAATTCACTACACAAGGCGAAATTCATAATAAATTATCCTATATTCAATTTAGAGATCAAAACTTAAACACAAGCCAGAAATTAAAAATAGCTAAACTACTTAAAGAATACGAAGACTTATTTCCTAAGGGACACGAACAACTTTCTGCTACAAATACAACTACACATAAAATTTACACAACGGATGAAATACCCATTTTCACAAAAAACTACAGATTACCTCAATGTTACGATAATGACATTGAAGAACATGTACAAAATTTGCTAAAAACTAAGGTTATTCAAAAATCTAAATCCCCATATAACTCTCCTATATGGATCGTGCCAAAAAAGGCAGATGCCTCCGGTAAACGAAAAACTCGACTCGTAATTGATTTTCGGAAACTAAACCAAAAAACTCGTGAAGATAAATTCCCCTTACCAAATATAGATGACCTATTAGACAAAATCGGAAAACCTAAATTCTTCACCACTTTAGATTTACATTCAGGGTTTCACCAAATTTTAATAGATATCAAAGATAGAGAAAAAACTGCATTCTCAACAGCCTCAGGGCATTACGAATACCTGAGAATGCCTTTTGGACTAATCAACGCACCAGCATCATTTCAAAGAATGATGAACGAAGTTTTAAAAGACCTAATAAACAAAATTTGTCTAGTCTATATGGACGACATTATTATCTTTGGAAACAATGAACAAGGAGTCTTTGGGATCGATGCTACGTTAGACACTATGAAAGAAGAATTCGGTTGAAGCCATACGTCGGACACAGGTGACGTGGTGTAGCGGTTAACATCTCTGCCCGGCAAGCGGAGGGTCCCTGGTTCGAATCCAGGCGTCATCCGAATTTTTCTTTCATAAAAAATTTAACTTTAAAATTATCTTCATTACTGTACGTTCAGTCGAAGTCATATGTTAAAAATTAGTTCGTGGAATGATTCCCTATAAATCAGAACTGTGTCGCTGTAGACGAAACCCGTTGTCAATGCCTATCATAGATATAGGAGTCTTTGGGATCGATGCTACGTTAGACACTATGAAAGAAGAATTCGGTTGAAGCCATACGTCGGACACAGGTGACGTGGTGTAGCGGTTAACATCTCTGCCCGGCAAGCGGAGGGTCCCTGGTTCGAATCCAGGCGTCATCCGAATTTTTCTTTCATAAAAAATTTAACTTTAAAATTATCTTCATTACTGTACGTTCAGTCGAAGTCATATGTTAAAAATTAGTTCGTGGAATGATTCCCTATAAATCAGAACTGTGTCGCTGTAGACGAAACCCGTTGTCAATGCCTATCATAGATATAGGAGTCTTTGGGATCGATGCTACGTTAGACACTATGAAAGAAGAATTCGGTTGAAGCCATACGTCGGACACAGGTGACGTGGTGTAGCGGTTAACATCTCTGCCCGGCAAGCGGAGGGTCCCTGGTTCGAATCCAGGCGTCATCCGAATTTTTCTTTCATAAAAAATTTAACTTTAAAATTATCTTCATTACTGTACGTTCAGTCGAAGTCATATGTTAAAAATTAGTTCGTGGAATGATTCCCTATAAATCAGAACTGTGTCGCTGTAGACGAAACCCGTTGTCAATGCCTATCATAGATATAGGAGTCTTTGGGATCGATGCTACGTTAGACACTATGAAAGAAGAATTCGGTTGAAGCCATACGTCGGACACAGGTGACGTGGTGTAGCGGTTAACATCTCTGCCCGGCAAGCGGAGGGTCCCTGGTTCGAATCCAGGCGTCATCCGAATTTTTCTTTCATAAAAAATTTAACTTTAAAATGAACAAGAACATCTTGAAAACATTACGAAAGTCTTTAATGAATTACGAAAAGCTAACTTAAAAATTCAAATTGATAAATCGGAATTCTTTCAAACAGAAGTAGAATACCTAGGATTCGTTATCTCTTCAGAAGGCACTAAGCCAAATAAAAGGAAAATAGATATTATTAATAAATTAACTATCCCAAAAACTGTTAAAGAAATTAAAAGCTTTCTTGGTAAACTCTCGTGGTATCGTAGATTCATTCCAAATTTTGCTAAACTCACTAAACCGTTCACTACTTATCTAAAAAAGGGTCAAATAATAAACATAGAAAATCAAGAATATCAAAATGCATTTAAACTTGCAAAAGAACTAATTTCCAATCCCCCAATATTGAAACCACCTGACTTTACAAAACCGTTCATCCTCACAACTGACGCTTCGGACTTCGCAATGGGATCCGTACTTTCCCAAATACACGACGGACAAGAAAAACCAATAGCATACACGTCAAAAACCTTTAATTCCGCTGAGCAAAATTACTCAACTATTGAAAAAGAATTAAAAAGCATAGTATGGGCAATAAATAACTTTAAACCCTATCTCTACGGACAGAAATTCAAAATTAAAACAGACCACAGACCATTAGTCTGGCTGTTTAACATGAAAAACGCCTACCAAAAATTAATGCGCTGGAAGATAGAACTGGGTGAATACAACTTCGAAATCGAATACATTACTGGAAAAACAAATAAAATAGCAGATTTCCTCAGTAGGCAAAGAAATCCTTTCAAAATTACGGAAAAAATAGGAGACGTAACAAAAACTAACATCTTCGCACATTGTATATCCAGAGATTACAAAATGTCTAAGGGAATAGCCCGACAAATAAATGAGGAATTTAATAGCAAGGAGTATTGTAAAAGCTACACTGACCAAAATTCTTTAATAATACCTCAACTTCATGAAAATAAAACTATATTAAATTTAATAACAAAACAAAGCCATTTAGACCTACCAAATGTAAAAGACTTTAAGAAAGCTTTAGTAGAACTTAGAAATTATTGTATTAAAAATGAAATCTACGAAATCAACATTCCAAAATTAGGATGCGGATTAGACAGAAAAAAATATGACGATCTAATAAAATATTTAAATATTATTTTTAATGAGACAAATATTTTAATTAACATTTACACACTACCCCAAAATTTCTATATCAGTGACGACTCAAATGCTACGATACATAGCTCACCCGAAAATATTATAAATGGAATAAGATACAAAGAAGATAGATTAAACATAGCAGACAACCAAATTATATTTAAATTAGGAGACCAACACGAAATAAAAATAGAAAAATTATACTTCGAACCCAATATCCAAAAACAAAGATTTCACGTTACATTCTCAGTTCTAGATGTAGATAACGAAATACTAAATTTCTTAAAAAATTATATAATACCTAAAGTAAGATATTTTGCAATTTTCTATAATAAATTAGACTTATTGATATCACAACACTTACAAAAAAATTTTGAACCAAACACTATTAATATAATCGGAGTAAATAAGTTCGTGAAAGATATACTTAAGATTAACGAACAGAAACAAATAGTCGCTGTCGACCATAACGGTTTCCGAAATTACAGAGGAATAATAGAAACAATTAGAAATCTGAAAGAAAGATATTATTGGCCTAAAATGATACAAACTATCTAAAATTATATAATTAACTGCGAAATTTGCAAAAGCAATAAATACGAAAGACAACCTATAAAAACCCACGATAATCTCACTCCTACTCCAGAACGCCCTTTCGAAATTATCAATCTTGACATATTATCTTTATCAACTCATAAATATTTAACAGTATTTGATCAATTTTCAAAATTAGGACAGATAACTCCCATAATAGTAAACTCTATTAATATCGTAAACTATCTAAAACTATACTTAAAATCGTACGCAGTGCCCAAGATAATTATTATGGATAACGGCACTGAATTTAACAATGAATTCTTGAAAGATTACCTAAAAACACTAAATATCAAACCCCACTACACATTGATTTTAGTGTCAGACAAAGCTCTTTTTGTATTGGCCGAACTTATAGCAACTAGCTTGAAAAGATTTATTTTTAAATTTTTTAATAAATGGTTTGTGCATTCAATCTTCTTTACACGTCGGCTGTACCGAACTAGGTCTGCAGTTTTCTTTTGCACGATAGAATCACCATCTCCCACATATGTTGTGTAACGCAACTTGAACAAAGTTTCACTGGTCTTGAATCCCTCTACAATAATGTCCGCCTCCATGGCAGGAGATGATCCGTTCCAGTTTCTGTAACAGGTGTAATGCTGCGGTTGTTTGTTCCTCCTTGCAGCTATGGTGCAAATACTGCATTATTTGTTTCGTACGCCCAGATGCAGTATATGTTTACTATGGGATTTATATGGTTGTAATGGCGGACGTGACTAAAGCAGCTCATATGACTGAGTTCAACAAACTGAAAAAAGTTGAGTTAATTGACTATATAATTCACGGCATTATACCAGAATTATTTTCAAATAGTGAGGTGTTTAAACTATATATAAATAAAAACAGTGAAGATACGTTTCATGATGCTGGTGAAAAATCCAAACCTGAGTGTCAAATGTGCGTAGTACAAAGAGATAAACTAAAAATCTGTGAAAAGCTAATTTTTCAACTTGAAAACCGTGTAAAAGATCAAGAACTTATAAATAATTTACTAACAGGTGATATTTCACACTCTAAAAAAATTAATAAATCAAATACAAATAAACATAAAAATTATAGTGAAATAACTAATGTACTTCCATCTACTGACAACATTTCACATAAAAATAAAAATAAATTATTGACTGACGTGACTTGCATAAATCAACCTGAACAAGCGTCAGCTAGAGAAACTAACACCGAAACAAGCACTGTAAATAAACAAATAACCTCTAACTTGAACAAAAGTCACATAGTAAATAATACATCTGTAAAAGTTATGAATTCTAATAACAAATCATTAAAAAATAAAGTAGTAATTGGAGCAATGCCCAATAATGACAGTATCGGTTTGCAAGCTGCAACAAAATATTCATTTATTCACGTGTATAATCTGTGTCCAGATACAAAAGTTGAACATGTGACAAACTATTTGAAAAACAAATTTCCAGAAGTCACTGTGGAAAAATTGAACTCGAAACGTGACTTCTACTCCTCATTTAAAATTACAGTTAAAGCAGAAAACTACGACGAAGCAATGAAACCTGAACTATGGCCTCAAGGAACCAAATTAAACAAATTTTTTCATTGGCGGGCCCAGGGAAAAGCTGCAATTTAACAAATAATACTATTTATAAATCTAAGGTCACATTATTCCATATAAATATTCAGTGTTTATCAAATAAAATAAATGAAATTATGTTATTTTTAGATAAAATACATTTTACTTTACTATGTTTTACAGAGCATTGGCTTAACGAAGAGCAGTTAATGACCATCAATATCCCTGGTTATTTTCTAGCTAATTCTGTTTGCAGGGCAATCATTAAGCATGGAGGAGTTGCAATATTTACTAAATCGGAACTTACATTCAAGAAATTATGTTTACTTGAATTCTGTGTTGAATTCCATGCTGAATTTAGTGGAATAACCTTAAAGGAAACAAACATAGCAGTTATTGGGACATACAGGTCATGTAGTGGTGATCTTGGCATATTTCTAGACAAATTGGAAGCAGTCCTTACATATGTGTCAGGCAGGCACAATAATATTATATTAATGGGGGATTTCAACATTAATTTTCTAGTAAACTCTCCATCTCGAAATGATTTTATGTGTCTTCTTGAAATATTTAACCTTAAAATTACAATTTTACTGAATACTAGAATTACAGCACAGTCTGCATCTTGTATTGATAATATCATAACTAATTTAAATCCAGACTCGTTTATTAGTGAAGTTATCGAGCCCAGTTTGTCGGATCACTGTGGACAGATTATAACATATTATCAATTCCAAAACTTGCGAAAACACACTTTAAAGAGACCCATAACAAAAAATGTTATTTTTAAATTGCGAGAATCTTTGAATCAATTAAACTGGAGTTTTATAGGCGATGGAAGTATCGATGTAAATACTTCCACTAATATTCTAGTACATTCTTTACTAAATTATGTCACAAATTATTTTCCTAAGAAAAAGGTCTTAGACAGCCCCATAACTCCTGTAAATTGGTTTAATGTTTCACTTCGCAATTTTAGAGACTATCTACTTGACATAAAACGGCGTTTTAATATCACTAAATATCCCGAGATATTTTCAGCATATAAACGACTCAAAAATGTATATAAAGATGAAATATTATATGCAAAGAAACATGCATATGATAATTTTATTCGAAAGTCCTCTAACAAATCTAGAGATTGTTGGAAAATAATTAATTTCGAGAGGAATAACAGTAAATCTAGTAGTAAGTCTGCTATAACGCCAAAGGAATTTAATGAGTTCTTTAGCTCTATTGCTGAAAAAATTATTACTTCACTTCCTCCAGCTACATGTAAATTAACCGAAATGTTACCTCTGATAAACACACCATCTGCTTCATTCTTTTTGTTTCCAACTACGCCAGAAGAAGTATTGGATACTATTTTTAAATTAAACAATTCTACATGTTTAGATATATATGAACTTAACAGTAGAATAGTGAAAGAAATAGCTGACATTATTTCTGCTCCTTTAAGCAATCTGTTTAATCGATGTCTAACGGAAGGCATTTTTCCAGATGCTTTTAAAATTGCTAAAGTTGTACCAATCTTTAAAAAAGGTGATGATACCGATCCTAATAATTATAGACCCATTTCAATTATTCCACTTTTTGGGAAAATATTTGAAAAACTTGTCAAAAATAGACTGTCAATCTATCTAGAAAAAGAGAACTTATTAAATGCACAACAATTTGGTTTTAGAAAGTCGTATTCAACGTCGCTAGCGGTGCAGCAACTTATAAAAGATATAGTAATCAATCTTGAGGCAGGACGTCCTTCTGCCCTTACCTTATGCGACCTGTCAAAGGCTTTTGACTGCGTTCCGCATAACTTTTTGCTTATGAAATTACTTGCCAATGGTATTAGAGGAACAGCCTTAGCATTTTTTGAGTCTTATCTAGTAAAGCGGCAACAATGTGTTGTGGCTAATGGATTCACTTCTGATTTAGTACGCATCGCATATGGTGTGCCCCAGGGCTCAGTACTGGGGCCCCTACTTTTTATTCTCTACATTAACGACTTATGTAACTTTCTAAATCCTCAGAAATGTATTCTGTATGCAGATGACACGACATTGATAACTTCACATGTAAACCCACAAATCCTAAATCACTTATCAAATTCTACTTTGGAGCAAACAAAAGATTGGTTTGCAGCTAATAAATTAAGCTTAAATGAAAATAAAACACAAAATTTGACTATTAGTACAAATCGGAATGTTGCGCAAGGTGGACATGTAAAAATACTTGGTGTCTTCATTGATCAGAATCTAACTTGGACTGTACAGGTTGATAGATTGTGCAGTAAGCTTGCCAGCTTAGTGTATGTTTTCAGAAATTTAAAATCTGCACTTACGTTAAAAATTTTAAGAGACACATATATGGCACTTTTTCATAGTCATTTACTTTATGCCATAATCTTATGGGGTCATTCACCTCGTGCCATTAAAGTTTTTCGTTTGCAAAAGAAAGTTGTGCGCTTAATAGCTAACGTAGGCTCTAGAGAATCCTGTCGTAATTTATTCAAAGATCTTAAAATTTTACCACTGCCATGCATTTACATATTAGAGACAGCAGTGTATATTCATAAGAATATGAACCTTTTTGTAAAAAATGGCGAAGCTCATCAATACAATACGAGATCTGTCAATGTCTTACGAAAAAATCGTTTTAAATTTGAGACTTCAGCTAGAAATTCAGTAAACCTAGATCTATTTAATCATTTACCAATCTCGTTAACTACATTGGATACTAAAACATTTAAATTAAAATTGAAACATTTTCTGCAAGAATATTGCTTCTACTCTCTAGAAGAATTTTTGTATTGCTCAAGTAATGCTCTGTATCTTTAATTTTTATTTTTACAGCTCTTGCTGTCTAATTTTATTTTATTATGTTCTGCCCGACTTGTCATAAATTGTATATAAATATGTGACCAATAAATTTATTATTATTATTATTACTGTCCGATGATAACGGCGACACCAGATTTAGCCGTGTAACCGTGGCCGTAGCTGCGCTGACTCCAGCCTCCGTCAACAGAAACCGTTATCTCGGCGAAATCTCCATCAATACTCCCTATTTCCACCACGTGGGAGTATTCAGTTGCAGCAGCATCTTCTATAGCGCGAATTATGATAACACTTCAGGTAAGATTTCATCATATTCGCCACACGTGTGCACCGGCCAACCTCAGTTGTCCGCGGTAGTTTTCCATAACTTTTAGCAACATAAGCACTAATCTTAAGATATTATATAACATGTATCCTAGTTAGAAAAAACTCACTCTTGTACTGATTCTCGACAAGTAAACATCATCTTGAATAAAAATTCTTCTATATTGAAAAAATAAGTGTTTTATTTTTGTCAATAATTATAATCTCCGTATTATAATTGGCGCAGTCGGTAGGATGCCAAAAAGTCTTTAACAAAGTTAATTGTTGAAAGTACCAACAAAAGTGGTAACCGCAGTTACAGTAAAAGTCTTTTCGATTTAATCGATTAATTTGGCATCACAACGAAGATAAGAGCAAGGGTATCCCAGCTCAGGCATAAACAGTTGCCCATCAGATCAAGCAATCCCTAAGAACTTCTTGCTGTCCCATGACCACGAAGTTTCTGCAAAGGACAACAATTCAAGGAGGAACCAGAACGAGATACTACAGTTGCTGCCCTTCATCAACATCAGTCAAGACGTCAGGAGGACCAGGATAAATCAATTCGCTGACTCCACCCACCTTATAACAATGATCTTAGTGTTGGTCATAACAATTATATCTGTGTAAGTACAATATTTTTGTAACAATTAAACACAGGGTTTCGAGGAAAGGCTAACGCTTTTAGGAATCGAAACGGGTCTCCGACACAGAGACACACACACTTACACAAATTTATGTCTGACTCAGACAGTGAAGAATTTGTAAACGCTGTACAAAATCAGATTAGAAAATTAACATTAAGATCCCCTAATCTTAATACTATCAATAACCAAAACACAATGACTACCACAAACAGTGACATTCAAATGCTGTCAAAAGGCATCCCCGAAATTCTGTCGATGAGTTTATCACCTGCTTTACAGGAATTACTCTAATCGAAGTACAACAAATATTTACTTTTCAATTAATTAAAAACAAATTAAAAGGCAGTGCAAAAACATACCTATCAGAAAACTAATTTCCTGATTGGAACACCTTAAAGACCTTCCTCCAAACAAATTTCGAAGACAAAACAACCCCTGAAACATTACTACTAAAAATTATTTACAATACAAAAAATAATAATTCAGAAAACTTTTGAAAGAAATAATGTCAAATTTTAATAAATACAAAAATAAAATGATGTTAACACAATATCAAATGCATGTAAAAACTTCAATAATAGCAGAAAATCAGAAACTAGTGGTACATCACTTTATTTCTTGTTTACCGCATATTATACGCGGATCCTTTACCGTAAAAAATCCCAAAACACTTGAGGAATGCGAACAACTGTTAATAAATGAATTTAACTACGAACAACACCCATCTCCACTCAAAAAATTTGAATCACAAATCAATACAGTGAACAACACCACACCACAATTCAGAAATAATATCGCACCACAAAAATTCCCTGCACAATCGTTCCCTTCCAGACCAATCACTATACAAAGACAATACCAACCACAAAGTAGAAATAACTTTGCTCGTCAAAACATTATCAATGACATAAATACACATAGGACATTCACACCAAAACCCATGACACAACAAACAAGACAAACCGACCCAATGTCCACACAAACTATAGTACCACATCATAACTACCAAAACTATACTAACGACGAAACAAATCCACCGGACGAAACAAACGACGAATTATACGAATACCCTATAGATGAAGAGAACGAACACCAAATTGAGGATTTTCAGGAAAACCTCGTAGAAAACGAAAATACGTAATGACAAGTCACGAGAACTCAATTCCTATTTTACACAATAACGATTCTATAATACTAATCGATTCAGGATCTGACATAAATTTTATATCCCCTAGATATGCGAAAGAAAGAAATTTAACAATCAATGATCAAGATAAAATTACCTTTTCCACCGCTAACGGTAGAAAAACCCTTACAAAATCAGTAAACTTAAAAGTAAATAAAAAACTGTTCAAATTTTACGTAGTAGACTTTCATCACCTTTGTAATCTCCTATTTGGAATGGAAATATTAAAAGAATTAAATATTACTCTAAATTTTCAAACAAACGAAATTCATTTTGAAAACCGAAAAATGAAATTCACTACACAAGGCGAAATTCATAATAAATTATCCTATATTCAATTTAGAGATCAAAACTTAAACACAAGCCAGAAATTAAAAATAGCTAAACTACTTAAAGAATACGAAGACTTATTTCCTAAGGGACACGAACAACTTTCTGCTACAAATACAACTACACATAAAATTTACACAACGGATGAAATACCCATTTTCACAAAAAACTACAGATTACCTCAATGTTACGATAATGACATTGAAGAACATGTACAAAATTTGCTAAAAACTAAGGTTATTCAAAAATCTAAATCCCCATATAACTCTCCTATATGGATCGTGCCAAAAAAGGCAGATGCCTCCGGTAAACGAAAAACTCGACTCGTAATTGATTTTCGGAAACTAAACCAAAAAACTCGTGAAGATAAATTCCCCTTACCAAATATAGATGACCTATTAGACAAAATCGGAAAACCTAAATTCTTCACCACTTTAGATTTACATTCAGGGTTTCACCAAATTTTAATAGATATCAAAGATAGAGAAAAAACTGCATTCTCAACAGCCTCAGGGCATTACGAATACCTGAGAATGCCTTTTGGACTAATCAACGCACCAGCATCATTTCAAAGAATGATGAACGAAGTTTTAAAAGACCTAATAAACAAAATTTGTCTAGTCTATATGGACGACATTATTATCTTTGGAAACAATGAACAAGGAGTCTTTGGGATCGATGCTACGTTAGACACTATATTACGAAAAGCTAACTTAAAAATTCAAATTGATAAATCGGAATTCTTTCAAACAGAAGTAGAATACCTAGGATTCGTTATCTCTTCAGAAGGCACTAAGCCAAATAAAAGGAAAATAGATATTATTAATAAATTAACTATCCCAAAAACTGTTAAAGAAATTAAAAGCTTTCTTGGTAAACTCTCGTGGTATCGTAGATTCATTCCAAATTTTACTAAACTCACTAAACCGTTCACTACTTATCTAAAAAAGGGTCAAATAATAAACATAGAAAATCAAGAATATCAAAATGCATTTAAACTTGCAAAAGAACTAATTTCCAATCCCCCAATATTGAAACCACCTGACTTTACAAAACCGTTCATCCTCACAACTGACGCTTCGGACTTCGCAATGGGATCCGTACTTTCCCAAATACACGACGGACAAGAAAACCCAATAGCATACACGTCAAAAACCTTTAATTCCGCTGAGCAAAATTACTCAACTATTGAAAAAAAATTAAAAAGCATAGTATGGGCAATAAATAACTTTAAACCCTATCTCTACGGACAGAAATTCAAAATTAAAACAGACCACAGACCATTAGTCTGGCTGTTTAACATGAAAAACGCCTACCAAAAATTAATGCGCTGGAAGATAGAACTGGGTGAATACAACTTCGAAATCGAATACATTACTGGAACAACAAATAAAATAGCAGATTTCCTCAGTAGGCAAAGAAATCCTTTCAAAATTACGGAAAAAATAGGAGACGTAACAAAAACTAACATCTTCGCACATTGTATATCCAGAGATTACAAAATGTCTAAGGGAATAGCCCGACAAATAAATGAGGAATTTAATAGCAAGGAGTATTGTAAAAGCTACACTGACCAAAATTCTTTAATAATACCTCAACTTCATGAAAATAAAACTATATTAAATTTAATAACAAAACAAAGCCATTTAGACCTACCAAATGTAAAAGACTTTAAGAAAGCTTTAGTAGAACTTAGAAATTATTGTATTAAAAATGAAATCTACGAAATCAACATTCCAAAATTAGGATGCGGATTAGACAGAAAAAAATATGACGATCTAATAAAATATTTAAATATTATTTTTAATGAGACAAATATTTTAATTAACATTTACACACTACCCCAAAATTTCTATATCAGTGACGACTCAAATGCTACGATACATAGCTCACCCGAAAATATTATAAATGGAATAAGATACAAAGAAGATAGATTAAACATAGCAGACAACCAAATTATATTTAAATTAGGAGACCAACACGAAATAAAAATAGAAAAATTATACTTCGAACCCAATATCCAAAAACAAAGATTTCACGTTACATTCTCAGTTCTAGATGTAGATAACGAAATACTAAATTTCTTAAAAAATTATATAATACCTAAAGTAAGATATTTTGCAATTTTCTATAATAAATTAGACTTATTGATATCACAACACTTACAAAAAAATTTTGAACCAAACACTATTAATATAATCGGAGTAAATAAGTTCGTGAAAGATATACTTAAGATTAACGAACAGAAACAAATAGTCGCTGTCGACCATAACGGTTTCCGAAATCACAGAGGAATAATAGAAACAATTAGAAATTTGAAAGAAAGATATTATTGGCCTAAAATGATACAAACTATCTAAAATTATATAATTAACTGCGAAATTTGCAAAAGCAATAAATACGAAAGACAACCTATAAAAACCCACGATAATCTCACTTCTACTCCAGAACGCCCTTTCGAAATTATCAATCTTGACATATTATCTTTATCAACTCATAAATATTTAACAGTATTTGATCAATTTTCAAAATTAGGACAGATAACTCCCATAATAGTAAACTCTATTAATATCGTAAACTATCTAAAACTATACTTAAAATCGTACGCAGTGCCCAAGATAATTATTATGGATAACGGCACTGAATTTAACAATGAATTCTTGAAAGATTACCTAAAAACACTAAATATCAAACCCCACTACACTTGTATCAATAACCCAAAAAGCAACGCTGTAGAACGATTCCATTCCACTCTTATCGAACATTTGAGAATTGTAGAAAATAATCCTAAATTTAAACATTTAAAATTAAATGATAAAATTGACCTCTGTATCGTAAGTTATAATAATTCAAAACATTCAATCACTAATAAAACCCCCTTTGAAATAATTTTTGGAGAAGATCAAGAATTCAAATATCCTAAAGAAATTAAAACAGAATCTGAACTAATACAACAACATATAAATAACCAAAAAGAACTCCATAAAATAATTAACGATAAAATTCAAAAGGAAAAAGAAAAACGAAACAAAGAAAATATAAACCCTTTAGAATTACCCCCACAAGTATATGTCAAAGAAACAACCAGACGAATACAAAAATTCAAAAAACCCCTATATCAAAAATGTAAAGTAATCTCATACAACCCAAAAATAGGCGTAACAAAAGTCGAAAAATCGTACCAACATGGCAGTAAAAATTTATAGCAACGACGGAGAAAGATACGACAACCTCTTTAAAATAATTAAAGATAACGAAAATCTACTATCTCAAAACGAAAAGAAACTTATCAAAAATCTTAAAGAAATAACTGAACAATTTAATAAACAACTGGAAAACATCAGTGTGGCAAGCAAAAATCGAGTTTGAGAATAAAATTCAAACAATTATTAATATTCTAAATAGTATTCAAAATTACGCAAACCAAATAGAAACGAGCTTAACCTTTTGTTCTTTAAATAAATTACATTCCACAATTATCAGTCTGAACAGACTCCAAAGTTTTATTGAAAATCAAAATATCTTCGAAATAGTATCATTAATAACCACACATTGTAACTATGATGGCGAAAACATATACTACATCATTGAAATACCTATAATGAGTCTTACCCTATATCCATTATTCCAATTCACACCTATACCATTCATAAATCAAACAAGCACATACATGTTAAACGAACATTATACACTCTACACAAAAAAGGTAGATACAAATATTATTACTAATAACTGTGTAAAAAATAAAAATTACTATTGTCAATCGGACAACCTAGAGATTAGGAAATGTATCAATGACATTATTGTTAATCATAGAAATGATGATTGCTCATATTTACTTATCGAAAACGAAAATAGTATCGAACAGATACCTAATACCAATGAAATAATTGTTGTAAGTCCTAAGATTCAAAATCTAAATATCCATTGTAATAATAACGAAATTGATAAAAAAATTAAAGGAATATACAAGTTGAATAATAACCAGCAATGCACTTTGAATAATTATCATTTTAATAAAGTAGAACAAAATTATAAGGAATTAATATATGAAGGAGAACTGAATGAAATAAATGACTCCAGTATTCAAGTAAAACAACTGTTAACCTTGTCAAAATTAAATATTACCGATTATAAATTACAACAATTAAAACCTCTGAACATAAATGTTAACAATCATCATACATACATTTTATATGCTATTATATTTACTCTAATCTTAAGTTACATTTGTTATAAGTTTTATAAATGGAATACTAATAAGAAAATACCCTCGAGAACTGTCACGAAAGATATAGAATTAAGTGAAATTAACCCTTTAAAATAATAAGTAAGAAATATGATAAAATCTTGATGGGGAGGAATTATGATAACACTCCAGGTAAGATTTCATCATATTCGCCACACGTGTGCACCGGCCAACCTCAGTTGACCGCGGTAGTTTTCCATAACTTTTAGCAACATAAGCACTAATCTTAAGATATTATATAACATGTACCCTAGTTAGAAAAAACTCACTCTTGTACTGATTCTCGACAAGTAAACATCATCTTGAATAAAAATTCTTCTATATTGAAAAAATAAGTGTTTTAATTTTTTCAATAATTATAATCTCCGTATTATAATTCGCGCGAATTATGATAACACTCCAGGTAAGATTTCATCATATTCGCCACACGTGTGCACCGGCCAACCTCAGTTGACCGCGGTAGTTTTCCATAACTTTTAGCAACATAAGCACTAATCTTAAGATATTATATAACATGTATCCTAGTTAGAAAAAACTCACTCTTGTACTGATTCTCGACAAGTAAACATCATCTTGAATAAAAATTCTTCTATATTGAAAAAATAAGTGTTTTATTTTTTTCAATAATTATAATCTCCGTATTATAATTGGCGCAGTCGGTAGGATGCCAAAAAGTCTTTAACAAAGTTAATTGTTGAAAGTACCAACAAAAGTGGTAACCGCAGTTACAGTAAAAGTCTTTTCGATTTAATCGATTAATTTGGCATCACAACGAAGATAAGAGCAAGGGTATCCCAGCTCAGGCATAAACAGTTGCCCATCAGATCAAGCAATCCCTAAGAACTTCTTGCTGTCCCATGACCACGAAGTTTCTGCAAAGGACAACAATTCAAGGAGGAACCAGAACGAGATACTACAGTTGCTGCCCTTCATCAACATCAGTCAAGACGTCAGGAGGACCAGGATAAATCAATTCGCTGACTCCACCCACCGTATAACAATGATCTTAGTGTTGGTCATAACAATTATATCTGTGTAAGTACAATATTTTTGTAACAATTAAACACAGGGTTTCGAGGAAAGGCTAACGCTTTTAGGAATCGAAACGGGTCTCCGACACAGAGACACACACACTTACACAAATTTATGTCTGACTCAGACAGTGAAGAATTTGTAAACGCTGTACAAAATCAGATTAGAAAATTAACATAAAGATCCCCTAATCTTAATACTATCAATAACCAAAACACAATGACTACCACAAACAGTGACATTCAAATGCTGTCAAAAGGCATCCCCGAATACGATGGAAACACCAAAGACCTGCCTTATTTCATAAATTCTGTCGATGAGTTTATCACCTGCTTTACAGGAATTACTTTAACCGAAATACAACAAATATTTACTTTTCAATAATTTAAAAACAAATTAAAAGGCAGTGCAAAAACATACCCATCAGAAAACTCATTTCCTGATTGGAACACCTTAAAGACCTTCCTCCAAACAAATTTCGAAGACAAAACAACCCCTGAAACATTACTACTAAAAATTATTTACAATACAAAAAATAATAATTCAGAAAACTTTTTGAAAGAAATAATGTCAAATTTTAACAAATACAAAAATAAAATGATGTTAACACAATATCAAATGCATGTAAAAACTTCAATAATAGCAGAAAATCAGAAACTAGTGGTACATCACTTTATTTCTTGCTTACCGCATATTATACGCGGATCCTTTACCGTAAAAAATCCCAAAACACTTGAGGAATGCGAACAACTGTTAATAAATGAATTTAACTACGTACAACACCAATCTCCACTCAAAAAATTTGAATCACAAATTAAAACAGTGAACAACACCACACCACAATTCAGAAATAATATCGCACCACAAAAATTCCCTGCACAATCGTTCCCTTCCAGACCAATCACTATACAAAGACAATACCAACCACAAGGTAGAAATAATTTTGCTCGTCGAAACATTATCAATGACATAAATACACGTAGGACATTCACACCAAAACCCATGACACAACAAACAAGACAAACCGACCCAATGTCCACACAAACTATAGTTCCACATCATAACTACCAAAACTATACTAACGACGAAACAAATCCGCCGGACGAAACAAACGACGAATTATACGAATACCCTATAGACGAAGAGAACGAACACCAAACTGAGGATTTTTAGGAAAAACTCGTAGAAAACGAAAATACGTAATGACAAGTCACGAGAACTCAATTCCTATTTTACACAATAACGACTCTATAATATTAATCGATTCAGGATCTGACATAAATTTTATATCCCCTAGATATGCGACAGAAAGAAATTTAACAATCAATGATCAAGATAAAATTACCTTTTCCACCGCTAACGGTAGAAAAACCCTTACAAAATCAGTAAACTTAAAAGTAAATAAAAAACTGTTCAAATTTTACGTAGTAGACTTTCATCACCTTTGTAATCTCCTATTTGGAATGGAAATATTAAAAGAATTAAATATTACTCTAAATTTTAAAACAAACGAAATTCATTTTGAAAACCGAAAAATGAAATTCACTTCACAAGGCGAAATTCATAATAAATTATCCTATATTCAATTTAGAGATCAAAACTTAAACACAAGCCAGAAATTAAAAATAGCTAAACTACTTAAAGAATACGAAGACTTATTTCCTAAGGAACACGAACAACTTTCTGCTACAAATACAACTACACATAAAATTTTCACAAAAAACTACAGGTTACCTCAATGTTACGATAATGACATTGAAGAACATGTACAAAATTTGCTAAAAACTAAGGTTATTCAAAAATCTAAATCCCCATATAACTCTACTATATGGATCGTGCCAAAAAAGGCAGATGCCTCCGGTAAACGAAAAACTCGACTCGTAATTGATTTTCGGAAACTAAACCAAAAAACTCGTGAAGATAAATTCCCCTTACCAAATATAGATGACCTATTAGACAAAATCGGAAAACCTAAATTCTTCACCACTTTAGATTTACATTCAGGGTTTCACCAAATTTTAAATAGATATCAAAGATAGAGAAAAAACTGCATTCTCAACAGCCTCAGGGCATTACGAATACCTGAGAATGCCTTTTGGACTAATCAACGCACCAGCATCATTTCAAAGAATGATGAACGAAGTTTTAAAGGACCTAATAAACAAAATTTGTCTAGTCTATATGGACGACATTATTATCTTTGGAAACAATGAACAAGAACATCTTGAAAACATTACGAAAGTCTTTAATGAATTACGAAAAGCTAACTTAAAAATTCAAATTGATAAATCGGAATTCTTTCAAACAGAAGTAGAATACCTAGGATTCGTTATCTCTTCAGAAGGCCTTAAACCAAATAAAAGGAAAATAGATATTATTAATAAATTAACTATCCCAAAAACTGTTAAAGAAATTAAAAGCTTTCTTGGTAAACTCTCGTGGTATCGTAGATTCATTCCAAATTTTGCTAAACTCACTAAACCGTTCACTACCTATCTAAAAAAGGGCCAAATAATAAATATAGAAAATCAAGAATATCAAAATGCATTTAAACTTGCAAAAGAGCTAATTTCTAATCCCCCAATATTGAAACCACCTGACTTTACAAAACCGTTCATCCTCACAACTGACGCTTCGGACTTCGCAATGGGATCCGTACTTTCCCAAATACACGACGGACAAGAAAAACCAATAGCATACGCGTCAAAAACCTTTAATTCCGCTGAGCAAAATTACTCAACTATTGAAAAAGAATTAAAAAGCATAGTATGGGCAATAAATAACTTTAAACCCTATCTCTACGGACAGAAATTCAAAATTAAAACAGACCACAGACCATTAGTCTGGCTGTTTAACATGAAAAACGCCAATCAAAAATCAATGCGCTGGAAGATAGAACTGGGTGAATACAACTTCGAAATCGAATACATTACTGGAAAAACAAATAAAATAGCAGACTTCCTCAGTAGGCAAAGAAATCCTTTCAAAATTACGGAAAAAATAGGTGACGTAACAAAAACTAACATCTTCGCACATTGTATATCCAGAGATTACAAAATGTCTAAGGGAATAGCCCGACAAATAAATGAGGAATTTGATAGCAAGGAGTATTGTAAAAGCTACACTGACCAAAATTCTTTAATAATACCTCAAATTCATGAAAATAAAACTATATTAAATTTAATAACAAAACAAAGCCATTTAGACCTACCAAATGTAAAAGACTTTAAGAAAGCTTTAGTAGAACTTAGAAATTATTGTATTAAAAATGAAATCTACGAAATCAACATCCCAAAATTAGGATGCGGATTAGACAGAAAAAAATATGACGATCTAATAAAATATTTAAATATTATTTTTAATGAGACAAATATTTTAATTAACATTTACACACTACCCCAAAATTTCTATATCAGTGACGACTCAAATGCTACGATACATAGCTCACCCGAAAATATTATAAATGGAATAAGATACAAAGAAGATAGATTAAACATAGCCGACAACCAAATTATATTTAAATTAGGAGACCAACACGAAATAAAAATAGAAAAATTATACTTCGAACCCAATATCCAAAAACAAAGATTTCACGTTACATTCTCAGTTCTAGATGTAGATAACGAAATACTAAATTTCTTAAAAAATTATATAATACCTAAAGTAAGATATTTTGCAATTTTCTATAATAAATTAGACTTATTGATATCACAACACTTACAAAAAAATTTTGAACCAAACACTATTAATATAATCGGAGTAAATAAGTTTGTGAAAGATATACTTAAGATTAACGAACAGAAACAAATAGTCGCTGTCGATCATAACGGTTTCCGAAATCACAGAGGAATACTAGAAACAATTAGAAATTTGAAAGAAAGATATTATTGGCCTAGAATGATACAAACTATCCAAAATTATATAATTAACTGCGAAATTTGCAAAAGCAATAAATACGAAAGACAACCTATAAAAACCCACGATAATCTCACTCCTACTCCAGAACGCCCTTTCGAAATTATCAATCTTGACATATTATCTTTATCAACTCATAAATATTTAACAGTATTTGATCAATTTTCAAAATTAGGACAGATAACTCCCATAATAGTAAACTCTATTAATATCGTAAACTATCTAAAACTATACTTAAAATCGTACGCAGTGCCCAAGATAATTATTATGGATAACGGCACTGAATTTAACAATGAATTCTTGAAAGATTACCTAAAAACACTAAATATCAAACCCCACTACACTTGTATCAACAACCCAAAAAGCAACGCTGTAGAACGATTCCATTCCACCCTTATCGAACATTTGAGAATTGTAGAAAATAATACTAAATTTAAACATTTAAAATTAAATGATAAAATTGACCTCTGTATCGTAAGTTATAATAATTCAAAACATTCAATCACTAATAAAACCCCCTTTGAAATAATTTTTGGAGAAGATCAAGAATTCAAATATCCTAAAGAAATTAAAACAGAATCTGAACTAATACAACAACATATAAATAACCAAAAAGAACTCCATAAAATAATTAACGATAAAATTCAAAAGGAAAAGGAAAAACGAAACAAAGAAAATATAAACCCTTTAGAATTACCCCCACAAGTATATGTCAAAGAAACAACCAGACGAATACAAAAATTCAAAAAACCCCTATATCAAAAATGTAAAGTAATCTCATACAACCCAAAATTAGGCGTAACAAAAGTCGAAAAACCGTACCAACATGGCAGTAAAAATTTAATGAAAATTCGTAACATACGAATAGATAGAATAAAGAAATAATAATTCTTTTAGAACTCACGGACAACAGTTACTGGACATATCCCACAACAACGGATATCATATCACACAACTAGGACTAACACATCTCGAACAAGAAAGAATACACACATATTTCAATTACAACGTCACACCCCTATACGAAAACTTCCATAAAATACATAACGCAATAACAACACTACTCCAAGAGACAGAATCCATCCAATTCCTAAACACTAATTATATGAAACTCCTGAACATTACATTCATAAATACACAAGAACAATTAGATAAACTCAAATATAATAAAAGACAAAAAAGAGGATTAATTAACGGATTAGGTAGTATTATAAAATCAATATCTGGAAATCTAGATAGCAACGACGGAGAACCTCTTTAAAATAATTAAAGATAACGAAAATCTACTATCTCAAAATGAAAAGAAACTTTTCAAAAATCTTAAAGAAATAACTGAACAATTTAATAAACAACTGGAAAACATCGAATTAAACGAAGAAGAAATTAAAAAGGAAATAGTCTTCATAAAAGATATCATGAAAAAAAACCAAGTGTGGCAAGCAAAAATCGAGTTTGAGAATAAAATTAAAACAATTATTAATATTCTAAATAGTATTCAAAATTACGCAAACCAAATAGAAACGAGCTTAACCGTTTGTTCTTTAAATAAATTACATTCCACAATTATCAGTCTGAACAGACTCCAAAGTTTTATTGAAAATCAAAATATCTTCGAAATAGTATCATTAATAACCACACATTGTAACTATGATGGCGAAAACATATACTACATCATTGAAATACCTATAATGAGTCTTACCCTATATCCATTATTCCAATTCACACCTATACCATTCATAAATCAAACAAGCACATACATGTTAAACGAACATTATACACTCTACACAAAAAAGGTAGATACAAATATTATTACTAATAACTGTGTAAAAAATAAAAATTACTATTGTCAATCGGACAACCTAGAGATTAGGAAATGTATCAATGACATTATTGTTAACCATAGAAATGATGATTGCTCATATTTACTTATCGAAAACGAAAATAGTATCGAACAGATACCTAATACCAATGAAATAATTGTTGTAAGTCCTAAGATTCAAAATCTAAATATCCATTGTAATAATAACGAAATGATTGATTGATATACGCCACTGGTGAGAGTGTCAAGTGAAAATCAGTAAATAATAGAGAAGGAAGAATCCAACAAAACCAGAAAATTGCCAAAGAAGAGATAAAGATAAACGCTCTAAGTGTTGTTATTATCCAGCGCCAGGCGCATGTATCCTTTGAAAATTTTAGAAATAAACATTCATAACCAATAAAATAAAAGTAATAAAACCTTAACAAATTCAACATCGTTACAAGAACAACTAGTGACATCTACGGGAAATAGAAGAAAGCACAAAATAAGTAAAGACCAGCAACCAGCTGAACAGATCTGTACAGCACAGATAAAACCAAAGGGGGCTGTAAATGTCAGACAACAACGAAACAAGAAATAGGAGTAACAGTCTAGGAAACCCAGAGATATTCAATAAAAGTAGAAAAACATCAAGATCGCCCGTAAGAAAAAGAAAAGAAATGGAGGACTCAGAAGGACAAATAATGGAAATGCTGAGGGAAATGAATAATAATATAGCAGAAGCAAGAAGAGATACAAAAAAAGAAATAGTTGAGCTAAACAACAAGCTAGAAGGAATAATCAAGATACAAACGGAAGAAATAAAAGTATTAAAAGAAAAAGAAGTGAAGATGGGAAAAGAAATACAGGAATTAAAATATAGAGTAGTAGGGCTGGAAAAAGCAGAAGAAAGACGGGTGAAAACTATGAAAAAGAACAATATCATTATTAAAGGAATAAATCTAGATAATAACAGAGCTGAAGTGGAAAAATTCCTAAAGAACAAAATAGGAGTAGAGGCCACAGTTACCAATACATACGAAGTAGGAAGAAATGAAGAAAGAAAACACACAATCGCTACAATAGATTCTTGGGAAAATAAAATGAGTATTATGAAAAATAAAAGTAGGTTAACAGGAACCAAAATATACATAGATAATGATCTGACAAGAGAAGAAATAAAAACTCAAAATGAATTATTAAAAATAGCGAAGGAAGAAAAGGCGAAGAATAAAGATGTTGTAATTAAAATGGGGTACAAGAAAATGAAAATTTGCGAAGACTGGTATGATTGGGATGAAGACGAAGAGAAGCTAATACTTAGAAAGGAAGCAAAAAACGAGGAACCCAAAGCCTCAAGGAAGAGACGATAAAAACAACGCTAAAAAGAATAAAGAAAAACAAACGGAAAAATAATATTAAGATTAGTACATGGAATGTAAGAACCATGTTAGTTGTAGGTAAAATGGTAGAAATAAGTTTAGCATTAGAAAAATATGGAATACACATCGCAGCGCTGCAAGAAACGAGATGGAAGGGACATGGGCAAATAAACAATAAGAATTTTACATTACTGTACTCAGGAGATGAAAAACAAGGACAGTACGGGGTAGCATTTATGGTAATGAATAAAATGAAAGACAATATAATTCAATTCAAACCAATAAGCGAACGAATAGCGTATATACAAATAAGAGCAAAACCGTTTAACCTATCGTTACTAAATGTGTACGCGCCGACAGAAAATACGAAAAAAGAGGAAAAGGAAAATTTTTATGAGCAAATGGAAAGTGAATTAGAAAAAATAGCCAAGGAAGATATAATAATAGTTCTTGGTGACCTAAACGCACAAGTAGGAAAAGAAGAATACATTAAAGATGTGGCAGGGAAACACACAATACATAATAAAACAAATGATAATGGACAAAGATTATGTAACTTCGCAGTAAATTCAAACATGATAATAAGCAGCACGAAATATGAACACCCAACGCAGCACAAAATAACGTGGACATCGTCGGATCAAAAGAAGTACTCACAAATAGATCACATACTAGTAACTAGAAGAAGACAATCATCAATACAGAACGTGAGAACATACAGAGGAGCGGACGCAGACTCGGATCATTATATGGTTACAGCGATAATAAGACAAAAAATAAGCAGAGATACTAAACACAAAAAGAAACAAATAAAATGGGACAAAGAAAAATTATCCAACGAAAAAGGAAGGAGTGAGTATGCTGAAGAAGTTGAAGCAAACATAATAAGCAAAACAACAAGCGAAACAAATATAGACGCTGAATGGAACAAAATAAAAACAAGTATAATAAAAGCAGCTGAAGAAAAGGTAGGAATAAAAGGGAAGGTACATAAAAAAGAATGGTACAATGAGGAATGCAAGCACATAACAGAAAAGAAAGCAAAAGCAAGAATGAAATGGATACAATCAAATAAAGAAAAAGACAAGGATGAATATGAAAAAACAAGAAAAGAAGGCAAGAAAGTAATGAGAAGAAATAAAAGAAAATGGTATGAAGATAGAATAGCAGAAATGGAAACGGAGAGAAAGAATAGGAACACGAAGTGCTTTTATGAAAAAATCAAACAACAACAAAGAGGAACAAACAAAATAAGTATAAATACAATGAAGGATAAAAAATGGAAAAAAATCAGAAACTGAACAGCAATATAAAGAAATATGGGAAGAGTACTTCAAAGAACTCCTGAATGAAACAATTACAGATAAGGAAGAAGAAGGAAATGATGAAGATGAAGAAGAAGGTAATGATGAAGATGAAGAAGATGAAAAAGACGTAATACGAGAACCAACATTAGAAGAAATAACAAATGTAATAAGAAACAGCAAAAACGGAAAGGCACCTGGAAAAGACGGAATAAATATGGAGTTAATAAAACACGGAGGCAGTGCATTGCATGAAAATATACATGAATTAATAACTACAATATGGAAGGAAGAAAAAATGCCGAAAGAATGGGAAGTAGGCCAGATAATAACGATACATAAGAAAGGGGACACCAAGGAATGTAAAAATTACAGGGGAATAACGTTACTAAATAATGCATACAAGATTCTATCCACAATATTGCAAAAGAGGCTGGCAAAATCAGCACAAAATAAAATTGGACAATACCAATGCGGGTTCAGGCAAGGAAAATCTACAATTGATGCAATACACACTCTGAAGCAAATCATAGAGAAAGCGCATAATGCAAAGATCGACATAGAACTATTGTTTATAGATTTTCAACAGGCCTTTGACACGATAAAGAGAGGAAAACTAATGTCAGCATTAAAGGAATTAAAAATAGAAAGTAAATTGATAAGACTAATCAAAATGACAATGCACAACTCAAAAATATGTATAAAAACTAATGTTGGAGATACAGAGCAATTCATAATAAATAGAGGAGTTAGGCAAGGGGATTCATTGTCGGCTACCTTATTTAACCTAGCAATAGAATATGTAACACGGAGGATAAACAAAAATTCAATAAGATCAAATGGAGGACAAATGATAGCCTATGCGGATGATGTAGTTATTGTAACAAAAAGGAGAGACATAATGAGTAAGATGCTAAACGAACTAATCACAGAAGGAAAAAAAATTGGATTAAAAATAAATGAGAATAAAACGAAAATTATGAGATATGGACAACAAAAACAGAAAGAGAAGATTAAAATAGGTGGACATGAATTTGAAGAAGTAGAAAAATATAAATACTTAGGGGTTATGATAACAAACACAGGAGACAGGGATACAGAAATAAAAGAAAAAATATTCTCAACAAATAAGGCATTAAACGCAAATAAAAAACTGCTAAAAAGTAAAATATTAACAAAAGCTACAAAAATGAAAATATATGAGACAATGATTAGACCTATACTACTGTATGATGCGGAAACATTAACAATGACAAAGAAAGAAGAAGAACAACTGGGAATAATAGAAAGAAAAGTATTGAGGACAATACTAGGGCCAATTAAACTTGGAGAGAATGAATTCAGAACAAGAATGAACAGTGAAATACTAAAAGAAATTGAGGGACAAGATATAGTAAAGAAAATAAAACAGCAGAGAGTGAAATGGCTAGGACACATATGGAGAGCAGGCTCAGAAGCAATGGTACGCAGCATTTTGGAATGGGATCCAGGGAGAAAAAGAAGAGGCAGACCGAGGTCAACGTGGATAGAAGAGGTCAAGGAAGATCTACGAAATGCAGGAATAAACAACTGGAAAGAAAAGACAGGCAATAGGAAAATATGGAAGGACATAAGTAAGAAGATATAATTGTAAAGAAGAGAAAGAAAAGGGGCTGATCACCCCTGTTAAAAAGATCCAGAGAGCTTCAAGAAGAAGCGGCGCAGCTCCACTAGGGGCGTCCAGCCACCACATATATATAATAATAACGAAATTGATAAAAAAATTAAAGGAATATACAAGTTGAATAATAACCAGCAATGCACTTTGAATAATTATCATTTTAATAAAGTAGAACAAAATTATAAGGAATTAATATATGAAGGAGAACTGAATGAAATAAAAGACTCCAGTATTCAAGTAAAACAACTGTTAACCTTGTCAAAATTAAATATTACCGATTATAAATTACAACAATTAAAACCTCTGAACATAAATGTTAACAATCATCATACATACATTTTATATGCTATTATATTTACTCTAATCTTAAGTTACATTTGTTATAAGTTTTATAAATGAAATACTAATAAGAAAATATCCTCGAGAACTGTCACGAAAGATATAGAATTAAGTGAAATTAACCCTTTAAAATAATAATTAAGAAATATGATAAAATCTTGATGGGGAGGAATTATGATAACACTCCAGGTAAGATTTCATCATATTCGCCACACGTGTGCACCGGCCAACCTCAGTTGACCGCGGTAGTTTTCCATAACTTTTAGCAACATAAGCACTAATCTTAAGATATTATATAACATGTATCCTAGTTAGAAAAAACTCACTCTTGTACTGATCTCGACAAGTAAACATCATCTTGAATAAAAATTCTTCTATATTTAAAAAATAAGTGTTTTATTTTTTTCAATAATTATAATCTCCGTATTATAATTCGCGTGAGGGATTCTAGCCATGTCTAAAATGAAATAAAAAGTTAAATTACAATAACACATATATTTTACACAATAACGTATGGTCATTTGCAAAATTTTATTAATTTATATTAAAGCATACCTCTCCAACTTCCTCGTGAAATTTGGAGAAAGTTCTGGCGCTCATGACAGGAATTTCCGTGCTGGACAATAACTCTTCCAATCCACAGTACCCCTTTCCGGTCGCAATCGTTCCCCAAACAGCAGAAAAGTTTATGTTATCCTTGGGGTTGGCAGCAGGATTTGTCGATATAATTCGACGTTCTTGACACTTTGTGCATAAGAAAATAAGTTTAGAGTTCAGTCCAATTTTTTCTTCTTTGAAAAATGACAAAATTCCAGCTGGACGAGAACGGCACTCATGATTTTCTAACTTCCTCGCCTCCGTTATAAGTAGAGATATGTCCACAATCCTGCGTCCGTTTAGAGAGGATCCTGATGCCCAACATGCCGATAAAAGTCCGTAATTAACGGCTCCAACGATTCATAAATTGAAAAGTGTTTTGAAATAATGGAACAATCAGCACCCGAAATATCTCCACTATCTGGAAATCTCATCCTTTTCACCGGGGTTGATGTGATAGGAGGTGACGGGTAAATATCAGATGACGACGTGGTGTTTTCCAACTCTATATGCTCAATTATGTTATTCTCGATGGAAGACGATGAAGCCGTATTTTCCATTGCCGTTACATCGGTCGTCATAGCTCGGACAAGATTTTGATGCTTGGCCCTTGAGCTTAGCGTTCTAAAATGTAGAATAATTCTGTGTAAAATATAGGCTTAAAACCTTTGCATAAAACAATGGGTTATGTCTCTAACTCACGTGTGATATACAAGACTTTGTCTATACCAGAAATATTTTGAAAAACATTAATAAATTATTTTATTAATTTATATACTTAAATCAAAGAAACAAAAGGAAGATTTTTGTTACTAAGACTATTTTGTTTATTATTTACTAAACCGTCAAGTGTAAATGAACAGTTTTTATTATCTCCTGAAATATCGTGAGTGATTCATATGATGTATCACTAGATATTGAAGAAAACGCAAGAGACGCTGTAAAATGTTTAAAACTCTAAGTAGAATACATGCGAGATATAATATGATAAAAGCACATAAAATTACTTCATTACCTTATGCAAATGAAGATAATATTATTATGTATGACGTGGATAAAATTAATTAGCTATATTTCATTTGCGACGACTGATATTAGACATGTTAGATATAAAAATGTCGAAAATGACTTCAAAAAACAAAATAAACAAATATATTAACACTTATATATTATTTATTATGAACTAAATTCCCTAAATAAAGATTTACATACAAAGCTTTGTTTGACTACGCTACAGAAAATGTTCTTTTACCTACAATGATATTTAATCGTATTTAAAAATTGAACAGGACAAAAGCTACCAAATATTTTTACAATAATAATCAGTCATAATTGTGCAAATATAAAATGAAAGAACCAAGAACGTATGCATATATCAGGCATTTTGCCGACCGAATACATTGTAATAATTTTCCGACAAATGTAATCAAATTTACATTGATAATAAATACTATTGTAGGGATAAAGTTTCATTAAGATCCAATAAATATAATTATATAATGAAATGAAGGCTTCAGAATCCACTTTTAAACAAACATTATATAAAATACAAATATAAATTAAATGACATATATCAAAAATAAACATATGAATAATATATATATATATATATATATATATATATATATATATATATATATATATATATATATATAATTCGTATGTTTAGTTTTGATACATGACATTTTAATTTATATTTTATTTATATATTGTTTTTTACGTCCTGCATTTGTATATTCATCACAAAATAGTTAATAACTAAACGGATCCTAATTTGATTTAAAACAACTTTTGTTTAAAACATTTTTTAAATTTATTATCGATACATTTTTAATAAGCAATATTTTAATAATTTCGAAAATCGTTGTTATTTGAAAACATGTGAAGACAAAATTTAATTTATCAAAATCATAACATTAAAATATTTATGGCTCATAGTTGAATGTCAAATTATGCCGAGTTTCATAACAAATGAAAGGTCTTGGATAGAGTATTGTAGTTAAATTATCATAATTATATTTAAGGTGAAGCATACGGCCTGAAGTTCGTTAACCAACAATTTGTTATCGTGTAAGTAGGGTTTCTTGTAGTTTTAACAAACATGTTGATCTGACCAATCATAGAAAACCAAGTAAGAGTCTATGCTAAATAGTGGTAGGGGTATTGGCACGTAGTTTAAAATTATACAAACGTGAAGATTTTCAAGAAAATTATTTCAAATAACAGAAAATAATTGTAAATGATATGTTAACACAATAAATACTAAAATGTAATAACATATAGTATTTTATTTGATATTATGACAAAAACGACATTACAGCAACTTGAATATTCTGACTTTAGAATCGCAGTTCTCATTTCTCATGTATTTTCTAATCATGTTTACGTACTGTAATCCTAAAATGTATTGAAAACATGTAAACGCTTCAATTAAACAAAATACATGCACTATCAGAGTTGTAGATGCTTTTTTATATATCCAAATCTGAAAATAATTTTTTCCACAAGCATTTGTTTATAAATTTATGTACGTATTTTTAATTTTGCATCGACGAGGTATATTTGTTCTGTTTTATGTTTCATTCATCTTATAATCTGTAAGAAATATAAATAAATTCCTACTTCCTTTTGTGAAATATTTAAGGTTAGAATATGAACGTTAAAATAAAAACTTTGATAAAAATATCGGTTTTTAAAACAAATAATTCATTTCAATATTACTAACCATACTGTTCTACTAATCTGCTCTGCTAAAATTGATCAAATGTTTGCAGTAAAACCTGATGTATCGTACTAATAACTTCGAATATTAGTGTAATATAATACGAAAAATAATATAGATATATGTCAAACCACAAATTCTGAAATACTCATTCTATATCGTGAAATATATCATTATGAATGACAGCTGTCAATCTAGATGTTCATTTTTGCGCTGAGTGTACGCCAAAGCACACATCAAGTGTGTAAAATGAGTATTTCGTAAAGTTGCTGCAACAAATTCAAATTTCCAAAAAATATTTTATATACTTATTCTCATCTAAATAAAGGAACAAGTAGTGCAAAATAGTCTCACAACATTCTACTTTTTGATATGTACAACATAAAGAATGTAAAATTTCTATAAAACAAACAAATTTGAATTGATATGCAACAGGTCAAGATATCAAAATTTCGAGTCTGAATTTCTCAAAAATGCCGAGTACGATTTTGTTAAAAAAAATTTGTATATTTTAGAACATAGTTTTCTATAACACATAATTTTTTTACCCAATTTGAATTTGTAACTTTTGAAGAAAAAACAAAAATATCCGAAAAAGCCTGCTTTTGAACGGTTTTTCGCACGTTTATTTTTTTTCTCAAAAGTTACAAATTCAAATTGGATAAAAATTGTATATGTTATAGAGGACCATATTCTTAAATATACAAAAAAATTTAAAGAAAATTGTACTCGGCATTTTTGAGAAATTCAAGTCCATTTTTGAACCGTTTTCTATCAATTAGTTGTACATAAATTTAATAATATGTATATTATTACGACACCTTGAAGTATTGGCTTTAAAATTATGTACAATTCATCGTAAGTTTCATTCATAAAAACAAAGATATCTTATTTGAAAGAGATCAAATCAGATCAAGTGTTCTGCAGCTAACTTAAGATTTAATTAAGCGGATGCTTCACCTTAAGCTGTAGTCATTTGTTTTTTCCAAAATTGAAATTACTTACCCTGTTTTAGATAAATTCATTCCACATTTTTTGTATTTGCGCGGAGCAAAATACACACAAGTTTTATCACTCATTGTAAAAAAGTGAACACAGTAATAAAAAAACTATATGAAAATCGCATTATAAGTGTCGAAACTCTTAGAATGCAAAGTGCGTTTCACTAATGACAGTGAAGGGATAATATCGGATAGAAAAATTACCCGCCTTACAGACAAATAATGATAGAGCGCATGCGCACCGAAGTACATTCGGAATTTGAGGCAGTTGTATATTTCAAAATTATTTATCATATAGGTATTCAAAACAAAAATATATATGAGTTGATAATATATTTTATTGTCGACTAACATTATAATGCTATCATTATTATAGAGAAAATCGTGCATAATAATATACTTTATGACACAATGCCGTAAAGTTGTCTTAATGAAATAAACAAATGTCAAAACTTATTCATTATTTGGGATATAAGATGAAATCATAAATTATCTTCTTGCAGTCAACCTCTTTAATATAAATATAAATTTATATAAATTATAAGTAAAATATTTTAAAGTAACTAAATCTATTTTTTTTTCTCTTAAGACAAAAATATTTTTTTATTTCTTTCCTATGGGTATTGTAGTATGTTTTTCGCATGTCTGACATGATATTCCAGACTTCTAGTTATATTTTCTAGTGCAGAATGTGAACGGGATAATTGGTCAGCTCAACATATATATATATATATATATATATATATATATATATATATATATATATATATATATATATATATATATATATATATATACCGGGTGTAACACGAAAAGTGAAACATAGGCGTTTAACATGGCAAATCAGTTTTTCCGTGCGCATTGCTTCCCTAATTATTTTAGGAAAAAATGTTCAAATAAATGTTGTAAAGCATAAAATTCTACATCCGAATCAATAAACAAAATTCATTTTGACTACTTCATAACTGCAGAAATTAAATTTGAAAATTAACGTAATTTCAATTTAATAGTAATAGCCATGGAATTAAAAACAAGAGATGAACAAATGCGTAACGTTTTATACGTCAAATTATTAGTATTTATTTTGACCAACTGTGATATTAAATCAATATTAGGGTTTATTATTATCAAAAATGAATAATTATTCAGATGAAGAAAAGTTGCAAATAATTAAATGGCATTATTCTGGCCATAGTTTACTACTAATTCGTGACTATATTAGCGCTATTTGGCAGCATCATGATATTCCTAGTACGGAAACTATTCAGAGGTTTATAGTAAAGTTTGAAAAGACAGGAACACTAAATTTCAAGAAAGAAATAAATAAAAGAATTTATAACAATGAAGAAAATATTCTTGCTTTAATAGAACTGGAGCCAACAATGAGTGTGCGGGAAATTTCCAGAGAACTAAATATAAATTTTATGACAGTGCATAGAATTCTCAAAAAACATAAATACATTCCTTTTAAATTTCAAAACCACCAAAATATTTTGGAACGAGATTTTGAACTGCGTGCCTCGTTCTGTGAAATAATGATGGAGAAATCAAATTGTAATAGAGAATTTTTAAATAGTATTTTATTCACAGATGCATGCACATTTACCATGAATGGCGAACCAAACTGTCATAATTATCGGTACTGGTCACAAAATAATCCACATAATATTGTAGAATCGAGGACACAATATCGTCATTCTGTCAATGTGTGGGCAGGAATTTTTGGTGATAAAATCATTGGCCCATTCTTCATCCAACGAATAAATTTAGTATCATATTTGAATTTATTAATTAATGCTGTTGGACCACAAATTGTTGAAACAAACAAAGAAAATGTGTGATTCCAGCATGATGGCTGCCCTGCACATAGCACTAGAGAAGTTGTGGAATATCTAAACCATGTATTTCCTGAAAGCTGGATAGGACGAAATGGACCAGTTAACTGGGCCAGTACGGTCGCCAGATTTAAATCTGTGCGATTTTTTTTATCGGGCCATTTAAAATCTTATGTTTATAAAAAAAGATACCAGAATTTAGAAGAACTTAAAAATGCTATATTACAAGAATGCCAGAAAATAAATAATCGACAATTAAGGAATGCTCGAGAAAGCTTCTACAACAGATTAGGTTATAGTTTAGCTCAAAACGGTGAACTATTTGAACATCTAATTTAACAATATAAGAATATTTAGTGTGTTGATGTTTTTATTGAATTTAATTTATGTTACATTAATTAATTTGTTAAATATTTAATAACAATCTACCTTAAATATTTTACCGAGTTTATTATTTTATTATTCTTAAATAATAAATCTAAAAAATATTTTGCCTTATTATTATTAAATTTTTATTTAGAAAATAAATATTTAGTACGTAAAAATGATTTTGACAGTTTATTCTGACATTGACGTATAAAACGGTACGCATTTGTTCATCTCTTGTTTTTAATTCCATGGCTATTACTATTAAATTGAAAGTACGTGAATTTTTAAATTTGTTTTCTGCAGTTATGAAGTAGTAAAAATGAATTTTGTTTATTGATTCGGATGTAGAATTTTATGCTTTACAACATTTATTTGAAACATTTTTTCCTAAAATAATTAGGGAAGTAATGCGCACGGAAAAACTGATTTGCCATGTTAAACGCCTATGTTTCACTTTTCGTGTTACACCCGGTATATATATATATATATATATATATATATATATATTTAAAAGTCAAAATAACGTATATTTTGATTTAAAATAATATTTACACCTGGATACGCCGCACGAGTGTAGGAGCGCGTGGCATCAGCACAGCGATATAGTTTGGTTTGTGTGACGTCATATCGGTGGGGCAAGAGACGCAAACATAGTAGATTCGTGGAAGTAGTACATAATTTACCCACAGCTACTTATGTCGCCAGTTGCCAATAAAACGTATTGTTAAATTTCCAGTAAGTTTCATTATTTTTTTATGCTTCTTATAACCATTTGTCTTGCCAAAAAAATAGTAAGTAATATAAAAATATATTAGTACTTTAATATAATAATTATATTTGTTAAACTTAATTTACCTGTTTCAAGTAAAAAAGTAAAATTACATTGAAATTCATTGTTTTATTATTATCTCGAAAGTTGAAAGATCAAATGGGATGAATTTTTTTTTTCGGAAAGATATTAATATTCTCCAGAACATATAAAAACTTTAAAAAAATAAAAGGGTCAGTTTTTGAAATATAAATTTTTGAAAATTTAGAGTCATTTTCGGACAGTTGTAAATATGAAAAAAAAAAATACAGCATATTTAGTATATTATTAAGATTGTATATCAATTATAAAGATAATAAAAAGTGGAAAAAAATTCTAAAAATTTTCAAATATTTTTGCTACTTTTGTTACAAGTTCAAATTTTGATTTTTGTACACGTATGTGTGGGGAATATAAATGTGTATAAAATATAAAAAAATTAAAAAATAAAAGGAACAGATTTTGAGTTATTTGGATTATATTTTACTTCATATTTTCGTTGGTTTGCATGAATTTTTAAAATTTAGACTTAAAATAATAAATACTTATTCATTACTTAATTATTATTTTAAAATAAGTGCATATTTATACTGCTTAAATGTATAATTTGTTCATTGAACATTTTTTATTCTGCATGCGTTAATTCCGTACTGAAATTGTACCTCACGTTCCGTGATAGCGCGGTGCGATTTGGAATCGCCGACTTTCGCCGCTCCATCAGTATATCATTGCCAGTGGAAAGCGACATTTTGGATTTGGACGAAACGCAGCGCCACCAGTACCGAGATTGCGGTCAAATTGTGGACGTTGGAAACTGAACATTGCCGACCGACCATTCGTATCTCAGTGATGGGGACACGCAAGCAATTCACCACGCAAGCTTAGATATAACCGTTTATTTATTATTTATTTGTTGTTTGTTTTTTAAAATTGTTTGACTTAACTTCTAAAGGGTTTCCCTCTGGAAAGTCTGTTGTAGCTGCGCCGTATTTTAATTAATTTTTTGCTACTGAGCAATTATTTGGGTAGGGCGTAATACACCGTCGGAGTCTAGGACTTGCATTGTTTCACGTACAGCGCATGCATTATTGTCTCGTTGGTACCATCGTGCACCGTTGCCGCTGTACTGTTGTCTGAACGTCAGTGTTGTTCCAAGCTTATTTTTCAGTGTACTAAATAGATGGCGCAATTGTACTAAATCGCCTCTAGTTGTACTAAAACGTAAAAGACTATAAAATTTATATAAAATATATAAAAAAGTAGTAAATAATTACTAGAATAGTACATGTTTTATTTGATATGATAAATAATTGATATATAATGAAACATTTTATAAAAATAATTAACAATTTTTGTAGAATAGTAATTCGGTCGAAATGAACTGTGTTTTGAAACATAGTTTTACAGTAATGAACCATTTTAAGCAAATTGAAGAGCATCTTTTACTTGTATTTCTGATACATATAACATAATGAAACATATTTGTATTATATAAACTTATAATAATAAATAACAATTTTTCTATAATTTACTCTATAGTAATTTGATCCAAATTAACTTTGTTTTGTAACATATTTTTACTTGGTCGCCATGTAAGTGAACCATTTTGTGAAAATCTAAGGACATCTTTTACTTGTAGTATGGCTGATACTGTGGTAATTAGCAATTTATTTCTCGTTTTATTTTTAATTAACGATAACTGAGAAAAAACCCTTTCACATGTAGTTGATGAATGTGGTAATGGCAACATAATTTTAACAATTTTCATTAAATTAGCAAACATTGGTTCATTCAGTGAATTTTTCATTTCATTAACTTTGGACCAAAATTCTGTGAAATCTTTAACTTGTTTTAGTGTATCTGTTTCCGATAATATATGCCATTCTTGGTTTACTTCGTCAATATCAGTTTCAAACTGCGGAAACAATTTTGTAAACATTGCTAAAGATAAAATGTCTCCTGCAAGAGCAACTTCTGGAGTAAAAAATGACGCGAATTTTAAATATTCATCCTGAAAATTGAATCTAATACGTATTTGTTTACATAAATCTATGTAATACTTTAAACAATTTAGTTTGAAACTATACAGATCGTTTTTATCTACATTATTCTGTAATAAGAAAGAATCAACTTGCCCACCAAAGTACATAGTTTCCAATTCTTTGTAATTCGATGGATTAGACAACGATATTTGAAAAATATTTCCTTTATCTAAAACAGTTTTCTTCATAAAATATTTAAGAACAGATTTATACAAAGTTGTTGTACGTTCAAGTAGGTAAGGCAATTTTGGTTCTTCTGACTGAAATTCCACATTCAATTTAATAATTAGGTTTAAAGTATTACTAAGGAACAATAAATAAATCTTATAAATTGGATTATGAAGTTTATCCATAATGGATATAGCTGCTGGTAAACTATCTTCGAGAGCAGCACGTTGAAAATATAAAACTAATGAGTTCCAGTGCTCTAGAACTCTGTTAACTACTGCCTGCAAAAATTTAAACATACATAAAAATTTTGAAAGAAAATATTTATATAAGAACCTACTCTTAAAGAACGCCATCTAGTCTGGCTCGGATATAGTAATTGCTGAGGTTTTTCTTCAACAAAAATTTGAAATTCTCTATATTCTGCCATTCTTTTGCTGTTATGGGAAAAATAACTATAAATATCTCTTAAAAATTGCTCAATTTCATTCGGAAATGCTTTACTGGCATATGAAGCACATAAATGCAGAGTGTGACACGAACATCCTTGTACAAATATATGTGGGCATATTGATGTTAATTTTACTTTTAATCCTTGTATATCGCCCATCATAACAGCAGCATTGTCTGCCCCAAATCCAACAATGTTTTTGTACGGAATCTTATGTGTATCCAAAAATAATTTTATTACATTAAAAATGGATTGAGAAGTTTGTTCTTCAATTTCCAATAAAGTTAGAAATCGGTCTATTATTTTATTATTTCTCCAATAACGAACTACAATGGCTAAATTCTTTTTTGTAGATATATCTGTAGTTTCGTCGCAGATAATTGAAAAATAATAATTTTTCAAATCATTCAAAACATCTGCTAGCATGTATGGTCCCATGACGCCAGTGATGATTGAAGTAGCTTTTTTTCTTTTTAAAACTACATTTTTTATAAATTGAAAGTCAGGTACTATTTGTTTAATAAAATTTGGCAATGTGTCCATCGTTAGAAATGACAAATTATGATCACATATGTAGGCGCATAATCGAAGTTCTGCTTCTTTAGCTAATAACAAATTGTTAGATTCTGGCGTTTTAATAAAATTTTCAACACATGGCGTACTTTTTGCGGCTCTCAACATAGAACGATGTTCTTCGTTTTTTTCATGTCTTCGTAAATGATACCTATTTCCCGTAACTATTTTGTTGCATACTTTGTTTTCCAAAATATTCAGCCATGCAAATTCAGAACTCCAATTCTTGTTAATTATTTGTTTATATTTTCTTTTTGGTTTAATTACAGAACTAGTATTATTTTCGGTTTCACTAGCGGATTCGGAACTTGAAATATCTTTATTTCCTTCATTATATGTTTCGATATTCAAATGTTTCTGATCTTGACCTTGCTCTTGTTGGTCATTTGACTTCAATGTAACTTCATTTTGCAATGAATCTGACTCTTTCGTAGATCTGTCAAACATATAATAATAACATTAAAACATTATTGAAATAAATAAATGTGTAAACAATTACTTTGATACGGATCTTGATATTTCTTGTTAATTTAATTCCCTTTTTCTTTTACGTGTAATATACCTAAAAATAGTATTTATTGTAGTTTTGTTATTGATATACAAGTGTAATAATGTACTTACTTGTCCATTTTTATTTCAAATATTTGCGCCTAAATTTTTCAAATACGTTTTTATTTATGACTCTTGCAAGCACTTGACATAAGGCTTCTTTTTCTACATAACCAAACAATCTGCCGACTGCCGAAACGCGCTGGGATCTTCAATGTCATGTGTCATGTGACACATGACGACAGACGACATGACATATGACATATGTTATGTTTATGTTGGCAGTCATGTCACATGTTCCAATCAGAAAAATAAATTTCAGTGATACCAATTTAATAAATATGTTAATTTTTAAAATCAAAATTTGTACTAAATTCTGGGTGCATTGTAATGTTGTACTAACATACTACGTATTGTACTGCATTTAGTACAATTGTACTGCTTGGAACAACACTGCTGAACGTTGGTCTTACTATCGGCCTCGACGTACCTTCACGAGACACCACCCCCTACTACCCTGCCAGTTTATTCTTATACTACCGTTAGCGCTCGCGACCAGATTATTGGGAACGGTGTCAGTATCTGTATCGTATTACCACGAATAGTAGAAATAAATTTAAATAGTAATATTGAGCTCTTGCCTTGCTTTTGTAGCGCCCTTTCCCGTAGGTTTGTTGTTCGATCCTCAGATTGGACTTTATGCTCCGTAGGTGAACTGGCGCCCATTCTCTCTGTTATTTTTTTATGCTACCGTATTGGAGATCTACCCATCATTTACTCCCATGTCCACTGTTAGCTGGCCGCGGTTCAATTGTACCTTGCGTGGGTATTTCTATGACCTAGCATACTTTGAAAATTATACACTATCATTGCAAAATTTTTCAAATATCTTTTGAAACAATTAGGTTCTAAATTTTGCTTTGTTAAATTAATAAAGACTGTGCGCGAAAAAACATCTGGCCACTTAAATTTGAAGACATGTGTCCGTACCCTGCCGGTAGTAAGGTTGACGTTGAAACAATAAATTGTTAGCATTGATATTTATTGAAAACGTCCATTTTAAAATGCTTTTGTTTAGTAGTTTGAAAAGTATTCAAGAGAATACGAGCTTTATCAAAATATATTGTGCGAATCTTGTGAAAATTCTGCAATGTGTTTTTGCGCAAACACAAAATGTTTAAATATTTCGAAATCGACGAAACGCGGTCGTCGAAGAGATTGGAATTGCGCAATTTGGGATGTTGGACAGTCATCGCGTTCTTTTGTTTCTCTTTCTTTTGCAGTTAACTACATTCATGATTTTTCATGAAATGATAGATTTTCAAGTCTAAGATACTACTATTGGGAAGTAAAACGTGGTTTAGAACAGTTTTATCAGAGTATTCTGGATTTAAAAGTAGCGCAACCGGTAGAGAAATTGTTATTCTGCGACTTGGTCGTATTTGGAAAACTCACATATTTATTTTTGTTACTGAAGCCGCCCAACAACTCGTGATGAAAAATCTAATTTCAGCTTTTATTTTGCATTCAATTTACTATCTATCTTAATGTTGTCTAAAGTTAATTCAGTTTTATTTCAAATAACGTCGAGTCAGTTTTCTTATTTACGTTATATTTTCAGTTAAGTAAAGGTAGCAGTAAAGTCAATATCGTACCGTCCACATTCAAAAGTCCTACAGGCTTTTTATGTTGAGTTACATTATTGCCCCCTTGAGATTGAACCTTAGTGGAGTGTACATAGTACCTCCGTGGTGTTCGTGCTTGGCAAACGTCTTAAGACGATACGGGGAGCTAAATACGAGTGCGGCAATTTACGCCACTGAAATCCAACTATTACGTAGCAGTCACCTCAGCGACACGGCTGCGCAGCGCAATCTTAAGTGGTGGGAAGCGACTGGACAGTCGCTCGCCGAGAGAAAGGAATCAACACCACCTCTCTTCTCCTCCTTGCAGCTAAGCAAAATATTTGATTATTTATTTGATTTGATGGATGTTAAGCCTCAAGTAATTTTATTATTTAGTTTATTTGTATACGTTTTTACAAGCTTACTTACGTTGTTGATTTATGTTTTTCCATGTTGTAATTTCACTTTAAACGTTGTATTATTCCCGTACTTGGTTTTTATCAGCTGTTTCAGTGCAGACTGATCAGCGTGACAGTCTTAGTTTTGTGCACTGCTGGCACAAGAATCCGTAGCTAGCTGTACGTCGGGTAGTGATTAGGGCTTTGCGTTCTCACGTTTCGCGCGTCACGAATTCCGTAGTCGACCATCGAGTACCCCGTGATCTAGTTGAGCGCATCATTTCATTTCTGGTTTTAACAAGAGTCCTGATTACCTCCGCGTCCGCGCACTACGTGATATTCTTAGTAATCTGCGATTCACTTGACCAGGCTGTTCGACTTGGCGATAATTTCCGAAGTTACCGGGTCCTTTGTTTATTTACAATATACTGTTATTTCTTATTTCGTTATTGCTGTGTCTTATTTCTACCTGTATCGAATACGCCTTAATTTCGCCATTACCTGCTCCGGCCTCATTGAAGTCTGTTGGCCGACTCCTGGGCAGCGTACACCAGCCGCCAGGCCAACTGGTGCTCTTTTATTTATTATGATTTTTTTGACTTTGGAATCTTGGCAAACACTAGACCGCATGCCATTTCCACTGTGTCAAGGTAGCCGCGGTGAAGCCGGAGCAAAATAGTGTAGCAAGTTAAAAACTAAAAAATAGTTTCAGCAATTCCAATTTTGATTTGTTTCTGTGGCCATGTTTTTTCGCGCACTTAAGGTACTAATAATAATAATAATAATAATAATAATAATAATAATAATAATAATAATGACTTTATTACCCAACAGGAAACCAGTTACAGGGTAAATAATAATACAATATAAATATCTTAAAGCAAATATACAAAATAAAATTAAATAGTTGAGGAACACATAAATTAACGAAAAATATCTTCAATCAACAAATTCGCATTTGAACACATTATGTGAATTGGTGAGCGCTTCAGGACATTTGCGTGTGCAGTAGGAAGATGGAATGTTCTAGTGCATCCCGAAGCCAGCCTGGGAACGCGGAATAGCACTCTTGACAGAAGGAATGGTACATCAATTTTGTTGTGGACCAACATCCATAGGAATCTTGCGCTGAAATTATCACGTCTAGCACATAATGAGGGTAATGAATGGCGCTCAAGAAGGAAGTTAAGATCTACACCTCTAGTTGGATAAATGTTATCAAGCTTGAAAGAAAGATATTTTAAAAACCTACGATGAATGCGGTCTAAATATGAACATTGGCTGGCATAAAAAGGATACCAAATTAAACAAGCGTATTCAAGTTTACTTAAGACAAAAGCAAAATATAGAGATTTAAGAACAGATGGGTCATGAAATTTTTTACAAATTCTGATTATGAAGCCTAAAGTTTTACTGGCAGATGTACAAATATTCATAATATGATTATTGAAATTAAATGTAGATGTGAATGTTACTCCCAAATCTTTAACTGTATATGATCTCGAAATAGTTATACCACGCATGTCATACTGATGTGTAATATAATTAGGAAGTTAATGTCATCCAATGAAGATACACTAACAAAAAGTTTTATGTCATCGGCATAAGCGAGAACTTGACAGGTAAAGGAAAGCAACAACTCATTAATAAATAAGATGAAAAGCAATGGACCCAGGTTAGAGCCCTGGAGCACGCCAGAGGTAGCCTGAAATTGTAAGGAGGAAAAACCATTGTAATAAACATAACAAATTCGGCTAGAAAGATATGAGTTTAGAAGTTGTAGTATAGAAGAAGATGCACCGAAGGAATTTATTTTGGAAAGCAATAGGCCATGATCAATCGAGTCAAAGGCACGAGAGAAGTCGCTATAAATTACATCAACTTGTCCACGATTATCCATAACTTCAGATATATACTGAGAGAAGCAAGCAAGATTTATAACCGTTGACCGTCCACACATGAACCCATGTTGATCAACAGAAATGAGAGATCTTGTATTTTTAAATAGAGAGTTATAGATAACCTTCTCAAATAGTTTAGAAAAGTTGTTCAAGATAGATATTGGCCTATAATTTAAAATATTCGATTTATCACCTTTTTTATGGACTGGAGTGATGCGCGTTTGCTTCCACTTCTCTGGAAAAGAGCTAGTTTTTATTGCTAAATTAATAATTATTGTTATAGGTTTAGCAAGAAAAAATCTACAATTGTAACAATATGAGCTATCTCATTGTTGTTATGTTGCGTTTAGACAAGATTGGTTTCGTGTAATTTGACACTAGTGAACACATGTGCCATTAAGGCAGAATGTGACATCTTTTGGTTTTCGAATATAGGGCATTAAATTATAAAAAGAGACAGTTATAGTTAATATTCTTAGAATTCCAACAAGATTTCATGTTCGCGTTATCTGCAGGGCCAGAGTGTCAGACTACATACCCAAAACACTTGAGACATCTGTATCCACCCCGATGCGAGAGGGATGGATTCCAGATGTGGGTATCGTACCCAGGACAGCAAGTGTTTTGGTGGGAACCATCAGTCTCGTCCAACGACTCAAAGCGTGAAGATGTAGATCTTCACATCACGCGATGTTCGCGTTTGATTTAATTTTAATCTAGATTCGTTAATTAAGTATTACAATTAATAAAAATTTATTTTAAATCATTATTCTGTTTCCATCTTCTTATTAAATTATAACGTTTCGCGTTTAATTAATTTTACACTTTAATAGTTATATGTTTAATAAAATTTTAAGACTGCGTTTTTTCGGCTCGTTTTACAATTGACGCAGTCCGGTAAGATCAGCTTATGCACCCAGTTTTTTCGTGTTAGATTGGCGCAGTCCGGTAAGATTGGCAAAAAGATTTGATTAAGTTAATCAATTCTATTCTAGCGTTTTAAAGTTAGTCATATTTTTTTTTGTTTAACTTTGTATACGTGAGTCAATCTCTACGAATCTTTTATAAGTGCTTAAGTTGAAATTTAGTAAATTGTTTAATGTTTTGTTGCAAGTTTGTGTTTGTTAAGTGTTTTGAAGTTTTATAAAATTTTGTGAATCTTAGAAAGTAGCTTGATTTAACAAATTTTTATTTAGTTTTTTTTTGTCACTGTTTTGTTATCAAATATTTCAATTTTGAATTATTTTGATATTTCGTTGTGAATTTTAGTACATTTTTTAATCTTTGAAAAGTTATTTTATTTTGAACGCTTGGTTCAATTTTATTTACAAAAATGTATGGAAACAGAAAGATTAAATTAAAACAAGTGTATGTGCGTGATAAATAAACCGATATGTATCCGTACGTTCCGCCAACGTACCCGTCGCCACCTGGATACCCGCTAAGAGTACCTGGTTCTTGGTTTCCGGTGACATCGCCGTGGAGTACGACACCAGCATCGTATCCACCAGCGGCAGTGCAATATGGCTTGCCACACCAGCCTTCGCTACCTGTGCCAATGCCGTATCACGTGCCACCTCAGCAGCTGACAGCGCCGTGGAGTACGATTCCATCACCGTATCCACCGATGGCCATGCAGTATGACGTGCCAATGCCATACTTCGTGCCACCCCAGCAACCGACATCTATGCCAACTACCTGTATACAGCCGAACGTGTATGCACCACTTCCAAGTATGTTGCCTTCTGTTCTTCAGCCTGGTAGCCAGCCTTTGCAAGTTGCAAAAATTACTGCGGCTGAGTTTGATTCATTGTTGCAAGCTGAAGAACGCGTGTTAGTGGACATTCCACGTCCAAAGGAAGACAACAGCGATATCGTGGCTGTATCAGAGGTAGCTGAGCATGAAGAAGAAAATAAAGAGGAGGTAAGTGCTTTAACTTGCGATGTAGTATGTACTGAGGATGATAAAATGGGCAATGATGAGAAAATTTTGGATACAACTTTAGTAAAAGATGGCATGCTATTAGGAGAAAATAATCTTGACATGGGCATGGAACAAGTCCCCTGTAGCGTACTTGTTTCCAGTGTTGAGCTGGGTGTTCTATGTGTAGAACACTCAAGATTGGAGCGATCGTCAACTTGGAATAAGTTGAGATCATCGAATTGGAGCGAATCCAATTCATTTTGTGCGCCCATGAGATCAAGATATTTTCTCAACAAGTATATTGATATCAGCAGCTTTAAGTCCATCGCAGCAAGTGTTTTGCCCATTGAAATCATCAGTAATGCATTACAAGTTAGGCACTACCTGAGGAAAACAAACCCCCACCATTTACAGCGACCGCATCTAGGCTTGAACATACGGCTCGGCCATCAGCTGATGTGCGGTCAGGGTCAACAACCCCAGTTGAAGGAAGAACCACCCCCTTGCCCTCAGTGTTTTTTTGTACAATCGTGCGTAGTGATGTTGGTGTTAAGTGTGGTGTACGCCCCGCGTTCCCTTGACATCCCTACAACCCGGACATGACCCAGCAACCATTGACAATCTGTGTTTTGATGAATAATAGTGTTTAAGTGCATGTTAGTTAAGTTTAGTTTAATTAGGTAATATGTATATTGCAAATTCTTTGTTTAGTTGTGGTACAATTTTCAGATGTGGGAATTAGAGAATTCCATGTTTTGCCTCTGAATTTACCAGCTGCTTCAAGAATGATGTATGATCATGTGTATTTTAATTTTGTGTTTGGCAAAATTTGATTAATTAAATTGAAGGAAAGTATTGCTTAGTGTAGAATATGTTCCATGAGAGTGGACTTGTGTTTAGTATTTTGTTTTGTTTTAGCAATTCTCCTTTTGTTGATTATTTTATTATTATGTTTATTATTGTGTTCATTTATGTTAATTCTAAAATAGAATTTTGTTCCTGTGTCCTTTAATGATTTAGCAATTCTATTTTGTCTATTATTTTGGGTCATGCTATTTTAACCAATGAATTAGAATAGTTTCATGGTGTACAACAGTAAATTAAGTGCTGTTATTAGTTTATTTGTACGTTAATATGTTTTTAATTCTCTTGATAACTTTTAATACTTGTAATATTTCAGATTTATCAAAAGTTAGAGAATCGATCATTTGTTTAGTTTCAGTAGTGCAGCATTTCAGGAATGACATAGTTCACCCAGTTACCGGTAAAATAAATATATCGAGGTTACCGATATATTTATGTTTTAACGTGGGGATAATGTAACAATATGAGCTATCTCATTGTTGTTATGTTGCGTTTAGACAAGATTGGTTTCGTGTAATTTGACACTCGTGACCACATGTGCCATTAAGGCAGAATGTGACATCTTTTGGTTTTCGAATATAGGGCATTAAATTATAAAAAGAGACAGTTATAGTTAATATTCTTAGGATTCCAACAAGATTTCATGTTCGCGTTATCTGCAGGGCCAGAGTGTCAGACTACATACCCAAAACACTTGAGACATCTGTATCCACCCCGATGCGAGAGGGATGGATTCCAGATGTGGGTATCGTACCCAGGACAGCAAGTGTTTTGGTGGGAACCATCAGTCTCGTCCATCGACTCAAAGCGTGAAGATGTAGATCTTCACATCACGCGATGTTCGCGTTTGATTTAATTTTAATCTAAATTAGTGAATTAAGTATTATAATTAATAGCAATTGAATTCAAATAATAATTTTGTTTCCATTCAATATAGCGTTTCGTGTTACAATAAGTAAAAAATATTTGATAGCAATGTAATAATAAAATTTCAAGTCTGCATTCCTTCCTTTCGTTTTACCATTGACGCAGTCCGGGTAATATCAACTTATTCACCCATTCCGCTCGTGTTACACAATCCTTAACAAAAAATGCCGGTATTTGATCTTCACCAGAAGTTAATTTATTGGAAAGAGAAGACATTAAACTAATTAAATCATCTTCACTTACAGAATCAATAGAAAAGTACGAATTATTTGAGACCTCTTCATTTAGAATAAATGTAGAACTTGTTATGAACAACTTAGAAAAAAGTGTAGCAAAAGCATCAACAATATCTTGAGGAGTAGTTTACTCGTCAGTATTATCTGAAACTTTGCCGGGAATACGAGAACACCCTTGTTTTAATTTAACATATGTCCAGAATTCACTAGGATTTTTCGTAATATTAATTTCAGCTGAGCGAGGCGTTCTTAATTTGCTCTTTAATTATAGACCTTAATCTTTTGAATTCATCAAAGTAGTGTTGTTGTTTAGTTTCAGTCCAATTCCTCCTGTAGAATTCTTTGGTTTTAATATTGTACTTGATGTCAGATGTGAACCATGGAGGATACTTAGAGGAACCATAATTAATTATGGGCATCATATAATATTGAATAAAAAACATTAAGTGCATCATCAACTTGATCATACTTAATTAAATGAGACCAATCAATTTCACAAATATAATCATATAGAAGACTAAAATTAGCTTTACGAAAATTATATCGTAGGTTATTAGCAGGAGGGAAATTAACAGGTTTGAAAGACGAAAGAATTTCAAATTTAATTGACAAAGCAGGATGAAAAGGATCTTCCTTTACCAAAGGAGAATCAGACTTCGATATATTTAAAGTTGTGAAATTTGAAAAGGCAAGGTCTAACTTATTGTGATACATATTTCCAACAGAATTGTGCTGTGTGAGATTTAACACATCACATAGATTCCGAAAGGAAGAAGATTTAACACAGCTGAAAGAATTCTTGGAGAAATTAGGAAAATTAAAATTCCCAACTTAAATCATATTTTCATAAAGAAATAAAAGTTGTAAAGCATCACTGAAAATTTCGATTTCATTCGCACTTACATCAGGAGGTATATAGAGGGCGCACAAAACGAATATAGAATTTTGAAAGTGGCACTTGCAAGCGATTATATCAATTAAAGGTGTAAGATTTTTTATGTTCGAGGTATCGACTACACTGTAATTCACAGTATCCGTTAAAGCGATTAAAACACCTCCACCTTTACTACGACCTGCACGAGAAAAATTTCTGTCATCACGAATAACATTGTAATTGGAAGGAAATAATTCAGTTCAGAGAAGAACTATTTAACCAAGTTTCAGATATGATGATTAAATCATAAGTAACACAACAACAATTAACATAAAAATTATGGCTTTTAGAATTTAAACCTCTCGTATTTTGATAATAACAACTAAGTGCAACTGGAAAGCTGTTGGGCAAATTTAGTTTAAATCGCTAACTTTTACAATTTTAGGAACATTGTTAAAATATTTTATAGTTAAATCACTTTCTGCAGAGGCTGTACGTACATTTAATTCATTTCTTATTGACTTGTAATATTCTATTTGCATTTTAGTGCGATCCCTAGAAATGGATAGATGTTTCCATTTATCATTAGATTTTATATTATTGCTTTCAGACTCTGAATGTCATTGCCTAAGCTGAGACAGTTAGAAGAATTCCACTTTAAGTCAGATTTAGAAGCACGCAATGGACGGATTTCAGAACTGGTAATTTCCATAATAATTATAATAAAAATAATTTAAAATATCGAATGTGAACTTTTTCTCGGGAAATATTCTACCAATATACCACTCGTGCAAGGCAAATACAATCAGAATATTTTCGCTCGTGCACGTTCGTGCACTCGAGAAAATATTCAGGTATTTGCCTTGCACTTGTGATATAATTATTGAATATTTCACTCGAAAAATTTCAACCAATCAGGTTACAGTATTTTTTAAATTTCGACCAATCACAATCGAATATCAGTGAATATTTGCACTTGTGCAAATACCCGGGTATTTGCACAAGTGCAATACTCGACTATGTCAATTTGACAACACTAATGAAAAATTTACATTTGCTTAATAACGTTTCTAAGAAAATTGTTTTATTGCTTACACCACTTGATAAATATATATTTTTTATCTAAAATTGCATTGGACGTTTATCAAGTGTTAAAGATCTGACAACTGACGTTTATATGACAGTTTAAATAAATATTAAATTATAATAAAAATAATTTAAAATATCGAATGTGAACTTTTTCTCGGGAAATATTCTACCAATATACCACTCGTGCAAGGCAAATACAATCAGAATATTTTCGCTCGTGCACGTTCGTGCACTCGAGAAAATATTCAGGTATTTGCCTTGCATTTGTGATATAATTATTGAATATTTCACTCGAAAAATTTCAACCAATCAGGTTACAGTATTTTTTAAATTTCGACCAATCACAAACGAATATCAGTGAATATTTGCACTTGTGCAAATACCCGGGTATTTGCACAAGTGCAATACTCGAATATGTCAATTTGACAACACTAATGAAAAATTTACATTTGTTTAATAACGTTTCTAAGAAAATTGTTTTATTGCTTACACCACTTGATAAATATATATTTTTTATCTAAAATTGCATTGGACGTTTATCAAGTGTTATGATCTGACAACTGACGTTTATATGACAGTTTAAATAAATATTAAATTATAATAAAAATAATTTAAAATATCGAATGTGAACTTTTTCTCGGGAAATATTCTACCAATATACCACTCGTGCAAGTCAAATACAATCAGAATATTTTCGCTCGTGCACGTTCGTGCACTCGAGAAAATATTCAGGTATTTGCACTTGTGATATAATTATTGAATATTTCACTCGAAAAATTTCAACCAATCAGGTTACAGTATTTTTTTTAATTTCGACCAATCACAATCGAATATCAGTGAATATTTTGTACAAGTGCAATATCCGGGTATTTGCACAAGTGCAATACTCGAATATGTCAATTTGACAACACTAATGAAAAATTTACATTTGTTTAATAACGTTTCTAAGAAAATTGTTTTATTGCTTACACCACTTGATAAATATATATTTTTTATCTAAAATTGCATTGGACGTTTATCAAGTGTTAAAGATCTGACAACTGACGTTTATATGACAGTTTAAATCAATATTAAATTATAATAAAAATAATTTAAAATATCGAATGTGAACTTTTTCTCGGGAAATATTCTACCAACATACCACTCGTGCAAGTCAAATACAATCAGAATATTTTCGCTCGTGCACGTTCGTGCACTCGAGAAAATATTCAGGTATTTGCCTTGCACTTGTGATATAATTATTGAATATCCAGTATGTTAACTTTATCGGAGGAATTTAAAACTAATTTAATTAACTCAGCGTGAAAAAGTTGGTACACTAGCCATGTGCCTAGCAAAAAAAATAATAAAAGAATTGTAAACTGAACTGATTATCAAAATAACTCAGGATCAAGTAGATAAAAAGAACTTACGTACGTAAATTAGAATTTATAAAATGAACAATAGGCTTCTAATGTTTTACAACTTTCCAGATCTAATTTCAACACGGCGCGATTTTAGATTTGTTGAATTTAGTATATATATATATATACTAAAAAGGGTGTAACAGCGAAACCAACCACCGCCTATATTTTCTTTATTATTATAGTTATAGGGGGACATCTGCTTAAAGAATACAATAATTTTTTAAGTCAGTGGTTCTCAAGTTACAACACAAAGTTATATTTTTTCAAATAGGATTATACATATTTTTTAAGCCTATTCGATAGAGTATTTTTTTCGAAATTCAACCATGTAATCATTTTATATCCTTACATAAGAAAAATATTGAGAAAATTCAATTTAAAGTTTCGATAAATTTTATTTAATATGACATAAAACAGTAGGCTATGATCAATAACAAAAGAAAATAAGTTCATTGTTATTTATAATAATTAATTGTGATTGTTGTTTTTATTGAGAAGATAAATTATGAGTATTGTATTAGGTAATTAAATGTTTATGGTTTATAATCATTCTGTTTATTGCTTTGTTATTTAGTAAAAATGCTATAATTAAAAACTGCATTAAATTTTAAAATGTTTTTACCCGTCTTTAAAATGAAGTACATAACACTTAAGACCTTATTCTAATTTTAGGAATTGAAAAGATTTTGATATTTTTTTATGAATATTTCACAAAAGAAAAATCAAATCAATGTTACAATGTAATTTTCCAACCAACAGTACCATGGCTGGCAACAGTAACACGTAAAATTAAATGCTGCTGCTCAGCATCAAAATCTTCACAATGAATAATTACAATACGTATAAGATACAACGCTTTATTTCATTTAACATATATCTGTCTTTCTACCTCTCACTGCGAACTGTGATGCTTATTATGTAACAAATTGTTCCCCTACACAAATAATAATCTCTGGGAAACCTAACAGTCACAGAAAATTCACAAGAACAAGATAGTGAATATAAGCAAGAATCTCAAATAGAGTTTCAAATAGATATACGAAGGCAGCTGGCAAGATATATGCATATAAAAATTAAAATTATTTCAATTTTTCTCATTGCACTCTTCGAGTAGCTTAAATATTGATATCTTAATTATGTCTATCTCATGATGCGACAGTTATATATTAATAATTTGAGTTAATTGGATTTAGTTTTTAATTATGAACATCTTGCGTATTTGTACTTTTGTTATAAAATTAGTATGGAAGAAATTATTGCCAATTTCCTATACCGAGCGAGGATACAATGCTATTTTCATATAGTAGCGACAGTTCATGTCTTATACATTTTGGCTAAACGTTTAAATAAAAAAGTTAAAAATTAAAATCTATATCGAATGATAATTGTATATTAAATTTTAATTTACATTTGTAACAAAAATTAGAGTGCTTTAGGAAATAAAACATCTGTACTCCAAAAAAATAAGGAACGCAAATTATTAGGACTGTAATAAATTTATTCAATCTAATAGTAAAGATATTTTCTCATTTTAAATTTCCTTTTCTCAATTTTCGTGATAAAATAAGGTTTATCATATCATACAAATTTTAATTGTAAACAATTTACTTTCAGTTTTTATTCATATGGCACGAACTATTGCTACTAAGAGTATAAGGTTAGGTAACAAAAAAGTTGATACTCGATTTTGTATAATTTTTAGCACAATACAATAAAATCATAACTTGCCGGCCCTGAACAATATGAAATACGCGAATTCTACATCCTGCCATTGTTTAAGATATGCGGCACATAAATCTAGACTCCGGGCATCCAGAAAAGAGAATCAATCGCCGCGGGAGCGCAATCGGGATTGAAATCACCATAAGATGGATCGGCCTGCATCTCGCCTGTTTTAAATTTCAGCTACCCTTCGGCCTATTTTGCAATGTTACATTATGTTATGCTCCCGTACAGTGCCGGATTCAGACTTCGAATTAGGGGGGGGGGAGTCATGGAGTGAATTTGGTCTGGAGGAGGGGAGTATTGCCCATCTTCTAAATATAAAAAACGGTTCTTCGATAGAATACATAAATTATTTAATTAGAAGTTGATTTTCTAAGTGCAAATGTCGGTAGTCACATACTTGACTAGGTCTTAAATAGAATACCTATCCCATCTGCGGGTCAAAATAATATCCCCACAAAATATTGGTTTTTGGCTATTTATTAGAATAATAAATCAAACAATAGTTCTTAATTATCTTAGAATTGTAAGTTATTAGATAATATTTTCTATTTAAGTTGTCGTAAATAATTAAGTTATCGTAAATAATGACATCATTATTATATATTAGAGCCAACATAAAAAAAAAGTCCATGCTTAGTGGGGGGGAGGTCATGACTCCCATGACACCCCCCTGGATCCGCCCCTGCTCCCGTGATACAACTTACACCGAACTTTATGGATCATATAAACGAAAAATCTAAATACTTTTTCTTGCGATTGGCAGAAAATTAATGTGAAGTTGCAGGTTCTAGTTTGGGTTGAAATAGAGACGACCTGAAAAAAAATTGTTCATAAAGGTAAAGTTTAATTTGAAGTCGGTAATAATATTTCTGTTTGAAAACAAACTTTTGATTATCTTTATGAAAACAAAATACCTATTGAATAAGTTCATTTTGCATACTGGCTGGTAGCACAAGCTCAGTTTTTGGGAATTTTAAGAGCACGATTTTAACATGATAGAGATAGCTAAAACACCCAAAAGCACTGCTCTTAAAACAGGCAAAAACAGAGCTTGTGCTACCAACCATTGTGACTTAGAACTTACATTTTGATATTTTTACTAATTTTTGATTACATAGCTTAAGCCTAACCCTCAGCGCGGAAGTTATTTAATTTTACTTAGAGAGATCCAGGTTACATTTTAGCCAAATATCAAAACTTTTCTATATGTATTATGAAAAATCATTTGTGTGATCGCTTTAGATTGTACCATCTGTGGGTAACTAATAAATGCTAATTGCTCATAGTAAAACAATGAAGTATAACCAGTGGCTGATATAAGAGGGGAAGATGGCACGGTGCCAGCAAGGCCAATCACAAAGATATCATTACATATCAGAAATTTAATAATTTGTATTTTGAAAATAATATACAAACATTAAATATAGTTTAATTAATATTTTTTAATTGACTGTGGGAAAATATAACTCCGACAGAGACTATAGTCTATAATACACTCGGGGAAAAAAACGCAGTTGAAAATGCACCAAAAATGCCAAAAATGGAGACAGCCATAACTCGGTTGAATTTGGCGCCGTGGCAGATCTCGGTAACTGATATATTTCTTCGCATGAAGTGTGGTTACCGGCCGTCAAATCACGCCCCCCAAAGATGTTAGTGGTGTGGGAGCCACAGGGATAGATTTAAATTGGTGAAAATTGTTTGTCGCCTGTGGGGATCGATCCAGGGTTCTCAAGATCCACAGGCCGACTCGATACGACTGAGCCACCTACCACATAAAAAATAAAGTAAAAAAGTAAACTTTATAAACGCAATTTGGTGACAGAAAATGAACAATTGTAGGTCAAGATTGTTTTTAAACTGTTGATTTTGGCAACAGGGCTCTGCAGACCGTTGATATTAACAACTGTGCTCTTTACAGATCACAAAAGTATTTTTGCATTTTTATTTTATTTATATTGTTTTCCTAGTTACAAAATATTTCTTATAACCAATGGGCATCTAGCTATATTGCAATGACTGGTAGGGCTACCCTAGATCTTTCAGTCTATATAGATCCTACAGTAGTAAAATATATAATATGCTTAACGTACATAATAAAATTTACTTTTATGCAGGAAAGCAATGAAAAGTATCTATATTGAAAGATTATAGTCAAAATATTGTATCCTTTGTCCCAAATGGGACAGAGGACACATGTGCGTTTGCTGTGTTTAATTCGTGCAAGACTTAATTACCTAACGTTAACGTTTTTAATTGTCAGAACTGTATTTTCAATTTTAATTAATTATTTATTGTTCTTTAAATCACCAACTATAAAAAATTTATTTACCTTGTGTACGTTATTTCATAAACAAATTTAATTTATTTAACAATTTAACGACCTTTTATTATATTATTATATCCTAAAAAAAATTACACTGTAACTTCAATAATAATTACATTTAATTATTTTCTTGTTTGAAAATAACTAGATATTTTACCATATTTTTTTTATGCCAACGCTGTATTTTGACATTTCGTACGTTAGAAGTTCGTTATATTAGTGAAGTGATGACAACATATAACCATAAAAGTATCTAATTTTTACCGTATAGCATTTAGTATATACCAAATAGTTTCCCAACGAATGTAAGATACATAGTACTGCTAATGTTGGACGGCGACGAGAAAAATTCATTGTGTTGATTTTTTTTAATGCAGAATATATTTCTCTAATCTAGGAAGTACTAGTGGTGGTAAACCTATTTCCCATATTAATCATCTAAAGCACAGTTTTTATGGATCTTGTACATAACAAGAAACAGTGTCAGATATTTGAATTTTCTACCTAAAATAATAAAGATATATTCAATATTGGATAAATTAGTTAATGTTGTTACCATCATTGGTTATTACCATGCGAAACGAATTTCCTGCTATCGTTACTTTCTTACTTACTTTGCATTAAATATTTCAAATAAAAGTTGAATGGCCGTATTCTGAAATATAAATACCTGTTATTGTAATTAAGGTAACAAGGGTGTTATAAAGACAATAATGTCTGAAGTTAAAAGTGTACTTTCTGAGGGCCTTTTGCCTGAGGTGTGTCCGTAGCCCGTAGGCATTATTGTCCTTTAACTCCCGTGGTGCCTTCAACGTTTAAAGTCCGATTAGTTTATTATTCAACAATTTTATTGATTATTGTACTGTCATTGAGATTTCTGTAAGAGAGCTTAATCTAGTTGCTTGCAAACGCTGTAACTAGCGAACGCGATATTCTTATTTGTTTAAAATGCCAATTTATTAATATTTATCTGTCAATAATGCTATATCACATGTAAAATGAGAGAAAAAATAACGGGGAAAGTTTAATTAAGTGATACAAAAGCAATTGAATCAGTAGTACCTCAAGAAACAAAAAAAAAATTAAAAGGAATTAAAGAATAGATGGCGGAAAATCGTGTAAGTGTAATAGTAAACGATACTGTCATGATGGATTCATTTCAAGAGTTCTCTCCCAACTCTTTATGGACAAAATTTTCAATGTTGTGGAAACAACTGGTGGTTTAGAGAAAAATCAGGATTACAGTTAAATGTATCCAATTGCAGGAATTTTAAAACAAATTAACAGGGCCTATTGACAAAAATTACATTGATTTTGTTGGTTTGTCAGATTTAATATCTATCTGTATTATAATTTGTTAATTTATAGTAACAGTTTTGTCTTTCATAAAGAAACGTCAATTTTATAATGCCCTTGAGCGTTATGTACTTACCCTGGAATCAGGATTATTACGAAAATAATAATAAACTAGTCCATTAAAATGTTTAACCAGTGTCAGTAATTTGATTTGACATATATGTTTCTATTAATATTTTTTTTAACGGTTTGTTAATAATTAGAGATACGTTACAAAATAAGCGGAATTACGACTTAATTTTTGTATCTACATTTAAAAATAATTTAAAAGACATGAGTAAGACAATATGGCTTTTATTTAAGGTACAGATTGCAGCACGTGTCCATAAATTTAGAATAAACTCTCTCTCTCTAGTTTTTTTTCCCCAAAGACGGACACCACAGACGGTTTCGTGATATCTCCTTATATATCCAGAGGCTATTTTTGTAGCCCGAGCTTCCACGCAAATCCCTGAAATGGAAAACCACGATATTTTATTGAATTTTGTTTTTTCCGTTGTTTCGATTTTTGGTCGCGTGGGTTTTATTTATTTTTGTTTTTACAGATTTTAAGGGTATGAAATGCGGCAGTTGAGATAAAGTCGGATCATGTTGAAATATATATTTTCAATTCACATAGAATATAAATAAACAAATGATGATTAAGTATTCATAAGTAAATTAATTCATTCAATATACAGGCTGATTCCTAAAATATTCTCACTCGACTGGCTACTTTATTATTGAATATATTAAGAAATAATAAAAAGAGAAATTGTCGTGGTTGAAAATTGCTACAAATCTGTGTGAAAAGTTTTGATCTTTATTTAATATAGGGAAAATGCTGTTTGATTTTTGTTGAATAGAAAATTGTTTTCATCAATTAGTATTAAATAATATATAGATTTTCTTTCAAAATGACACACACAGGTATGATTTTTTTTCGAAAATTAATATTGTAATTTTAATTTCAAAAACACAATAATGCCAGTAAGCTATAATTACAACTGAATAATACCTGACAATGACATGAATTTTAATATAATATTATTCATTTTCATATTTATTTTTTTTTATCATAGCTTACTGATGTTTTTTATTTTATTAACAATGATAATTTTCGAAAAAAAAATCATAATTACGTTATTTTGAATAATATTGTCATTTTCGCCATTTTAAAACAAAAGAAAATCAAAACTTTTCACAAATTTGTGTATACATAGATTAAATTAATAAATTTTAAACATGTTAGGTGAGATATGTGTCATACAATTTTTTTCAAATACTCTACGGCACTACAAACTTCTGCTACTATATGAGGATGTTCGTTGGAATATAGGGTACCTATGTATTATGCGTTCTTTTTACAATTATAACTGTACGGTGGTACCGATCCTGTTCGCGTGTACCGATTGTAATTTTACCGGTGAACTAACATAAAATGTCCTCTTCGCAATACTAATGCCTTCAGTAGACAGCCATTTACAAATAGAATGAATCCCGATAATGAATTCTTACTGTGTGATCGTCTAGTATAAAACAATATTTTATAGCCCTACGTTGTGTTTAAATGATACTATAAAACAATGTAAAATGACCTACGTCGAGTATAATAACTGTAACCCTCATTAGTTCGTAATACGAAGTAGCTGTCAATAGTGGGGGAATTCGGAAAAGGTTGAGTTGAGTGAAAGATGTAAATTCCTTCTAAAAGACATGATGGTGACGTCATACCTTATGCATTTATCGAAAAAGCAAGTAATCAACAATCATCAGTAATGTGAATTTAGAACAGAGTGACTTGAACACAAAGTTCTGTCGTGAGTAAAACAGCTCTCTGGTATTTACCTTATGCAAGCGGTAAAAACATGACAAAAAACCTCAAGCAGAGAAACAAATCCAATCATCAAAATATTCTCAAAATTAATGAGAATGTTTCTTGAATATCAAAATTATATACTTTAATTATAAATCATTCCAACCTCACAGAGATGATACTTCCAAGCCCATAACAATAATCCATTGACTGATAGGCAATGGCTTAATCTATTGTAGAATTCTCGACGAACGGAATTTAATTGTGTTTGGGTAATATTGTTGCACTCTTGTACAATTGCATTTCTTAAGGATGTAGTGTCATTGTATGTACCATATTGGTACACTTTTTCTTTTTAAATATGACCACAAAAAGAAATCACAAAGAGTACATCCGGATATCTATATATTAATCAGCACTGCAGGTCTAGGAGGCCCATGGCTTGTTGCACAATTCTTCTCCATCCATCCCTGTTTGACGCCTTCTCCTCCCATTTCTTGATCTTCAAAAGTTCCAAGTCATTTTTAACCGCGTTAAACCACTTTTCCTTAGGACGCCCTCTTCTCTTCTTTTTACTAACACCCCCTCTAAAAACTGTTTTCACTGTTCTATCCTCCGGCATACGTGACACATGCCCCAACCACCTAAATCTCTGTGCTTTTATAACACCTATTATCCCGCTATCACTATACAAGTTCATAATTTCTGTATTTGTTCTCCGAACCCTTATATTTCCTTCCATCTTGCCACCGTATATAGTCCTTAGCACTTTCCTTTCCCACACTTCTAACTTCTTTTGATCACTTTTTCACAATGTCCATGATTCACACCCATATAATACTGCTGGTCTTATTACTGTCTTATACACTTTAACCTTAGCCGCGCGCGATACTTCTTTGGATTTAAGGAAACTCGCTAGTGCCCCTACACATCTACTTCCCTTTGCTATTCGCGACTCTATTTCTGCCTTTTCATCATTGTTGTTTGATAAACGCGCTCCAAGATAGATAAAACTTTCCACTTCTTCAAAATTATACACTTCATTATTCACTTTTATTTTAAGAGCTGACATTGCCCTCTGAGACTCTCCGGCTAACTTCATGTATTTAGTTTTATCTGTGTTTACCCGCAGACCCACTTCCTTAGCTGCTTCCTCTAATTTCCTAAAAACCTTTTCCAATTCTTGTCTTGTTCTTGTTATAATGGCGATGTCATCCGCATAAGCTAAACACTGATGTGTCTGGCGGTACAGATTCCCTTTCGTGTACATATAACCCTTCCTCATGACCCATTCCAAAATTAGATTGAAAAGTACCGGTGATATTGGGTCCCCCTGTCTCAGACCTCTCCTAACCACAAAGGATGTAGACTTTTTTCCATCTACCATAACTTTACATTTCGTGTCTGTAAGTGTCATTTTAACTAGTCTTACAAGTTTCTCAGGCACCTGGAGTTCTCTCATAATCTTATACAGTTTGTCTTTCCTTATGGAGTCGTAGGCTTGTTTGAAGTCGATAAATAACACATGCAGGGGCATATTATGCTCATAACTATTTTCAATTATTTGTTTTAGTGAGAATATCTGATCCATGGTTTACCTTTTACCTCTAAAACCTGCCTGATATTCACCCAACAAAACCTCTGCAATTGTGCTTACTCTGTTTCTTATGCAAATCGCTAGCACTTTGTAGGCTATATCTAAAATAGCAATACCTCTGTAATTCTCACATCTAGCTCGATCCCCTTTTTTGAATATTGGGTAAATAATTGCATCATTCCATCTTTTCGGCATCACTTCTTTTCTCCATACTTCTTGAATTATCGCGCATAGATTTTCCTGCAGTTTTTCACCACCCATCTTGTAAACTTCAGCCGCAACTCCATTTTCCCCTGCACTTTTATTATTTTTTAGGCCTTTTACTATTTCCATAATTTCTTCGCTTTGTGGGGGCTCTATTTGTGTTCCATTTCTTCTCTTATCCCCTGCTACAGTTTCCATTTCATTTTCGTCACGCTCTTCGACTGCATTTAGTAGTTCGTCAAAATACTCTTTCCATCTACCCATTTTCTCGTCTCCTACAACTAATTGCCCATTCTTGTCTTTACAGTAAATTGTTTTCGGTTGGTAACCCTCTTTTTGTTTCTTCACTTCTTCGTAAAAATTTCTTATAAACTTATTTTTATAATTATCCTGTGCTCGCTCTAAATTTCCTTCCATTTCCCTTCTCTTTTTGTTCCTACATAAGGTTTAAAAAATTGTCTTTGCTTCTTCATAGTTTGTTTTATTTTGATCATTTTGGTTCTGGTACATCCTTACTCTAGCCGTGCTCTTTGCATTCATTGCTTCTAAACACTCATTATCGAACCACTTTTTTTCTGCTTCTTTTTTTGTTTCTTCAATACTTTTTTCGCTACCTCGCACATAGTACCCTCCATTTTCCTCCACCTCTCATCTATTTCTTCTATGTCTGACGGAATTTGCAGAGTTCCTTGCATTGATTCTCTAAAAGCAAGGCTAGTATCCACATCCTGGAGCAATTGAATATTATAGCGCTCCACCTGGTCTTTATTTTTATCCATATAACAAGGGATTACTTGTTCCATCCTAATCTTTAGCATAAAATGATCTGATTCCGCTACCGCCCCTCTTTTACTTTTCACGTCTTTTATTGTATTACCAAATTTTCTCTATCATAATATGATCTATTTGGTTGCATGTATCCCCGGTAGGTGAGATCCATGTGCCTTTAAATATACCTTTTCTCTCAAACGTTGTACTCATTATTCTTAAATTATGTTCCAACGCAAATTGTATTAGTTTGTTTCCGTTTTCATTAGACTCCATATGCTTACTAAAACCTCCTGTCACATGTCTGAAACACTCTTCCCTACCTTCTTTCGCATTCATATCTCCTATAATAATTTTTATGTCGTAACTCGGAATTTTATTGAACATTCTAGTTAGCTCCTCATAAAAAGCGTCTTTTTCGTCCTCATCTTTCTCATTTGTTGGTGCATGAATATTAAGAAGGCTAATTTTTCTATATTTACCTCTTATCCTTAATCTACACATCCTATCAGATATTGCCTCAAAATCTATAATAGCTTGTTTTAGGCTCCTTTTCACCATGAAACCTGTTCCAAAATGTTTAGTTTCCCACCCGCTATTAAAAATTATATAATTAGTCATTTCGAAAATATTATTCCCTTTTTGTTTGGTTTCTTGGATTGCTGCTACATCAAGCTCATAATTATTAAATACTTCTTCCAAATTCGCATATGCCCCTACTGAATTGGTACCCCTTACATTCCATGTTGCTAAAAGAAGCTCTTCTTTCTTAAGGTGAAGCATCCGCTTAATTAAATCTTAAGTTAGCTGCAGAACACTTGATCTGACTTGTTCTCTTTCAAATAAGATATCTTTGTTTTTATGAATGAAACTTACGATAAATTGTATATAATTTTAAAGCCAATACTTCAAGGTGTAATAATAAACTACATATTATTAAATTCATGTACAATTAATTGATAGAAAAAGGTTCAAAAATGGACTTGAATTTTTCAAAAATGCCGAGTACGATTTTCTTTAATTTTTTTTGTATATTTAAGAATATGGTCCTCTATAACATATACAATTTTTATCCAATTTGAATTTGTAACTTTTGAGAAAAAAAAATAAACTTGCGAAAAAACGCTCAAAAGCAGGCTTTTTCGGATATTTTTGTTTTTTTTTCAAAAGCTACAAATTCAAATTGGATAAAAAAATTATGTGTAATAGAAAACTATGTTCTTAAGAGGCTGCAGCTCGAAAAGCCATATTTTCTGGCTAGTCATGAAGCTGTATTATACAACCTAGGTTATTGAAATTTTGTATAATGAATATTAAGGGATAGATTTAGTGCGCTATAGAACATTTTTTTCATTTTTTTACTTAATATTGAGTTAATATGCAATTCAAATATGTATATATCTTGAAACAGGCAAATTTTCGGCTAATCCTGAGCCTGTAAATTAACAAATAAACTGTTCAAATTTTATATACTATATAAGAAACTATATATAAAGTACGCTATAGGATAGAATTTGGCATATTGATTGCTATAATTAAATAAATTAAATCTCAAGTTGACCATTTTCGGACAACGTTTTTAACACTTACAATCATAAAAAATTCATATCTATTTATACAATTCGTAAGTTTATACATTTCTGAATACAGTTTATATTGTACATTTTCAATTTTTGCGTTAATAACAACAATATTTTGCATCTGAAACATGCCGATATCGTGCAATTTAGTTCATATCACTCTCGCTAGATAGAGCGCGTAGATCACTATTCCAGCAATTAATGGCTTATATTTTGATTGGATCACTAACACTGTAGGGGGTGGAGCTTCATATGTTCAAGAGAGCGTTGAAAGAATAATGCATTCGCCAACAAATTTAAAACTTCTATCATTTTTATTATTTGTGGACTGTGTAGTGACAATTATAATTGTAGGATATTATTACATATTATCTTGATTTCTCGCTTATTGTTTATTTTTTATCATGGGCAGAAAAAATACGAAAAATTTAAAACTTACAAAAGTGAGAAGTATAAAAAATAAATTTAAAAAAGTGATCGCAGTTAAATTAAAGTTATCTGAGGATAATCCTGATTTGGTAGGTTTTATCTCTTATTCATTGTATGTACTACTTATACCCTTAAAAATTTATAATTATGTAGGAACCAGAAAATTCTACAGAGCAGGTTACTGTGGCAGTTTGTAGGAAAAAATTATTTCATGCGATGAAATATCAGATGAAGTTGACGTTGACAACGATGAATTATCCGTATGTATATTTTTTTAAAGTTTCTATTTCAAAGTAGGTATGTATAAACAGGCAGGTAGGGCTGGTACTAGGATTTCTGATGCCTATCGATAATTTACAAATATGCACCCATATGAATAAATTCAGCCATGTTACTCTCTAAAATCGCTTCTAATCTAAATACACAAGAAATCAAAGAATATAAAATTAGATAAATAAACTAAAATGAATCACGATACAAGCCGATGTAGGCAGAGACAATGCTACATTGTGCACAAATATTTCTGCTGAGCGAAAAACAATAATACATATAGACAAAATAAAAATAGACGCATTCTTATCGGGATTCATAATTCTTCTGCAAACGTGTCAAAAACGTAACAATCTTCTGCCAATTTTATTTGGTTGTAATTATTTATGTACATTTTTAGTTATCATTTATTAGTTATAACAAGAAAAAGTATTTCTTGAAATATATTTCATTGTAACAAATTTATTGAAAAGTTTGTAAAGCAATAGTTAATGTAATTATTATTTAAATACCTAACAATGAAAATATTTTCAGAATGTAATACAGGAGAGCGCCGCAAAACAAAATGCATGCGAAAGGAGATTTGTAGACATATTTTATTTTTTTAATGAATTAAAAACGTTTGACCATAATTCTTTATTTTCTTGTTCCATGAAGAATTTAAATATTAGTACAGAAAAGCGTGAAGGATTTTTTAGTACATTTACAATAAAATGCGAAATGTGTCAAAAAAATAAGCAAGTAAGATCTGAAGGTGTTACAGATATGGATATAAATAGAGCTGCTGTTCTTGGTATAACATCAGTAGGTTGCGGATTTTCACAACTTGAGGAATTAACTTCCATTTGTAATATCCCTTGTATGACAAATAAGACATACACAGCGTATGAAAATGAATTAGCTGAACATATTCACCATGTCCGCGTCAATCAAGAAATTTACCAATCAGAACATTTACAAAATCAAATAAATAATAGTCCAATTATATGAGTACCTATTTACAATAAAATATTTATTTGCATGAATACCTTACTATTATTGTTATTATTTACTGAGATTTTAGCATTGTCAGATGTTTACCTATTTTATTATTTATATTATTTGTCAAATATAATATTTTATTTTAATAATGTTATAATATAATTTATTTTTTAATATGCATTAATGTGTATTGTGTACCTATTATAACATAATAAATGCATATTTGTAAAAATAACCATGAATACTCCTAATCTATACAAGTTGGAGACAATATTTCTTCACTAAAAATAAGTTTGAATTTTCCTTCATGTTTTACTCGCTGTAAATTACAATTCTAAACGGTACGTGATTTTGTAGCATGCTGCTTTTGTTATACAAAATAACCAAATGCGCCGCACAACATAAATAAATATATAAATAATTAATTATTAACAATATATAATATCTTGTTCAACATATTTGCATGTTGGATAGTTGCAGAAATTCTATTACAAAATATAAACTATGTATGCTTTTTAGTTTACTACAAACACGAAAAAAAGTTTTAAGACGAGGAAAAATTTGTGTATTTTCTAAAAACTTTGAAAGTTTACGTCGATTATGATATTTTCTAGCCATATACCTACCTAAATTTCCGAACGTTAAACATTTTTTGAAACGAATTTGCTCATAACTCAATCTACAATGACCGAGTAATAAACTGCTTGCAGAATTAAACGTGAGTGTGTCAGTGTCAGTGCATTTTGTACGAACAACCCATTTCGCTTCATCAGATAGTGGAAGGGGAACGTGCCTGGGCCAGCCTACTTGCTACCTGCCACCGCACGTCCCGGCCAAAATTTTTTCCCGCGATTGTGGCTGCAGCCTCTTAAATAAACAGAATTTTTTAAACAAAATCGTACTCGGCATTTTTGAGATATTCAGACTCGAAATTTTAATATCTTGACCTGTTGTATATCAATTCAAATTTATTTGTTTTATAGAAATTCCACATTCTTTATATTGTACATATCAAAAAGTAGAATGTTGTGAGATTATTCTGCACTACTTGTTCCTTCATTTAGATGAGAATAAGTATATAAAATATTTTTTTGAAATTTGAATTTGTTGCAGCAACTTTGCGAAATACTCATTTTTTTTATTTAGATGGCTCAGTGGTATCGAGTCGGCCTGTGGATCCTGAGAACCCTGGTTCGATCCCCACAGCCGACAAACAATTTTCACCAATTTAAAAATCTACCCCTGTGGCTCCCTCTCCACTAATATCTTTGAGGGCCGTGATTTGACGACTGGTAACCGCACTTCACGCGACAAAATATATCACTTACCGAGATCTGCTTAGGCAGAGTGCCACACTCAGTAATGGGTAAAAGGCGTGATGATATATTTATTTTTTTATTTACACACTTGATGTGTGCTTTGTCGTACACTCAGCGCAAAAATGAACATCTAGATTGACAGCTGTCATTCATAATGATATATTTCACTATGTAGATATATACATGTTATGAATGAGTATTTCAGAATTTGCGGTTTGACATATATCTATTTTATTTTTCGTATTATATTACACTAATATTCGAAGTTATTAGTACGATACATCAGGTTTTACTGCAAACATTTTATCAATTTTAGCAGAGCAGATTAGTAGAATAGTATGGTTAGTAATATTGAAATGGATTGTTGGTTTTAAAAACCGATATTTTTAACAAAGTATTTAATTTAAAGTGTATAGACAACAATTCTTATTCTAACCTTAAATATTTCACAAAAGGAAGTAGGAATTAATTTGTATTGCTTACAGATTATAAGATGAATGATAACATAAAACAGAACAAAAATACCTCGTCGATGCAAAATTAAAAATACGTACATAAATTTATAAACAAATGCTTGTGGAGAAAAATATTTTCATATTTGGATATATAAAAACTCTGATAGTGCAAGTATTTTGTTTAATTGAAGCGTTTACATGTTTTCAATACATTTTAGGATTACAGTACGTAAACATGATTAGAAAATACATGAGAAATGAGAACTGCGATTCTGAAGTCAGAATATTCAAGTTGCTGTAATGTCGTTTTTATGTCATAATATCAAATAAAATACTATATGTTATTACATTTACAACATTACAACAAAAACAAATATTTATTTAAAAGTTTTAAATATAAAAAAAAAGTGATATCAAAAATTTCTACTCAAGTCAGTTATTAAAATCCCTCAAAAAACAATATCATTGTAAGGGACGTGACAAGAGTTACGCAGATATCACCCATCTGCGTAACTCTTGTCACGTCCCTTACAATGATATTGTTTTTTGAGGGATTTTAATAACTGACTTGAGTAGAAATTTTTAAAATCACTGTTTTTTTATATTTAAAACTTTTAAATAAATATTGCAGGTGCTACGATAAACATTTTTGGAGGGGAATGTCGACGTGACTTGCCGTCTTACTTTACAATTATTATGTAATTGTGTTTTTGTTAGATATCATTTCTTTTTGATATAAAATAAAGAAGATAACAAGAAAAATATAACATTTATAAAATATTGAAAATATTTTTTTGTATTACTGATAAAACGACCAAAACATTGCTCCCATTAGAAATAATTTGAATAACCGACACGCGTGACTGAAAAACCCCTACGATCTCCCTACGATTGAAAATGGACAAACATTATTATTTCGTAATAAAGTTGAGTATTCCGAATGCACGTTTGATTAATTCACATTTGTATTATTATGGGAAATGTTCAATTTTTGATGTAAGAATTTGTAATAAATGTTCACGCATCAAACTGCGATTATACTTTATTTTCTCCGGTTTTAATCCATGTAAAATAGAAACTGCAAACACTATTGCATACACTCTACAATCAATATTATTTGGTTGTCTTTGTACCATTGGAATCTTAACATTTTTAAAATTACAATAAGGGAAAAGCTTTTGTAAGCATATAGATTTAGTGTCATAATAATAGCAAACAAAATGACCGGATGTATAAATAATTTGAATATAATCCTTATCTTGAAGTACAGGAGTAATGATATCGGCATTCTGCCATATACAGTGTGAGTCTGGGAAGACGCCCCCCCCCTTTAACTTTTTTATTATGAGTAATAGAGAAAAATGGTTCATATGAAAGTTTTATTAATTTAAATATACTATTTGATGGCAGATGTAGATATTTTTTATAAAGTCAGGTTTACAAGATACGACTATCAACTTTTATTTTTTAAATAGCAACCTATAATTATTTTACTAAAATAAAAACCGCCATTTTTTTCTCTTTTCAACGGTGTATTAGTTTTTATTAATGTATCTGAAAAAATTCGAGAAAAATAAGAAAATTGAGAAATACTAGAAATAATTTATTTATTTATTTATTTATTTATTTATTAACAATCAATCCAACAGGATCCAAGATCCCAATTACAGGACGATTACACAAAAACAATATAAATATACATGCGGATGGCAAAAATAATGTAAAGTGAACATAGTAACAATAACAAAAAATTAACAAAATCAAGCATCAATAAATAAGTATAGATCAAATAACATAAAGTAATTTTAGGAACTGATATAAGTATTACAGAAAAATTACAGAAAGTTATATATAAACCAAAAATAAAAGCTTATAATTAAAATAACTAAAAAACAAAATGAGCAAATAGTAGTCTCCGAAATGTAGGTAACGGGTCACCAAACAGGTCAATATTGCATGATATGTTGTTAAATATATAACAGAGCTGTCTAATTGGAGATTTCAGTTGATAATTAGTTTTAACAGTTTTACAGGTAAATGTAAGCTTACTTCTTGATGAAATGCGTGGAATATTAAATGATAAACGTTCAAGACAACATGGATCATAAATGTAAGCATTCAACAATTTATATAAATACAAACAGGATAACATTTTCCTCCTATTACTTAGAGACACTACATTTAGTTCCGAAAGCATACTGACATAGTCATATTCCGAGTCGTAACTGGGGTACTGTCCATAGATTTTGAAATAACAGAATTTTATAAATTTTCTTTGTATTGATTCGATAACATGAACATATTTATTGTATAAAGGGTTCCAGATTTGGATACAGTACTCCAGTTTACAACGAACAAATGAGTAATACAAACTCTTTAGAGTCGCAATTTTATGAAAAGATTGTGAATTGCGAATTACAAATCCTAGATTTCTATATGAAGCTTTAACAATTGCACCAATATGATCATTGAAAGTTAGTTTGACGTCAAATAAAATACCAAGATCTTTATACCGTGTAACTCGTTCTAGTGAAATATTCTCCATGTGATATGGATAAGTGTAGACAAATTTTTTGACCAAGTAGCTCATTATTTTACATTTACTAAAGTTAAAAAATAATTTGGAAGTCTGTGACCAAGCTAGAATATTTTCAATGTCTCTTTGAAGAAGAGTGCAATCATGAACTGAGTTAATTACTCTGAAAATTTTTAGATCATCAGCGTATAACAGTATATCAGAGTTCTGAACAGATTCAACAATATCATTAATAAAAAGATTAATAGTAAAGGTCCAAGATTAGATCCTTGAGGAACTCCAGATGTGGCAAAATACGGATGCGATTTATAATTGTTGTAATGAACTCGCATTTCACGATTGATTAAATAGGAAGAGAGAAACTGAAGAAGATTAGAAGAAAAATTAAAGTTTTTATTCAGTTTATTTAAGAGCACTGCATGATCTATAGTATCGAATGCTTTTGAAAAATCAGTATATACAACGTCGACTTGATTATTATCATATAATGAATTAAGAGTGAATTCGGTAAAGTTCATAAGATTAGTTGTGGTAGATTTACCTTTAATGAAGCCATGTTGATGAATGGAAATATGGTTATGAACTGAGCTATATATGTATTTGTAAAGTATAGATTCAAAAATTTTAGAGATGTTAGACAAGATAGCAATAGGGCGATAGTTAGAAATATTAGTGTTGTCACCGGATTTAAAGATAGGAAAAATAAAAGAGGATTTGAGAGTAGAAGGAAAGCAATTTTTGTTAAGAGAAAGATTAAACAAGATATGAAGAGGCTTAACAAAAATGTGAGAACATCCTTTAAGGATATACGAAGGTAAATTGTCAGGACCCGGGTTACGTGAAGCTTTCAGTTTTTTTATAGCCTGATTAATATCGTCTTCAGAAACACTTGAAACAGACACAATATCAAAATTATGATTTGAGAAATCAGAATCAGGAACAAAGGAATCAGCATTGTTCGTGTATACACTAACGAAAAAGTCAGCGAATCCTTGAACGATATCCTCAGTGTTTTCAAAAGTCTGCTCATATAAGTGCATACGACCCGGAATCCTGGAAGCACGCTTTTTGTTATTTATGAAGGACCAAAGTTTCGTAGGGTCAGTGGTGATCGAGTTTTCAATGTCATTCAAGTACCTTGCATATTCAGTTTTAATGTCTTTCTTAACTAAGGCACGCAAATATTTAAACTCGTTCAAATCACATTCTAGACCATGCAGTTTGTATAATTTATGAAACCTATCTTTTAGTTTTATGTTCTGAATTATTTTACAACTGAACCAAGGTGGGAAAGAAGATGTTTTTCTTTTAATACGAGGAATACACTTATCCATAATGCTAAATAAAATATCGTAAAAAGCAATAAAAGCTGCATCCACATCGTTATAAAAAGTAAGAACATCCCAATTAACTTCAGACAATAAATAATAGAATAATTCGAAATTTGCAGAACGGAAGTTATATGAAATTGTATTATAATTCACAGTAGAACGAGAAATTTTATCAGGTGAAGAGAAAGAAGAAGTTATTAAAAGGGTTGGATGATGGGGATTTTCATCAACAAAAGGATCAAGGTGCTGAGTGACAATACATGACGTATTAGAGATGACTACATCAAGTAGTCTACCATAACTATTCGAAATTGAGTTAACTTGACGTGCATTCAGAAATGAAACAAAATTATCAAAATTTAATATGATGTTATCATGGTAATCATTAAATATAAAATCGATAAGTTTAGTAATGTTCATGTCACCGACAATAATGAAATTGTTATTAAAAAGTGGTAAGATATTTTCTAGGCATTCAAATATATAGTTATGTTGCTCAATAGAAATAGGTGGAGGACAGTAAATAACTAGTACAAATATAAAGGTAATCGGAGAGAGAAATACTTTAACACATAAAATATCAGAAAGAGAGTTAGTATGAGGATAAATATTTACCATTGCAGATTTAAATTTAATATTTACAGCACATAATACACCACCGCCCCGTTTTTTGCCGCAAGTAGTGCCCTCTCTATCTTTCCTATACACATTAAAGTTTGGCGTAAACAATTCTGCAGAGTGTACACTGTTATTAAGCCAAGTTTCAGTTAAACATATGATATCAAATTGTGGTGAACTACTACAATTATTGTTATAAAAATGTTCAAGCTTAGTATTTAGACCTCTAACGTTTTGGTAATATATCTGCATAATAATGAGCTAATTAGAAGTAAAAAATGAGCAATTAAGTAAATAATAAAGAATATAAGTCAAAAAGAATATAAAATAATTATTTAAGTTTACAGTGTAGAGACCTTTGTATGTTTGAATTTATTGTGACAAGTCGAAACTACTAATTAAAACAATTCGGTGTTGTGACTTGTTAATTTAATAAAATTTTAGGAGAAATCAGCTGAGAGAAATAAAAAATCAAGTTAAATTGATCTATTTAAGACTTATATGATGCAAAAAGTAACTATCCAATGGAAACGCAAGCATTAGTCGACGCTCCAAATGAAACAACATAAAAAATATGATACAGAAAGTTAATTTACACAATATCAGCAAGTGTCATCACTCGTTTTATGGACCCGAGAACTTTAGCAAAAATAAAACCGTCTTTAGACCATACATTTCTAAATCCATATTTGCTAGCTGCACTCTTATAAAGTTCTAATCTGGTTTTTGTTAAGTCCTCTTTAATCATTAAATTGTGACCTTTAAGATTTTTTCGTAGCTTAAGTACAGATTCTCTGGTTTTATAAGATATGAATTTCACAATTATAGGACGGGGCTTAGACTGTCTAGTGGTAATGGCTGGCTTTCTACCTGTACGGTGGCAACGGTCAATATCAGCGGCTCTAACGCTGATCTTCAGTGTTCTCGTTGGCTGCCTCAGGAACTCCGAACACTCGGATGCAGTTGCGGCGGGAGTACTGCTCTTGCTGATCCAGGCGGTCCACCAGATGTTGGTTGGTGGACGTCAGGTCAGCGATGATGCCCTCGTAGTGGGCTTTCTGCTCATCTAGTTTTTTGTCCAGGCGGTCCAGAACTTTATCGACTAGCTTGTCGATAAAGGTGTTGTTGGCAAGAAGAGCCCCCACTGTTTCCACTACTACTGCACTAATATCCGCAGACATAATTGTGACAATATAAAAATTTGCGACACTTTAAAGACAAAAAAAAAAAACGTTAAAATAAATATTCACGGAGCGACAACAGATCACGTCTACTCAGGCCAACGCATGAAATAGAATATGTATGTATACAAATATAGGTGGCTATGTGAAAATAATTTGTTTTAAGTTGTTTTTGTTACTGAATTTGTTGCTTTAGTTTGTTAAGTTGTATAACACTGTTACATTTTGTTTATTTTCACATAGCCACCAATAGTATTTGTATAAAAATTATTTCTAGTATTTCTCAATTTTCTTATTTTTCTCGAATTTTTTCAGATACATTAATAAAAACTAATACACCGTTGAAAAGAGAAAAAAATGGCGGTTTTTATTTTAGTAAAATAATTATAGGTTGCTATTTAAAAAATAAAAGTTGATAGTCGTATCTTGTAAACCTGACTTTATAAAAAATATCTACATCTGCCATCAAATAGTATATTTAAAATAATAAAACTTTCATATGAACCATTTTTTTCTATTACTCATAATAAAAAAGTTAAAGGGGGGGCGTCTTCCCAGACTCACCCTGTATACGAATGTTGAGGAACAAAATACGATTTTTGGGTTATGAGAGTATGGAATATAATTATTTATAATTGCCAATATGTCTTCTTTCATTAACGTATCAATGAGACATTGAGTACTAATCTGATTACTGAAAGCCATGTTTCAGATAAAACTAATCTACTAATGAATGTATTACTTTAATTAATTATCTGTGTTATTAAATAAATAAGTGTTATAGGGTAAACAATAAATAAATAATGGTTGCGGGCACTCACGTGACAAAATGACGTAAAAACAGCTGTTTGGGTACAAATGTCAAAAAATCTGCCAGCGATCACTGCGCCACCTATATAATTAACTATTTTGTGGGATGAGATTTGAAAAGAGATTCATTCGTAATTGACCACTTTGGCTGTAAACAATTGTTTAAAGTTTGCTGTGTTGCATTTATCGTTTGTCAACACAGAAAACTTTAAACAATTGTTTACAGCCAAAGTGGTCAACTACGAAAGAATCTCTTTTCAAGTCCTGGGCTAAACTTGACTTGGGGGCCAAACCTGAAGTTGGCTGCAGAACAAGCTGCTTCTGGCTTGAATTCAGGAATACCAACTTAACGTCAAAAGCCGGACAATTTGAAATGCGAAGTATTTTTATCATAAAAATGCGTTCTGTACTAGGTTTGGCATGGTTAGGGGTTTTTTTTTAAGTTAAATTTTATGACAGAACAATTCGGATGAGACCTGGATTCGAACCAGGGATCCTCCGCTTAGCCCAAAATTTTGTTTGTAATAAAATTCGCATTTCAAGTATATTTATAATAAAAATAGGGGTGTTTTTTTTTAAGTTAAATTTTATGACAGAACAATTCGGATGACGCCTGGATTCGAACCAGGGATCCTCCGCTTAGCCCAAAATTTTGTTTGTAATAAAATTCGCATTTCAAGTATATTTATCATAAAAATGCGTTCTGTACTAGGTTTGGCATGGTTAGGGGTGTTTTTTTTTTATTGGTACTCCTGAATTCAAGCCAGAAACAGCTTGTTCTGCAGCCAACTTCAGGTTTGGCCCTCAACTCAAGTTTTACCAAGTCCTGTCCCAAAAAATAGTTAATTATATTGATGGCGTAGTAATCGCTGGCTGATTTTTTGACATTTGTACCCAAACAGCTGTTTTTACGTCATTTTGTCACGTGAGTGCCCGCAACCCATTGGTACTTTGTAGTATATTTTATCACAATCTAGTTTTTATTAATAGTGAATATAAAAATACAATACAAATGTAATTTATTTATACAGTACGATTTTGAATTTCACAATTTGTTAATGTACTGTTTGTTAATTGCACACAGTGTACCCAACGCTCGAACAAAATCGTACTGATTTTGGAGCAATTTGCTCCAACAAGAATTAACAAAATTCTTGGACCCAAAAAATGCTCAGATAAATTCAACAAGAATTTGGAGCTGTCAACATAAAAAAATAGAAAATCAGTATATAAGTTTTGCAATACCATGAAAGTTCTTCTGTATATATCATGATGAATATAGGTATAGTGCGGTGAAGTATATTTCAAACTTCAGGTAGTGTTTATTACAGGTACATCAGTAGAAATTTTTAATGAATTAAATGTATAATTTAAGTGTACATTTGTCGGTGTAAAAACCTTGCTAATTTGTCGCTTTTACATGGAAAAAAATGGGGTAGGTGGCTCGGTGGTATCGAGTCGGCCTGTGGATCTTGAGAACCCTGGTTCGATCCCCACAGCCGACAAACAATTTTCACCAATTTAAAAAAATCTACCCCTGTGGCTCCTCCACCACTAATATCTTTGGAGGCCGTGATTTGACGGCTGGTAACCGCACTTCACGCGAAAAAATATATCACTTACCGAGATCTGCTTGGGCAGAGTGCCACACCCAGTGATGGGTAAAAGGCGTGATGATATATTTATTTATTTTATTTTTACATGGAAAAAATACCTACTTTACATCTCATTACATTGATTGAAAATAAACTACTGATAATAAATAGCTCACTTACGTACCAGACAGTTCCAGATTCCAGACGTTTCCGTTTGTTTTTTTCAATTTTGGCACCGCAAACAAGTCGAAACAACCAGGACAATGACGTTTTGATTCTATGATGCAGTACAAACATCGCGAACAACGCCGCGACACAAACAAAACGTACAACCTGCGTGAAAAGAGGTTAGGGTGACTGGTAAACAACACAAACACCGCGAATAAACAACGAAAGAGGTTAGTTATTAACCTGTCATAAATAATATAATGCCCAAGCGTGCCATCTATCGGGATTCGTAGGAGTTGGACAAATTTTGTGTTGAACGCACCACCTGTCGGAAATCCCGGGAACTGGACAGTAATGAGGAAACGCGAAATGGGCACTTTTGATAGATGACAAGTTGAAATTATCTTATATTGTGAACCGAGTGTGTTTTAAGTGAACAAATAATTGCCAGAACGATGAAATATGGTATTTCTATACATATTCACTACAAAATATTACTTTGTAATGCAGTATTTTTATAAATATACACAATGATAATACAGATTCCATTCTCATTACTGTATATAATAGAGAGCGGTCGTGACTTGCCGTCGGAGGCGACCGCCTCTCTTGATATATATATATATATATATATTTATCGGGTGTCTACTTTTCTCCGAACATAGAAAATTCAATGTTAAAATTTTATATATATATATATAACTATTACTTGCCCCCACTACTTTTTGTTTACGTATTACTTTTTATAACACTTGTTTGAATAAAAAGTTCTATACTTAAAATTTCCGGATATTTAATTGATTTATGAGGATAAAATTGAAGCTTATCATTTTCTTTTACTTCCAAATTTTGTAGTAAAACAAATTCCCCATTTAAATATACATCATATTTTGGGGTTTTTATATTACTAGTTTGTAATCTGTATTATTAACAGTTCATTTGTTGCCACCCACTACTGATTTGTTTGTTGTCAAATTTTGTTTTATAAATAACATTGAATAATTTATGACAGATAATTAAGGACATTTAAAATTGATTCTTTAGGTAATAATATTGTAATATAATACTTTGTTTATGTAATTAATGTAAATAAACATTCTTTAGTTCACTGAGAATTCAATTTGGTGTCAATTCTACACAAGATATCAAGAACGGAATTACATATATATATATATATATATATATATATATATATATATATATATATATATATATATATATATATATATATATATGCGTAAGTGCAAACTTAAAACACAAGATAATACTCAACGATGTTATTATCGTAATCTGTAGCTTATTTTTAAATTTGAAGAACGTATCTGAAAATATGTCCACATTGGTGATTTTAACTCATAATTAACTTTGACTCTGGTGTAATAAAATGTTGCTTTGTAACGAGAAGAGATTCTAGGTACATTAATATTTATTCTTTTCTGATTAGTTGGGTCGTCCAGAACATAGTTAATTAATTTGAATAAATATAAACACAATAGAATACTTCTTCTTCGTTCAATATTTTTTACAAAAATTGTTCAGAAATTAAAAACGCTTCCTATAAAGTAAATTTCATTACATAAATGTGAATAGTTCACGAGATATTAATTAAATGAAATTCAAAATTTGTTCAAATTTTATGTAGATTGCGTTGGAAAATTAAATCAACAACTTGTGAGTAATGACGATTACAATGATAATACACTTAATGTAATGTTAGCCGTAACCGAAAATCCAAATTGTAGCGTGCGTCAAATATCTTCTGAACTATACATACATTTTTGAACAGTTCATAAAATATTAAAATCAGAAAATTACAAGTCTTATAAATACGCTACACATCAAGAAATCTTTGAAGCTGATGAAATGGCAAGAACTGATTTTTGTGAAACAATGATGAACAAAGCGAATTTAGATAGACAATTCTTAAATAACATTTGTTTCTCGGATGAAACGTCTTTTACTTTGAACGGCGAGCCCAATGTGCAAAACCATCGATATTGGAGTAAAGATAATCCTCGTTTGGTTGTTCAAACTCATAGCCAGTATCGCCAAAAAGTTAATGTGTGGGCAGGTATTTTTGGATCGCACATTATTAGACCGTTTTTTATTGATGGAGCTTTAGATGGAGTTAAGTATTTGAATCTTCTTCAAAACGATATTGGACCAGAATTGAAAGTAAGATCCAGGGAAAATCAATTTATTTGGTACCAGCATGACGGCTGCCCAGCACATTTTACAAGAGATGTAAATGCATACTTAGATGAATGCTTTCCAGATTCGTGGATTGGTCGTTGGGGTACAATTAACTGGCCAGCCCGTTCTCCGGATTTGGCGCCAAATGACTTTTTCTTATGGCCTTATTTAAAAGAAAAAATTTATAAAACCAATATTGCAAACATTGATATTTAAAACAATACAATTATAAGATAATGTGAAGCAATCGCACAAAGACAATTAAGTAATGTGCGCCACGCATTTTATGATCGGTTAGGGCATTGCTTGGCAGTAAATGGAAACTTATTCGAACATTTCTTGTAAATTTATAAATAAATAATTTGTTCAAATTATAGTAGCAATATAATGTATTTTTCTTATTTTATAATAAATACGTCAAACATTTTGTGCACTTGAAATTTATTCGCTATTTCCTTACAATATTCTTCGAAAACTTGTTCAACAAATATTACAACACAGTAACAAACAAATGTCAAACTCTTTTACAATATGTCAAATATTCAGTTCATTTGTTTAATTTTCCAAGGCAATCTACACAAAATTTGAATAAATTTTGAATTTCATTTAATTAATATCTAGTGAACTATTCACATTTATTAATGAAATTTACTTTATAGGAAGCGTTTTTAATTTCTGAACAATTTTTATATTTACGCTTTTGCTCTAAAGTGAATAGGTAAAGAGATACAGCAATATTAAAAAAATTACATTGAAATCCCTATACGCCACGTTTCAATTCTACATCCTGTATATACCGGGTGTAACATGAAAGCCTGGCAATAGGCGTTTAATATGGGAAATCAGTATTTCCTTGTGCAAAAGTGGTCAATTGATTTTAGACAAAAGTGCTTCAAATCAAAGTTGTAGAGCTTGAAATTATGGATCTAAATCAGTTTTCAGATTTTATTTTGCACGTTTTGTAAGCGAAATAACTGCATTAATATTTTATAAAAATTTCTACTTTATAGTGATAGCCATGGAATTGAGACAAAATGATAAACAAATGTATGACGTTTTACCTGTCAGAAAAGTTTAGTTTTACATGAATTTGTGATTTATTTAAGTGACAATAAAGGTGATTGTTGTTATATCATTATTGAAAATGGATAATTTTATTTTATAATTTTTTAATAAGTATTATAATAAATAATAGAATTTTTACGCAAATAATTATTTTATTTATTTAGAAATAACATTAAATTACAAAAGATGTTCGAAAAGTCGTCCGTTTTGTGCTAAGCAGTAGTCTAATCTAGTGTAGAAACTATTTCTAACATTGCACAACTGTCTAATATTTATTTTGTTGCATTCGCCTACAACAGCGTTTTTAAGTTCTTGGATGGCATTGTATCTTTTTTTATAAACGCAAGACTTTAAGTGTCCCCATAAAAAAAAGTCACAGGGATTTAAATCTGGAGACCGTGCTGGCTAGTTTACTGGCCCTCCACGCCCTATCCAACCTCCTGGAAACGTATCATTCAGATAATTAACAACTTCTCTTGTATTATGTGCAAGACAGCCGTCGAGTTGGAACCACACATATTCATTATTTGCGTGGGCTATTTCCTGTCCCACTATTTCTCGTAACAGTTCTAAATAAGTGTTTCCATTTAGTCGATTAATAAAAAAAGGACCAATAATTTTGTTACCTAAAATTCCTGCCCATACATTTACTGATTGTCGATATTGTGTTCTGGATTCAATAACAATGTGCGGATTTTTCTGAGACCAGTGTCGAAAATTATTTTTATTTTTTTCGCTATTCAGCGTAAATGTACACTCATTGTTGGCCTTTTCCATAATTATTTCGCAACAAGTTGCGCGTCGTTCGCAATCGTGTCCAAAAATTTCTTGGTGGTTTTGTACTTTATAAGAATAGTTTTTGTATTTTTTAATATTCTATAAACCGTCATGAAACTAATATTTAGTTCTTTTGAAATTGTTCGTACACTGAGATTTGGTTCCATTTCTATTAATGCTAGTACAATTTCTTCGTTATTATTATTTCTATCTCCATGCACACGTCCCTGTTCCTGTTCCACTTGATTATTAAATGTACAGGTCTTCTCAAATTTGGTAATATAATTCTGAACTGTTGTTTTACTTGGAATGTTATGGTGCGGCCAAATAATACTGATTAAATCACGTATTCTTCGAAAACTTTCACCAGAATAATTCCACTTAATAATTGGTAACTTTTCTTCATGTGAATAGTTATCCATATTCAATATTGATATAACAACAATCACCTTTATTGTCACTTAAATAAATCACAAATCCATTTAAAACTAAACTTTTCTGACAGTTAAAACGTCATACATTTGATTATCATTTTGTCTCAATTGCATGGCTATAACTATAAAATATAAATTCTTATAAAATAATAATGCGGTTATTTCGCTTACAAAACGTGCAAAATAAAATCTGAAAACTGATTAAGATCCATAATTTCAAGCTCCACAACTTTGATTTGAAGCATTTTTGTCTAAAATCAATTGGCCACTTTTGCGCAAGGAAATACTGATTTCCCATTTTAAACGCCTATGGCCAAGTTTTCATGTTACACCCGGTATATATATATATATATATATATATATATATATATATATATATATATATATATATATATATATATATATATATATATATATATACATATATATATTTTCCTTCAATTCATTCAACAAACTAATTGTACAAAAATTAGTACATTCACTTGTATCACCTTTTACTTAAAATAAATGTCAAATGAGAACACGTTTCCAATCATCACGAGCCACACATACCGTTAAAAATATCTAAGCAAATAAACGAATCAATCAAAAAACCTCTCACGTTCATACTTACTTTATTTACTAAAATGATTTACTCAGTATAACAAACCGGAACTTAATTTCTTGAACTATTCGTCGTTTTGTTACTCACTAGCAGGTTGTAATAAATGTTAATAGTTTTTCGTGTTGCTCCTATAATATTATAAAATACAGAGATTTTACTAGTTTTTCTTTACTTAACATGATCGTATTGCTCTCCTATTTTTTTATAAATTTTCCATTGTAAAATACCTATTTAATTACAATTTTTGATTACATTTATTTAAGGAAATACAATAAATCTAGAATAACCAAACATGATCTAAAATTACCAATAATTATTATTAATACTTTATGCAATTATGAAATACTTTCAAATTTTCCAAAAGTCTTTTTTGCATAATAAAATATCTAAGCGATCAACGGTGACAAATTTGTGTTCTTTTTCACAATTTGTTATTAACGTGTTAGATAGTCGTAGTCAAGTAATTATAGTATACACCGATTTTGCAAAAGCATTTGATAGATCACGGTATCCTTTTAAACAAACTTTCAGATATTGGTTTCCACATTAACATAATTAAATTTTTTTCGTCTTATTTTTCTGACAGAAAACAAATTGTATCATACAATGGATCTACATCAAACGAATTTATTGCAAAATCTGGAGTGCCACAGGGGTCAAACCTTGGTCCGTTATTATTTTTGATTTTCATAAATGATTTGCCGAATTACATAAATGTAACATATTAATGTATACAAATGACGTTAAAATTTACCAGTCGAATGAAACAACTCAAAATGGCCTGCATTTACAATAAAATATTAATCAGATGCAATTATGGTGTGACAAAAACAGACTAGCTTTGAATCTTGGTAAATGTAACATTGGTAAAAAAACTAAAAACTATAGACAAAGGATGTACTAGCTTGGCGATCACAGTAACGAGACAGGACCAGGTAGACATGATAAAGAAACTCACCAGGTGCCTTATGCACGGCAAGGAGCAAGCTCTGGAAGTATGTTTTTTCGGGGCGGCAGCAAGGAAGGCAGGCAACAAAAAAAACGCAAGAGAGGGCAAGCGAGAAGCCAACAGAGAAACCACAAATGAGCCAAAGGAGGAGGCCCCAGAAATCAGATGCGATTGTAATAAAGAATGGGAAGGGTAAAACATATCGTCGGTCCCACGCCAAAACCGCGAATGTGCAAATTTGCCATTTTTGACTTTGCTGTGGGAAAATAATAGATTTTTATGCGAGAATACAATGCCAAAGACGCGAATGTGTTATGTAGTACAAGTTGCCTACTACAGACGGTGCTCATATCGCGTATGTGAGGATTAATTTTATTTTCAAACGCTAAAACCGCGAATGTGGCACATTCGTGATTGTGACTTTGACGCATTTTAAAATTCGATACACACTTGCTTACATTCGTGTTCTAAAAGCAAACAACACGGCGTGTAATGATTGTAGTCCAGTGATATTTCCTTGTTGTTTTTGCGGTTGGATTCCAAAATGAACCGAACTAAACGGATATTGCAATTGTGTGCTAATATTATAAAAGACGGTAAGTGTGCTAGTTTTCGTTTTATTTTTGATCTATTTGTTGGCTGCACTACGAGAAAAAAATCCGGATACTATTTTTTATAAAACTGATTTTCAGCAGGAAGAATTTTCAAAAGTTTCTGTAAAGAAAAACAAGGGTCGTCCTAAAAAGCTAACTCTTTTGAAAGCGTACAAATCAATTCTTCCGATTACAGAATTTTTTTTTGCAAATTTGCAAACTATGTGCAAGGATAACACAATCAAAAAATCGTATCATTACTTTTATAACTCTTTGAAGACAAACAAAGACTTACGTGATGCTCTACCTGAACCATATGAAGACGAATCTGAACCAGACACGTCATTTGAATGAATTTCTAAAAGTTTTAGTTGTTTATATAATTTTTGTGTTTACGTTACGTCAAAATAAACTTGTTCTTTGATCTGCAGCGTTTATTTCTATTATATTGTTAGCACACGAATATGCATAATCTAATTTTTTTCCAACACCAAAATAACGAATGTGCGTTTTTTGGAAAAAATTTCTGAAAATTGTTTTTTTAAATAAGTTAGCAAAATTAAAAGAGTTTAATATAATTACACCAAAAAAATGACGTAAATCGAAGATAATTTGGATTTTTAGAGATCAGTTAAACTTTATAATCTCCTGTCCTGTAAAATTAAAAAAAAAAACACATTCGTGGTTTTGGCGCGGAACCGACGATATGCAGACACATTAAGAGAGATGAAGGATATGGCTAAATCGCTGGGAGACCAGAATATAAAAATTGACTCAGTATATAAGTCAGAGAGAACCGGCGAGGCCGTATTGGTCCTACAAAAAGGCTGCAGAAAGCTTGCCGAGCTGAGGAAAGAACTGGACGGAAAGATAAGCGGGAGTATTAAATTGAGACCCATTAGGGAGACTGTAACGTTGTTCATAACGGGTATGGACATGCTTGTTACAAAGAAGGAGATTGAAGATGCCGTTAAGAAGGCAGTGGCATCTGAAATACGGGAAGAACCTCTGCTCCTACGAGTAGGAGAAATTAGGGATACATACAGATGTCAAAAGACAGCGACAATTGAAGTCACCAAAAAGATGGCTGCGAAGCTACTAGAGGAGAGATTGCTGAGAGTGGACCTAAATGTCTGCTACATAAGGGAGAGGGTGACAGTCCCAAGATGCCATAAGTGCCTGGAGATGGGGCACATAGAAAGGAATTGCGAAGGACCGGATAGGAGAGACTGCTGCTATAACGCGGGGAGCCAGGCCATGGAAATAATAACAGAGCCTGCCAGAAAGAACCAAAATGCTACATATGCATGGATAACAGAGGGCATAGGACTGGAACCATGGCCTGTCCTCTATTTAGACAGGCAGTTAGGAAATTAAGAAAGAGAAAGGAGGGTGGACGGAGGCCATCGGTAAAGGGAAACAACAATGTCCCTCAAAATACTCCAGTCCAACCTGAACAGAAGCAGGGATGCCCATAATTCGGCAGAATGGGTATCCAGGGAGAGAGGGATAGATGTGGTTCTGGCATCTGAACCTAACGCCAAAGTTGTCAAGAACCAGCAAGGCTGGATATATGACCCAAATGGGACAAGCATGGACACGGCAATTAGAACCAGGAACAATGTCAAGGTTAATGCGTTCCATAGCTCCAAACAGGTGACATAGGCGGAAATAAGAGGTATCAGAATGATCGCGTGCTACATATCACCAAATTGTAGCAACGACATATATGAGGATTTTCTGAGAGAGGTGCAAGTAGTAATCAACAGCAGCAAACTACCAGTATTATTGACCGGGGACTTTAACGCCAAACACAGCGTATGGGGTTCCCCGTTCACTGATAGAAGAGGAGAATGGCTAGCTGAGATGCTCTTTAGGAATGACCTGTGTGTTATCAACACAGGTAACACTCCGGCATTTCAAACTGCAAACGGGTCTTCCTATATCGATGTAACTGCCAGTTCGGAGGCGGTAACTGGGAAAGTGAGGGACTGGATAGTGGATGAAGAAGATGAGCACTTCAGCCCGCATCGACATATAAGGTTTGAAATAACCAATAATACCACACTGCCCAACAAGGTCAGCACTAGATGGAATGAAAAGAGCCTAGACGCAGAAAAGGCGGAGGAAATCCTGCAGGGACTAGAGGCGTGTGAAACAGCTGAGGAGCTAAACACACAACTCCAGGATGTCTGCAAGAAAACAATGAGGAAGACAACAGCGAACCCTAAACGGCCAGTCGTCTACTGGTGGACAGAGGCCATAGCAGAAGTCAGGAGAAAGTGTGTACAAGCTAGACGAAGGTATCTGAGAGCCAGACACAGAAGAGGTGACACAGACGAGACCGAAGTAGCTAGACAGCAGTACAAGGTAATCAAAAAAGAACTTTACGAAGAAAAAAAGAAGAAATGGGGAGAACTAATACAAGAGGTGAATGAGAACGTGTGGGGGAAACCCTATAGGCTGGTGGTGCAGAGGACAAGAGCTGGTACAGTCAATATCGAACCGGGAGACAACGATGCAGGGAGAGTAATTAGTGAATTATTCCCACACAGGAGTACAGGCGAAGGATGGCCTAGGATGGAGACAATAGGTGACCCGCTAGAGATAAGGGAGAACGAGATAAGAATGGCGGCCAAAAGAATTAGGACAAAGAAGGCACCAGGGCCTGACGGCGTACCGCCAGAAGTTGTGAAGCTGATGGCAACATGCAGACCGGATCTGATGGCCACAAGTTTTAACAGGATCACTAAAGAAGGCAAGTACCCGGACAGCTGGAAAAGTGCAGAGGTGGTTTTAATACCAAAACCTGGGAAAACGGAAGTCAACAATGCAAAGACATACAGGCCATTATGCATGCTGGACACGGTGGGGAAACTCTCCGAACAGATACTGGCCAAAAGACTGTACGAACATCTTCAGCAAGCCCACCCGCTCTCCGAATATCAGTATGGTTTTAGGCAGGGGCGGTCTACGCTTCAGGCGATGGAGGTGGTTAAAAAAGCTGCGGAAGAGGAGAAAATGAAAGGGAAGGCGAGGGGGCTGTGCGCGTTAGTAACTGTGGACATCAGAAACGCGTTTAACACGGTCCCCTGGAGTAAAATAAGAGAAGCGCTAACTGCGAGGGAAACACCTGCATACCTGACCAACGTGGTGGGCTCATACCTACTTGGCAGAATATTACAGTACAGGGACAAAGATTACAAGATGACCTGCGGTGTTCCACAAGGGTCGGTGCTGGGGCCACTGTTGTGGAACGTGTTCTACGACAGCGTGCTGCGGGTACGGGCTACGGGAAATACAATACTACTTGCATACGTGGATGACCTTGCTGTGGTATCAAGGGCAAGAGATGAGGGAAGGCTGATAAACCAGGTCAACGACACGCTTGACAGCGTTGAAACCTGGATCAAAGAGCACGGTATGGAGATAGCGCCCGACAAAACAGAAGCGGTGCTTCTAATAGGGAGGAAGAGAGTCGGGAATGTTACATTCAGAATGGGGGGAAGGGAAGTGGTTCCTAAGAAAACCATCAAATACTTAGGAATTATCTTCGACCAAGAGATGACATTCCTACCTCATGTGAGAGCGGCTATTACAAAAGCCAATAAAACAGCGATGGCGTTGCAGAGGCTGTTCCCTAGGATATCAGGTCCTAGGAAAAGCAAAAGAAGAGTACTGGTATCGGTGGCTCAAGCCACTGTTCTATACGCAGCCCCAGTATGGGCGGGAGCGATGAGGTACAGATGTTGCTTGGAGAGCCTCCAGAGACTCAACAGGAAGTTGGCGTTGGGAATCTGCAGAGGTTATAGGACAGTGGCTACAGAGGTGGCCCAAATACTGGCAAGGTTAGCGCCCTTGGAATTAATTGTGGAGGAAAGGATACTCTGCCATGGCAAAGATAGAGGGGAAAGAGAGCAAGTTAAAAACTTAGATTAGAAAAATGACAGGATAAATGGGGAAGGGATACGAGAAGTACCTGGGCCCACAGATTGATTCCAGACTTAACCACATGGGTAGAAAGAAGCCATGGCGACGTTGATTACCATTTTACGCAAGCAGCCAGTGGACATGGATGCTTCCAAAGCTACCTCTGCAGGATAGGCAAGGTAGAGACCGGGGTATGCCTGTACTGCGGGGAGGAAGAAGATACGGCTGAGCACTGCATATTCCGCTGCCCAAGATGGACAGAGGTCAGAAGGAGATTTAACACCTTGATGGTAGAGCCAGATTCCATGGTAGAGGAAATGGTATGTACGGAAGGGAGATGGAACGAGGTACAAAGTACAATAAAAGATATAATTAGGACAAAAGAAGAGGATGAAAGATCAAGAGAACAGATGTAAGCTACAAGACAACGAGGAGACGGAGAAGATTCCAATAAGGGTTCCACGTCTCTCTCGAGCTAGAGGACGGGAGAGTTTAGTGGGTAGGCTAGGCAGATGAAGCGAAAGCGGATGACTAGAGTTCCACACTACCTTTTCCCTTCGGGGGGTATGCGCTGCTCCGGCAACATACTTAGGTGTGCATGAGCATTCTCTCCTACCTAATAAAAAAAAAATATGTTACATTGGTACTTAGGTACCTCCGCAAAAATAAACACACAATTTTACATAGTTATTATATAAATTCATTACATTATGCAGAGCATACAAAATAAAAGATTTAGGGGTAGTTTTTGACTCTAAATTCACATTCGAACTGTAAATTCATAATGTCATACAATCAACTAATAGAGTATTCGGTTTCATTATACGTAATTTTAACTCTTTTACAAATGTTCATGCATTTTATTTTATTCTCTTGTGCGATCTATCCTTGAATACTGCATCATTGTTTGGTACCCGCTACACAATAACCAAAAACAACAACTTGGAAATGAGCTTGCTATTATCATCATTTAGTGTTATAACTCTATAGACGCGTTTCATAATTCTCTCTGTTTAATTTTTACATAAATTATTACACAATGATATTAACTGCTGTGCGTTATTATCCGAACTTAATTTCTACCCACATATGTTTCACGTAAAATAAATAATTTTTACAACAATAATGCCAAAACTAATTTAATGCACAGGGTGCCCGTCTACATTTGTTGCGATAATTACAACCAAATTCACATTCGTTTTATGTACGGAACACACTCATTAGAAGGTTGTAGTGTGGTGGAGCTGCTCTCCAGTGGTTGTTCTATCGAATATGGCAAGCCGTTTAAATAAAAATGAAATCAATTGATACAACTATATTTTTGGTATGTATTAAAAGAAATTTTTTTTTAAATTTATAATTTTTATTGAAAATATGTTTATTAACGAAAATATTGTATTCTATAAAAATAAGAAATTGTTGAAATTCAAAGGTAAATATATTTGAATGTACGACTTATGAATATATAAATTTGAGCATCTTGAATTGGTCCCATTAACGTATAGTCGCCAAAAACAAATGATCGAGACATGATGTTTTCATTAAACATATTATTGTCATCAATTGTTTATCTACAGTTTGTTATTAAATTACATAATTAAATAATGTACGTGTATGTATATGCTTTTACTAATATTATTTAAAATTCTCGAGTATAGTTAGTGCATATAGAAGAACAGAAAATGTATTAGTAGCCATATATTTATTTACAACGAATACGTAGATAGAAATTTATTACAATTTGTGAACTAAAATAACCATCATAGGATTCGTTCAGCTCAAGGTTTGTCATCAATTCAAATGTGACAAACAAAAGTAATAAATAATATTATATAATTATGATGCTTCACTAGAAATATATTACATGGACATGCAGGGCCGCAACTACACATTTTTCCAGGAGGGGCAAGACCTATTGCCCCACACAACTCCAGTAATTTGCAAATCACTTTTAGTCCTATTTAAAAATATTTGGGATGTTATATACCATTATGATGGAATTGAAGTTAATAAGGACGGTTTAATTGTAAATGAGAACAAAAAAATTCATGTAAAAAAAAATATTATACCACAGGAAAATATTATACATAAAACTATTATATAAATTTGACTTTTCTTGATATTTTGGCTGCAAAAGTCTTGATTAATTCGTCAAATGAGATTGATGACGCTCTTTGATATTCAATTGATATGAGATTTAAATTGGTGAATCTCTGTTGTTTCATTGTGCTTCTTAAATAATTTTTTATTAATTTGAGTTTGCTGAAGCTCCTTTCACTTGAAGCAACAGAGACTGGAAGAGTAAGGAACAATTTCAGAGCTGTTGTTATATTTGGGTAGCTCTCTGGCAGGTGTTGCTCATAAATAATTTTTAAAGTAAATTTAAATTGCATTTTTGTCAATTTTTTTTTTAATATATGAGTATAAATTTTTACATAGTTAAATTCAGAAAAAAATATGATATTGAATAGCCCTATAATATGTATCATGCTATTTAAGAAAATAGAATTTTGTGCCATAACTTGAAAACTATTTGTTTAAAAAAATATTTTACTACATAGTCTAGTGTATCCCTCAGATATGAACATACTTCCTAAATAACATGTTTTAATATGTCTAATAATAAATAAAATAATCGCGATGTCCCATAAAAAAACAACCAGTATATTAATTGTTAAACGTTTAATGTTTAATGATAAATGATATTCTTAATTTGTCGTTTAAGGTTATATTTTGTTTTCTATTTTAATTACGTTTATAGTTTTTTACTGCAAATGCAGTTTCTTACCCTGTTTCCCTAAACTACTTACGATTTGCCCTATACCTACGGAAATTTCCCTAGCTCTTGCAAGTTGCCAGTGGCAACCGTGTAGGTTATAAAATTGCCGAGCGCAGTGTCAGTGCATAGGTACTAGACTATCTATGGTCTAGTGATGCGGAGAGGCGAAGGCGGTCATAGGGAAACAAGACGGACTACGCGTATACAGTAAACTGTACTGACCAGATAGTCTAGTATATAAGTGTGTGCATAATTTTGCCGCCTCCAAAATTTTGCCGCCCGGGGCAGATGACCCACACTGCCCCCCCCCCCTGGCTGCGGCCCTGTGGACATGGATAACGAAGAACATATACTTTCAATAGTGACAGAAAATTTTATCCTAATATCAGAATAGCATATATTTCTTACAGAACAAAAACAAAATATGCGAGAACTAATATCGAATTCAATGAATGATGACATAAATAAGAATTTTACTTTATTTATCAATACGTCAGTTTCTCAAAACTGAGGTCATATGTAACGTCTAATTTATATAGGTGAAGTTACTTTTTCTACCACTGAGATCTCGGAAACCGCAAAAGATACAAATATTACATAGGTAACATAATAAGCAATTATACGCTTGCATGTTTATAAATAAATGTGAAAATATAAAATCAACAATTTTAATTTCAAAGTACTGTATTAGAGAAAATGATTTAAAATGTTTTATAAAAAAATATAAGTATTTTTTAAATATTTTCAAATATACTATACTTTCTATGATATTATTAAGTACTTACAGAAGAAAATCAAGTGGCCCATGCTTTAAAACTTTTTGTATTTGATATGAAACATATTTCTAAATTTTATGTTAATGGGGTAGGTGGTTCAGTGGTATCGAGTCGGCCTGTGGAACTTGAGAACCCTGGTTCGATCCCCACAGCCGACAAACAATTTTCACCAATTTAAATCTACCCCTGTGGCTCCCCCTCCACTAATATCTTTGAGGACCGTGATTTGACGGCTGGTAACCGCACTTCACGCGAAAAAATATATCACTTACCGAGATCTGCTTAGGCAAAGTGCCACACCCAATAATGGGTAAAAGTCGTGATGATATATTTATTTATTATATGTTAACAAAATCATTTGGATATAAATTAAATAATAATAAAAAAGTTTTAAACTACTCCAATATAAGGTCCGTTAGGAAAATATCCAGCCATATAAATTACTACGACAACCGTTTGTGCATACTCGATGGTAACTAAGTAGTATTGTGCTACTCATTTGACAGCTAGTTTTTTAAAGCAACTAATCAGTTTTGCTAATATCTTTAGAGAATAAATAAATACACAGGCTTATACAGTATGGAGAGAAACATAATAGTATGGTTGGTAAAATAAAGTTATTAGGGTAAAGTGACGGGGGAATCAAAGTTATATTTTCCTAATTGGAAAAGGGTTCCTATACCTATAATTAACATTCAGGTCATAAAGTTCAAAAAAACATTAACATCCTTTATATGGAAAAAGAAACTGCAGGTAGGATGTGAAACAGAAGAAGTTATTGTTTGTTTTGTACATACTCCTGTCAATAATGGCATTGTATCGACAAGAATTAACAAATAAAATTATTTTAATGTTACTGGTTTACTTGGAGAGTGTAGATGGAATCTATCTCCTACTATACGAATATTGTTGGAACTTTATCCTCAGAATATACGCACAACTCGCCATTAGTTAGGAGAAATATTTGGAAATGCAGATAATATTAGCTCATTTCATACGCCTGCAAGACACCGTCCTCATAGATTAACTGATGAATGTAATAAAGTAGCAATATTAGAATTTTTACTGCTAATTTGAAAGCTTCAACAAAGGAGGCAGCAACTCAGTGCCAGATCAGTCAGCGATAATTTATTTTCCATATTAAAGTTTTTTTAACTTTTTTAACTATAATTTTTGGTATAGAAACATGTTATATCGTTGAAAAGGGAATACTTCGGGCTATCCATATAAATGATAACGTACTTCTTTCCATTTAAGGAATTACTTTAATTCCACTCTCCTCATTATATCTCCCTAATAATTTTATTTTACCAAACATACAATTATTTCCCCTTCCTTGCTATATAAGACTGTGTATTAATAGTTATTAGTGAGCCAGCAAAACAAATTGGTTGCTTTAAAAAAGTCAGCTTGTAGAATAAGTGTATGTAATGTGTGACCATCGCACTTACAATGATCAAATTAAACTATTCATCTACATTCAATATGAATTAAAAACTAAAAACAACATTCGTTAACGAAACTATTCGGATGATAAAGTAAGCTTCATGAGCTAATCCAATGAACGAATCCTAGATAAAATTGTAATAGTCGCCAATCTTCATTGATTGATGCTTAGTCCAATGTAAATGCGACGGTCACACAGTCACGCGCATTCTTTATATCGTCTAACAGTATTTGCACATGCTTAGTGACCTCCCTTTTCATTGGCTGTTATGTTACTTCTAGTACGCGCAAAAATATTGTTATTTCTTTTAGCGTAGTTATAAAGTGTAGTACGTCTTTCAAAAACACTTTTCTGTATTACCAGTGGTTTAATTTCCTGAAGTAAGTAAAACATTATATTTTTTTTAATAACCTTCTCAGTCTATGTAATGTAATTAGTTTATTTCTTTCAATCTGATATCCATTTCCTTCCGTGCTGTATTCTATTTTTAATGTCTTCTACATATTGTACTTTAAAAGCATAGGTTTCAATGCACATAATATTTTTACAATGATATTGATACTGAAATATTTTTTCTTAAATTTTTGCAGTTTTCAAACCCTGTATATTTATCAACTGATAATCTTACATTGTTTAAAATATAATTGCATCTATAAAAAGATACATTAGGTTAAAATTTTTACAATAAATTGTTTACATACATACATTCAACTCAAACAATTGTTTCACATATATCTTCTTCTTTCTCTTCTTTTTTTTCCTGGAACAATGCTACAAAATGACAGTATATTATTGCAATATGCTGTCGTTTCGAAGGACTGGTTATCGAGGCCGAATTGCTAAGTCTGTGCACATCTCTTTTTCTCTTATCTTTCGTTATTCTTGTGTTAATTATATTCCAATGCTTTGCCTTGTTAATTCTTTCTACTGTTCCCCATATTCTACGGTAACATACTTTTCACTCATTTACTGTTTTGTTAACAGTTCTACTCCAAGTTTTAGATACTCTACCTATATGTATGCATTTTTATTAAATGTGCCCTATCCATTTTTATTTTCTTTCTTTTTTTGTTATTTCGAGTTATCTTTCGTTTGTTACTGTTTGTAGCCAGACAGTTCTACATATAAATCTAAGCCGTTTATTCACAAATAACTGCAATCTTTTAGTTCCTGTTTATTTTCATTCCACAGATGCGTTTGACAATTCAACACCGTGTACATTGTACGCAAATAGTGGCGTTCGATATAAGTCGTGTAGTGCGCATTGCTTACACCATTTACCCTACCTCATTCAATGTAGATTTTATTTGCACGATACTTTTGGTGCTTAAATTAAAAGTAACAATGAAAATAATAGCAGTTTTTGATTATGATGTTTACAATGCAAGTTCTAGCGAAATGGATGAAAATTTCATCCATTTAAAGTCATATATTTATAAAACAAATGTAACTAATATTTATTTTTATTGCATTATAGGTATTTATTTGAAGTTATAATACAAAACAATGCGCTTTAAGTAAATTAAATTAATTTTATAAGAAAAAAACATCTAATTATGTTTAACTTAAACAGTGTTACGAAAGTAAAAGTTTTATGGTTACTAACTGTGCTGGCCGGCTTCTGACGATGCCCTCATAAGGTGACTTGGAGGCTGAATTTTGTGAAACATAGCCAACTGTTTACTTTATATTTTTTATTAAACCTTGTTTCACCAAGTGTTGGATGACAATTAATTTTGTCTTTGTTGTTTTTTAAAATAATATAAATAAATAAACTAAAATATTTATTTATTTTCCTGGACGAATACGATGCGTTTCAGTCTTCTCTAGCGACTTAAAATAGCTTATTAGTTTTCTCTTTTTAACGCCAATAGACATAATCACGAATTCCAGGTTTACTAATTTCTTAAATGGTTGCAATGAAGTCCAGTTATATTCTCTATTGTTTGTGATATTATCCAGTCTGTAAGTTTACCGATTGTCGCATTTATTTTGTTGTCAAATCTTAATAGTTACTACTATAAAATAAGAAAAAATACGAATACTACAACACTTTACCATTTCATATATCATCATTTCCTGTAAGCTCCTACTGGAGCATAGGGCGTCTTTCGACGTTTCAGTAGTAACGTTGTCGATCGTATGGTTGCTAACCACACGCATCCTGTATATTCTCTTCTTATTATTTATCTTCGTATCTCTTCTCTCTACTATATTTCCTGAACTATATCTTTCCACTTTTGTCTGTCTTTTGCTGCTATTTTTATTTCGTCCCATGTCATATCTTGTTTCCGATGTTCTTGTGTTATGTTTCTCTTCCATGAATCTACGGGTCTTCCTTTTTTTTGTTTCCCTGCGGGGTTGTACTCCAATGCTTGTTTTGCTAAGTTATTATTCTTTTTCCGTAGTGTATGTCCTATCCATCTCCACTTTTTTTGTTTAATAGTTATCTGTTTTGGGTCCTGCTTTGTTCGTTCCCATAGATCATTGTTTGAATTTTTTTGTGGCCAGAAAATGCCCAGTATTCTCCTTAAACATTTGTTAATAAATATTTGTAATTTCTTCATGTGTTTTCCTTCTGTTCTCCATGTTTCCGATCCATACAGCAATACACTTTTGACGTTACTATTAAATATTCTGATTTTTGTTTTTTCTGTTAAATCTTTTGCTGTCCATGTTTTAGTTAGCATATTGAAACTATTCTGTGCTATTTGTATTCTTCTTGTTGGTGTCTTGTAATTTAATGCTGTTTTCTTCATTTTTAATTAATGTTAAAATTTTACTTTTCTTTGCATTTATTTTTAATCCAACTGTACTTGCTATCTCTTCTAGTCTTCTTGTCTTTTTTTGCATGTGTGTCCATTTCTCTGTTAATAAACACACATCGTCTGCAAATTCCAGGTCTTCCAGTTTTGTAAATGGGTCCCATGTAATTCCTGTTATGTTATCGGAAGTCTTTGTCATTACCCAGTCCATTATAATTAGGAATAGTGTTGGTGATAGTATACAGCCTTGTCTAAGACCATTTTTTATTTGTATTTCTTCTGTTAAATTCCCTTCATGTTCTATGCTTGCCTCAAAGTTTTGGTATAATATTTGGATCAATCTTATGTATTTTGCTGGGATACCATATATTCTCAGAATTTCCCACATTGCTGCCCTGTCCACACGGTCAAACGCTTTTTCAAAGTCTATAAAATTTAAATATATCTCTGATTGCCACTCCATGGCTTGTTCTATAATTATACGCAAGGTACAAATGTGATCTACACAAGACATGCCCGCCCTGAACCCCGCTTGATTCCTTCTTAGTTTATCTTCTATCCCTTGTTTAATTCTGTTTTGTATAATTCTTGTCATAACTTTACTTGCTATGCAGAGTAAGGTTATAGGTCTCCAGTTATTGCAATTTGTGAGATCTCCTTTCTTTGGTAGCATAAGTATTACTCCTTTAGTCCATTCCTTGGGTACTTTTTCTTCAATCCAGATTTTTTTCAGTAATATGTGTAGTATTCCGATTGATGTTTCCATATCTGCTTTTATTAACTCTGCTGGTAAATCGTCTATGCCTGCCGGTTTATTTATTTTAAGTGTTTTCACTGCCGACTCTATCTCCTCTTCTGTAAATTCTTCGCCCGTTATATCTAGCTCGTTTCCTCCTTCATTTGGTATTCTGTTCGTAGTGTTGACTCTGCTATAGATGTCTTCAAAGTGTTCCACCCATCTAGCAACTATTTCTTCGCTCGACTTAATTATTTTCCCTTCCTTGTCCCTAACATGGGTTCCGGGACGTTTTTCTCTTCCGGACATTTTCTTCGTTATGTCGTATAGTGTTTTGACATCATTAATTTTTGCTGCATCCTCTGCTCTTTTCATCAGTTCTTCTCTATATGTTCTTCTGTCCTTCCTTGCACATTTTTTTATTTCTTTGTCTTTCTGCCAGTATTCTGCATCCAATTCTCTTTTCTCATCATCTGTTTTTGCTCTTATTCTTTTTAGTCTAATGTTTTTCCTTTCACTTATTCTATTTTTCGTATTCGTTGATATCCATGGTTTATCTTTCCTTTGTATCTTCCCAATTGTTGATTCAGCTGCTTCTTTGAGTAACTTTTTATAATCTGTCCATACATCTTCAATATTTTTCTTCTCCCATTCTTCTTTTGCACCCCTTTTTCTTTTAGTTTCGCTACGAAATTTTTCTACAACTTCCGTATCATTCTTTAATTTTTCGACATTAAACTTCTGTCTTTTATTGTATTTCGCGCTATATTTCTTTAGACGTATTCTTATTCGTGCTCTTAATAGTAAGTGGTCTGAACCAGCATCGGCGCCCCTCATTGCCCTAACATCCAGTAGCATTCCTTTCCATTTCTTGTCTATCATAATATGATCTATTTGGTTCCTTACTCTATCACCCGGTGAAATCCATGTTACTTTATGTATGTTTTTGTGTTTAAACATGCTACCTCCTATAACTAGATTGTTTGCGGCACAAAAATCTAACAGCAACTCACCATTTTCGTTTCTATTTCCCAGCCTTTCCTTGCCCATTACTGTTTCTCTTCCTATATTATCTTCTCCTATCTTTGCATTCATGTCTCCCATCAAAATCATGATATCATGATTTCATATATATATATATATATATGTATATATATATATATATATATATATATATATATATATATATATATATATATATATATATATATATATATATACAATGCATTAGGTAGAATGTTTTGAAACAGAATAAGTAGCCCTTTCTATTTAGTCAGCAGATAAAGATTCAATTGCTGCTTCATTTTTATTCTTCAGTCCGTTTAATGTGTTAACTGGTTCATTGCAAACAAAATCTTTCACGTAGCTCGATACAAAAATCAAGTCTTCATATTGGGAGAAAATGAATTGAAGAGGCAGGGAGTCATTTTGAATATTTGTTATAAAATCATTTTGTTGTTATTAAGTGTTCCTTATTCTTATTTTCTGTATTATTATGACAAAAAAATATTATTTCGTTTAATAATAATAAATACAATTGTTTTAGTTAATTGTTTTATTTCAAGCCAAAGTCATGGCTCACTATTCTCTTTCCGATTAGGTGTATAATAAAGTGCCCGCCATTTTACTATCTAATAATGTAACATATGGATTATTTTACATGATTGTAAAGAAAATTTGATGCACTTTTCAAATTTGTAAAAAAATATAGTGTGTTCCATTTCAAAGTTGATATTAATTACTAATAAACCGAAAATGATATCATGAATGTACATCCGTCATCAACTAGCTTACATGTTGCTGTATAAATCATGTTATATGAAAGAAATTGCTAAGGTGATAAATAAGCGAGATATTTGCTGGGTCTATTAAAATATAACACCCTGTATATATATATAAATTTCCGCATGCAACTCTCGCAATGAAATTGCTGTAATTACAAACATATATACTCATTTATCTATACAAGTGCATAGATAAAATGTACACAAACGAGACGCATACATTTTATAAATACACACTTGCATATTTACGCGCTAGGGCCGAATCCCAGGTGACTAGGTTATATGCAGGACCTGAAATGGTAATAAAAAGGATTAGATTCCTCGGAAGTACACATAAATAATTCTTATCAACCGGGAGAAATAAACCTCAATAAAATCCTACGACCCGTGTAGGGAAATCTGTGGACGACTGTAAGTCATGAAAATATTGTACTTTTATTGATGGACTGAAAATTTAATAGTTTTATGTCGATAAAACAAAATTGAAATATGAATTATAAATTAATTTAAATATTATAGCATTGACCCCTTTCTGTTATCTGTTTACTTTTTTATTTAATTTTAGTTTTTTTAATGTAACTAATATACATTTGAACATAAGTTTTTAGAACAGAATAATTACGGGTTGATTCTAAATAATAATTATTTACAGTTCATTACATATACTATTTGAGATTTTCGTGTCCTTTTAAAATTTGTAACATGGCAAAACAAATGAAATATGTTCTTGGAAATAATATAAAGTAAAATCAACGAAACTTTGATAGCGGCAATGTGCATTGTAATAGCATAAGAAAACTATATAATGGATATATATCCTTTTAATTATTAAGTATTTATTAAATAATTTAACTTTTCTTTAAAAAAAATTTAAAAAAATAATTTAAAATTCTAAATTAAAAGACTTGAAAATAGGATCAACTACGTCTAGTTATCACATATTTCTATTAAAACACTTGTTACGAGTATAATAAATAATAAGCCGTCAGAAATTCAAAATGCTACTATAAATATGCCCGTGGGTCATTTTGCTGCAAGTTCATTAAATATAGGAAGCACTCAAACTTCATTAAACACAGGTTCTGCAGCAATAAATATGACGTGCCACAATTGTACACTCAATTTCTACTGTAAATAAATAATACTATTCATGTTTTGCGTTTTTTTTATATAGATACGCAATTATAACCCTAAAAAAATAAAATGTATGATAATTAAATAAAATTATAATAAACATTTACCTTTTCGAGAATTTAATAATAAATACTACAATAAATAAATGCATAAATACATATTTCATAAAGTAACAGTATAAAGTACACTCTCATTTAAATGTGACAGGTACAAAGATACTGTATATTTGTACATGTCACATTTTATAAACTGTAATTTAACTGGAATTGCCAACTTGAAATTAGGCGGCAATTTTAAATTCAGAATTAATACCTTCCTTGCATTTAATGAGTTAAATAAATTCAGAAGTTGAATTTCTTTGAAAAGTGACAGTTCTCATTATTTGTCTAGGTCAATAATAATCCATTATTAACCGTTGTTAAGGACGCGGTAGAGAAAAACAATTTCACGACTCAAATCGAAGTCAATAATGGCATGTTGCTAGGCTAGTAGTGGAAAAAATATTATTATATTAACGACAACAAAACAAAACTATATTTTTTCTACAGCCATCTTTTAACATCATAAAATAACACAGTGATGCCAACTCTACATTTTTTTAAAATCAGTGTTTCCAACGCAACATTCTCCCACCTAGAGTTGGCCTCACGTTCAAAGTTTTAAAAATACAAATCCTAATCTAAATATCGCCTAGGCAGTCTTTTCACCCGACCACTTCGAGTCACAGATGCATTCATATCTTAAAGTTCATGATTTTGTTCAGCTTGGTGTTCAGCAGGAATTTCAGCACAGTCCGTTGGATTATCATCACCAACACTACAGATTTCCAATCGGTACAGTCGCTGAACAGGCCGCACAAATGTTCCTTTGTTTTTTTTTTATTTAACTACACGACTCTCACCGTCTTTTCCCGGTAATAATTCGATAATCTTTGCAAGTGGCCAGTCTAACTGTTTTCGATTATCACTCCCGACAAGCACAATTTCACCAACTTTTAATTTAAAATGGTCTTGAACAGCGTTAAATTTTTGCGCCAGACTTCCTAGATATTCATTTCGATAACGTTGTCTCAAATCTTATCTGAGCTTGTGTAAATAGCGCGTTCGTTTGTTTAAGCTTTCGTGATCAATGTTGTCGAGATCAGGAACTACAATTTCTTTCAGTTCGTGTAGAAACATATTTGGAGATAATGCTGATACACTTGGATCAGCTTCCATCATATACGTGATTGGACGAGAGTTTATCACGGCTTCCCATTCTATTAATAGTCAGCATTTCATCGTAATTCACATATGTTCTGCCCAAAACGCGTCGTAGTAAATCTTTCATTATTCGAATCAATCTCTCCCACCAACCGCCATACCAAGCTGCAGTTGGAGGATTAAATTTCCACTCAATCCGATGTATGCTCACGAATTCTTCTACCTGGCGCCAGTTTACAGATGTCAGAAGATCTTGGGCACCGACAAAATTAGTTCCATTGTCACTATAGATTCTTTCTGGCCTTCCACGCCTGGCAATAAAACGTCGTAGTGCTTGGATGAAACTTTGAGTGGATAAAGATGAGACTATTTCTAAATGTACAGCACGGTACACTACGCAAGTAAATAGGCATGCCCATACTTTGACATTTCCTTTTACGTGTAGGGGGCCTGCAAAATCTATTCCAACAACTTCAAAAACACGTGAATCTCTTACGCTATCTAGTGGTAACGAGCATGGTGCTGTGTTCATATTTTAAATTTCTTGTTTTTTACAAGTTAAACATCCTCTTATGACATTTCTAACTGCTCTTCTCTGCCTCTCGTTATCCAATAATCTTCTCTTAAATTGTTTAATAGTATTTGTACACCAGCATGCTTAATTTTATTATGTCTTTCGAGTATTAATAATTTTACTACCGAATGAAGATCTGGTAAAACAATAGGGAATCTGAAATTATCAGTATCTTCTCGTAACTTAATTTTCGTTTTGACTGTAATTATTCCCTCTTGATCTCGAAAAGTATTCAATGAAGAAATATTTTTTAGTCTCTCTTCATTGAACTATTCATCCTGAATTAGTTTAATGATTTGGTTTTCAGCGTTCATAATTTCTTGCGAAGTTAAATTGGATGTGATTCGATCTTGTCTTGAACCTTTAGAGTTATTTATGAAACGTTTAACCCATGCTACCCATCGGACAATTTTTTCGTAACTGGAAAAATGTTCGTAATACCAAATGTTTTTGCCAACGGGGTTCAAAACAGTTGTGCTTTTCAACATCTCATTTTCACTTTCATTTGCATTGTCTTTTAACTTAGATTGAGGCCATTTGTTAGGTTTTAACTTCAACCTGGATGGTCCCTCCCACAATTTTAGCTCTGATAATTGACGAATACTACTTCCTCGAGAGGGAAAATCTGCTGGGTTACTTTCCCTTGGCACGTGCCTCCAATCCTCAATGTTTGACAACTGACGGATTTCTTGAATTCTGTTTTTTACGAAAACTTCCCATTTTTCATTTCTCTTGATCCATGTTAACACGGTAGATGAATCGCTCCAATAGGTAACTGGTATTGACGCAGTAAATCCAAGATTTTCTGGATTTCTGTTGTCAAACGTTCTCCCACCACGGCTGCCATTAGTTCAAATCTCGGTATGGTCATCGTCTTCAGAGGTGCTACTCGTGATTTGGATTGTATAAGTTGAACTCGGACACCGCTGCTGGTTTCAACACGTATGAAAACAGCTGCTGCATACGCTAGTTATGTTAAGATAACTGCTTACCTTAGAATGTAATATGAATATCACGATAAAGATAAGGAAATATTATACATAGAACTAAATGTAATCTTGTAGCTTTATCTTAAACCAATCGTCTTGGAAACAAGTCGAAAGAATAAAGAACCTTTGACACCTTTTTAAAAACTCTGTCTCTGGAATTGAACCCAAAACTGGCGCAGTCGGTAGTATTTCCGAGATTGACACGAATCGTATGTGCAATTTTCGAATTTTCGATTAAATCGGAAAGCCCGAACAGTTGGTAGTGAACAACCCGTGAAAGTGCGAGAGCTCGAGCGAACATCGAGTTGCATCAACACAGCGTTCCACGCCGACAACAACCTCAGTTCAGAGCGGAGAAGAAGGTTTCATCGCAGCTAGCATAGGAAGTCCTGGGAGAGGAATCACATCTTCCAAACCTATAGGCGCAGTAGAAGTAAGAAAAGAAAAGAAGAATGAAAACCACAATTTGCATGTAAGTGCTCATTCCTAAAACAATTCCTAATTTCGGTTTTACAATCAAAAATTATAAGTAGATTTAGCAAACTAGATTTATAAAGTAGAAATAATTTAATTTTATGACAGACGCAGACATTGATCATATTCTAAATTTACTAAACAACATAAATTTAAATAACACCGAAATGGCTGAACAACCAGTTAATTATCAACTGTTGAGATTGTATATCGATTCAATACCACGCTACAAAGGTAATCCTCACACTTTGGGAATATTTCTAGATAATTGTCAAAATCTAATTCAAATATTTGCAAACGTTGCTGACCCAGCACTAAATAATTTTCTAATTCGTACAGTCTTAGGCAAACTAACTGGTCGTGCTTTAATTTTAATCGGATCCAGAACAGAATTAACTACTTGGCAAGATATTAAAGATGCACTTAGTCTTAGTTTCGGCGATCAAAGAAACATAGATTGCTTAGTTCAGGATTTAATTTCACTGAGACCTGCCAAAAACGAATCACCTTATAATTTTGGGATGCGATGTCAAGATGCTAGAAGTTTACTCCTTTCCAAATTAAATACACTAGTTTGAACCGAAGCTGAAAAACTCGTTAGACAAATAAACTATAAAGATCTTCCTCTAAAAACATATATTCGTGGCTTACCAGCTAATATTCAAACTAATGTAAGATTAAGAGATCCTGACAGCCTTGAAAAAGCCATGAGTCTCGTAGTCGAGGAAGAAAACTTCCTTTACTCGACACAACGACAGAACATATTAAATTTACAAACAGGTTATAGACCACCACAAAGACTTGCACCTACCAGACATAACTCAAACTCACAGACAAATATGTATGTTCCACAACATTCACATTACAATCATAATCCTGCTCCACAAATGCCATCTCACTTCCAAACGAGATCACCTAATCCAATGGCACCTAAACCAAATCCTTTCTATAATACAAATAATCAAACAAATTATCGACCGATGCATTTTGTACAACGACCCCCTCAATTCCAAACTCGTCCTAACAATTTCACACCCCAACAAAGACCAACTTTCAATAATTTTAATCCCCAACAAAGACCAACTTTCAATCATTTTAATCCTCAACAAAGACCAAATTTTCCCCAAAATTTTAATCGACCTAATTCAAACCAACAACAAAACGAATTCAAACCCGAACCCATGGACACCTCATCCGGTCACTCCAGAATAAAAACACAAAAACCTTTTACCTCAACTGCACTATTCACTCAAAATGTTTACGATGCAGAAAACTACGCAAATTCATACGAAGCCCCTTATCAATATGAATACTCTGAAAATTATTCAAACGAACACCCTGTATATGATAATTACGACACCGGCTATAACAACTCTCACGCCGAGCTAGAAACAGTATCGGATTACAATAACGAATATGATAACACCAACTATCACGAACAAGAATTTTACAACACTGAGATAAATTTTCCACAAGCCCCCGATGCTACCAATCAAACATAATACAAGTAAATGTATTAAAAGCAAACCTGCCATACATTTATATCCCCGAAATTAATGCGAATTTCTTAATTGACACAGGAAGTACTAAAAGTTTAATCAATCCAGAACTAGCTTACAAATTTTATAATAATTTTATTTTTGAAGAAAATTTTAATATTCAACCTGCACATAATATTTTATTCCATAACGAAGTAGCACAAATTCCAGTTTTCCAAATTTTTAACGTTCCCCAATGTCATAAATTTTATCTTTTCCAATTTAGTAAAAAATACGACGGACTTATAGGTGTTGATTTACTTAAACAATTAAATGCAAACGTTAATGTCAATTTAAAACAACTAACAACACCAAATGCAACCATTCCCATAATCTTTGAACCTGATAACAACAACAAAAATTCTGAAACACATTTTGCAAACTACACTATTATTATACCACCCCGTGTAGAACAAGTAATAAAACTCCCTGTTAACTTAAACGATGGTCTAGGCATTTTAAATCATACAAATTTTGGAAATGGCGTAGAAATGCCAAAAGCACTCGTCAATGTTTCAAATAACTTTGCTATCACAACCGTACTAATATAACTGAAAATCCAGTCCAGATAAAAATTTGTCAACCCTTTGATATCGAAGCCCTAAATCCAATTAATATAAACTTTGTCGAAAAAATGGAAACTGATAACGATTTAGATACAGATTACGAAAACTTGCTTAAACAAAATTTAAAAAACATTAGAGTTGAACTCTGAAGAGGAAGATGCAATTAGAAAACTTTGTTTCGAATATCGAGATATATTTTACTGCGAAAATATACCATTAATTTTACAAATGAAATTACTCATAAAATCTAATTAAAAGATGAATCTCCTATACATGTCAAATCATATCGCTTCCCTGAAGTTCATAGACAGGAAGTTAGAACACAAATGTCAAAAATGTTAGATCAAGGTATAATACAACATAGCGTTTCCCCATGGTCCAGCCCAATATGGATCGTACCCAAAAAAATGGATGCATCAGGAAAAAAGAAATGGCGACTTGTTATAGATTATCGTAAATTAAACGAACGCACAATCGATGACAAATACCCCCTTCCTAATATCACGGACATCTTAGATAAACTCGGTAGAGCTAATTATTTTTCAACACTTGACCTAGCAAGCGGTTTCCATCAAATAGAAGTTAACCCCGAAGACGTACAAAAAACCGCATTCTCCACTGAAGGCGGTCATTATGAATTCAAACGCATGCCGTTTGGACTCAAGAATGCTCCATCAACTTTTCAAAGAGTTATGGACAATGTTTTACGAGGTTTACAACATGAAAGTTGTCTAGTCTACCTAGATGACATTATAATATTCAGTACATCCTTACAAGAACACGTCGAGCGACTCAAATCAGTATTTGAAAGATTAAGAAAAAGTAACTTCAAAATTCAATTGGATAAGTCAGAATTCTTGCAACAATCAGTTCAATATTTAGGACATGTAATTACCCCCGAAGGCGTTAAACCCAACCCGGACAAAATTTCTGTTATTAAAAACTTCCCCATTCCAAAAACACAAAGAGATATCAAAAGCTTTCTCGGTTTATTAGGATATTACCGGCGCTTCATTAAAGATTTCGCAAAGATAACAAAATCAATGACAAAATGTTTAAAGAAAGATGTAAAAGTAGTGCATAATAAAGAATTCATAGATTGTTTCAACACTTGAAAGAACTCTTAGTCAACGACCCCATATTAAAGTATCCCGACTTTGATAAGCCATTCATACTAACAACTGACGCAAGCAACTTTGCGTTAGATGCTGTTCTTTCACAAGGACAAATACCAAACGACAGACCCATAGCATACGTTTCGAGAACACTAAATGAAACTGAAACTCGATACGCCACCATTGAAAAAGAGCTACTAGCTATAGTATGGGCATGTAAACAATTTCGTCCATATTTATACGGCCGAAAATTCACCATTTTCACCATTTAAAGATCAAAATTCGAAACTACTCAGATGGAAAATAAAGTTAGATGAATACGATTATGATATAATTTAAAAAAAAGGTAAATGCAATACCAATGCCGATTGTCTCTCTCGTATTTCTATAAACGCAATAGAAAACGAATCCACCATAAATAACCCTGGAGAAGTGAATAACGACATTTTAGAATATCTAAAAAATATTGCAGAAAATTTTGACCCTAATGAACAAAAAGCGTCAACAAGTACAACCCCTGTACCCAAAAATAAACCTAAATTCAAAATTATATCCAACATACAAGTAAAACCTCCAGATAATTCTAATACCACACAGACTTTAAATGATAACGATAGTGATAACGACAGCTCTGAGTCATCAACTCAACACTCTACGGCGAACGATACTACAAACGACGGAATCAAAATAGTCGACGAAATTATAAACAATAAAATAAACCAAATTCTTGTATTTCCAAACTTATATAAAAAATCAGACGTTTCACATGAAAAATACGAAAACCAAAAAATCATAAGAGTACAAATTCCCGAAAATAATAATGAAAAATTAATTTTTGAATTTTTAAAGAACTATACTGATTCAAAAAACATTTACCATATGTATTTCCATACAGATAAACTATATCAAGACTTCTGCAAAGTTTATTTAGATAAATTTTCGGAAAGAGGTCCAAAATTAATTAAATGTACCAAAAGACTAAATACGGTTGCAGATAAAGAAGAACAAATTATGCTAATCAAACATCATCACGATGGCAAAACAAACCACCGCGGTGGTATAAACGAAACTATAGAATACTTAAAAAGAAATTACTACTGGAAACATATGAAAGCAACCATCACTAATTATATTAATTCCTGTGACATTTGTCAAAGAGCAAAATACGCTAGAAAAAAACCTTATGTTCCATTAATGGACACTGAAACTGCAACAAGACCGTTCCAAATAATTCACATAGACGTCTTTGCTTATGATAATAAAAATTACTTAACTTTAGTAGATGCATTTACAAAATTTGCTCAAGCAATTTACATTGAAGGTAAAACTGCAATTCACATTAGCAATGGCTTAATAAAATATTTTACATCATTTGGTGTACCAGAAAATTTTACAATTGACAACGGAAAAGAATTTAATAACAGTACCGTAAAAGAATTCCTTAAATTACATAAAATAAATGTTCACTTCACTACCCCTTTGCATCATGAATCTAATTCTATTGTCGAACGTTTCCATTCAACAATAATAGAACACTTACGAATATTAAGAGAAATGTACCCCGACGACCGTAGCGATCTTATGAATTATGCTATTATTGGCTATAATAACTCAATCCATAGTTCTACTAATTACACACCATTCGAACTAGCCTTTGGACACACAAACTCAAGAAATCCAAACGAAATATTTATTCCAAATTCATTCTATAACGATTATGTTGAAAACCATTAGAAAAAAATAAAACATGTTTACCAAACCGTATCTGATAAACTAGAAACACAAAAACAAAAAGTCGTTTCCAAACATAATACAAAAGGCGATACTAATAAAGAGTTTAAATTAGGACAAACTGTTTATAAACAAAATTCCATGAATAGAAACAAAAAGAATTTAAAATTTTTAGGACCATATAAAATTACTAAATTGCTAGACAGAAACAGAGTAGAAATATCCAGCCAACGTAAGAAAAATAAAACTTAAACCATTCACATAAAAGAATTAAGAAAACCAACTGTTGTTACAGATCAACCCTCTTTATCGTCGTCACAACCTTAGAACTACCTATATTTCATAATTTCAATAAAAATCCTGGCCTCCTACCCTTAAAAATAGGAAATGCCCAAATCAAGACTGACTGTTGGACATTTATACAAATATATTACTGACATAATAAACGAATTTATATCACTTAAAAACTCATTTTCAAAAATCTCCACAGAACTTAAAAACTCAACTTTCAATTATCATTCCTACCAAATAATTCGTATTATTGAAGATAAGGTTGAAACTCAAATAAAACAATTAAATCCATCATTTAATTATAAAAGATCTAAACGAGGTCTCATAGACGGAGTTGGCTCAATTATAAAATCCATAACTGGTAATCTTGATCATAATGATGCCGAAAAATACGATAGAATTATTACTAAATTATCTAAAAATCAAAATAATTTTAAAACCATTCTTAAAGATCAAATGACAATTCTTCAAACATCTATTCAAAAATACAACGACAATATTAAAACACTTTCACACAATCAGTTAGTATTAAATTCAAAGATTGAAGAATTAGAAAAAGCTATTAATAGTACTTTAATAAGAAATGTTGAAGTATACAATTGCGTGTTTTTACAGACAGTCATCTCTCAATATACTTCAAGTCTGCAAATTATATATGATATACTAGTAAAAATTGAAGTAGCAATAACATTTTCAAAATTAAACCCCTTTCATAATTCTATTATCGAGCCAAATGATTTGTTTTCTGAAATACTCTTTATTTATAAATAATTAGAAAAGAATAAATTTCCCTTCGAGCCAACATTAAAAAACTTACTACTATTTGAAAAAAATAATTGAAATTAAAAGTTATAGTAAAAGTAATCAAATAACATTTTTATTAGAAATTCCAATTGTAGAAACCGAAATATTCAATTACTACCATTTATATTCCCTACCTACTCTAAATCAAAATACCTTTAAAATCATCATACCACACTCAAAATACCTTATCTCCAATGAGCAAACATATGCATTCTTCGACACAAGATGTGATGAAATAATATCAGAATTGTTCCTGTGCCATGAAGTCCATACATCTCAAATAGACGAAAACGCACCATGTGAAATCCAATTCCTAAAGTATACAGCAAATACAACCAATTGCAAACAAGTATTTACTCAAATACCCAACGTCAAGATTCAAAAAGTTGAGAAGAACCAATGGATCATCATTGCTCCAAATGGTATCGTTGCAACCAAAAAATGTGGCTTAAATACAAACAATATTCCCTTAAACGGAAGTTACCTACTTGAACTTAATAATCAATGTGAAGTGAAAGTGAAATCTACCCTAATTAAAACATATCAAAACTATAAATCAAGTTTTAAGAATATCGAACTGCCAAACTTAGAATTTCAAGTTGACACTTATGATAAAAATCATTTTGATTTCAAACCTCTAAAACTAGATACAGTTAATTTAGATGAAACAAAAAATATGTATTCACTTATAGATAACCAATTATAATTGTTTTATATTGCATATATTCATACTATGTTCGAAGGAAACTAGCCAAATCCAGGCCCAATTCCGATCCAAGAGAAATCCCCGAAATGTCACCGAACTCTGTGGCAAGAAGCCCCACAGTTCTCACTTAGCCGGGAGGAGTTATGATAAGATAACTGCTTACCTTAGAATGTAATATGAATATCACGATAAAGATAAGGAAATATTATATATAGAACTAAATGTAATCTTGTAGCTTTGTCTTAAACCAATCGTCTTGGAAACAAGTCGAAAGAATAAAGAACCTTTGAAACCTTTTTTAAAACTCTGTCTCTGGAATTGAACCCAAAACTCGCTACTTTTCTAGCATCACAAAATGTGTGAATGCTAATGTTTTCTGGTTGACTGTTTTCCCCAATCAGCCACCTTGGAATTTTGATCTCTGCCAGTTTGGGTAATTCTTGGTACCAGCCAAAAAAATTAGTTTTCATATCTTCATTAACTTCTGCATCCCAAGACAGACCACTATTCCATATTTCCTGTAACACTAACTTTGAGATTATAGTAATGGAGCACAAAAAACCAATAGGGTCAAACAGCCGGTGCGCAATTGAAAGAATTAATCTTTTAGTCACACATTGATGTCTAATACAGGTAAACTGTCCATTTTTACTTCTAAAGTATCCAAATGTTTATTCCATTTTAATCCTAATACCATGGACTTTCGTTTATTTCACCGATATTATCTGCTGAGTACTCCCAGCCTCTTAACTCAAAACACCCACGAGACATTTTATTTTGGATTCACGAATAAAACGTTCGCGTTCTTGATGATCTTTTACATTAATTACACAATAGTCGACATAAAAACTGTTTAATATTTGTTTTAATGTCATTTTAGAGATCATTGAGTCATTTTTTTCGTTCAAATTGTTTAAGAGTTTATTTAAATGATAGTCAATAACTGCCGCTAGCAAAAACGGACTGCTAGTAACTCCGAACACTACTCTAGCATGTTGATAAACTTTGATTTTATAATGTTCATCCCACCATAAAAATTTTACAAACTTGCGATCTTCGTCACAAATACTTATTTGTAGAAATGCTCTTTTTATGTCCGCGATTACACCAATTTTATTCATTCTAAAACGTAACAATATGGCCGGTATACGTTCAATTAAATTTGGACCGACTTCTAAACAGTCATTCAACGACGGATTATTTTTAATTTTTGAAGAGATGCATCGAATACTGGTCTTATTTTTGTGGTGCTATTTTCTTTCACCACATGTCCGTGTGGTACATAGGGTCCATTTTCACGTTGATGTGTAGTTATTTCTTCTATGATTCCTTCACTACACCATTCCTTGAATACTTGGTCGTAGCTATCAAAGTTACCTTTTAATTTTAACTTTCTCGTCAGCGAATATAATCGTTTCTCTGCTACTTCATAATTTGTGGGTATTTCTGGTTTTTCACTGAGCCATGGTAATTTGATCTCATATCTTCTTTTTGTTGAATATTCTGCAAAAATCGCTGTTGAACTTCTTCATCTTTTTCATGTTTCGATTTTGTTTCAAACGGATCCCTTATACCCATAGTATCTAGTTCCCATAAATCGCAGATTTTCGCTTCTTTCACAAACACGGACATTGTCGAAGTAGCAATGCATTCCTTGCTTTCAACAGGTACTCTTCCCATCAAGGTACATCCAAACTTCGTTTCCATTGCCACCAGTCCACAGTTCAACTGCTCCTTGCGACTAGTTTACAATTTTCCTACAATATCTGCTCCCAACAACAACTGTATGGGTCTTCGATTTTCTCCCGTGTCGGTGAGTTTTATTCCAATGTTCTCTAACTCTTGAGTCCATATTCCCTTATTAATATGTGAGACTTCATTCACAATTATTTCTTGGCTCAACACATTTAATTCGCAGAAATATTTGTCATCTAGAGAACTCACCCGAATTTCGTAACGTTTATGTTCTTGCTGAACTGTTTCCACACCTCCAAACAGTGAATGGATCAGTCGCTGTTTACCTTGAAAAGTAAATTTAATTTTCTTGGCGGTATCTTCTAGCAGATATGACTTCTGAGATCCAGTATCGATCATTGCCCTGACTAATAAAGTATTTTTACCGTTTTTAATCTTTACAACAAGTGTTTGTAAGAAAACTTCTGGATTTGTTGACGAATTTGTTATAGCTTTATCTTTTGAAACATTATTCTCGTCAATTTTTAACTGTGTACTATTCTCTTGATTTACTGGAATCTTTGGACACATTATTACAACATGTCGTTTTTCACATATTACACATTTTATGAAAGCTTTACACTTTCTTGCGAAATGATTCATTTTCAAACAATGGTAACAGCATTTTTTGTCATTTACAATTTTTTGCTTTTCGTTCAGTGTCATTTTCTTAGCTTTAAAACATTCAGCACTGGCATGTTTCTTGTCGCAAAAAATGGAATTATTGTTTTGCGTATTAAATTTACTTTCTTTCGTGCTAACTAAACTGGTTGCAGTTGGCACATCATCTTCTTTTGGAAACTGCATTTTCTTTTTTCTTTCCTTCTGCTCCACTGCAATACTGAATCCTGATGTAGCTAAGTTTATTTTTTCTTCGTTTTCTACTTCAGACTGTAAAAATAACATAAGCTTCTTCAATCTTTTACTGGTGCCTAATGCTTTTCCATCTTTTCTTGTCCAATTTTCTTCTGTGGATTCTTCGAGTTCTTCTGTGATTCTCGTCGTTCGTTGCCAGGTTCTCAATAACTCTTCCGGCATGCACGATTCGACTAGCGGAAATAACATTGCTGCGTATTTTTCACTAGTAACGTCTAGTGATTCTAGTGCTCGTAAATGCGATTCTAACTTGTCATATAATGAGCAAAGTATCAGAGGTTCATTTTTATTTACTACCTTTTTTAACAGCAATGTCAGTAGCTCTCTCACGTAGACTTCAATTAAAATGTCATCTCGTCCGAATCTATTTTTAAGACCTTCGACAACCTTCTTGTAATTACATGCTGTTGGCGGGAAACTATTAACAAAATCTTGGGCTCGACTTCCCTCTATGGTAGCTTGTATTAAATATTGGAATTTATCCTCAGATGCCAAATCTTCATCTTCATCAATCTTTTTAAATTGTCCCGAAAAATGTAACCATCCTTTGATATCACCGCTAAATTTCTTTAATTGTATCTCAGGTAATTTAAATTTGCGACGTGAAGTTCTCACAGATCGAGTAGAGTGTGTAGAAGCTGCGTCATCATCTGTGTCGTTACGCAAGGTATCGACATCCAGGACTTTTAAAATGTTAAGTACATTTATCTGTATCTTTTTGTACTTACGTTGATACTCATCAGCTGTAGACGTTTCTCCGTCAAATTCTGTTTCCTCTGTCGTATTATCCAGCAAGTAATTAAAAATGCTTTTATCCAACCTCTCTAATTCTGCAGCCTTTTGTTGGAGTAAATCTATATTTGCCTGAATTTCAACTTTATCCGGCTCTGTATTATTTATATCCAGCATTAATTTTACGTACAATATAATGAATGCACGCCTTACTATTGTCCTTTCTTTTTTCGCTCGATCCATTTTTCTTTGTGTCGAACTGTTCACCACGCCTTTTTTATTTTACACACCAACTGTCCTGTCACGGTCGCCACTTATGTTGAGAACACAACATATAAGAAATAAAACGATGTGCAATTTAAGGTGAACGATATAAATACATTTTATTGCAAAATTAAATGTTATAAAATATTATATTAACAACAAAACAAAACTATTTTTTCTATAGCCATCTTTTTTTTTTAAGGTGAACGATATAAATACATTTTTTCACTACTACCCTAGCAACATGCCATTATTGACTTAGGTTTGAGTCGTGAAATTGTTTTTCTCTACCGCGTCCTTAACAACGGTCAATAATGGATTATTATTAACCTAGGTAAATAATGAGAACTGTCACTTTTCAAAGAAATTCAAGCTTCTGAACTTATTTCACTCGTTAAATAGAAGGAAAATATTAATTCTGAATTTAAAATTGGCGCCTAATTTCAAGTTTCCTATCCCAAGCAAATTTCAGTTTGAATAGTAAGTATCTTTCAAACTGTCACATTTTACAAGCCAGTGTGCTTTACTGGAACATTGTGAAATATGTATTTATTTATTGTTAAATTCTCGAAAAGGTAACTGTTTATTGTAATATTATTGAATACTCTTACATTGTACAGTTTTTTTTTATTTTAGGGTTATAATTGCATTTTTATATAAGAAATGGAAAACATGACTAGTATTTATTGCTACAGAACCCGTGTTTAATGAAATTTGAGCATTTCGTATATTTCATGAAGTTGCAGTAAGGTTACCCACGGGCATATTAAGTTGAATTTAGAATTTCTGGCTTCATTGGTTGAGGTTATGACCCAATGTAAGTTTTTAAGTTATCTAAATTTAAAAATGTTGGAACTATATTTGGACATCTTGCTTATTATATTATGTCATATATTTTGTCTTGTAGGTTTGCCATGTCAGAAACTAATGAATACTTTTGCCATGTCAGGAGTGAGCCTCTTATTTAGATATGGTGTAACTATTTCAACCCAAAAAGATTCTACCAGGTACAAATTTTCTCGAGGATCCAAATATATTGACCATGCGCCTTGTATCCCTCGGTTGCACCTCGAGGTACAATCTTGGCGCTAGGTCAATAATGATCATCTTCTCAACCTTGGCTTATAATATACTATTCCGAACTAGGTGTCAACTCTAATGTTGTCAAGTGTCGTTTTGATGTCTCGAAATTAAATTCTCGTCCGATTAAAGTCCAACGATCTTTTCCGAATTGTTTCAAAATATTAAATCTTCTGCATTATGCAAAAATTTAATCTTATCACGAGATCGTACTGACATGCAAAACGAATACTATAAATATGTAAAAGTTGAATTGCTTAAATGTATTACTGCAGCGAAAGCCGGCATATCTATTAAGTATGTACGTGAAATTCCTACTTTTATAAAAAATTCGGAAAACTAGCTCCCCCCAGCCGTCGTCCTATTACTTTAAGCTTGTACTATCAGATTACTAGAGGTTTAAACTCAAAGGGGCATATATTTTATACTAATTGTTGTAGTTTCTCTTTTGATGTCATAGTTATATCAGAAACTTGGTTATCTGACTCTTTCTATCTGCTGCTTATAATGTTTTGAAATGTGATCGTAATTTTTCTATTTCAGGTCGCTTTAAAGGTGACGGGAGTTTTAATTGCTCTTAAGAGCCATTTTATTTACGACGTGTTAAATAGATCTCATATTAAGTCTATTGTTCCATTAATTGATCTTATTGCTTGTAAATGTTACTTCGGTACCCAAAATGTTGTCATTTGTGCTATTTACATTCCTCCTGACATTACCGTAAATGATTCCGAAAATTTTATGGATGCAATCCAGAAGCTTCTGATAATTGAGCATGTAAAATTTTAGGTGATTTCAATGTACCTTATTTTAATAACAAAATCTTCTTCTCTGCACAGCTTATGTGAATTATTGAATCTCACCCAGCATTGAAATGCGCCTTCGTCGAGAGTAGACGTGTTTCGTTGTAGCTCCAAAAATTTTTTAGTGCTGTGTTTTTAGATATTTTTTATAATCTGTTTTTTAATAAGAAAATATTTAAAATGGGTGGAAGTACACGCAATATGCATTCAGCAATCAATGAGTCACTTGCTGCACTTCTTCTGGATGATTCTTTCATCACCAAATTGGTAGACAAAGTCTGTGTGCGCCTTGATGCTAAATTTGATGAACTCAAATTTCACTATGAGACAGCAGTCGCGAAATTATCACAAGAAAATCAATGCCTGCGTGATGAGTTAGATCAATTAGAACAATACTCGCGAAGAAACTGCCTACGTGTGTTTGGTGTTGTTGAAGAAGCAGGTGAGAATGTGGAATCCAAGGTATGTGACATTCTTAATCATAAACTCAAGCTGAGTGTCACTGCACGTGACATTGATCGTTGTCATCGAACCGGCAAAACTGATCCAAAGAAATCTCGCCCACGTCCAATCATCATAAAGTGTGTATCATATAAGACACGTCAAATGATAATAAAATCGCGTAAACTTTTAAAGGGAACAAAATAACCATCAAAGAAGATTTGACGACCAAAAGACTCGAGATTTTGAATGCTGCTTCAAAAGTATACAGTTTTAAGAATACGTGGTCATATGATGGAAATATATATGCAAAGTTAGATGATGGAACTGTGAAGCGTATGAGTAACGTTGACCAACTGCAGATTTAACTATCTTAATATTATAATATTTTTGTATGGTTATTGCTATTATATATTTCTGTTGCTTATATTATTTTAAATATCTGTGTTTTTTGTTTTTCTCTTTTTGGATTTACATTTGTGTTTATGAAAATCAAATTACACTGATAGTCTATATTCTATTTCACTGTTAGTTTATTTTTCAATTTATTAATTTTAAATCTGTCTATTTCTTTGATTGAAATTCAAAATTTTTATGCATTTAACATCAATTTCTAATTAGAAAACTTGTTTTAGTTGGTTAGTGAATTGAAACTGAGTTCATTCACCTCTGTCTTTATATTTGTATTTGTGCGTGATCGTTGTCAATATTAATTAGTTGATATTGAACTTGTCAACTCATTCTTCAGTGGTAGGTATAGTTCGTTCAATTTCTATGTGTCATTGATTTTTATTTATAATTTGTTTTTCTTTTTTTTTTTGTAAAACATTTGAACAAATGCGTATTTATTATCAAAATGTGCGCGGTTTAAATTCCAAACTAAACGATTTTTTTAATAATACCTGTTCTTCTGACTTTGATATCGTTTGCATAACTGAGTCTTGGCTTAGTGAATCCATTTCAAATAATGAACTATTTAATGATAATTTTGCTGTATATCGTGCTGACAGGGATTTTGAGAGGGTTAATAAAATGAGGGGTGGTGGTGTTATTTGCGCAGATAATAATGCCTTAGGATCTTCTGTTGTAAACTTACCACTTGACTCGTATTCTAAATTTGATATTATTTGTGTTAAAGTCCAGTTATCTATATGTAAGTGTCTATATGTTCTAGTAGTTTATCTTCCGCCGCCTATGTCTTCGGAACAGTTGAATTTTTTCTACAACTGCATTGAATCTCTACCATTTATTTATACAAATGACTTTATTATAACTGGTGATATTAACATTCCTCAACTTGCTGATTATTATAATAATGGTTTCACGAACTCTATAATTACCAATTTTATGGATTTTAGTAACCTCACGCTCTCGAATCAGTACAACAGAGTAGTAAATGCAAGTTCTAGAATTTTAGACATTATTCTTGCGAATGTTGAATGTTCAGTCACGCGTGATCCAGTTCCTTTGGTAGCTGAAGATGCTCATCATCCTGCATTATCTCTTGAATTACATTTTACAATTAATACGGAATCACTCGATATATCCGATAGAATTGAATATGATGTCAAGAATGCTGATTTTTTGTTATTGTACAGATCACTTGAGTCTACAGATTGGAATATTTTTCATAATTATAATGATGTTGATACAGCTTTAATGCTTTTTTTGAAATTATCACAAATATGTTTAATGAATTTATTCCTACTAGGAGGAAATTTTCATCTGAATTTCCACCTTGGTCCACTCATGATATAATTAATAATTTAAAAGCTAAAGAGAGAAATAGACAACTATTTAAACGATATGGCATTGAGTCTTGCAAACTTGATTATGTATACCTTAGAGCTAAGATAAAAAAGACATTAAGAAAGCTTACTTAGAAGAAAGAAAGAATATTAAAGATGACCCTACTTTAATTTGGAATCATCTCAAAAGTAAAAAATCTACGTCACGTATTCCTCGTAATATGCACTTAAATGGTAACAAATATGATAATGGTACTGATATTGCTGAAGCATTTGCTAATTTTTTCTCTAGTGTTTATTCCAATCTAAATAACACTCCAAATATTACGCAGTTAAATAGTGCACATAATATTAACCGAGATCACATAGAAATCAAACTTATTTCCAAGAGTGATATACTGGATGCAATTGATCATCTAAAATCTAAACCTAACAATGGTCCTGATAATTTTCCATCGTATATATTAAAAGGATGTAGAGATATTCTTGTTGAACCATTACATATTTTATTTAATCTGTCTCTCCGTAATTGTATATTTCCTACTGTACTAAAGAAAGCTCGCATTTGCCCTGTTTTGAAATCTAGCGACCCCAGTAATATAGCGAATTACCGACCGATTGCCTTGCTCTCTAATATTTCTAAGATATATGAAACAATTATCTGTAAATACATTCATAATATGACAGATAAATATATTTCTCCAGATCAGCATGGCTTCTTAAAAGGTAAATCTACGGTTACGAATTTGATGAATTTTACAGATTATGTTTCTAGCAATTTACTTAAAAATTCTCAAGTTGATGTTATATATACAGACTTTGCTAAGGCTTTTGATAAGGTTAATCATGGTATTTTGATAAATAAATTGTGTAATGACTTCAATTTCTCTCTTCCGCTTTGTCAGCTTCTCTTGTCCTATTTAAGTAATCATTATCAGTTTGTTCAAGTTAATGGATTTAAATCTAATATCTTTCTTGCAAGTTCTGGTGTACCGCAGGGTTCGAACTTAGGTCCTTTACTATTTTTACTATTTATTAATGACATTACTGATGTGGTTCACTTCTCTAAAATACTAATGTATGCGGACGATATTAAATTGATAAAGAAGGTTAATTCAAAACTTGATTGTTTAAATCTTCAGAGGGATATTAATGACGTATAGTAAAAAGCTTCAACCAATCTTATATAAATATCGCATGAATGATAAGCCACTGCAGAAAGTTGTTGAGTTTAAAGATCTAGGTGTATTGTTTGACAATCAATTATTATTTGATAAACATATTATGAGCACCATATCTGCCTCATACCGAAATTTAAATTTCGTTATTCGATCTTCAAAAAATTTTATAAGAATATCAACAATCATGTCTCTATATTTTTGCTATGTACGAACAAAATTAGAATATTGCTGTCAAATATGGTGTCCGTATTATGCGAAATATAAATACATGATAGAAAATGTACAAAACAGATTGATTAAATATTGTTGGTATAAACAGAATGGTGTTTATGATAATTACCTAAATTACAATTTAGGATTGTAGTGCTCAATGTTATTTTTAATTTGAAAAACAAAAGAAAAAGTAGGCTTGGGGAAAAGAAAGATGTTTTGTAGTTGTTGTTAGTTACGATTTGAAAGAAAATAAAAATTATGATTCTGTCTAATTGTATTTATATTTATTTATTATAAATTAATTAAAAACCAATAAGTTGGTTTTTACATTGGTGACCCCTGAATTTCAACGTGTATTATATAATATAAAATAGGACAGATTTTTAATTGTCAATGGAGCAAGTTCGACAAGTACCACTTCCGATATCTGAAGAGGCTACCATATCGGCTATATCTGGATCTTTTAAGTTACCGGAATTCTGGCCGGCAGATTCAGAATTATGGTTTGCCCAAATTGAAGCTCTCTTTACCTCATATAGGGTTACATCAGAATTGTCAAAATTTACAAGGCTTGTTGGGGCATTGAATTCCCGATATGCAGCAGAAGTAAGAGATATCATAGTTGCACCTCCTGATGATGTTCCTTATACTACGTTGAAACGTGCTTTAATACATCGCACAGGATGGTCAGATAAGGAGAGACTTCAAAAATTATTAAGCTTCGCAGATTTGGATGACAGAAAACCATCACAATTATTAAGATATTTACGACAGTTGATTGGATACAAGGTTTTGGACGAAACAATATTGGAAGAAATTTTGATACAAAAACATCCAACAAATATTCAATTAGTTCTTGCGTCAGTTGTTAATTGCTCACTAGAAGAAAAGGCTGAGATAGCAGATAAAGTTTTAAGCGTTGCTCAACCAACTTTAGCGGCTATTACAAAAGAAAATGATGTTATTCAGAAACTTACTTTTGAAATTGAAGACTTGAAAAGACAATTGTCATCATCATCATCAAGCAATTTCAACAACAAAAATATATCTACTGATCTTTGTTGGTATCACCATAACTTTGGTTTTAAAGCTCGACGATGCATTCCACCTTGTTCTGGCCCACCTTTAAGAAATAAGCAAAAGGTCGTATCTACTTATGTTTCAAGAAATTATATTAATAAGAGTTTACCTTCCGTTTCCAGTAATAATTATCCTTCTACAACTTCACACCGGCTATTTCTTAAAGACAAATTCACTGGTGGTTGTTTTTTAGTTGACAGTGGTGCACAGGTGAGTGTTATTAAAGTGTTACCAAATTCCAAACGTCACTATAACGCAGTTACACTTCAAGCGGCAAATAATTCATCTATTGTTACATTTGGGTACAAAACTTTAAATTTAGATTTTGGTCTATCAAAAATTTTTACTTGGAAATTTATTATTGCTGACGTGCAAAATTCTATTTTAGGTGCCGATTTTTTAACATTCTATAGATTAATAATTGATTTGTCATCAAAACGTATATTAGAATCATCAAAAAGTTAAATTCAAAATTTTAAACAAGTTTCTAATCATTCAAACAAAATTTTAAATAATAATTTAACACTTCAAAATCCTTTTGATAATTTATTAATAAAATATAAAAATATAACTAGTCCATTAAATTTAAAACATACTTCAAAGCATAATGTTAAACATTATATTATTACGAATGATAAACCTTGTTTTACAAAACCAAGATGTTTGGCGCCGGATAAATTATTAATTGCTTAAAAGGAATTCGATTCAATGCTTAAAATAGGTATTATACGTCCTTCTTCTAGTCCTTGGGCCTCTCCACTTCATTTGGTTAAAAAATCAAATGGGGAATGGCGTCCATGCGGAGATTATAGGATGCTTAATTCTCAAACTATTCCTGATAGATATCCAATTCCCCATATACAAGATTTTTCTGCAAATTTACAAAATACTAACATATATTCAAAATTAGATTTGATAAAAGCATATAATCAAATTCCAATGGATAATGAATCAATATCAAAAACTGCTATTACAACACCTTTCGGACTATATGAGTATACAGTTATGCCCTTTGGATTAAGAAACAGTGCTCAAACGTTTCAACGTTTTATAGATAATGTGACAAGAGGTTTAGATTTTTGTTTCGCGTACATAGATGATTTTTGATTGCTAGTAATTCAATAAAACAACATTTAGAACATTTGAAAATTATTTTTGACAGATTGCAAAAATTTGGCATTTTAATAAATAAAAATAAATGTCAAATCGGTTTAAAGCAAATTGAATTTCTTGGACATACTATTTCACCTCTTGGAATAAAACCCATTGAAAATAAAATTGATACCATTCAAAAATTTCCGCTTCCTACAACACAAAAACAATTACGCGAATTTTTAGGTTTGGTAAATTTTTATCATCGTTTTATTAAACATTGTGCAATAATTTTACAACCACTTAACAAATTATTAACTTGTTCTAAAAATAGCTCCAAAACTATTACTTGGTCTCCTGACACAATTAAATCATTTAATTGCATTAAAACTGCTGTAACACAGATACCGGATTTAACTTTTCCTCGACATGATGCTAAAATTAATATTATGGTTGATGCTTCCGATACAGGAATAGGAGCAGTTCTACAACAATACATTGATGGTCATTGGAAACCAATTTCTTTTTACTCAATAGCTTTAAATTCTACACAAAAACGTTATAGTACCTTCGGTAAAGAATTATTAGCTATATTTTTATCTATAAAAAAATTTCGATATTACATTGAGGGTAAAGAATTTTTTATTCTTACAGATCATAAACCTCTAACATTTACAAAAAAAAATTAATCATAATGAAAATTATTCTCCCCGAGAGATTAGGCAACTTGATTACATTTTTCAATTTACTAATGATATTCGTCACATTTCAGGTAAGAATAATCCAGTAGCTGATGCTCTTTCTCGAGTAACAATTAATACTTTATATAAACATAATCACATTGATTATGAAAATATTGCTTTAGTTCAATTAGAAGATATCGATTTAAAAAATCTTAGGAATAAAATTGATACTAGTTTAAAATTGATTGATTTTCCATTGCCAAATTCTAACCTTAAGTTAACATGTGATACTTCGACAGGAAATTGTAGGCCATATATTCCTAAACAATTTCGTGACCAAATTTTAAAACATTTTCATTCATTCTCTCATCCAGGTATTAAAGCTACAAACAAATTAATTTCAACAAAGTTTATTTGGGAAAATATGAATAAAGATATAACATACAAAACTAAATGTTGTCAACAATGTCAGCAATCAAAAATTACTAAATACACAAAATCACCTATTGCAGACTTTGTAATGCCGAGATATCGTTTTAGTATGATTCATATTGATTTAGTTAAACTGCCTCTATCCGAAGGATATTCTCATGTACTTACTTGTATAGACCGATTTACTAGGTGGCCTGAAGTTATTCCATTAAAGGATATTTCTACTAAATCTGTGGCTAAAGCTTTTGTTGCGGGTTGGATTTCGCGTTTCGGTGTTCCTGATTCTGTTACTACCGATAGAGGTCAGCAATTCAATTCATCTTTATTTAAAAATTTATTATTATTATTAGGATCACATCATATTCGAACGACAGCATATCATCCACAATCAAATGGAATAATCGAGATATTTCACAAACAATTAAAAAATTCATTAAAGACTTATAAACATTCAACACAATGGATAGATTTTCTTCCATTGGTCTTGTTAGGTATTCGATCTTCAATTAAAAAAACTAGTAATTGTAGTTCTGCAGAACTTGTATATGGATGCAAAATTAAATTACCGGGCGAATTTTTACCATCATCTACATTTAAGCCTTCAATTAATATTGATTATTCACATTATTTAACAGATATTAAATCAGCAATTAATAAATTTACTCCAATTACTTCTAAAAATAATCATACATGTAAACAAATATTTGTACACCCAGAATTATTTAAAACTTCACATGTTTTTGTTCATAACACTGCCATTGGTCCGTTACTTAAACGACCTTTTGATGGTCCATATAAAGTTGTTAAAAGATATAAAAAATATTTCAAAATTTTGATAAATAATAAATTAGAAACAATTTCAATACATAAATTAAAACCTGCCTTTATTGAGAGCTCTAATGAATAAGTTGGAATTTGGTATCTTTATTAACACCAATTGTGTACAAATATATGTATACTCATATATATATATATATATATTTCTTATTATGTTTATCTTTCCTTCACGATTTCTTTTGTTTTTCTTTTTGTAGGGGGGAAGTATTGTAGTGCTCAATGTTATTTTTAATTTGAAAAACAAAAGAAAAAGTAGGCTTGGAGAAAAGAAAGATGTTTTGTTGTTGTTGTTAGTTACGATTTGCAAGAAAATAAAAATTATTATTCTGTCTAATTGTATTTATATTTATTTATTATAAATTAATTAAAAACCAATAAGTTGGTTTTTACAGGATTGCGTTCATTTAATTTACTTTCGCTAGACAAACGGAGAAATCTTATAGATGTTTTGCATTTTTTTAAATTAGTTAATAATATGATTTCTGATAGCAAAACTCTATCAAGATTGAACTTTTTTGTCCCACGTGTAAACTCTAGAATTTATTCTACATTTTATATTCAATATTGTCATACTAACTATGAACTTAATTCACCAACTAACCGAATGTCCAAATTATTCAATGAGTTAACTTTTCAGTATGATTTTTTTTATGATTCATTCAATTGTTTCAAACTGAAAGTGTTGACTTATCTCTCTGATGAAGTACTATGTTAATTACCATTCTATACTCTGATGAATTGCTATGTTTAATTACCATTCTGTAAATTATTTTGATCTTTATTTGTTAATTTGCATTGTTATTTGATTTATATATATATATGTATTTTTTTTCTTTTTGTTGATGAGATGCTATGTTTTTCTATATCATTTTAATACTATTGTATGTAAATACCCTCTGTAATTGGGATTTTTATCCTATAGGGCGATAATAAATAAATAAATAATAATGTAGGCAACATGGCACTAAATAATCTAGATCATGTATTTCCGAATTTGACTGGCAATTTTTTGGTTTCACCAAATTAAAAAAAACCACTCTTATGGCTCCCCCACCACTAACATCTTTGGGGGCCGTGATTTTACGGCTGGTAGCCGCACTTCACACGAATAAATATATCACTTACCGAGATCTGCTCCGGCAAAGTGCCACATTCAGTAATGGCTAAAAGGCGTGATGATATATTTATTTATTTATTTTTTGGTTGAGAAACTAAACTTACCATTTGTCCCTGAAGATCGTTATCACCCGGCACTTGAAATTTATTTTAATTATGTATTCTCTCAGAAGTTACTTAACTCTCCACCTTCTAATAATTTTAATTTTCGTAAAGCAAATTTTGTACAACGTTATCATGATCTCAGTAACATGGATTGGTCGAATTTATATAATTTTTATAATGTTGGTACACTTAATTTAGGTCTGTTTGAAATTCTCTAATGTGAAGTCTAATTTTCCTATTTGGTTTACTTCTTGCATAAAATAAAGACTAAAAATTATTACAGGAATAAGTGTAATTCAACCAAGAATCTCTGTTATTTGATTGAATTTAAAAGATTGCGGGCCCTGGTTAAACTTGAAGTTAAAGAAGCTTATATTTCTTACCTTCGGTCTTTCGAATACAATACTAAAATTAATCCTGCCGAATTATGGAAGTTTATAAATATGAAAAAAGGTGCTACACGTATTCCTAGCAAACTACACGATGACAAATCAGAATATACAACACCTAGTGAAATTGTCGATGCTTTTGTTAAACATTTCTCTAACCTATTTTCTACTAGTTCTGATTCTGACGCTACAGATGTTGTTGGTAATAATTCCTCTTTCATTCTTAGTCCGGTAGTTGAGGATGATATTATCCCTTTATTGGCTTCGTTACCAAACAAAATGACTTCTGGTGAGGATGAATTTCCTAGCTTTCTCCTAAAAGATTGTAAATTTATTTTTGCTAGACCTCTATCTTTCATAATAAATTTGGCTATTACTAATTCCACCTTCCCTGATCTTTGAAGAAGAACTCGTATAACTCCGTTGTTTAAGACAATTGATAAAACCTGAATAAATAATTATCGTCCTATCTCCATTTTAAATAATTTCAGTAAGGTCTTCGTTCTCGCCTAGCTTCTGAACAACATGGTTTAATAAACATCGCTCAACTGTCACTAATCGCGCTTGTTTCAAACAGTATGTCTCTGAGTCGCTTGACATTCGTCGTCAGGTTGATACTATATATACGGATTTTTCTCTCGCTTTCGACTCCATTGATCATGATAGAAAAAATTAGTGCTATTGGTGCAGCACCAGGTCTGGTAAAACTTCTACGTTCTTATCGTACCAATCGTATCGTTTGTTTTCTTGATCTGACGGTATGGAAGAGTATTATTTGATTTTTTTCCGGGTATAGCTTTAATTGTAGATTGTTACAATATGTTTCAAGAGCCCGTAGTTTCTTCCTTGTTTCCACTGATGAGTATTAGTATAAAAATGCAGGCTAAATATATCAGTTCTGTGATTGATATGTATACGTTTTATATTAGGCTCTTTGAATTTTGTTTCCAAATTTGATATAAATAATGAAAATAGCAGCGGACTAGTGGCCTTTTGTTATCATGATTGGTTTCGTTATTCCATTGTTATTTTTGACGTTAATAGTTGCGGAGTTTTATAGGTTCGTGTGATTTTTCCCACTTATTCTGACATGGAAGGTTTTTTCCCCATAGTAAGTCATGTGAAATGGAATCGAACGTGCCCTCTTGTGTCGTTGCCAAGCAGGATTGACCAATTTTGTTCAGTACGATTAGATTGTCTATACAAGATCTTCTCTTGCGGTAACCTGATTGTAATCCTGGGCATTTTAGACTTTCTGTCCATGTTTGTAATCTACTATTTAAGATACAGGTGAAGACTTTCATGATAGTATGAATTACCGCGATTGGCCGACAGTTGTTTCGGTTAGTTCTGTCTCCTTTTTTGTAGATCATTGTTACTCTAATTTTCGTTAATTCCGTTGGCATTTTTTTTCTGTCATAGATTTTGTATAGTTGATGACTAATTTCGGTAGGTAGCGTAATTATTCGTTAATTATTACTTCCATTCCGAATGACTTCTACGGTTTTAAGTGTTTTTTAGCCCAGTCTTTACTTCTGAGAGTGTAGTTGTCTCATCGAGGTATAGGTGCTTTACATTTATAAGTTGGTGTCGTTTATTATTTTTGTTTCGAACAATTCAGAGCAGTACTGAAATCAATCTTCCGTTTTTATGATGTTATTATTACTTTTCTTGGATACACTGTTTAAGTTCCTCTTGTCGGCGGTATTTGAGGATGTTTTTGTATCCCTGTATATTACAGTAGAGTAAGTGTGTTGTATTTTTTGAGTTAAGGTTTAGTAGTTTTTGAGCCCTGGTTTTTTGAGATAGAGAACGATCTTAGTCTTGTGTGGATGTGCTTATCAAGTTGTCCTGCATAGTTGATATCTTTTCTGTTATTTTAATCATCAGTTTTTAGTGTCGTTTTTTTATTTGACGCATTGGATTTAAATGTTTTAATAGTAGTATTTTTGTTCAGGGTTTCTTATTTGTGTTTAGTTCTTTTTATTCGGTTGAAATATGCATGGTGTCTATATTCTTATGGCCGTTATTTTATTGCATATTTTCGTTAATGTTGATGATTGTTACCTCTTCGGTGTGGAGTTCGATTAGTACCTTTTCAAAAGGATCTTATTGGGAAAAAAACCTTCGGAAGTTGTGGTTAATTGGCCTATTTTTGTTCTCGGGCGTGATTGGGTATGTTTTTTTCTATCACTTTATTCATTGAGTTCTTTAGAGGTTTAATATGTTCCATTATTGAGCAGATTATATTTTTAAGTTGTGCTGTGTAACCTTGTTATGTTGCTTTTATTAGGTGTGGCTTTAACGGTTTGCTTCCAGCAATTACTTTTTTGGAATACTCTTCTTCTTTGCGAATTTTTGTATCTTTTTAGATTCTTTTTATTATAAGTTCTTGGATAATAAGTCTAGGGATTCCTGTGTTAGTTTTTATCATTTATATCCCTTCCTGTAAAATAATTTATTTAAAGATTTTCTTTTAATATTGGTAAATACAATTTTACCTTTCCTTGTGAACCTCTATAATTCCAAAGAAGATCTTTTCCTCTAGGAGATTAATTTTTATTTTCTTATTTTCTAGCACTTTCTCCATTTTTATTATCTATAAACTTTTTTCCTTTAATAGGATTTGACGCTACTGTTATTAGATTATTGTATTTATCCAAACTGACATTTATCTTTGAAATATGTTTTCGAATCGGAGCTAGGAGCTTGCGAATGTCATCAATCGACTCCATCAGTACTTCCAATTAAAAGATTACTTTTAAAGTTGTATTGTTTATACTAGTTTTGTTTTTGTTAATTGGGAATATTGGGCGTAATTAGCTAAGTGCGCGCTAGGGCTTACTAAGCGGCTAGTTATTGTAAGACTTTAAGTGTGATTCTCTAATCTAGTTTATCGTTGACAAACTATATTTTGCGGTTTTGTATTAATCTGACCACCGATCACTTGGTTTATATATCTATTTATTTCGATAGTAGGTGCTTTACCTGTTCACAGTCATCAGCGTATTCAAATAAAGCTGCGTTAGATGGATTCGCAAAACAGCGATCTCGGTAAAAATTTTATTCAACTGTAATATTTATATGGTTTATTTCGTAATGGTTGATTTATTGAATAATTGACGTGAGCGAATATTATACTGTATACGTCGCGAAGCGAACGAACATAAATTTAGAACTTTATATAACGGAGCAAATCATTTTTTGACAGCTTTGATAACGTTGAAATAAGAAGTGGAGCTAATTAAAATTTATTAAATTTTTGGATATCTTTGAAATCTTTACAAAAAATTCATAATTCTATAGTGCTTTAACTTTTTATTGCGTATTTTAGGAGTATTTTATGCTCGTAATTTGTTGCCAGATAATATCAGTACCACACCCAGTCATGAATAAAAGCGTAAAGATATTTTTTTATTTATATTTTGGAATTACAAGAATTTGAAATTTATTAAAAATATTTTAACATATGACTTCGACTGAACGTACAGTAATGAAGATAATTTTAAAGTTAAATTTTTATGAAAGAAAAATTCGGATGACGCCTGGATTCGAACCAGGGACCCTCCGCTTGCCGGGCAGAGATGTTAACCGCTACACCACGTCACCTGTGTCCGACGTATGGCTTCAACCGAATTCTTCTTTCATAGTGTCTAACATAGCATCGATCCCAAAGACTCCTATACTATGATAGGCATTGACAACGGGTTTATTATTATTAAAGTATTAAAAATATTCCATAATTTTCAATAATTGCGTATTTTTTTTGTCAGTAATATAATTTTTTTCATTGATAGCAGAAATAATTCAACTTTTTTTTTGTAGGATTAATAATATATTTTTTCTTTCATAAATGTAATAATGAATCTTGTTTATTTCTTGAACTGTTAAGAGCTTATATAAATAAATTTTTAATGTTCCGTAATTAAACTAATTTTTTTGTTATTTATATGACTGAAATTACAGTAAATTTTTATTTTAAAATTAAATTTACATATGACAGATAAATTCGGATGACGCCTGGATTCGAACCAGGGACCTTCCGCTTGTCGGACAGAGATAGATAAGATAAGATAAAGAAACGTTTATTAATATATTAGGTCATACACCACATATACGCATTTTCCCTGCTCATGTGCTACCGCTACACCACGTCACGTGTGTCCGATAATCTGTAATTATATGCTCAGAATATAAGTCTATACTCATCGGAGTTATATTAATGCGATTTGATGGTATTACTAAAGGAAAATTCATATGATCAAGGTACATTTTCATGAGCTCATTTTTATTCATTTCACCCTATGATTATGTATTTAATAATTTTTAAGTGTTTTATATGTCCAAAGATGTAAATATTATGAATTAGTATCAAGATTAGTATTTTGTATGATAATAAATATACAATGTTTTTAGTATTCCTAATCTTTTTTTATTCTTTAGACTAGAGCGTAGAATATAGAACGTAACCATTGAAACAGGTAAAACGACCTTCAAACTTATAATTTTCAAACTTTATTTATTCAGATTAAGTATGGAAAAACTGAAAATATTTATTAGAATCAAAAAGACAACATTAATTGCCTACTGTATATTATAGATAGGATAGGGAATTTAACATAATCAATTTGCTCTAGATTGAATTCTGGTCTACAAATACCAGCTTGCATGATGATTGAATTTTCTAACACAATGAATTCAATAAAGAACTAGAAAAATAAACTCATCAAAAAGCAGTTCAATAAAGACAGTTGAAAACGAAATCAATATTGTAATTCCGTTTTGATTACATTTGCATATTGCAATGACAGCTCTTTTCGACAAAAACTAAAAACAAAAAGTACAGTTAAAAGTGCATAAACCAACCATTACAAATTCTGTTGCAATGAAAAACGTAATTTAAAACGAAATATGTTTCACGGTAGTCATTTCATCAATGTTTCATACTGACACAGTTCTGCACACGTCAATTGCAAAGTGAGTCATGGGTTAAATAAAACGCAATATTTGAACCATAAATTGATTAAAAATGGCGCAATATCAAACACTGTAAGTTAATTAGTAATAATGGATGTACTAGTGCACAATAATAATTGATAGAAACTGTTATTTAACAATTAAATTGTATAGTTTTGTAAATCAAACGCAGCCATGTTGTATAGAGAGCTGTCATTACTTTTGTATCAAATATTAAAATAATGAACTAGATATGTTTATCTATTCAATTATTTAAAATGTTACTTACAAGATGAATTTGTAATTTTATTATTGAATACTGAACTAGTGTGCCACGACTAGTTTTATTTGTAATAGTGATTATGGTGATGAGATAAACATAAGTGTCAGTAAAGAAGGAAATAAATATTACTTGTATAAGTAAATTGGTGTTACTAATAACCCATGGTGTTGATAAATAATAGAAGTTGAAAAATGAAAACATATAATATTTCATACAATGGATTTATCGTCACAAAATTTGGCAGAAGAGTGTAAAACTTAGTATATCAAAAGTTAAATATGTTTTTGGATGCAACAGGAACGTCTACAGAATATGATGAAAGAAAAATTGTAATTTTTAAAAATGTAATTGGCGATGATCAAATAAAAATATATATTTATGATTTTTTAGTCTTAAATTTTATTGTCATAACTGAGATATAAAAGAAAATCTAATTAATAGTAAGTATTTACAAACTCGAAACTTTAAAATGTCTTTGTTTACTGAAACTTGGAGTAGCAGTAATAAAATTGATATATTCAACTTCAATGATTTTAAATGTATTTATAATTTGGTAGATAAAAATATAAAGGGAGGAGTTGGAATTTGTTGTCACATAAATCAAATTAATGAAGTAGAAACAATATACATTTCGCAATTCTGTATAGAAAAAACATTTTGAAGTATGTGGTGCTCTATGGAGACCTTTTTTGCAATATTTACAGATCTAATGCTGACTGTAAATGATTATGTAATAATTTAAATTTCTTTTTAGATAATGTCTTCAAATCAAGTTATGATATGTTTATATGTGGAGACTTCAATCTGCACCAGCTAGAGATCACAATGAAAATAGTCCTGCTTTTGTCGTACTGGCATCTTATAATTTAACTAATATTGATAAAGTCTCAACAATAGGTCGTTTTATTTTAGACCACTATTATATAAATTTGAAAAACTGCAACATAGAAGTTGACAATAATTTTATATCTGATAACGCAGTTCTAATTAGCACTAATATTAAGAAATGTGCTCTTAAACAAATAACAAATATCAGAGAATTTTAATGATGGAAACGTAAGTAACATTATGTATGAACTCTCTAATGAATCATGCAGTAATATGTATCTGGAATCTGAAACAAATGGATCTTATAACATTTTCTATGATATATTTATGTATTGTTTGTGCAAAAAATCAATACCCACAAACGTAACAATACATGTTGGGTGAACTAGGATATAATAAATTTAATTAAAAATCCTTATTCTGTCTAAAAGAATAGTCATCTTAAGCTAACTCCTGTATACAAGGCAGCAAAAATAAATTATAAATTTATAATAGCTAATACTAAAAATATTTTTTCAGAACAAAATAATTCAATCGGTCAAGAAAAGTGCTTGGAATATTATTAATAATTGTAAAAATAGTGTTACTTCTAATTTAAAATTCAGAGTTGATAACGATTTAATTGAGAAAGCGAGTAAAATAGCAAATAAATTCAACAATCATTTTAAAGTTGCACTCTTAAATATTATTGAACGTATTCCAGTAATTGACTCGGATGCTAATTTCCCACCAAATTATAACAATAGAAACTATAACTTATTTTTGAGTTGGAGCCAATGGCACCTATAAAAATGGTGTTTTTATGTCTAATTCCTATTATCTACTTTTATATAAAAGTTTGTATAAATTTTATGATTTATTTCATACTAAATATTTCAATTCCTAATAAAAATTTAATCGTAGGATGTAAATATTATTTGCCACAGAGAAATCAAAGATTTATTCTTTTTCAAATATCTCTAGTTATTATAATAATATTTCAAATACTTGTTGCAGTTTTTCTTTTCGAATAACTGAGATATAAAGTAAATAATATGCCTTATTCAGACAACGATGATACGAGTACCTTATCTTTACTGATGGGTATTTGTTGGTTTTGAAGTTTATTTCGTAAACGGTAAGCTATAACACAAGATCGATAACAACTAAATTGAACCATAATTTCTAAAAACAAGTTGTATTAATATCCCAATTAACTCTATATGATTCAATTTAATTTAGTGAATACTATCTTTAAATAACAGTGTCGCTGCAGGCAATTCTCTTGTCAAATCTATCAATATATGAAAGAATTATTTTACATGGCACATAATGAAATAGAGAGAAAATTGGTATAAAATATTAGATCAGAGTTCATGGGTTCAAATCTTGGTGGAGTTCAAATTTTTCTCTTTATAATTCGAAATATGCTTTTCTGGAATTATTAAAAAATTATTTATTCATATAAAGCGGTGATAAGTGATTGAAATGTTCACCGATATATGATAAAAATATGCAAAATATATACGCGAAATAAACATATATGTCCAAGTTTTTACAAATTTATGCAAAAATATGCAACTTTATTTTAAATACTTTGTTAATAACTTAAATATGAAAACGATTTTTTATATTGACAAAAATTAATACTGTTTGCATTGCTGTCTTGAAATATTATTTTAACTTAAGTAACACATAATAAATCTGCTAAATAATGTCAAATTAATGAATAAATTAAATTTTACATATTACAATTATTTTAGTGTATACTCGTACGAGACAGCTTTTCAAATTATATTTTCTAGTTTATAACTTTGAAATTCAATGTACAAGAGTATGTACGAGTATATTAAATCAGAAAAAATCATTAACTCATAATAATAATTTAATCGTAGGAAGTAAATATTATTTACCACAGAGAAATCAAAGATTTATTCTTTTTCAAATATCTCTAGTAGGCTAGTGCGTTTGACCAAAGTTCAAATGATCCCAGGCTCCAATCCTGGCGCTGGCCTAATTTTTCTCTCTTTAATAAAAATTTAATCTCCAATTATAGTTTATAATATTATTCTACGTTTAATTTAAAATTTATGTATTGAATTTCCTATCTTTAATATCGGAAATTTTGTATAAAACCTAAAATATGCGATAAAATGCAAGATTAATAAACATATGCGTCTAATTGATAAATATTATATAAACTTATGCAAACCTTGAATATTAATTCCACTTAATTTGTCAATTAAAATTACATAGTAATAAATAAATTACAAATATGCACAAAACAAATATGAACATGCATATAATCCGCTCACTACAGTAGTGTGGTATTAAATTTAAGCTTTCTGGAGCGAGACACTTCGTTATTTATTTATGCTACTTTTATCAAAAGGAACTTAATTTCAATTACAGTACAGGGCCCGGATTCATTAAGTCGCAGTGTGGTAGTTAATATATTTTTAGCTTTGAGATTCAAACACGAGACCCTCGAATTCGAATGCTGTAACGGTAACCAAACTATCGTACTGAATAAACGATATATAATTTCGCAATTTATATTGATATATCAGAATAGCCAAAAATCGATACACTCTTTTTCATACTGTAGTTCGGTCATCATCACCAAGTTATCGGTGGAGACTGCAGGGAAATATAAAACTGTTGTAAGAATAAAATAGTGTTTACAAAATAAATAGTTACAAACACTTACAAAATAAATTCTCATTACATTATTTCGCAATTTTGTCGAATGCAAACCAATTCGGATTAAATATTATCTGTTTAAACAATAAAATTGAAAAATTATGAGCAAAAACAACATCTTATTCTAACCGAATTTAAATCAATCAGACGCCTTTACAAACACAAACACGATATTGTCGAAGATGACAACGCCACTGCCATTCCCATCTCAAGCTGCAGCACAGTTTATTTATGATAATTCTTTCAGAATTCAATTTATTTCTATAGGGATGTATTATTGCCTTCTAGTTTATTTAGGGTATTCATGCGCGAATCAAGTTCTTTTATTGAATTCTTCCTTGGAAATATAAAATTTAATTTGCGACTTTTATTTAGCTGGTACGCACGTAGTAATTTGGAAACTGCTATAAAATAAAGATTTTTATTTTGTTCCCTCTATACGCTGCCCAGGAATTGTAATATGAAATTTAATAATACAACTACCTGGAATGAACCAAGGCATTTTGATTTGTTTTGTATTCTTCAAATTAAATTGCTTTTACTGCTTTTCTTTTTATTATATTTCTATTATGAATACAGATATATGATATTAGCGTCAAGAAAGTTATTTTTATTGCCATGTATTATGTGTTTATATACAAATTTAGGCAAATTACTGAACTTATCATTTCTCAAATCATAATAAGTGGAAGATTTTGAAGTTAATATTCTTTTTACGACCAAAATATTTTTGAATATAAATTTTGCAAATAAAAACCAATATATAAAAAAGTTTATTTTAAAAATAATTAAAAAGTTTTATGAGCGTGGTCAGTAGCTAACCGATAATTTTTAATACCAAATAAAAATTTTAACCAAAAAATAAAGTATGGGTGATATATTGTAACGCGGCAGTTCTTTAAATAATTAATATCTAATTAAAATTAATAATCTTTAGATGTAAATAGGCTTTGTGATCGTCGATTAATTACCCTACGTTGTGTTGTGTTGAATTTATTGAACTATTTTTCCTCAGGATTCGTAATTTGAAGTCTTCATTTAGGATGTCTGAAGGTTCTAATGAAATAAAATCACTATACTAGTTTTAATCATTTATTAAGCAGTAAACATCAGAACGGTGCTGGTTTAACTAAAATGCAAAGACAGTCACTGAAATACAGTGCGCATCCACCGCTTGCTCGCGATACGCGCCAGTGTAATACGATAGCCGTCTCCACTATTGTGTTAATGATAGGTGTGCTAGACCAGTGGTTGGTGATGCTATTAGATAGCCGTAACTCTCCCTCTCGAACAGGGAGACGTCTCTCACCTTAAGGCTCTGAGAGGGACTGTTTAACTACTCCGGAGTCTCAGCCGAGCGGGACTATTTGACTACTCCGGATCCTCGGTGCCGCACGAGATTAAATTAATAGTGTTAGGTTTGGGCTATATCGCTACGTCCACTTCCCCACATAGCCAGCTAAGGTATAGGAATGCAGAAGTTTAGCAAACGTAATACACTGTCACGGCCCTCAAGCAAACCGCGAACACAACACTCGCGTCCCACAACCAACTCCACGTAAGAATTAAACCAGCATTATTATTATTATTAGCCCTTTATTCCACATTTAGCTTACATTCCTTTCACAATGTTTGTATTTGTATTTGTATTTGTATTTTAATTTAATGAGTATAATGTTAATGTTAATTAATAAACCTATAAAAGTATAAAATATATATATTAGAAATTATATACTAAGAATTTTCTTTATTAAAATTCAGTATTACTATTACAATTTACAATGAAGTTGAAGTTGCTTCAGTGGATATCACCCCTAGCGGGCATAGGCAGCATTAAACAATAGTAAATAATCAATAAATATACATTACAATATTCGGTAGCTAGCTCCCAAAATATGGAACAAATAAGTTTATGGTTCCCCAGTGGCTCTCGGAAGGCGCATCGGTCAGAGGCGGCAAGTCCAGGTACTGGGACCCGTCTCGGACTGTGTTGTCTGTCACAATGATCTGCAGTCACATGTTTCGGCCAAAAAAGGCAGTTTTAGAACAATGTTTAGTATAAATAAATTAAGAATGATACAATACCGCTTACGCGAGTCAATGCTGATTTCCCACTTTAACTATTATATTACAATTTTCTAGCGCGAGCCAGATATAGTTTATGTGGGTTACCAACAAATTTGTGATAATGAATTAGTTGGATTTTAATATTACGGAGAACCGAAGTTCTCAATGACAACACTTTGGCTATAATAATACAATTCTGATGTTAGTCAGAACTAGCTCTCGTATAACCAACGAACTCGCAATATTGTATTAGTTGGATTTTAATATTACGCAGAACCGAAGTTCTCAAATCTCAATGACAACACTTTGGCTATGATAATACAATTCTGATGTTAGTCAGAAATAGCTTCAGTGTCACTAACGAATTCGGAATAATGAATTCGTTGGATTTTAATATTGCAATGAACAAGTTTCCAATATCACAACTTATAGTCAGAGTTCTGCCGAAAAATGATTAGGTGTCCTTGCTCAACAATCTCAGGTCAGACCTGGACGCGATCAATTAGCACCGTCATTCAATATGCTGGACAATCGTACCCGCTCAACAATCTCAGATTAAACCTGGACGCGATTAGTTCACCAAAGACAGAGCACAGGACCTAGATCCACCGTGTATGTTGACTGTCGTAAATAGCTCAACAATCTCAAGTCACCTGGACGCAATCGTAATACCAGAACTAGAGCACAGAAACAAAGCTTCTAAGCCCGCTTAGAGACCACACTCTCACCGCAATGCTAATTAGTCATAAACGCTCAACAATCACAGATTAATCTGGATATCTGGTCGCGATCGTCTATCAAAACCAGAGCACAAGATCAGAAGTCTTTAGCTGAACGAGATCGGAATCAAGCTCCTCGATTCGAACCCAAACTTGCATATTTAACCTAATTACCCCACCAACGCACCTACCCTCTACAAATCGAAACTACCACCTCTACCGTAGAGAATCATCCCTAAAACGTATCAATAAATCGCTTATTTGTAATTAGGTCAAAATTGTGTCTCCGTTACGTCACATCCACCCACACCGTTTCTTCCTGAACACGCTTAGCGAAGATTCACCTCTTTTACTTAACAAAACCGACGCTGTCCAATCGCGGTCACTATTTATTTATTTATGTTACGCTGTACAACAGGACCTTAATCCCAATTACTGTACAGGGTCCGCACTCACCGATCCGCAGTGTGATAGTTCATATATTTTTTAGCTTAAGTGCGATTCGAAGTCGGGATCTCCGGATTCGAATTATGCGTTAGAGTGAGACCGCGCGGGCCTTCCTACCCGTAGTTAGACGGAGATAGATAACCCTGCGTCATCACTTTGCTACAAGACTCGTTCTTGTATTAATTATGCGATTAATTTAAAAAGAATCTTTGATAATTTTACAACCACATACGTATTTTTTTTAAGTTAAATTTTTATGACAGAAAAATTCGGATGACGCCTTGATTCGAACCAGCGACCCTCCGCTTGCCGGGCAGAGATGCTGACCGCTACACCACGTCACCTGTGTCCGACGTATGACATCAATTCTTCATTACTGTACTTTCAGTCGAAGTCATATGTTAAAAAATTAGTTCGTGGAATGATTCCCTATAATTTAGAACTATGTCGCTGTAGACGAAACCTGTTGTCAATGCCTATCATAGATATAGGAGTCTTTGGGATCGATGCTACGTTAGACACTATGACAGAAGAATTCGGTTGATGCCATACGTCGGACACAGGTGACGTGGTGTAGCGGTTAGCATCTCTGCCCGGCAAGCGGAGGGTCCCTGGTTCGAATCCAGGCGTCATCCGAATTTTTCTGTCATAAAAATTTAACTTTAAAATTATCTTCATTACTGTACGTTCTGTCGAAGTCATATGTTAAAAAACATATACGTATTTGCAGCAATTTATTTGGTAGAATTGAAAACACATCGCTCGATCAGGTATGATCTTTTCATTACCGTAAATTAATTTTATTACAGGAATCAATTCGTAGTGATTTTACTTTCCTAATGTAACAACTAATCGGAGTTTTAAATACTTATACCGATCTATTGGTCGATTAAACACACAACTGGTTACATTCCTCGATATCGATGAATTTGAAAGAACCATGGAGACCATTTCCTATAATGTTCCTAGAAAATTGTGTTTTCTGTTCTCCTAGTTGATATGTTCGCTTAGCATACTCTTGTGATAATTTACAACCTTCTATCCTGCGAATTTCCTTACAAAGGTTTCAGATGTCATTCTACACATGTTAACGATAAATATTTCACTTGACAATTTTCTTGGACAATCGGTGTACGACTCAAGTGTTTGAGCTACGACAAATTTACTCTACTATTTCTAAAGAAAGCCGACGGCTGGCTTAGTGGCCCCAATCCGGGTACCTGTACAGCGGAGCAACTAACGCTGGTTTCGGAACGATATTTGAGTGAAACAATGTTCTTTTACTTTCTTGTTTACAGTTATGTACTATAGCAAAATTATTTTTTTACACTTCGAAATTTTTAAAAATGTATTATTCCGTCCAATTATAATATTAGCACCCATACATTATTTTTTATTATAGAGTTTTCTATTATTATAGGATTAAATTTTTAACAGGCGCTAAAAATTAATCCAGTTAGTTACACAATATGCTCGATAATATTTAAAAAATGTGTATTTAATATTCTACTTTAACTGCGTATCTATTTTGTTTTAATAGGCAATATAACGGTAAAATTTTTATCAGATGATAGTTCATTAGCTATGATTTACAGAAGAAAAGTTTAAATACAAAAGCGTACAGAATTAAAAACTGCAAATAGGTTCTTTAGTTCAAGAGACACAAAATAAAGCAGATATTTTTTAGTTATGTACAGAAAATCATAAGAAATAAAAATTATGTTAAATATTTGTATTGTTTGAGTTAAAAACTGTAATAAAATCGTAATAATTATTGTATTAATTAAATAGTTTTATCAAAAATCATGAACACATTTACCATCGCAGAGATATTTTTATTTTAATTTGCAGATATTCGATAAGTCAAGTAAAAATATACATAAGGCTAAAGTTTTTAGAACTAATATTTAATTATTAAAACAAATTTAATCCAAAAAAATATTATTATTATCAAGTGAAAGATTTATTTAGCATGTTATACCGTCTTTTTACTACCAAAATAATGGATTAACAAAAATGTGTATACATTATAATCAAATGTCCTTATTTCGGTCAAGATTATAAAACCTAATTTATAACTTCAACTTAATAACATTATTATAAATATAAACAAAGTTTAAATGAAATCTGACAAAAAATTTCTGATAATATTTTATTATTAAATTGTTTAGTAATATTGTATTGCATTATGCTATTATTCTATTATAATATTAGTATAATGGTTCTAAAATAACTCACAGTGAGAATTATTTTAGATCAGGTACATGTTTTCTTTTATTAATTCGTATTCATACAATTAATATTTTTCTGACAACTACAACAAATACCAGTGAATATATTTTATTTTTAACAAGTGAATTAATTTTAAAAATAATACACGCTCTTGGGTGGCGGCGTCAATTTAGGTGGCGTCGCTTCCGCGTACAAGATGGCGGAGACGCTTATTGTCTATTTACAACACCTCCTCTCAATATTGTGTCTCCGCGTTGTCTACCATCCAGATCGTTCAGGCCAAGCTCTTTGGTGTATTTTCTGTGAGCTGGTCCGAACAAAGCCTTGGTCATTACGTCTGCTGTCATTTCGGTAGTCGGCAAATACTGCAGGTTGATCCTGTTGCTCTCAACCGCCTCTCGGACGAAGTGGTGTCTCACATCAATATGTTTGGTTCTTGAGTGAAACACCGGGTTTCTTGCTAGTTGTTGACATCCCTGATTGTCGCAATACATTTTAACGGCATTGTCAGGACTTCCAAGTTCGTTTAGGAAGTTCTGGAGGTATATGGCTTCTTTCGTACCTTCACTGAGGGCCATATATTCCGCTTCTGTACTGGATAACGCCACTGTGCGCTGTTTTCTGGCCTCCCAGCTAATTGTGGCGCCGGCCAGTTGGAATACGTAACCGGTATAAGATCGTCGATCGTCTAAACATCCGGCCCAATCTGCATCTACGTAACCAGTCAGATTCTCGTCTCCAGTGTGTCTGAATGTTAGCCCATGGTTCTTGGTCCCCTTCAAGTAGCGTAGGACACGTTTCCCCGCATACCAGTGCTCCTTTCCATGGTTTACGTTGAATTGGCTCAGTGAGCTTATCGCGTAAGCAATGTCAGGACGCGTTGATGTTGCCAAGTACATCAGGGATCCAATGAGGCTTTGATATGGAACTTCGTCGACTTTAAACTTGTTTTTCTCGTCGGGTGCCTTCAGTTTGCAGTTTCCATCTAGCGGTGTGGTCGCTGATTTGCAATCTGTCATCCCAAATTTTCCAAGTACTGCTTCTGCATACTTCTTCTGCGACATTGTGATCGTGCCACTTTTCGCATCTTGGCTGAATTCAATCCCCAAACAATAGTGAATGGGGCCGAGATCTTTCATCTCAAACTTCTTAGTGAGCCCGGACTTGATTTTATTCATCCATTTATCGTCATTTGTCGCGATGATAATGTCGTCCACGTAAATGCCCACTATCGTTGAGTGGTCGCCTCCTTTGCTTGAAGTATAAATACAGGGATCTGCATTCAGTGGCTTCAGGCCTATCTTTATTAGTTCAAGGTCCAGCCGCTTGTACCATTGGCGTCCAGACTGTTTCAAACCATACAGCGCCTTCCTTATTCTGCAGACCTTCTGTTTTCCATCTTCAAGCTGCTTCAACCATTTTCTTGAAGTTTCAAGTACTGGATTGTGTGACTTCTCACTCTTGTTGCGTTTACTTTCATTTGTAGATTCTCGGAGCATTTCTTTTAACCCTTCAGGGACATCCATGTATATCTCTTCATCTATTTCTCCGTTGAGATACGCCGTCACGACGTCCATTTGGTGAACCGCTAGCTTTCTTTCTGCTGCTAACGCCATCAACAGTCGTATAGAACTCGCGCGTGCTACTGGTGCGAACGTTTCGTGGAAGTCAACTCCAGGCATTTGTGTGAAACCTTTTGCTACTAATCTGGCCTTCCTTCTTTCAATGTCTCCATCAGCTTTATACTTCGTTCGCAAGATCATTCGATTTCCGATGACTCTGTGATTTGCTGGACGATCGACAATTTCCCAGGTGCCACATCTGATTTGTGCTTCATATTCACTTTTTACTGCTTCCTTCCACTCGTTCGCGTCTGGACCTTTCATTGCTTCGCAGACGCTCTCTGGATCAGTTATGACAGTTAGGTTCGCCAAATCGGTTTTCTCTGTTTCAACCTGATTTGCCACATTTGCTTCAAGTTCTTCCTCGCTATCTGTCTGTTCGTCCTGTTCTGGTACATCTTCCAAAACGTTATACTGATTTCGTGGTCTTCCTCGTCCTCCTGTTCGGATGACTCTCGGCCTTCCTCTTCCCCTTCTGGGTTCCGTCATGGGTCTCTGGATCTCGATTTCTGGCTGCGTCAGCTGGAAGTCGACTGTTTCGATTTTCTCTTCAGAGTTAGGTTTCTCTTTTTCTAATTTCTCGTCGAAAAATTGTTCCTCCTCTTCAACTAGTGGTTCAAAGTTTCCCAGGAACTTGACGTCCCGACTAGTAATTACTTTTCTTATCTCAGGGACCCAGATCCGGTAGGCCTTGGAAACATCCGAATAACCCATGAAGAGACAAGGTCTGGATTTGGATTGAAACTTCGCGTGTCCGGGCTCCTTGGTCAGCGCCAGTGCTCGCTCGCCAAACGTTTTAAAATGGGCGACAGACGGTCTTTTGTTAGTCCATTTCCAGTATGGCGTCTCTCCATTCAGTGTTCGCGATGGGCATCGATTCCTCACGTAGTTTGCTGTGTTCACTGCCTCGGCCCAAAATAGTGGCGCCAAGTTTGACTGTAGCATGCAGCACCTCGCCATTTCCACCAGTGTTCTGTTCTTTCGCTCCGCGACGCCATTTTGTTGCGGAGTATGAGGCACCGTCAACCTCCTCTTTATACCGTTCTTCTCTAGGAAGTCGTCAAAGTCGTGGTTGCGGTATTCAGTACCGTTATCCGACTGGATCGCCTTTATTTTCTTGCCAGTGTGGTTTTCTGCCATCTGCTTGAATTTCTTGAATGCGTCAAATACGTCGTTCTTCTTCTTTAGCATGAACACCTCGCACCAACGAGTCTTGTCGTCAATGAATGTTGCGAAGTACTTGGCACCGCCAATGGATTCGGTTCGCATCGGTCCACATACATCCGTGTGTACGATCTCCAGAAGTTCAGTCGTTCTGTCTGCGTTACTTTTCGGAAATGGGTTTTGAGTCTGCTTCCCCTTGATGCAAATTTCACAGGGTGGTAGGTTCAACTCTTTTCCTAAGTTAAGTCCGTTGACTATTTTCTTACGCGACATTTCTTTCAAATCACCTACATTCAGATGATTGAATTTCTCGTGCCACTCCGCCATTTTGGTCTTCTTCGTGGTCACAGCAATACCAGCTGATTCATTTTCAGCTTTTATATAGTATAGGTCTCCTTTTCTCGCCGCTACAGCTACGGTTTTCTGATTCTTGTCTTGAATATACGCGGCTGTCTTAGTGAACGTCAATTCGTTGCCTTTGTCGGTGATTTTCGCCACTGACATCAGATTTATTCGAAGATTTGGGACGAACAACACGTTATTCAAATCAGTGCGTCGTTCGGAGTTTCCGTCTTCTATCATCAAGGCAGCATCTCCGATGCCCTTGATTTCGGTCGTCCCTGCGTCGGCCAAGCTGAGGTGTCGCGACATTGACGTCATTTTTCGCAGGATACTTTTCTTTGGAGTCATATGTGATGTTGCTCCGCTGTCCAAACACCATACTTCACCGCCATTGGATCTCATCAGGAGTGCTGTCTCTGTTTCGCTCGAATTCAGCGCCATGTTGGTTTCTTCTCCGTCGGCGTTTCCGGTTGACTTGTTATCTCTATTCATCTGCGTACGACAATCAACCGCCTTGTGACCCTTCTTTTTGCATCTATAACATTTAAACGAGAACGGTTTAGAAAAATCATTAGATTTCGTATTACCCTTCTTCTTCTCCGGCTCTCTGTTTTTCTGGAACGCCGTTCGCTTTCGAGCAAACATCCCGGATTCAGACTTCACATCCTTCACTTTGCGTGCGTCAGATTCCTCCATTATCTTAACGCGCAGAGCCTCAGGCTTTGGTAATTCGTCTCTCGACTCGATGGCACAACGAAAATTTTCATAACTGTCTGGGAGATTAAACAACATCATTATCGTTACCAGGTCGATATTCAACTCCAAGTCCATATCCGCCAACTTATCGACAGTATCGAAAAAATTATCATAATATTTCTTGATGTCATCGCCCTCCGTCATCTTGTTTAGCATCAGTCGCTTTAACAACGTCACCTTTCGTGCCGGACCCTTCGATTGGTAGATTGACTGTAGCTTTAGCCAGACATCACGCGAAGTTGCACAGCCCTTCACCTGCTTAATTTCAGTTGGACTGATCGCAAGAATTAAATCCGCCATTGCTTTCCTGTCAGTCTTGTCCCACGCTATCGCCGCTTTCGCACTTCCAGGAACATTAGCCAATACAGCCGGTCGCGTATTAGTACCATCCACGAAATCCCAAGTATCATTTTTAACTAACAGGAATTCTACTTGCATACGCCATGTATCGTAATTGTTCTTGTTTAAAAGTTCAATTCGTACATTATTTCCACTCATTTTCGTAAAATTTCACGATTATTTTGCAAAATGATGGAACCCGATATGCTTTTGTAGTTTTTCTTCCTTTGCTCAAAATGTACTTTTCTGGATTTTTGTCAAATTCGCGGTGCTGGGCCCATAACCTATTATAATATTAGTATAATGGTTCTAAAATAACTCACAGTGAGAATTATTTTAGATCAGGTACATGTTTTCTTTTATTAATTCGTATTCATACAATTAATATTTTTCTGACAACTACAACAAATACCAGTGAATATATTTTATTTTTAACAAGTGAATTAATTTTAAAAATAATACACGCTCTTGGGTGGCGGCGTCAATTTAGGTGGCGTCGCTTCCGCGTACAAGATGGCGGAGACGCTTATTGTCTATTTACAACATATTCTCATATGGAGTTTTACAAAAAATTATTTCACCTTACATATATAATAAATTACGATTTGTTCTAAATAGCTCGGCTCTCTGTATTTTCACTTCCGCTTATTATAGGGGATTAATTTCTGTTCTATAGAGAAAGAAAAATAAATTAAAAGAAATCACACGGTGCTAAATTGCTGATCAATCTATTGGACCCTCTCAATCAATCCGACTCTTATCAAAATATAATTTGATACTATTGGCTGGAATGCGATAAACATCCATCTTGTTGATACGAGACAATACCTGCTATCGGCAGACGATTTTTTAAATCTTATTGCAGACCCAATGTAATTAATTTTGTAAAATATCTTATTGTATATGTCTGTTTAATGTTAGTTCTTTAAAAATAGTCTAATACAAATGTCACCAAAGTGATTAAGTCGGGCATGGGAGTCGATCGGGTGGCGTTGAAATAAGTGTATTAAAATCTCCAATATAATGACTATGACACATTCTAAATTATCTTTATTATTTTTGGATAGGAATATAAGGTTTTTGGATCCTTGAATATTAACAAAAAGTAATTTTTCCAAACCTATGGATTACAAAATTTATGTTTAATACATTTATATATATTTTTAATATAAAGTAATAACTTATATAATAAATATGTGTTTGTTACAATTATAAATTTAAAAAAAAAATACAGGTAAAATTAACTTTCCGGATAAGTAACTATTGTAAATATAAAAATTAATTTAACTCGTGATTGTAACGAGATATACCACATGTGAGTAAACATATTTAAACGGTGAAATTTTTTTTTGCACGTATGTAATGTTAAGATGGCGGTCAGAGAATGAATCTATGAAATGGAAAGAAATTATATATATACATATACATATATATATATATATATATATATATATATATATATATATATATATATATATATATATATATATATATATACAGGGTGTCCCAAATAACATTATGTTCTTGAATATCTCGAAAAGAATGCATCTTAACAACAAGTGTGCTGAATCAAAACCTTCATAGTTTGGGGGGGGGGGGGGACATCGGATTCGGACTTAAAAATCTTAAATGGGGACCTCTATTTGTTATTGCAGATTCTGAAAGAGCTCAAAAAAGTATGTTGTTTTATTCGAAAACTTTTTTTATACACCCAACAGGTGGCGCTGTAATCGTAAAAATACGTCTTTGCTAGAAAAAATTAACTAATTAATATTGTGTCATTAACTTGATAAAAAAATGACGTCTGTTGTTTCAATAAATACATAAAATTGTAGAAATATTACTACTCAACAATCAGGGGGTACGGACGAAAACCATTTATAAACTGATTTTATCACAAATTAATATTTGACGATTAATCTTATTCTTCCGTATATATATACAGGTTTTTGCGCATTATTATGCACTCAAAATGATGATTCTGCGTACTGTTTCGCATCCTATTGCATAAATGAATTTATGTAAATAAAACTATAATTATTGTATTATTCTTTATTTACAGTTGTAGGAAACATGTTGTTTGTATTCCGTGGGCAAAATTGTTGTATTTTGGCGCGTGAGACTGATTTTTTCTCGACCTGTGATCCCGACTGAAAATAACATTCTCATGCGCAATAAAAAAACACTAACTTTGCGAACTTAATACAAACATTACTATTTCCGTAGCACATTTTTAAATTATAACACAAACTTATGATTTTTTAAAATGAAAGCTAGATTTGAGTTTTACTTAAAAATAAATATTATTATTTTCGTTTCAATGATATACATTTCGTAGTACTGTAATTATTTTTAGCAGGAAAATTGGTTATTCAATTTATCTGGGCTATAAGTATAAAGTATGTATAATTTTGCTTGTATTTTTGATTTTATTATTATGAATCAAGACAATATTAACAAAATATTAATCTACCTACAAATCTATGCAACTCTTAATAACAATTATAAATTGAATACTGAAATATAAATTTACAAATTAATATTATAATTATAACAGAACTAATCGCACACAAATAATTTCGAGTATTGATTTAATAAATTTTGAAAAAGTTACACTTCTAAATATACTGCTCGACAAAAAAAACCGGACACTTACAATTTTCAAAAATTGACTTTCCTTACGTTTCTGTTGAGTAAAGTTTGATGTATTTTTGAATCTTTATATGTATTCAAATGTTTACGTAGCAAAAAATCGAATTATCTTATAATTGTGAATAATTTATTAGCAATTTAGTAAATTAGGTGACAATGTTTTTTTTACGTGATCAATGCCAAGAAATACTCCATATCAGTGTTGATATTTTTTATGCAATGATACAAAATATCAACACTAATATCGAGTATTTCTACCCCTAGCTCTAATAACTTCTCTCATTCGTTGTGGCATACTCCTAATAAGGCATGCAATGTCAGATTGGCTCAATCTGCCCCATTCATCGTCTAGAGCAGCAAGAAGTCCATCTAAGGTCTCTAAAGCGTTTGCTCGATCTCGAATACGACGTCCTAACATGTCCCATACATGCTCTATTGGATTGAGATCAGGACTGCGAGCTGACCAATCCATTGTGTTAATATTCACTTCATCCAAATATCTGTTGACAATATTTGCGACATGTGGCCTTGCTTTATCATGCATAAGAACAAATTGATTCCCTATAAAAGGAGCATATGGAACAACGTGATTTTCTAGACACTCCGTTATGTCACTGTGTGCATTTATAGTCCCATTATTCATGAAGACAAAGGCCGTACGTCCTTCCACAGATACACTAGCCCATACCATAATAGAGCGTCCATGAAACGGAGTTCTTGGTGATATTACACAGTCCGCATATCGTTCTCCAGGTCTTCGCCAAACAAGTTCACGGCCATCTGGTGATCGTAAACTAAAACGGGACTCATCAGTAAATAAAACTGAATGCCAATAATTGATATCCAAATTGGCATGATTTTGGGCACATCGATGAGCTGGGAGCAATTCTGGCCCAGTAGCTGGCCTCCTGGATCGAAGTCCAGCTTCGTTTAACCTCCGAGATACCGTTTTTGCCGTCACTCCTCGAACGTCAGCTAATCGTCGGGAGACAGTACTAGCAGTTTCACGACGATCACGGAGAATCATGGCTACAATAAATCGGTTATCCCGTTCTGTAGTTACTCGGTTGTGACTCGATCCTGGTCTTCTTATATACTGTCCAGTTCCATGGTATCGCCTAATAGCGTCATTCACTGTACTTCGTGCCAAATTTAAAGTTGCGGCAATATATCGAACACTTCGTCCATCTTCAGTTAATGCAACGGCTCTGGCAACATCTTCGGGTCTCATTTTTAAATTTGTGTATAAAATTATACATAAAAGAATTTATAACTGACAGTTGAAAATTTTCAACCTCACCAAAACAAAAACAAATGAATTTTAAACAAATTTAAATAAACAAAGTTATTTCGATTTCTTCAATAAATTATGAAAGTAACAAAATAAACTAATAAACCTTTCACAATTATAAGATAATTTGAAATTTTTGCTACGTAAACATTTGTATATATATAATAATACAAAAATACATAATAATTTACTCGACAGAACCGAGAGGAACGTAATATTTTAAAAATGTAAGTGTCCGGTTTTTTTTGCCGAGCAGTGTAGTTGTTATTTTTTTAATTTACTTTGGTAATGACTGCTTTCATGTCACATTGAAATTTGAATGTAATACTCTGATTCTTAGTTTTTCATTGGTAGTAATTTAATTTATTTTTCACTTATTTGTTACTTTTTTTCTATGGTATGAAGTATATAAATCATATGATTCATGCGCCGAATCGAGCGATCCAACCATCGAAGAAAGCTCGAGCAACAGTGGCAGCTTCTTGGTTTGGCAGCGGTATTGCCTCGGGCCAACGTGTGAAGCGATCGACACACGTGAGGAAGTATCGATTTCCTTCAGACACCGGTATGGAGATGATGTCCAAATGAGTGTATTTAAATCTGGATGCTGCTGGACTAAAGCTTCCGAATGGTGCCTTGGTATGTTTGTTGACCTTGACTCGCTGGCATTGTAAACAAGCGCGCGCCCATCTCTTATAGTCGATGTTGACAGACCACCAAACAAAGCGTTGAGTCACGAGCTTTGCGGATGTTTTAATGCCAGGATGTGAGATTTGATGTAAGAATTTGAAATATCCTGGCGGAATGGTAGTGTGACATACGGACGGGCTGTTGCTGTTCTTGTGTCACAATATAATGTCACATTGGTTCCTGGCAGAATCACTCCTTTTAGATTCAAGTTGGATTCTTCTTCCAAAAACTTCAGCAGCTCTTCACCTTCAACTTGTGATCTTGCCAGTGCTTCATAGTAAATGGTTGGTGAGGATGCTAGCTCACTAACTCAAGACAAGGCATCCGCCACAATATTGCTCTTCCCAGAAATGTGCTGGATATCGGTGGTGAATTTTCTGATACAGTCGAGGTACCGGAATTGACGTGGTGAACGTTTTTCAGGTTTCTGGTGAAAAGCGAAGGTGATTGGTTTGTGATCTATGTGAATCACAAAGGTTCTACCTTCCACCATATGCTTGAAATGTTTTACTGCCAGGTAGATCGCCAGGAGCTCACGGTTGTATGTTCCGTATTTGGTCTCTGCAGTGCTCAACTTCTTGGAGAAGAAACCAAGTGGTTGTCATTCGCCCTGAATGTGATGTTGCAAGGCAGCGCCGACGGTGGTGTCCAAAGCATCGCTCACGATGGGGAGAGGCGCCTGAGCTTTCCCTTTGACTTCGCCTTGCAATAGGGTAATCAGAAGTGCTTGTAAACGAGCAGCCTTGGGTAAAGAAGTCTATAAAAGTTTAACAACCCAAGAACTGTCGTAGCTGCTTCGCGGTTCCTGGTCGGGGGTATTCTCGGATCGCCTTGATCTTGCCGCTGTTGGAAACTTGGTAACTCAGGAATTTTAATTCCGGTGAACCAAATATGCATTTGACAGGGTTGATCAAAACTCCATTGTCTTGAAGACGATCTAAAGTTGTTGCAGAAGGATTTTATGTTCTTCACTGGGTGATACCACCAAGATTTCGAGGTCAACAATTTGTGATAGTATTTTGTAGAGTTGTAATGCGTGTATGATTATTTGTGTATACATGTGTTTTTACATATGTGTGTATGACTGTGTGTAATTACATAAGTCTGTATATGAAATCAAATACCTACTAAGCAGCAAAATTCAGGAAGAAGCACCTTGAAAGAAAGAATGAAATACCACAGTGTACTAGATGCCAGGATTATGGGCATACAAAATCATATTGCAATAAACCATATTATTGTGTCAAATGTGCAAATAATCATCCAATAAACAATTGCCAAAAAAAAACTAACAATACACCAGCTAAATGCATATTATGTGGAGGACCTTACCCGCCAATTACAAAGGTTCCACCATCTAACGTGAACTCCAGAAATCTAGAGAAAAACCGACGAATCAAACTAAGAATCAAACAAAACAAAATTTCCTACGAAGTTACTAATGAACAATCTAGCATAAATAAAGAAACACATGTCAATTCAAGTTATGCACACGTAAGCAGACATATTGACAATGACACAACGAATATGAGAGAAGATGTCACCCTTACTTATTTTCTGAAAAAAAATGCGATGTTTAATCAATTCATAAACCAAAATAACATCATATAATCTAAATATTTTCCACATTAATTAAAAAGTCAACCAGTGGATAGTCTCAGAATAGCACTATGAAATGCTAATGATTTGGCGCAACACAAAAATGCAGTAGAAATATTTCTTAATTGACAAAAAAAAACCATTTTATTAATACCATAAACTCGTTTCACAAACAGAAGCTATTTTAATATTTATAAATATAAAATATTTTTTACAAATCATCGAGATGGAACTGTGCACGCAGGAACTACTGTATTATTAAATGATAAAATTGTAAACTATGATATAGAACAACAAGAAAAAGAATACAAACATTAAAATTAAAGAAGCAAATAGTTCATTAGTAATAGCAGCTGTATATTGTCCTCCAAGAAATGCAATAAAGCAAAGTCATTTTAAAAATATTTTCAGACACTAGGAAATAAGTTTATAGCCGATGGGAACTTCAACACTAAACATCCTCGATGGGGGTCGCGGCTGTCTAACCCCAAGGGTAGACAACTCCAACAAACGATTGTAGATATAAACGAACACATAAGCACTGGCAAACACACGTACTGCTCCATCGATCCAACAAAATTGCCAGATCTGCTAGACTTTTTCGTAACGAGGGGAATCTCTTCGAATTACATACTCCCTTTAATAAAAAAAAACTAACTGCGATCGATGAATTTCAGAAGTACCTAAACGATACTGTCAATCTCAAGGTATCACTAAAATCTGATGATGATATTGATTCTGCAGTCGAACATATAATCTTGCAAATTTAAGAAGCTGCCTGGATATCAACACCTACTATAAAATTGAAGAGCGACTCAGTCACGAATTACCCAAAATATATCAAAGATAAAATTACGAAAAACGAAAAGCTAGGAGTAAATGGCAATATACTAGAAACCCAAATGATAAGAATGTCCTAAACAAATTAACCAAAGAAATATAAAAATTATTATACTCAATTACAAATGATTCATTTAAGATCTATATAAGCAATTTAACTTCTTATACCCACAATGATTACTCATTATGGAAAGCCACAAAAGCACGAAAGCGACCAAAACAATCAATCCTCCCAATACGAAACGAAAATAGTGAGTGGGCAAGATCACATAAAGAAGTCATTCCTAAATACCTTGCCAGCATATTCATGCCAAATGAACCACAAATAACAGATTAAGAAGAAAAAGAAATACTATCACACTTAGATTCTCCATTGCAGTTATCCCTACAAATTAAATACTTCATAGCAGGGGAAGTCAGTGAAGAAATAAACTTCTTAAGCAACAAGAAAACTGTTGGATACGACCTTATAATGGCTACAGTTCTTAACCAACTCCCTGAAAAAGCAATAGTTGCAATAACACAAATATTTAACGCAATAATTAGAATTCAATATTGCGATAGAAATTTGCCCAAATGCTAATGATTCCCAAACAAGGTAAACCGGCATCCGAAATTACATACTATAAACCTATATCCTTGCACAACTCCCTCTCTTGTCGAAAAGTTGAGAAAAATTAATACTTAAACGCTTCAAACTAATAATTGAAGATACAAATCTAATCCCGGAACTCCAATTCGGGTTTAGAAACCAGCATACAATCCTAGAGCAAGTCCACAGAGTAGGTAAAGAAATTGAAGAAAAGCTTGAAAAACAAAAATTCTGCTCAGTCGCGTACTTCAACATCAGCCAGGTTTTTGTTGAAGTCGAACAAAATCTCCCTCATCAATATTATCTATTGTTAAATCATATGTAAATGATAGTTATTAGCAAGTACACCACGGTGGTAGCTACTCCAAATACTACCGTATAAATGCTGGCGTGCCATAAGGAAGTGTGCTAGGTCTTGTTCTCTACCTACTGTACACCGCAGACCTACCCAGTGAAGACATAATAACTGCTACATATACAGATGACACGGCATATCTTGCGTCACATGAAGTTCCAGCCGAAGCGTCAAGATTATAATAACAATCCCTTGATAATCTGCAAGTGTGGGAAATAAATGGAGGATAAGAATAAACGAAACGAAATCAGTCCAAGTGTCTTCCGGGTCACAGGATAGTGCTGGGTTTCTGATTTCTGATCCGTTTAGAGACCAGCTAAAAAACCCCTCCATTTTCCTGCCTCACTCCGAAGTCCTGGACCCATGAGTATTTCATCACATTAACTTCGGGACTACGACTGCTTTCCTTGTGTTCCCTTTTCTAGCGTTTCCTCTCTTTTCTTACTGTGCTTCCATTTCCTTCAGGAATCTTTCCGTGTCTTCGTTTCTCTTCATTATGGTCGTAATGAAGTGTACAATTATACCCCATTTCTCCTTGTCTTGCACCATATTCTGGACAATGTTTTCCGAAGTCAGAGTTCCAGTGACGAGTTCTGTTTCTGTTCTAATCTCGGTCCATTCAGGGCATTCGAAGATTGTTTGCTCTACGTTGTCATTATTACTGTTGCAGAAGTAGCAGTTACTTGTTTCCCTTTTCTTAAAACGCCAGAGGTAACTGTTAAGACAACCGTGGCCTGTTAAAACTTGGGTTATGTGGAAATTGACCTCTCCAAATTTCCTGTTAGCCCACATGCTAATATTAGGGATGAGTTTTTTGGTCCAGCTTCCTTTCGTCGACGCTTCCCATCTTTGTTGCCAGAATTCCCATATTTGGTCTTCTCTGTACTCTATTTACAGTATTTTGGTAAACTTGTTTCACGAGAGCCTTGGCCCAGATCGGGGCAGCGTACAGAATTATGGACTAGACTACGTAGGCTAGGAGTTTTCTCTTGTTTGCTGCCGGGCCTCCTACGTTAGGCATAAGTATTGCAAGTGCTGTTGTCGGTCTGTTCGCTTTTTCGGCAACTATTTGTAGATGTCTACCGAAATTTATACTTTGGGTTAGAATTATTCCAAGGTATTTTATTTCCTTTGAGGGAGTTATTATTTCATTATCAATGGTAAAATTAAAACCATTTGCTCTTTTCCAGCCGGTTAAAATAATTGCCTCCGTTTTTCAGGATCTGGTTTTAGACCCGCGTCTAATAACCACTGGATTATCCGTTCGCAGCTGAGAATTACTTTTTCACGTAGTTCCTCCATGGTGTCTGCAATGACCACAAGGTCAAGGTCGTCTACATTGTTACGTTCCAATCTGATCATTTGTTTTTTTTATTATCGTTCCCATTCCACTAACCTAAAACATAATTTATTTTTCTTGTAATTCAGCTTCACTCGTTATTTCATTAAATTAGATAGATACTTAGCTTTTGTTTCCTCCTATTTAAATTCATCCTTCCTATTCTATATTTAATTTAGCGTTCTCCTTTTTATTATTAATTGTAAATTTAGTTATTGACAGTCTTTAATTAGCGTAACTCATTGTTTTGCCGCTGTCGGTTCACGCGCGCGATTTATTTTTGTAAAGGCTTGTTTACAGTGCGGCGTTAAGCGGATTGCGAATTAGTTTATTTTATTTTATATTAAAACTCGAGTAGTCATTTATTAATTTATTTCATTTACATAATTTCCTATATATTTGTTTTCCCTTATCCCTAAATTTGCTTATCCCAGATTGTCGTTCGTACACAAGTCCATGGTCTTCATAGTTTCTTCTGCCTGCTTTATTATCTTTCTTTTTTCTCTTTCTTCAAAGGCATCGACCTTTCTCTTATACATTCCTTCTAAATTCTCTTCCGATTTGGAATTATTACCACCAGGTTGTTTATTATCTTTATCTTTCTCATTTCTTCACCTATCGGTCTGTCTCGGTTTTTGTCTTCAATTACCGAATATCCGGTTGCGAGTTGAATTTCCTTTTACTTAGATTCGTGACTTAAGTTGAGGCGGTTGATTGTTGGTCGTTGTAAAGAAAAACGTGGTTGAGTAGAAAGTGGTTACGTGCTGAGTAGTAGTTTTGAGTAAATTCGAGTATCGGTGGATACTACCCAGTCTGGGGATTACTTACCTCGAAACTACAAGTTTGGTAGCGAGATTCTTGGGAGATAGTTTGGGATTTCTCTCCTACCGAGCTCCCACGTGGGGATCAGATTCAGTCCCGTTGCCGCTGCATTTCTCACCGCCCCCGCCTTTCATGTTCCTGAGGGCAGACCAACAACGGAGACCATCTTCAGCTCCAGAGAGTGACTCGTCACCTCGTGGACTTCCGGTTCAACCCATTCCGGTATCCAGGTCACCAGGCTACCATCCCTCGTTCCAGTGTCGAGTGCGAGAAAGAGACCGCAGATAAGTGCCTTTTATTGTACTCTGTAAAAGAACTGTAGATTTATTATTTTTATTGTTTCGAACATTTAGTTAGTTTACTGCGCCAGTCACTAGAGTTTCGTTATTTTGTTGTAAGGGAACATAGGTGTTCAGGACTTTATCTTGGATTTCATTTATTTGGTACGACGGTTGGTACCATCCGCGTTGCACTGTTTCCGCGTATACCCCTGATTCCCCATACCTGTCTCGCGCTCTCCGGTTGATCAACCTTTAGATCGCGTAGTCGAAACGCTAGGTGTGCGTTGGGTGTCGGTGCGTAGGTGGTCGCGCTGCGAACGGTTCAAAGTGGGTATTTTGAGTCATATAACTGTCTTATGTCATATAAAGTTCGTGCACGCTGTGTACTCCCATTTTACTTTACTGTTTTTGTACACCTCGTGAATGACCTTACGTCAAGTGCAGTAACTATTTATTTACGGTGTTTTATTTGTCACAATTTAGTATTTATATTTTACTTGCATTTATGTGTATTATCTTGTCTAATAATAAGTCAGTAGTTAAGATTATTTCGAGTCATTACATACCCTGCACTTTCCCGATCTCTCACTCTCGCACAGAATTTCCGTCGAAGGTTAAGCCGACACGTCCTAGCCGCCATCACAATTTGGTTTGGGTGAGAGCAACTGCTCTAATTGTGTGGCGCCCTCTCAAAAAGTTACAACCCCCCCCCTTCTCCACTGAGAAGCCGGCACCTCATCCATAAGGTAGGATAGTTACATCATAACATACGCTACTAGAGTTGCTCTATCCGGTAGTTGGATTCTCAGGATTCCATCGTATAGAACATTCCACAGTTTGGGGCCCAGCACCGATCCCTGTGGAACTCCTATGGTGATGTCAAAGTTTATTTTTCCCTGCTCGTGTTCTATTTCTGCAGTTCTATCTTCTAGATATGATTGGATCATTCTAATGATGTACTTAGAGATTCTTCTATTCCGGAGCTCTCTTATGATTCTTCGCCATCGGGCAGTGTTGAAGGAATTACGTATGTCGATAGCGACCAGGACACACATCTTACGTTGCCTCCATGTTTCTACCCTGGTACTTTCGGCCAAGTTTATAATTTCTCTGATTGCATCAATCGTGCTTTTTCCTTTTCTGAAACTGAATTGTTTCTCTGAGAGTCCGTCTTTTTCTTCCAGTTCTGCCGTGAGTCTTGATAGGATTACGTGTTCTAGAGTCTTGCCTAAGCCATCTAAGAGACACAGGGGTCTATAGCTGGTCGGTTGTTCAACTGGCTTCCCAGGTTTCTTAAGCAAAACAATGCGCGCCTCTTTCCATTTTGCTGGGATGTTTCCCTGCTTTACGAGACTGTTTATGATGTCCGTAAAGTCTGCGGGTTTACTTTGAATAGCCAGTTTTACCACTTCCGGTGGGATGTTGTCGGGCCCCGGTGCTCTTTTCCCTTTGATTCTGTTGGCTGCTTCTAGGACCTCTTTTTCAGTTATTAATGGGAATTCCTCTGTTTGTACGGGACTCCAATTTATTTTCCTTTCTGTCGGGAATAGTGTGGTTATTATAGACCTTATATCTTCCTGGCTAATCTTTGGCATTGGTTCCCTAATTTTGAGCCTGCGGGAAACTATTTGGTAACCTTGGCCCCATATATCTTGATTTAGCTCTTCACAGAGTTGAATCCAGGCAGAGTTCTTAGATTTAGCTATGGCTTTTTTGAGAGTTTTCCTTACTGCCGTGGCCGCTATTCTCAGTATGTCTGTTTCTTCCTCGTTTGCTCTGACTCTTTGCCTTTGATATTGACGTCTTTTGGCTAAAGCCAGTCGGCGTAGGGTGGCAATCTCGTTATTCCACCAGTATACAGGTGGTCTTTTGAAAGGTCTCTTTTTTTCATCGAGTTACCGCAGGCAGTAGTAATTGCTTTGGTGAGGTCTTCAGCAGTTCTCAGGTTGCTATGGATGACCAGTTCCAGTTCCTTGCGTAGTATAGCATGGTCCAAATTTTTTGTTATCCATCCCTTAGGGCTTTCGCTTCTAACTTTTGGTGTATCTTTTATTTCGGTGAGTATATATTTATGGAGACTCAGAGTTTCTTCTTGTAGTACGTTCCATTTCTCGATGTCTCTGGCGGTGTTGTTGTTTGTCCAGGTCAGGTCTATCCACGAGGAGGAGCCTCTTTGAAAGGTAGGAGACCCGTCGTTTGCACATACCAAGTCTAAAGTTGCAGCCCATTCCAGGGTTGCTTCTCCTCGTCCATTTGTCTCCCTGCTACCCCAGGTCGTGGACTTAGCATTAAAATCTCCGGTCACTATGAGGTATTTGGTGTTGACCGCTCTGACTGAGGCTTCTAGGTTTCCTAGGAAGTCTAAATATTCACTATCCGGTTTGTTCGGTGAAAAATAGCAGCTATACACCGTAGTGCTTCCCAGTTGTATCCACACAAAACCATTTCCTTTTCCCTGTCTGTTTGGTGTTGTTCCTTTGTCCATTTTCGTTATAGCGGTATTTGTCTGGAAATCGTAATACCAGCCTGGAATAGCTTTGATATTTGGTTCTGATACTGCTGCAACTTCAGCCCTGCGTGCTACGGCTGTCGCATACAGGAGATCCTGTGCTTCCCAGCTCCGTCCGACGTTTACCTGAATGATAGTGAAGATGCTTGTTTCTTAGCCTCCTCCAAGGCTTGCTTGTGATTCTGGCATATGGCCGAGCCGCTTTGGTGTCCTTCGGCACCACAGTTTAGGCATTTTAGGGTTTCGCTATTGCAGTCCTTAGCTAAGTGTCCCGTTTCAGATCATTTTCTGCACTTATCTTCTTTGTTTTCCCCCGTACAGTCTTTTTTCGTGTGGCCATATAGATGGCATTTGACGCACTGTACTACGTCAATCCAATTTCTGATTCTGCAGTCTGTCCATCCTGTTCTTAGCTTTGCATCGTTATGTTTCAACAGTTTCTCCTCGTTGGCATTTTTTATCGTAACAAATGCTATTTGTGTGTTACCAAAGAAGGGTCGCATATTTCGGACGATCCCACTTTCGTCCTCCTGTGTAACCGCCTTATTCCGTCTTCCACCTTTCCACTGGTGGCGTCCTCCTCAATATCTCGTATTATCAGCTTAGAATACGTGTATCGTTGCGTACCGTGATATTTTCGACCTGTTCCTTAAGCGTTATGGTTTTGATACTATCTTTGCTCATTTCCATGGCCTTTGGGTCGATTTCTTTCTTGAGCTTTTGTGCTATCTCGGCGTAAGTTGTTCCTGTAATGAGTACAAGTATAGCGTCGTTACTCTTTCTCTTTTTTCTTTTGTCAAGGGGCATTTTGGCCTCTTCCATGTCTCTTGCTCCTTTTTTTTTCGCCTTTTCCTTCCTGAATTTTCTGGTTCTTGCCATGCTCCAGCCATCTTGGCAAGATGGCGGACACTGACGAAGTACCTTTAGTTCCATCGCTTAAAAACTTATGTAAAATTTGTAAAAGAAACTGCATAAGCAATAAAGTGAAATGTGAGATTTGTGGAGGTGATTTGCATAAATACTGCTGTGAAAATAAAAATTTTAAAATATGTGACAATGCAACAAGATGCTACGAAGAAGAATTTGTGGACGCTGACGACCATGTGGCTCAAATCGACCATGAAACTCAAATTAAATATGCTCAGTTGGAACTAGAAATAAAATTTAAAAAAAAGATAATCCAAGAAAAAGAAAACATTATTAAAGACAAGTGCATAATTATTATTGATAAAGAACATATAATCCATTTACTAACCGCACAATCAAATGATAAGTGTAAGGTCATTGCAGAGACTACAGCTCCATCTATGGCCCAAAAAAATACCAATAATGACATTGAGTCCGTGTCGCTACTACCAACCATTGCAAATAAATTAATTAATATTAATAAACAAAAGAGTGAGGTTGTCTTACAAAGTGTGCAAAACAAAACTGATACAACTTTAAACAAAGAACTAATAAATAATACCATTGTAAAAGACAATATAAATAATGCTGAAAGCTGTATAGAAGTTGTGAAGAAAAAATCAAAAAAGCAAATTAATAAAACAGTGATAATTGGAAGTTCAAAACAACCCTCTATCTTGGAAACTGCTCCAATGAAGTCATTTGTGTATGTGTCCAGACTGAAACGTGGCACTAATTGTGAAAATCTACTCAAATTTCTCCAAAAAGATTTTCCTGAAATAGTGTGCGAAGAAATACCATCTAAATTTCCACAGTTTTACACTTCTTTTAAATTAGTAGTGTACAAACATATTGGAAGCTGAACTCTGGCCACCAGGTACTTATGTGTCCCGGTTTTTTTACAGGAAACAAACAAAGGACCCTGTAATCTAAAATCCACTATAGTGAACTCAAGCAACAAAAATGACTTTCTACTACTAAATTGTCAAGCATTGACGCTGGAAAAAGTAAATTTTATATCATCTGATTATATAAGCGGTAATAATGAACTAAAAATGTTATGTTTCACAGAGACATGGTGCAATTCATTCTCCTTCAATTCTTTTTATTTTGAAAATTTGTAAAATGTTGTCAATTATTGTCGTTCTGTGCACAAAAGTGGTGGTGTTGGAATCTGTTGTCGCCAAAATTTCAATATTAAACCTCTTGATCTCAACAATTACTGTATTGAGAAACATTTCGAAATTTGTTGCATTATCTGGGTATCAAATTCTGACACTACCACTATAATTTTAACAAATTTTTAAACCTACCATTAATATAATTCTGCTAGGAGACTTTAATATAGATCCTACTAGAGATTCTAGAGAATTCAACAAGTTAACATTAGTTAAAGTATATTAATACTTTTAAGTTATAGATTATCATATATTGTTGAGAATCCTACGAGAGAAAACAGGATTCTGGATCATATTTATACTAATCTGATCTCACCCAGTGTATCTGTGCAACCCAACCCAATTTCGGATCATAGAAGCGTTCTCCTTACAAGTAATATTCCGGTAAATAAATCTTTTCGCTGTACTCAGAAAGCTGGACGGTCGTTTAATGAAAATAATGTTGGTAAGTTTTATGAAGCTTTATCAAATGAAAACTGGTTATCTATTTATAATGAAAATTGTCTTAATAAGGCTTTTAATGTCTTTTATAATATTTTTCTAATCTATTTTGAATTATTTTTTCCAATACAAAAATTAATTCAAAAAACAAATAAAGATTGGGTGAATAGAGAAATTAATGTCTAGCAACAAATTAAAATCTTTATATCATCTTAAATTAAAATTCTCTGAACTAGAGCCAGTCTATAACAGAATGAAGAAATATCACTCTACTTTAGTTTCAAAAACCAAGAGACTCTTCTACCAAAATAAAATCTGCAACTCTGATAACAAAAGTGCTTGGACAATAATTAATAAACTAAGCAATAAAGAAACTGAAAAGAATAATATAAGTATACTGCATAATGACCACAATGTAGACGACCCATATTCAGTGGCTAATAACTTTAATAATTTTTTCAGGGACGCTCCTTTGGATATCTTAAAGTTAATACCCACAAACAACTCAAACACTCCATCATTTCAATTTCAAAATAATATAAATTTTTTCTTATTACCTTTTTGTGAAATGGAAATTGAGGAAATAATAAAAAATAAAAGATCATCTGGACATGATTTGATACCAAGTTTCTTAATAAAAACTGTCTGTTCCAGTATCAGTAAACCATTAACATATTTAATTAATCTCTCATTTGCTACAGGTGTCTTCCCTGAAAAACTAAAAGTAAACAAAATCATTCCACTTCACAAAAAGGGAAGTAGGAATGTTATGAACAACTACAGACCTGTAACTTTAACATCGGTGTTTTCTAAACTCTTTGAATACTGCTATTTGCAAAGATTAAATGTGTTCATAAACAAAGCGGACATTTTAGATAAAAATCAATTCGTTTTTCGGGCCAACTTGTCCACACTTGATGCGATTCAACATTTTTATGTAAAAGTTGTCCTCGGCTTAGAAAATAATGAATGCCCGGTCGGAATATTTTGTGATTTAAGCAAGGCCTTCGACTGTGTAAACCATGATCGTCTTTTGGATAAACTGGAGTGCATGGGTATCCGTGGAGCGCCCTTGAGGTGGTTGCGAAGTTGTTTGCAAGGTAGACAACAATATGTGTCAGTTGAATATAATTGTAGGATTCATAATTTATTTATTTATTTATTTATTACCGCCCTACAGGATAAAAATCCCAATTACAGAGGGTATTTATATACAATAGTATTAAAATGATATAAAAATACATAGCATCTCATCAACAAAAAGAAAAAAAAATACATATATATATATATATATATATATATATATATATATATATATATATATATATATATATATATAAATCAAATAACAATGCAAATTAACAAATAAAGATCAAAATAATTTACAGAATGGTAATTAAACATAGCAATTCATCAGAGTATAGAATGGTAATTAACATAGTACTTCATCAGAGAGATAAGTCAACACTTTCAGTTTGAAACAATTGAATGAATCATAAAATAAATCATACTGAAAAGTTAATTCATTGAATAATTTGGACATTCGGTTAGTTGGTGAATTAAGTTCATAGTTAGTATGGCAATATTGAATATAAAATGTAGAATAAAATCTACAGTATACACGAGGGACAAAAAAGTTCAATATTGATAGAGTTTTGCTATCAGAAATCATATTATTAACTAATTTAAAAATATGCAAAACATCTATAAGATTTCTCCGTTTGTCTAGCGACAGTAAATTAAATGAACGCAATCCTAAATTGTAATTTAGGTAATTATCATAAACACCATTCTGTTTATACCAACAATATTTAATAAATTTCTTCTGTACATTTTCTATCATGTATTTATATTTCGCATAATACGGACACCATATTTGACAGCAATATTCTAATTTTGTTCGTACATAGCAAAAATATAGAGACATGATTGTAGATATTCTTATAAAATTTTTTGAAGATCGAATAACGAAATTTAAATTACGGTATGACGCAGATATGGTGCTCATAATATGCTTATCAAATAATAATTGATTGTCAAACAATACACCTAGATCTTTGAACTCAACAACTCTCTGCAGTGGCTTATCTTTCATGCGATATTTAGATAAGATTGGTTGAAGCTTTTTACTATATGTCATTACTTTGCACTTGTCAATATTAAAGAAGAGCAGGGATGATTCAGACCAAGATATTAAACTGTTAATATCCCTCTGAAGATTTAAACAATCAAGTTTAGAATTAACCTTCTTTATCAATTTAATATCGTCCGCATACATTAGTATTTTAGAGAAGTGAACCACATCAGTAATGTCATTAATAAATAGTAAAAATAGTAAAGGACCTAAGTTCGAACCCTGCGGTACACCAGAACTTGCAAGAAAGATATTAGATTTAAATCCATTAACTTGAACAAACTGATAACGATTACTTAAATAGGACAAGAGAAGCTGACAAAGCGGAAGAGAGAAATTGAAGTCATTACACAATTTATTTATCAAAATACCATGATTAACCTTATCAAAAGCCTTAGCAAAGTCTGTATATATAACATCAACTTGAGAATTTTTAAGTAAATTGCTAGAAACATAATCTGTAAAATTCATCAAATTCGTAACCGTAGATTTACCTTTTAAGAAGCCATGCTGATCTGGAGAAATATATTTATCTGTCATATTATGAATGTATTTACAGATAATTGTTTCATATATCTTAGAAATATTAGAGAGCAAGGCAATCGGTCGGTAATTCGCTATATTACTGGGGTCGCTAGATTTCAAAACAGGGCAAATGCGAGCTTTCTTTAGTACAGTAGGAAATATACAATTACGGAGAGACAGATTAAATAAAATATGTAATGGTTCAACAAGAATATCTCTACATCCTTTTAATATATACGATGGAAAATTATCAGGACCATTGTTAGGTTTAGATTTTAGATGATCAATTGCATCCAGTATATCACTCTTGGAAATAAGTTTGATTTCTATGTGATCTCGGTTAATATTATGTGCACTATTTAACTGCGTAATATTTGGAGTGTTATTTAGATTGGAATAAACACTAGAGAAAAAATTAGCAAATGCTTCAGCAATATCAGTACCATTATCATATTTGTTACCATTTAAGTGCATATTACGAGGAATACGTGACGTAGATTTTTTACTTTTGAGATGATTCCAAATTAAAGTAGGGTCATCTTTAATATTCTTTTCAGCATTCAACATATAATCTAAGTAAGCTTTCTTAATGTCTTTTTTTATCTTAGCTCTAAGGTATACATAATCAAGTTTGCAAGACTCAATGCCATATCGTTTAAAAAGTTGTCTATTTCTCTCTTTAGCTTTTAAATTATTAATTATATCACGAGTGAACCAAGGTGGAAATTTAGATGAAAATTTCCTCCTAGTAGGAATATATTCATTAAACATATTTGTGATAATTTCAAAAAAAGCATTAAAAGCTGTATCAACATCATTATAATTATGAAAAATATTCCAATCTGTAGACTCAAGTGATCTGTACAATGACAAAAAATCAGCATTCTTGAAATCATATTCAATTCTATCGGATATATTGAGTGATTCCGTATTAATTGTAAAATGTAATTCAAGAGATAATGCAGGATGATGAGCATCTTCAGTTACCAAAGGAACTGGATCACGCGTGACTGAACATTCAACATTCGCAAGAATAATGTCTAAAATTCTAGAACTTGCATTTACTACTCTGTTGTACTGATTCGATAGAGTGAGGTTACTAAAATCTATAAAATTGGTAATTATAGAGTTCGTGAAACCATTATTATAATAATCAGAAAGTTGAGGAATGTTAATATCACCAGTTATAATAAAGTCATTTGTATATATAAATGGTAGAGATTCAATGCAGTTGTAGAACAAATTCAACTGTTCAGAAGACACAGGCGGCGGAAGATACACTACTAGAACATATATATACTTACATATAGATAACTGGACTTTAACACAAATAATATCAAATTTAGAATTCAAGTCAAGTGGTAAGTTTACAACAGAAGATCCTAAGGCATTATTAACTGCGCAAATAACACCACCACCCCTCATTTTATTAACCCTCTCAAAATCCCTGTCAGCACGATATACAGCAAAATTATCATTAAATAGTTCATTATTTGAAATGGATTCACTAAGCCAAGACTCAGTTATGCAAACGATATCAAAGTCAGAAGAACAGGTATTATTAAAAAAAGTCGTTTAGTTTGGAATTTAAACCGCGCACATTTTGATAATAAATACGCATTTGTTCAAATGTTTTACAAAAAAAAGAAGAAAAACGAATTATATATTATAATATTGACAGATAAAAATCAATGACACATATAAATTCAACGAACTATACCTACCACTGAAGAATGAGTTGACAAGTTCAATATCAACTAATTAATACTGACAACGATCACGCACAAATAAATATAAAGACAGAGGTGAATGAACTCAGTTTCAATTCACTAACCAACTAAAACAAGTTTTCTAATTAGAAACTGATGTTAAATGCATAAAAATTTTGAATTTCAATCAAAGAAATAGACAGATTTAAAATTAATAAATTGAAAAATAAACTAACAGTGAAATAGAATATAGACTATCAGTGTAATTTGATTTTCATAAACACAAATATAACTCCAAAAAGAGAAAAACAAAAAACACAGATATTTACAATAATATAAGCAACAGAAATATATAATAGCAATAACCATACAAAAATATTATAATATTAAGATAGTTAAATCTGCAGTTGGTCAACGTTACTCATACGCTTCACAGTTCCATCATCTAACTTTGCATATATATTTCCATCATATGACCACGTATTCTTAAAACCGTATACTTTTGAAGCAGCATTCAAAATCTCGAGTCTTTTGGTCGTCAAATCTTCTTTGATGGTTATTTTTGTTCCCTTTAAAAGTTTACGCGATTTTATTATCACTTGACGTGTCTTATATGATACACACTTTATGATGATTGGACGTGGGCGAGATTTCTTTGGATCAGTTTTGCCGGTTCGATGACAACGATCAATGGCACGTGCAGTAACACTCAGCTTGAGTTTATGATTAAGAATGTCACATACCTTGGATTCCACATTCTCACCTGCTTCTTCAACAACACCAAACACACGTAGGCAGTTTCTTCGCGAGTATTGTTCTACTTGATCTAACTCATCACGCAGGCATTGATTTTCTTGTGATAATTTCGCGACTGCTGTCTCATAGTGAAATTTGAGTTCATCAAATTTAGCATCAAGGCGCACACAGACTGTGTCTACCAATTTGGTGATAAAAGAATCATCCAGAAGAAGTGCAGCAAGTGACTCATTGATTGCTGAATGCATATTGCGTGTACTTCCACCCATTTTAAATATTTTCTTATTAAAAAACAGATTATAAAAAATATCTAAAAACACAGCACTAAAAAAAATTTTGGAGCTACAACGAAACACGTCTACCCTCGACGAAGGCGCATTTCAATAATGAACTGAAATCAATTTCATCCAAATATCTCACCAACAATGTGGGGGTTCCCCAAGGGACAGTTCTAGCTCCTGTTCTTTTTATGCTTTACACAAATGATATCAATATTTCACTTAAAGATACTTCTGCACTATCTCTCTATGCCGATGATACGTCGATTGTTGTTTCAGACAAAGATAATGAGAAATTAAATAAAAAATGCAATAATTGTTTACTAAGTATTTTAAATTGGTGCAATGATAACTATCTCTTTCTCAATAAGATTAAAACCACCTTTGTTCAATTTCTCAATTATCAAAAGAGAAATGTTCCGGAATTGAATATTTCTGTTTATGACTATAAACTACAAAAATCTCAAAAAACTAAAATTCTGGGCCTAACAATGGATGACAATCATAACTGGGCTTCAATGTAAGGAAATCATTGCTTCTCTTAATAGTGCTTGTTTTCAAATTAGACATTTAAAATGTTTCTTAACTGTACAACAATTACTGATGTATTATTACGCTATAGTTGATTCTAAATTTTTTTTTTTGTACTGAGCTCTTTCGAGTTAGCAGCTGTTTTCTTCGTTCTGCAGTTTTTGTGTGTTATTTTTGGTCTGTTTTAGCATATCATTTTGAATTTGGTATCACTATTTTCGGCATATTATTCTCTACGTATGTGTTTGGTTTTTGTGTTCTCGTAACAGGGGTGAGTTTTTTCGTTATAGTTTGATATCTATTTACTTAGCCTTGGAGAAATATTTAATTGTTTTCGTTCTCGCTGGTTGTTAATTAATTCAAATAAGTTGGTTTTTGTTTGCTTGAGTTTATACTTTACACTTTTAACAACTATACAGGGTGCTGCTTTTTTACTATGGATTTATGCAATTGTTGTATGACTCAAACTGATGCACAAAAGTCTGTAATCTGTACTATCTGCAAGAAACTTTTCAACGCAACTTGTGTTAAAGTCTCTGCTGGTGAAGCTAGAAGGATACGTACATCGAGATGTGGTTTGAAATGGAACTGTTCAAACTGTGAAAGTTTAGGAAATGATTTTGATAGCCTTAAATCTCTCATAATACGTCTACAGAATGATATAAAGGAATTAAAAAATAATTCTATTGCATCTTCTCCACAAACAACTATTTCAACTGAGGCAATTATTCAAGAAATCTCTGAGCGTGAACGTCGTAGTTCCAATATAATGATATTCGGTTTTACCGAGTGTAGTTCTAATTCAAAACAACAACAAGCTACTTTAGATAATAACTTAATCTCTAATATTCTAAAGGTGTCAGAAGTTTCCGCTGGAAACATCAAACCTTTTCGTCTTGGAAAATATGATCCTACTCGTTCTCCACCTCGTCCTCGCCCAATTCGAGTAGTTCTTAATTCTCGCGAAGATGTTGGCAAAGTTTTCAAAAATATTTAAAAAATCAAATCCAATACCAACTGGGAAAAATTAATTATTACTCGAGATCAAACTCGAATGCAAATAGATTTTTATAAATCTGTTAAAAAAGAGCTTAATGATCGCTTAGCCAAAAGTGAGCAGGACATTATGTTAAAGTATATTTCTGGTGTTCCTAAAATAGTACAGTCTCGCTCGGAAAACTAATTTCGCCCAACAGGAATCTAATATCCTTAAATTGTTTCTATCAAAATGTTCGAGGACTTAAATCTAAATCCCACACGTTTTATATTAATTGTTGCACATGTTCTTATGATGTAATAATCTTATCTGAAACTTGGCTAGATAATTCGGTTATAAATGCAGAATTATTCCCTTCTAATTATAATATTGTTAGATTTGATAGAGATTTTTCTCTTGTTGGGCGCTCTAAAGGTGGTGGTGTTTTATTAGCTGTGAGCAATTTTATTACTACAACTACACTGGATACCTCCGTGATTAATGTTCAAGTTCCGCTTATTGACGTCACTGCTATTAATTGTCATTTTGATAATTTCTCTTTTGTAATTTGTGTTGTGTATGTACCACCAAATATTCCAGTGAATGATTTTGAAGATTTTGTTGATGCTTTTGAGACTTTTCTACTTAATAAAAATGTTCTACTTGTTGGTTTAATGGTTTAATTTAACTGAGTTATATAATGTATCAGTCAAATGCTCTAAATCTTCCTCTATGCGTAATTTATGTAATATCTTGGACCTCAATCAGTACAGTAATATTGCCAATGACTACGGCAACCAGCTTGATCTTATATTTTCAAATTTACCTGCTGTATTCCATGTTGAAAAATCTGATTTTCCACTTGTACCGGATGACAAAAGATTTCATCCGGCAATTTCTTTCAGCTTTGAATTTTCTGCCGTAAAACGTGACAAATTTCTGCTAGCTAAGTGTAATCTACGGTATAACTTTCGCAGAGCCGATTTTCAGCAGTTATACGGTGATCTTTGTAATATTGATTGAACATATCTTGAACATTTTAATAACGTAAATGAAGCCTTACATAATTTTTATGATACTTTATATACTACTTTTGATGTATCTGTTTCCAAAAGTAACTTTCCACCGTGGTTCACATCAGCTATTAAATATAACTTGCGAACAAAAGAATACTGTAACGTTTATTACAATTTCGGGTTCGGTGAAGTTTATTATTAAATAAAACACGAGTAATGAAAAACACTAACAAAATATTTATTTAAAACGAAACTAATGTAGTACAACTACTAAGACAAATATTTATATTCAACACGTATTTATATTCACAACAAAGTATTTAGCAACGACTTGCACTGTTCGCACTTCAAATACTGAATGCCTCTTCCCGGCCGTAACTGTCCCTTATATACTGGAACAATGTACTCGAGAATATTCGAGAGCTTCTGGTACACGGTAGAAGTATGACGCAGAGCGAACAGGTTAGGACTTGTCTATTGCGTCTGAGACAGCGGTAAACGTGCAACAGACATGTCGCCTGTTCCAGACGGAACAGAACCGTACTCGCTACAATACTATAGGAAGAAATGGGTTAAATATAAGGAAGAAAGTTATCTATTAGAATTTAGAATATTGAGATGTTTAGTTAAAGAGCAAATAAAGGAAGCTTATGACTCCTACATACGTAAAGTAGAATCTGACCTTATAAACAATCCCACTGAATTATGGAAGTACGTTCAATTAAAAAAAGGAATAACCGTATTCCCAGTGCACTTCATGATGGCCAATCTACTACATTCGACAATCCCCAAGACATTGTTAACGCATTTGCCACGTATTTCTCTGGATTTTTCATTCAAAGTTCACCATTCCATGGTTGTGATGAATACTCTAATTTTCCGACCTTTTCTATTAATTCAGTTACTGAAGATGAACTTATCTCTTTAATGTCGTCTCTCTGTAATAAACCCTCAGCTGGTGAGGATTTAATTCCAAGTTTCTTAATTAAAGATTCTCGATTTATTCTTGCTAAACCACTCTGCATTATAATTAATCTAGCTATTAATACATGTACCTTTCCGACAGCTTGGAAAAAAACTAGAATCACTCCAGTTCTGAAGAAAAACGATAAATCTAACATAAACAATTATCGGCCTATTTCTATATTGAACAATTTCGCAAAACTTTTTGAAATGGTTATTTATAACTCTATATATAGTTCTACTCGTTTTTATATCGTCTGACCAACATGGCTTCATGAAGGGTCGGTCGACCTCAACTAATCTTATTTGTTTCACGCAATTTATATCTGAAGTCCTAGATGAACGTGATCAAGCCGATGTGGTTTATACGGACTTTTCGCGTGTCTTCGATTCTCTTGATCATGGTATCCTACTCGCTAAAATTAGCTCATTTGGTGCTTCTTCCGTTTTATTAAAACTTCTTGGATCATATTTAAGTAATCGTCATTCTTACGTATTTTATAATGGTTTCACTTCGTTTAAATTTACTGCCACATCTGGAGTTCCGCAGGGTTCTAACTTAGGACCGCTCTTGTTTCTACTTTTTATAAACGAGCTACTGTTATCTTTAAGCTGTCCTGTGCTCGCATATGCTGACGACTTGAAACTTTATTATAAAATTAATTCAATCGATGATGTTGTTTTTCTACAAAATAATGTTGAGGGTCTGCTCCAATGGTGTCATGTCAACAAATTAATTGTTAATGTAGAAAAATGCTGCATAATGTCTTTTACCCGCCGAACTTCGCCTCTTATCTATGCTTATCATATGCATGATATTCCTCTTGTTAAAGTCACTTCTGTCAAGGATTTAGGGGTCACATTTGTTCCGAATCTGAGTTCTTCTGAACATATTGAAAACATCTGCGCTGCTGCCAGTAAAACATTAGGATACATAATGAGAATTTCTAAAATGTTTCATGATGTCAGTCTTCTCAAAACGTTATATTTTGCTCTAGTTGTCAGTAAACTAGAATATGCTGTACTTGTTTGGTATCCTCATTATACCTATCAGTGTCTTGCTATTGATCGTATTCATAGAAGATTTCTAAAATTTTTATCTTTCAAATTAGACAATGTCTATCCTGATAGAGGAATTGATCAGAATTCTCTTCTTCTGAGACACGGCCTTCCCTCCTTAAGTCAACGACGCGAATTGTGCACTGCGAAATTTTTATGGATGCTATTTCACAATATGGTTGATGCGCCTTTTTTGCTTTCTTTCTCGTATACCTTTACGAGTCCAGCGATCTGTTTCTAGGATTACCAACACGTTCTATTTACCGACGCCGCATACTGATGTACTACAGAGGTCCCCCATTTACGTGATGTGCCGGAATGCCGAACTGCAGATTAGCGATATTTTTCTGTAATGTATTTTTACTTTGTTTTTTTCTTTGTATGTTTATTATTTTTATATATATAAACATTTTTGTATGAATTTTCCTGTAATTGGTTCTTGTTGGGAATTAAATATTATTATTATTATTATTATACGGAGTTGTTTTTTGGGGAGTCTCGAGATATGCTCATGATGTATTTGTAGCCCAAAAAAGGATATTAAGATGTATAGCTGGGTATAGTCGGACACAGAGTTGCAGAGACTTGTTTAAGTATTATGGTATTCTTCCTCTTACCTGCACTTTGATACTAGAGTTATGTTGCTTCATTTATAAAAACCAATTTAAGTTCTCATTAAATAGTGACATTCATCCAATAAATACTAGAAGTAAAGATAACTTTCGAGTACCGTTCGTTAAAACTAAAGTAGGGAAAATGTCTCCGAATTTTCTTGGGTTGCACATTTACAGTCTGCTTCCACAAGAAATAAAATCTGTGAAATACTATAAATGTTTTAAAAATTATCTTAAACACTTTCTTGTTTTAAAATGTTTTTATAATTTGAATGAATATTATGATTATTTTAAATGATGTTCCCTGCTTTTGACTTGTTTCAATATATTGTATTCTCAATGTCGTATGAAATAAATTTATTATTATTATTATTATTATTATCTTCCTCACCTCCGTCTGCACTGACAGCGTCCTTGGTTGCTCCTGGTCTATCTTTTTGCAGCTTTTTTGTCTTTCCTTTGTTGTGGTAGACCACCACCGTTACCCTTGTTTCATAAAAAACATTAATTAGCATTTTGCTTACCTGCCCCCACTTCAGCCGGCCGGAACCGCCGCACTCCATCTTAGGGACAGCTACCCTAGTGAGCTTTAGGTCATTGATTTCCTCCGTAGGAGGACAAGACCCTTGTGGAGGTTTCAGCCTCCTTCTCTTCCTCCCCATCGCGTCCCTGGACTGCAAATAGAACCTATAACTCAAGGCCGTTGTGGGACCCTCCTTCGACGGGACCGTTAACTGCACACTCGAGTGTGCCACCTCGCCCGGTTTGAGCCCTTCAACTTCACATGGGACCACTGACATGTCAACCAGGCAGCCTGCCACTGCCTGTTCTTGTAGTTGCGCTCCTTGAAAGGAACCTTCTACCTTCTGAAGCTTATCCATTATCTCAGGATGTCAGTACCTATCGACATGGTTCCTAAGGTCTTCATAGGTTGCCTCAGGGTTCATGTCCCGTAAGATTTCCTCCACACTCAGGCGTCCTGCTTTCCCTGTCTGGGTATGCATAGCTGTTAAGGAATCCACAGTTTGGGTCTGTTGCTCACCGGTATCTGCTTCTGTCTGAACCCCAACATTGCAATTACGGTCATTTCTTCTTGCCTTTCTTTTGAGTTCTGCCTTAACTGCAGTACAGGCTGCTTCTGTACGAGTAGCTTGGATAGCTAATCTCTTGACCACAGACACAGACGTTTCAGGTCATTGATCAACGAGACCAACTTGGCCATCTCGTTTACACTCTCTTCATCCCGCTTTACCTCTGGGGACTGTTCCGTCTCTACCTTCACCTTACCAACGGTTTTCCCGGTCTTCCCTTTTTTGTGTTCAGGCGATTCCTGGATTTCGATGACTTCCATACTATCCTCTCCGTCCGTTGCTCCCTCTCCTCGCTTCCGTTTCATCCTCTCAGCTTCAGTATTCCCGATCGATCCTAGATCTACCGAGAACGACCTTTGTTTGATGGGAGATCGCTTCAGCCCGCTCCCCTGGAAAGGGTTCTTGTCCCCTACCTTCGTCGGCGGTACGCCAGCGACACCACTTACCTCTCTTTCTATCTTCTTCCTCATCTCCTCCTCTTCCGTCTCCTTCCCCATCTCCTCTTCTATTCCTCCTTCGTTCGCGTTACTGGAAGACGCCAGGTTCACACAGCAGAGACCACTTACCAGCTATTAGCAGACCCTGCCCACAGCCGCGCGTAGTTACAGCCCTCTTGCAGAGCTGCATAATACGTGCCTTTGGACAGGTACGAGAGGCTGACGGGCTACTAGGCGGTGCCGTCTCAGCAGGGTCCCCGTACGAGCTCACCGTGGTCGCCATGACTGGGTCGTCCATGGTAGCTTCGTCTTGAAGCCTGAAGTCAGGACTCAGGCTGCCAGCTACTTTGCCCCACTGCTCTTCGCATGGATGTTACCATAACCACAGCATAATCATTTGCAGAGTCCAGCTCCCCGGATACTCTTCCTAATCTCCGGTAAGGCTACGAGGCCCTTCCGGCCTAAGACGGCAGGTTGCAACATAGCCCAGGCTTTCGCCTAGCTGGGTAGTCTGCATCATATGCATTATTTTTGATTCGTAATCAGAATATCAAATAACATATACCATTAACGTATGTACCTGAAGTTATGAAACACCCTGTATAAATAATATTTCATAAATACTTACTTTACTTAATCTTCACGTCTGTTACCCGTTAGGGTGTCGGGGTTTGGAGCTTTGTTTTTTTTAAAGCTCCCTTTGGTGGAATTTCTTCCACTTCTTTCTGTCTCTGGCCATGTTCTTTGCCGGACCCTATTTCACATCTCTTTTTGACAGTGTTGCCACAACGTTTTGGTCCCACGATTTTCTTGGTCTTCCCTTTGATCTTCTGCCATACACTTCCATCTCCCACACTGTTTTCACTATTCTGTTGTTCAATATTGAAATAACACTGAGTCTTTTTCTCACTTCGTCGTTTTTTTATTCTGTCTCTCCTAGTTACTCCTTCGATCTTTCTCAATATCTTCATTTCGCACGCCTGTATTTTTGACTTTTTCCTCTCCGTTAAATTCCACGATTCGCTGCCATAAGTTAAGATGGGCACAATAATCGCCTTGTACACCCTTGATTTTGTTGCTTTCGAGAACTCTTTTTTCCAAAAGAAACAATACCCATGGCATAATATACTTTAGTAACGCTGCTTATTCTACTGTTTAGCTCGCCCTCTATGTGACCGGACAATTCTAGCATAGCCCCGAGATATTTGAAAGTGTCTACTTTTCCTATTATAATGTTTAGGGCATTTCCCTCTTTTGCTACTTGCATCACTTCTGTTTTAGCTACGTTATTCTTTAGGTCATTCTCAGTCAGAACTCTGTTCCATACATCTTGTATGTTCTGCAGTTGTATTGTATTTTCTGCGCTGAGCACCAAATCGTCTGCGTACATTAACTCTCTTATTTATTTATTTATTATTTATTTATTACTATTACACTGCCCTACAGGACGAGCCCAATAAAAGGACAGGAACAAAAATATACAAATACATAAGTGCCTAAAAAATTAAAAAAAAAAGAAAATTAACAAATAGTTACAGAGTATTATAATAAAAATATAACCAAAATTAATATAAATGATTTAGATTATTAACAAAAAATTTTGTGTCATAAATATCTAATTGTGACTGTACAGAGTTATAAAGTTTACATGCGTTAAATATTGGTGACTTATATAGTGAGTTTGTATGAACATTAGGTAAGTAGAAAGTGTTTGAAGACCGTGTGTTGAAGGCTGGGTAATGGAAATTAATGCAATTAAGTAAAGCTGGATCATCAATATAGTTATGTATTAATTTGAATATGAATATCGGAGAATAGAAAGAACGTCTCATGGAAAGTGATTTAAAATTAAAAATATTTAGTAGTGTATGGTAGGATACATCATAACTAGGGTAACTGTTCATTATTTTATAGTAAACGTATCTTAAGAACTTTTTCTGTGTCTTTTCAACAAATTTTTTTTGAACATCATAAACTGGATTCCATATAAGCGAACAATAGTCAAGTTTTGATCTAACAAATGAGAAATATAAGATGAAAATTGTTGATAAATCCGTAAATAATTTAGTATTTCTTATTATAAAACCAAGCATTCTATTAGCAGCTGAAGTCATGCTGGAGAGATGTGGCGAGAAGGAAAGTTTTTTATCAAACATAATTCCTAAATCAACAATCTCGTCAGATCGAGTAATACTAATATTTGATAGTTTATAATCATAAGTAATAGGGACGAGTTTTTTTGTGTAAGTCATAACTTTACATTTAGCAATGTTCAAATTTAGTTTATTGGTTTCACACCAATTCTGCAAATTAAGAATATCATGTTGAAGATACAGACAGTCAACGACAGAAGAAATGGTACAGAATATTTTTAGATCATCTGCAAATAATAATTTATTGTTATTTATAACATCAGTGACGTCATTAATGAAGAGTAGAAATATCAAGGGTCCTAGGTTCGAACCCTGAGGTACACCTGACGTAACATGAAACATGGATGAATTATGACCTTGATAGCTAACGAAGAAGGAACGATTTAGAAGATAAGAAGACAAGAGAGAAATTAAAGAATGAGAGAAAGAAAAAGCTTGAAGGTTCTGAAGAATAATATTGTGGTTAATTGTATCAAAGGCCTTATAAAAGTCTGTGTACACAATATCTACTTGGCTTTTAGAATCAAGTGCAAAAGAAACAAAGTGTGTAAAGTAGGAAAGATTTGTAAGTGTAGACCTATTTTGCATAAAGCCATGTTGATATATAGATATATGATTTTTAATTAAGGGATAAATATTGCGGTACATGATTGATTCGAATACTTTACTAAAGTTACTGAGTACAACAATCGGTCTGTAATTTTTTATATCAGAGTTGTTGTGTGCAATTTTCCACAGGTCGGGAAATGTGTTAGTGCGAATGGATAAGTTAAGAATATGAAATAAGGCAATTGAAAAATATTCGGAGCAATCGCGAATAATAAGGCTAGGAATTAAATCAAAACCAGAAGAAAGATTATTCTTTAATTTTTTCATAGCTAATTTAATTTCGTCTACAGATATGTGTGTGAGGGATATTAGATTGCTAGATAATAGTTTAATATCAGTTTGAGAGTCGAATAAACGCTATGAAAATAAGAAGCAAACGCTTCACTAATTTCACCGAGTGTATTTAAATGAGTATTTTAAAATGACATAACAAACTCACTAAAAAATTGATAAAGTTTATGAAAATTAGCTCTGCGGAAATCATACTTTTGAAAGATAACTGGTTTTATATGAACAACATGTTCATTTACTGGAATTTTAATTGTAATGTGGAGAGTAGGATGATGTATATATTCTCTATCAAAAATTAAGTTAAATTCGCGCAAAACATTACATACATTGTTACTCATCACAAGATCTAGTAACTTGTTGTTATTGTTTGTAATTGAATTATATTGAGATAAGTTGAAAAATGACATAAAATCAAGAATGGATTTAACAATAATGTTATTACAATTTACTACAAATTCGGGGATATTAAAATCACCTACAATAGTAAAATTATGATCATACAAAAAGGGTAAAGATTCAAAAAAGTTAACAATATTAGCATAGCAATCCAAGTTCATACCTGGTGGTATGTAAATATTAAAAATATAGTATGATAATTTACAAAGTAGTATCTTTATACAGACAATATCAATGTTGACAGGAATAAGATGACGATAGTTCGCAAGGTCAACGAGAGCGGATGAATATTTGTCATTTCTCACCAGAATAAGTACTCCGCCACCTCGCGATACTCCACAATCTTCAAGGTTACGGTCACATCGAAATACAGAATATGAGCCATCACTAATTTCTGAATTAAATACACTTTCACTCAGCCAGGTTTCACTAAGGGCAATAATGTCAAATTCAAGGGAAGAAAGTTTACTATAAAGTGTAGCAAGCTTTATATTGAGACCTTGAACGTTTTGGTAGTAGATACAAAATTCTGTAGGTCGAGAAGAGCAGGGCAGTGTCGAATTTAGTTTTTTTTCTTACGAATTGTTGGTGAGCCATTGACATAGAATATAATTAAATCTTCTTCACCATTAGAAGTACGTAAACGAAGTTTTTCTTTGACCCGCTTAAGATGTCGTAGTTGAGTAGGTGTTTTGTCATAATTAATATAAATATTATTCAACTCAGGAATGCCACGTATTTTTTTCGCGTTACGTAGTATAGAATGAGCTTTATCAGAATCAGATGAATTAAATTTTATCTTTATCATTCGTGGAGTAGAACGGTTAATCTTACTACCAAGACGAAAGACTTGGGTATTATCTAGAGTGATTCCTGGCGAGACCTTGTTTACAACATTCGAAATATTCTGAATAAGATCTGCAGAATTAGCTTCGGTTTCTGGAACACCCGATATTATTACATTATATTTACGATTAGCTCTTTCTTCGATTTCATTGCCAACTTTATCTAGGAAAGTGTCATCATCGATTGGAACCTGAGAAGTTGACTTCACTTTTAAAGAATTTATGTCTGATTGAAGCTGTAAAATTAAAGTTTTCAGCGTACCTATAGCATCAACTTCTTCAACGCAAACAAAATATTTTAACGGATTTCGTGGAACTACGTGTAAATCGATTAATATCGTCTTGCGTGAGTTGAACGCAAGATAAATGCGTGTGTTGTTTACATCCGTCACATTTAATTGACTTGCCGGCATCAGCTGTTTTGATTAGTTTTTTGCAGTTCGGACACAAGGAGTCGGTAGTTGGCGGCGACATATAGATAGTAAAATAATTTGAAGGTTGAATGAGCAAGGCCAATGTGCAGAGACACCAAATTGAACGAAGTGACAAATTTAATTAAGCCGAAGTACATTAAAATTTGCAAAAATGAACTTTATGCAAATGCCGTACACAAAACAGATCAAAATAAGTACTTGAAAAAAAGGCACTTACATTTGATTTTCTTAATGATATGATGCACACAATAAGTAAATCAAAATATTCAATCTTTGGAGATATAAATCAACTATAACACTGTGAGAAGTTGAAAAAAAAATAAGAGTGAAGAACAACATGTCAGAACAACATGGCAACCATTATACATTTTATGATAGTCTTCAGCTTTCGCACGCCCACTCTAGCCCCTCGTATTTCTTTGCCTACTTTTTTGCTAAGTCGTCCATTATAGTGATAAATACTAGGGGGCTGAGGATTCATCCTTGTCTCACACCTTTTATTGTTACAAACTCTGATCCAGGGATGTGCGTGTAGTCTACTGCATGTAATCTACGCCATTCTCTGCGTGTAAACAATCATGTAGTCTACATCTTCATTTTTCATGTAAACAATGTAGACTATGTGGACAATGAAAACACCTGTGTTCACTTAAGTCAGATTAGAAATTTTATCCCTAGAACTAGGGAATATTAAATGTTGTTAGAGATTTTTATTTTTATTCTCGAGACTACATGAAAAAAATAATAGTTGTGCAGGGCAAAACGTTCAAAATTTGTCAACTGGTTACTGTTAAAAATAGCGCCAAAGAAAACTCCGTCTAGTGAGATGGCGCGTTGATCGATTTAAAAAATATGACAGTTCGCCCAAGACCCAAGACAGACATTCGTCTAGTAATGTACGAGCAGTTGCTTTATTAGTTTTATTATATAAAGACCGATAATGACCCGAGCTCACGAATACGAATACAAGGGAATAAATTTAGGTTATGTTGAATTTTACATCTGCCAGATGCATTATCTACATTGTTTACATTGTCTACGTCGCTAGAATTGTCGACGTATTGTCTACATGTAGATGTAGATAATTAAAGATTACACGTAGATGCACATCTCTGCTCTGATCTGATATTACCCGTTCTTACATAATTTCTGCAGTAGTTGTACATCGATTATATTGCCTCGACGAGATGCACACTGACATCTTTTTTGTATAACGCCAGCCTTAATTTATCCCGGGAAACACTGTCAAATGCCTTTTGTAAGTCTACGAAACACATATACAGCTCTTTATTATGTTCTAAAGTCTTAGCAATCAATTGTCTTACGTCCCCCTGCCTGCTAAAAATCCGTGTTGACTGTCATCTATTTTCCCCTCTAGTTCTGCACGTAGTTTTCTTTCTAATATGCGTTCATATATCTTGCTCGCATGACTTAGTAGAAAAACTCCTCTGTAGTTATCGCAGACAGTAGCGTCTCCTATTTTTAAATATGGGCACAATTACTGCTATTTCCCAGTCTTTTAGTATATTCTTATTTTTCCATGCAGTGTTTATTACTTTATGTAATAGTATAACATCATCTTCTCCCATTGACTTGATTAGCTCTGCACCAATTCCGTCATCTCCCGGAGCGTTTCCATTTTTGCACATGTTAATTGCATTCCTGACTTCGATATACTCTATACTTTGCGGAGCATCTCTAGCAGGGCACTTAGCAGTGATCATACGTTCTTTTGATTCATCGCCCTCCAGTACACATTTGAATTGATCCCGCCATACTTCTGCTTTGTCATCATTAGTGACTATCTCTCCGTCTTTATTTTTTATATACCTTATTGCTACTTTTTGTCCCTTTCTTATATTCTTTAAAATTAATAATTTTTGGTTTCACCTATAGTCAAGTTCCATCTTTCTGCCGAATTCTTCCCTACTATCTCTTTTTGCCTCTTTGATACTGTTTTTAACGATTTTTTCTTGATCTCTAAATTCCTCATAAGCAAGGCCGGTTGAACCGTGGGGAACTCAGTGGGGATTGGGAATGAGTCTAAGAAACGGAAATTCGAGTAGGCCGCCAGTTGACCTGCCGCCTGGTTCAACTTCAATGGTCGGTAAACAAACCACAGCAGGGTAAGGTCGTAACAAAAAAATAACACTAGTACTTGGTGCGAAAATGACAGATCCATATATTCACGAGGTGAGTACAAACAAAAGAAAACTAATAACTAACAGGAATTATAACGACGGTAGTGAGAAGACCGATCATCCGAAGGCATGTTAAATAGACTAGGTAACTCGTAGTGAATGCGCCGTGAAGCCACTCTAGGACCTCGCTCAACGAACTTAAAAGAGCGCGCATAGGGTTCGTAATCGCACTATGGCAAAACGGCGAGAGCCCTAAACGCTTGCCGAGATACCACCAACTACGAACAGCAGCGCCAACGTCGCGCGTCAGTGAAAACAATGTCAAATGATCGGATGTTACACTGCTGTACAATTGTGAAACGACGAACAGAATAAATGAACACAAAATAATGAGTGATCTCAAATACATAGACTGAGGAACAATCGTACAGTGTTCCAGTGGTAATAAATACAAATTATACTGATCTTAATTTAGCAGATCAAAATTTAATTGATAAATGCTTATCTGCGTTCCCTAGTTGTTGGTCAGATGGAGCGCTTGGCCAGGTGACGTGTCGGTTCCAAGATGGCGGACCTTGAGACACGCTCGCTTGCTCCAGTGGCGTAGATGGATAATACGCCCAACAGTTCCTGGGTGACGCTGTGGTCCTTGCGTCCCACCAGCCAAATGAGTAACCACCACAAAACAAGGAAATCGAAAACGTAAACGTAACTAACACGGAACCTAAAACGGAACCTCAAACGGATCCTAAAACGAATCCTAAAACCCTAAAAAGAAATATCGACGGTTAAGACACACCTGTGAGAGACGTACGCCACTGCATTTACAAAATCAACCGTTAAGTAAATGTGAATATGAACTAATTACGAGAAATTAAATGAAGTTAAATTACTTTACCAAGACGTCAAATTTAAAATCATGTCACGAGAGCTATACCAAAAAAATTAATTAACTTTACCTGAGATCGAAGGCGGCTTTAAAGTGATAAATTGTTGGGGGTTTCCCAAATCCGGAATAATCCGTTGAGTTCAAAATACTCTATCAGGTCTGTTACCACAAATCCAAATTAAATTTGCCTCAAAATCCACACAATACAATATCGAATAGGTAACACGACCACACCCTCCAACATTTATAATACGAATCGCTTTTCTTGTGAATTAGCTATGTGCAATAAGATTTAAGTTTCAGGTAACGTCCTGTATAATTACTTCACGCGAAGCCAAACGTGACTAGCCTTGGCGCCTCTCTCACATGTGACGTCGCACCGCAATATCCGAAGAGTACACCTCTGTCATAAAAGTTGCCTAATAACTCACCCCCTAATTACCCAGGAAATTTTTCCTAAAAATTTCCGATAAAAAACACTCCAGAAGAAGAAAAAGAAGGAAAAAAATGCAAATACTACGTGAAATAAATTAAAATTAAATCATGAAGAATCTTGTTCTAGCTCAGGATGTGCCTTCAGATCTTTCACATTCCAACTACCATGAAGCACGTTTTCCTGCAAGTCCTTTAATACGTACGTATCCGTGCCAATGCGTCTGTGTACCATAAATGATCCAATGTACTTCTCGGCAAGCTTAGCCGTGTTTCGTTGCATCCGATAAAACATAATTCTTTCGCCACACAAGCTGCTTCGGATACAGTGACATATCACGGTGTCGTAAATCGTAGCGTGCTTTAGATTTCACGTACGAAACTTGAAGGCGCTTCCGTATGTCCTGGAACAGTCGAGCAAAACAGCCTGAGCGTTCTAGCTGCTTCCCTCGGTCGACAGGCTCAATGATGTCATCATCAGCTGATGCATGCCAGTCTCCTGACAACTTCATATGCCGTCCAAAGTTGATAATGTACGGACTAAGTCCGGTGGCTTCATGCCCGGCAGTTCTAACAGTGCATCCGATCTGAGGTAAGAAATCACTCCAGATATGATGGTATTCTGAAACATACGCTATCAACATTGTTTTCAGCACACGGTTAATATGCTCAACAGGATTTGCCTGCGGGTGGTACAGTGACGTGTAACGTAATTTCACTTGGTACTTCTCAAGAAGGCGCTTGTTCTCGTGTGCCCTAAATTGCACACCATTGTCCGAGATGACGGCACGAGGATCCCCGAAGACCAAAAATATTTGTTCCTCCAGTGTCTTCACAATCGAGCGAGCTTTCGTTTGTAGCGGAAAGAACAATGAAATCTTACCGAAAACATCGTACACCGACAAAATAGATGTGAATCCCTGCCTCGACGTCGGCACGGGATGAACCAAATCGATACTGAGGGCCTCCCATGGTTTGGTTATGGTGGAATGACCTCCCATGTGTCCGGGTGTGGCTTGCTGTACTGGCGTTGACTATGGTATGTCTTAAAGACTCCCAAATGTCCGCTGGTTGGAACATCGTGACCTTCCCTAATCACTTCCTTGCGTCGATCCTTTGGAAAAATTGCTTTCCACTGTTCTTCCTCTCCAACCAATCCTAAATACCTACTTTTGACAAACTATCTATCCCTAATACAATAATCCGGATAAAGGCGCTGATTTCCCGTAACAAGACTAACCATTTTCCTAAACCATAAGTCCTTACAACCCTCTACGTTCATATCCTCACCATCCCTATTCGTATTCGCATCCTCAGCCTCCATACTGTCCACGACGGGTACAGCACGTGAAAAAGCATCGGGCACAACGTGGTCCTTTCCTTTCCGATGCACAATCTTGAAATTGTACTGCTGTAACCTGACTGACCAGCGGGATAATCTTCCTGACGGTTTCTCTAGCTTGTGCAATCACAGTAGCGAGTAATGGTCGTGATTGCCGTAAATTCTGTCCCTTCCAGGTAAGATCTCAATTTTTCAATCGCCCACAACAGGGCTAGCAACTCTTTTTCTGTTGTCGAATAGTTGCGTTCTTGCCGAGTCAACGATCGAGACAGATAACACACGACTTTCTCTCCCTCGTCATGCTGCTGACTCAATACTGCCCCGAGTCCAACGTTCGACGCATCTGTTTGCAAGATGAACTCTCGCTCGAAATCTGGGCATGTGAAAATTGGTGCTGACACAAGGTGAGTTTTAATCACATCCCACACATTCTCACAAGCCGAGTTCCATCTCAATGGTGAATTCTTTCTCTACAGATTCGTGAGCGGAGCGATAACCGTGGAAAAATGTGGTACGAAGCGTCTGTACAATGAAATCATGCCAACTAACCTACGAACCTCTGAGACTGTTCTCGGTACCGGAATATCCAAGATCGCTCGCACTTTCTCCGGATCAACATGCAGACCGCTCTGATTCACGAAGTAGCCTAAATATCGGAGCTCGTCCTTACAAAAAAGTCACTTCTCGCGTCCCAAAGTCAAATTTGCATTCCTAATTCGTGCAGCGACTTCCTCCAGGATCTCAAGGTGCTTTTCGAAGGTAGGTGTCGCAATGATCACGTCGTCCAGGTAAATAAAGACGTTCTGCCCCAAATCTGTGCCAATTACCGTGTCGTTAAAGCGTTGTCATTTTGCCGGTGAACTATGTAAACCAAAAGGCATGCGTCTGAACTGGTAGAGTCCTCGATTGGGTACTGTGAATGCTGTGTACTATTTCGAATCCTCAGCGGCCTTAAGGTTCAGCGAAGTTAAATACGTATGGCAGCGGATACGTGTCCCGACGACTGACCTTATTCAATTTTCTAAAGTCGACGCAAAACCTATACGTTCCATTCTTCTTTGGTACGAGTAAAATAGGCGACGATCATGGACTCCGAGATGGCTCTACTATTCTCTTCTCCGGCATCATGTCCAACTTTTCATTCACTTGTTTCCGCATTGCTGGAGAGATCGGATAGTACCGTTGTTTAATCGGTTCACTGTCGGTATAAATGTGAAGTTCTGTCCGATCTGTACATCCTATCTGATCCTTATTCATTTCTTCGAACATCCTGTCTACAACCTTTGCTAACCTGTATTCCTGCTCAACCGATAAATTTCTGCGAGGGCTGATTACATCAATCTGAACTAACTGTGAGTCGGAAAATGTCCACTCGCCACGACGCAAATCAGGTACGATGCCCATGGACTTCCAAAAGTTTGTCCCTAAACTCAATGAGTGTGATAGTTCTGGAACGACAAATATTTCGATCACTTTAACTCGATCTCGTAATCGAACTGGAACTGAAATGCTCTCGAAAGTAACGCAGCGTTGTCCGTTCGCGATGGTACAATGTGAGAACGATTTACGCAATTTTAAATTCAATTTACTCAGCACATCCGAACCTGACTTCCCAACAACCGTACACGACGCACCTGAATCCAACAATCCTTTAAACGACTTTTCAAAAATAAAAACTTCCAGGTACGGGCGTTCGTCTCCTTCGGCATGAGCTAGAATAAAATCCAACCGAGCTTGGTTAATTGTAGTCGATTCAACTGACTCATGATGACGTAAACGACCCCTGACGGCATTCGTCTCCCGTTTCCCGAACATGATGAACCTGGGGACGGCAAGTATTAATCGTATAGTTCTCTTTTCCACATTTATAGCACCGTCGTCTTCTAGGTTCACGACATCGTATGGCAATATGACCAACTCTACCGCAGTCCCAACAATTGCGTGTATCTCTGGTGTCTCTATCAATAACATGAGCTTGAGATGCAGGTACTGACTCCCGTTGGGTGGATGGCAACCCAACATAAGCTAAGTCTGGCTCGATCGACATGTTTTTTCGAGGTAGTGGGGCAAAATTCTCGATCGCTTCTTTGCGATGATCCAGCTTCTTACATAACTTCTGTAAATTGACGGCTGACTTGACATCTATCAGTACTAATTGATTTTGATAAAATGGTAAAATGTTTTTCATTAGCAAACTAACTTTATATTCTTCCGATAATTTAGATTTTAGCCTAGATATCAATAAAGTCATACTCGCTACATACTCTCCAATAGTTTCATTCGGCCCTTGCGTTCTGCGTTTAATTTCCTCGAACAATTTTTCCTCGTAATTTACAGGCAAATATTCCTCACGCAACCCATCAACTAAATCATCCCAAGTCCCAATTGCAGAAGCAATGAGTTGTGATTTCGACACGTTGCGTGCTACACGTAACTTTTCGGCGCGCTCAAGGAAGACAATTATCGATAATAGTTTACGATCACCGCTGAATTTGTGATTCCACGTCGCCACCGGTACTGATGCTAAACCTAACCGCGATCTATCTACAGCAGCATCCTCCACAGATTCTGAATCTGATTCGGACATGCTAACTTCCGCAAATGAAGTCTGAAGTGCCGGGTCAACTAATGTCGACGAATGTTTCACCCGTTTTGCTTTTGAAATAAATTAATAATCAAGGGCGACTAATATGTACAAAAAAGTAAAACGTAACAAAGTATTTGTACTTCTGGCAGTTAGATATTTTTTCAATAGCAGCTTTTTCTTATTAACGCATGTTCTGATTTCTTCCGACCACCATGAGGTTTGTTTCCTGTCTTGAATCCGCAGATATCTTCTGCTGCTGGGAGGCAAGTATTTTTGAAAAGCTCCCATAGTACTTCTGTTTCTTCTGACTTTAGTTCATCTTTGCATTTTTAAATTTTTTCTCGGATCCTTTTTTTAAATTTCTTTCTATATTTTTCTGATTTTAGCTTTTGCACGTCTAAAGAGATTCTTTGTTTTTCTTCACTAGGGGCAATATCTTGTATTCCTCGTTTTTTGAAACTGATAAACTAGGCTTTCTAATTCAAATAACACTCTCCTTAATTTGCAATATAAAAGATGTGCGTTTTATTCCACTCAAAAATATACATTTTTTAACTAAAAATTATTTCGGAGAGTCAAGTACGCTTTTATTCATGAAAACAAAAATTAATAAATATTAAATTGAAATCTCAACACCCTTCCTCAATTTAAAAATTCTACATTTAACATAGCTCAAACAAACTTTGATTCTAAGCTTCAATTAGACTTTAAATTAATTACAGTACAAAACTTTCATTTAAAATAAACTTCAAAGATTAAAGATTACAGTAACCCCAACAAGCTTCTCAAAGCGATGAACCTGGGGACTGATCCTCCGAACATACATGCTCGGCAATTATAATCCTTCGGTGGTGAACTTGACGCATGAAGTTATATTTAACATTGACGTGCCTCAACCGCCGATGTTCCCACTTCTATCTTCTATCAAATATTTCAGCCAGAGTAACTCAGCAGCAGCTGTTGCCAAAGCAACATATTCTGCCTCCGGAGAAGATAAAGCAAGACAGGTCTGTTACTTCGTAGGCCAATAGACAGTGTTTCCAAAAACTTGTAGAAGATAACCCGACGTAGACTTTAAATCTTCCCTTTTGCTCCAGTTTGCATCAGCATATGCCAGAAGAACATCTTGATTTCTCTTCCGATAGCATAGTTTCATATCAATGGTTCCCTTTATATATCTCAAAACCCTTTTCAAATATGTCCAGATATGTTCTCGGATGGATTGTTTTGGTATCTGCTCAAGAAATTTACTACTGCACTCAAATCTGGCCTTGTTCCTATCATAGCATACATCAGGCATCCAATTAATTATGTGCATGGCTTATCCGTTTCCTTTTCAGCTCTGAATTTGAGTTTAACTTCCATTGGCATCTTCACCGGGTTGCAATCCTCCATGATGAATCGTTTGAATAAATTCTTCAGATAAAATGATTGACTCAAGTACATTTCTTCATTATTCCTTGAAATTTAAATTCCCAGAGATGATTGTGGTTCTCTCAATTCCTTGATTTTAAATTTGTGCTTTAATTTGTACTTCAATTCCTGGATTTTTCCTTTATTGTTTCCTGCGATCAGAATGTCATCAACATGGAGTACGAGATAAATGACAATACCATGTGATATTAGTGTATAAAGGCATTTATCTGATACCGATTGAATGAATCCAATAGAAATAAGAGAAGAGTGGATTGCTTCGTTCCATGCTAGTGGCGCATGTTTGAGACCATACAGAGCCTTCACTAACTTACAGGTCAAACCTGGTTCGCCTTTTAGTCCTTCTGGTATAGACATGTATACTTTCTCCTTTAGTTTTTCATGAAGAAAAGCGTTGACAACATCCATTTGTTCCACGATCAATCCGAGTTTGTTTGCTATGGCCAGCAATATACTACAGTGTCAATGCGTTGGCGAGAGTAGACGTGATTTGTTGCCGCTCCGTAAAATTTGTCCGTTAAACATTCAAAGTACTTTAAATTTAAGGTTTGTCGTTTTTTTTTCTTTTTTATTATTTACGCAATTATGGTTACTAAAATAAGTGCAATTGTGAAAGAAACTGTGGCTGCTCTGCTTTCCAACGACTCCTTTATCGACAAGTTAGTCGATAAAGTGCTTGATCGCCTAAATCTGAAGCTGGAGGAACAGAAAGCGCATTATGAGAACATCATCGCAGAACTCACAACCGACAACAAGCTTCTAGGAGAACGCCTTGACCACCAGGAGCAGTACTCCCGTCGAAATTGCGTCCGAGTATTTGGAGTTCCCGAGACCGCCGACGAAAATACAGAAGAAGTTGTGCGTGCTGTGTTTAGTAACAAACTATCCTTCAATGTAAGACTAGAGGATATTGACAGATGTCATCGCACAGGTAGATTACCACTCACAACCACTAGACAATCTAGACCGCGTCCCATCATTGTAAAATTTGTCTCTTATAAATTCCGTGCATGCGTACTTCGAAAACGATCTGCTCTTAAAGGCTCTAACTTATCTATTAAAGAGGATCTAACTAAATCTAGATTTGATCTATATAAGGCTGCCGCTTATAAATTTGGTTACAAAAATGTTTGGTCCAATGATGGAGTTATTTTTGCCAAAATAGAAGGAAATATTAAAAGGGTGACACATACTGATCTAATTTAATTTATGCAATGTACACTACTATTATTTTTATAAGGAGCGTCAACAAACGACGGTGATTTGTTCGCATATTTATCATTTACTTTTTCTCAATCTAATATTTGAAGTGTAGGTTCCCCACGCCTCCGCAGTGTTGAACTGGGCCGGGGTTCCTGACGCCTAGTGGTGCGCAACCAATTATGCACAGCGGATATTCAGACAGCGAAGATTATAGTGCAGACGATAAAAAGCGAAAGGTGAGCCCCGAGAAACAAGACGAAGTATTTAAAAAAAGCAGAAAGTTTGTGAGAACACCTACAAAAAGCAAAAATAAAGAAATGGAGGAAGTAAAAGAAATGTTTAAACAGCTGATGGGAGAAATTACGGAATTAAGAAAGGAAAACAGCCACACGAACGAAATACTAGCTGCAATGAAAGAGGAAAATGAACAAATAAAACCGGAAATGAATGAACTTAAAAAGGAAATGAACAAATGGGAAACGGAAAAGGCGGCGATAAGAAGTAAAGACAAACTACTGGAAAAAACGATTGAAGATATACAGGAAATAAAAAGGTCAGTTAATGATTTCGAAAGAGAGGAAAAACGCAGAAAAGTGAACAACATAGTTATAACTGGAATCTCCATAACGAGCGAAGAGGAAGTAAGTAAACTTTTTGAGAAGAAACTAGGAATTGAAACAGAAATAGTAAAAGGAGAAGATAGGAAAACGAGAAGTGGTGCTCCCCTCGCAGTAATTACACTCGCAAGTTCAGATGAAAAAGAAAAGGTAATGAAAAACAAAAATAAACTAAAAGGAACGAAAATATACATAAACAACGATCTAACGAGAAAGGAAGGAGAAACTCAGAAGAAACTAAGAGAAATAGCAGCCAAAGAGAAAGCAAAAGGAAATACGGTCAAAGTAGGATACAAGAAAATATACATAAACAACAAGTGTTGGAAGTGGGACGAAGAAACCAAAGACTTAAAGATAGATGAACAGATTCCAAAAAACGGATAGACAACTATGGAAACAACAACCAAGACAGCACCAAAGAAACGACAAGGCAAGGAATAAGGATAACTGTAAACAAACATTACGAGCCAAACAAAACTTGGAAAAACAAGGCAGATATTCGCAGAAAAAACAAGAAAAAGAAAACGATCTCAACCAAAATGGCAACATGGAACGTGAGAGGGACGTATAACGTGGGAGCACTAAAACAACTAACATTAGAACTAAAGAAATACGAGATTGCAATTGCAGCAATACAGGAAACAAAACAAAAGGGTAATGAAATAACAGAACTTGAAGGATTTATATACTTCAATAGTGGAGGTCAAGATAGAAGACTAGGAACGGGATTCCTCGTCAAGAATCATTTAAAAAGCGCAGTGCTTGACTTCAAGCCAATTTCGGAAAGAATGTGTTACTTAAGGGTAAAAATGAAATATAAAAAGATAAGTATTATAAACATTCACGCACCTACAGAAGAAAAAGACATAGAGGGGAAAGTGAAGTTCTACGAAGATTTAGAAAGACAATATCACGATCTACCAAGAGGAGACATAAAAATAGTAATGGGGGATGCAAATGCAAAAATAGGGAAGGAACAACAGTACCAGCCTACAATAGGAAGAGAACGCAAACATGAATTCACGAACCAAAACGGAGAAATATTGATAGATTTCGCAACACAAAATCAACTAGTAGTGAAAAGTACTTTCTTCACACACAAAGAAATATATAAAGGCACCTGGACAGCACCAAATGGAAATACAACTAACCAGATAGACCACATTCTGATTGAGCGGAAACATTCCCAGCTGATTACAAAAAACAGGAGTCACAGAGGAGCGGAAGCCAACACGGACCACTACTTAGTAAGAATGACCATAAATGAGGAAATACCATACTCGAACAGAATAAAACCAACACAACAGAGATACAACATAGAAAAATTGAAATCAGAGCAAACCGCACAAAAATACATAGCTAAAATAGAACAGATGTTAGAAGAAAATAGCTCAGAAACCACAATAGAGGATGAGTGGCATTGCAATACAAGATAACGCAAGCAGCGAAAGAAGTACTGGGACCGAAACCATTAAATAATACGAAGAATAGGTGGTTCGATGGTGACTGCAGAAAGGCGATAGAAGAGGGAAGACAGGCAAGAATGAATTACATCAAAACGGGAACAGAAACAAATAAGGAAAAATACCAGCAACAAAGAAGATTGTATAAAAAGATATGCAGAAATAAGAAGAGACATAAACTAAAAGAACAAATGGCAATGCTGGAAGAAAACTACAATAAAACTGAAGTAAGAAATTTCTACCAGAATATTAAGAAGGAAAAAGAAGGGTACAAACAAAAAACATTGTATTGCCGGGACAAGGAAGGAAATTTAATAGGAGGTGACGAAGCAAGAATAAAGAGATGGGCAAACTACTTTGAAACACTCCTAAACGAAAACGAACCAGAACAAGACTTACATCTAAATATGCACAACGATACAGAAGAAAACACAATTCCTGAACCGGAGGAAAGAGAAATAGAAAAGATAATAAACAACTTAAAAAACTATAAAAGTCCGAGAGACAATGACATAACAGCTGAATTAGTGAAATACGGCGGAGATAGACTCAGACAAAAGATATTTAAACTAATAAAAACATGTTGGAAGAAAGAAAAAATACCACAAACATGGAAAGAAGCCGTCCTCTGTCCAATTCATAAGAAAGGAGACAACTCACTATGCGAGAACTACCGAGGCATAGCCCTGTTAGATGTTATATATAAGGTTATGGCAACATGGATCAATAGGAAACTGCAAGAAGAAATGGAAAGCAGAGTAGGAGAGTATCAGGCGGGGTTCAGGAAAAATCGGTCAACGATTGACCAACTTTTCACGCTAAAAGAGCTACAAGCGGTACATTACGAGAAAGGGCTTGACCTTTACATTCTGTTCGTGGATTTTAAACAAGCATACGACTCGATAAATAGGAGAGAGCTGCTACTAGCACTAGATGATCTAGAAATACCGAAAAAGATCACAAGACTAATAAAGAGCACCCTACAGGGAACAATAAGTAAAGTCAGAGTGAACAAGATCAAATCAGAAGGCTTTGAAGTAAAAACAGGGTTAGGACAAGGAGACCCCCTTTCCGCTACACTTGTCAGCCTAGCGTTAGAAACAGTAATGAGGAGAGGTAAATTAAATAAGTCAGGGCTAATTTACGATAAACGACACCAATGCCTTGCCTTTGCGGACGACGTAACAATTATCACAAAGTCAGAGCTAGAACTAAAGCGAGTAACAACTACACTAATTAAGGAGGCCGAAAGATTGGGACTCAAAATAAACCAGAAAAAAACACAATATATGAAGATGAGTGCTAAGAAAAATAACCTCAAGAAGACTTTAAAAGTATTTTCTAAAGCAGGAGAAGAATACAACTTCAATCAAGTAGATATTTTCACTTATTTAGGAGCCAAGATAACACACAGAAGTGAAATGAAAGATGAAATAAAGACAAGGCTAAATAAGGGAAGCAAAGCCGTGGGAAGTCTAAATAAGATACTAACAAGTAAAGAGGTATCTAGAAATGCAAAAAAGAAGATTTACAATACAATAGAGAGACCGAAAGTATTGTACGGAGCAGAAACCTGGTCGTTAACAAAAGCAGAAGAACAAGAACTTAATGTGTGGGAGAGGAAAATACTACGAAGAATATATGGAGGAATCAAAGAAGAAGAAATTTGGAGAAGAAGGACTAACAAAGAAATAGAGGAGGCATACAAGGAACCCAATATTGTTACACACTCAAAGATGCAGAGATTACGATGGCTGGGCCATGTAGCAAGATTAACGGAAAATAGAACACCAAGACTTATTATAGACCGGAAACAAGAAGGAAAAAAGAAAAAAGGAAGACCAAAGAAGAGATGGCTAGACGAAGTTGAAGCAGATGTCAAGGCACTAGGAATAAAGAACTGGCGGACCAAAGCAACCAATAGAATAGACTGGAGAAACGTAGTAAAACAAGCCCAGGGCCTACAAGGCCTGTCGTGGTGATCTATATATAATATTTGAATCATTCTACTGAATCTTGTAAAATATTATTAATTGAACAAGTCTCAACATTTGTTCATTAATATAAAGTCATTGAACTCAATTTCTTACTTTTTGTGGTTTAAACTAGAAATAATATTTTTAAGGCCGCTACACTGTTAATTATTTTTCTATTTTTTTGTTTTTTATAATATTTTTTACTGTGTATTGCTTTATTCCGTTTAGCTCATTGTAATGCAAATATACTATCAAAATGTTAGAGGTTTGAATACCAAGTTAGTAAATTTTTATAACAATTGTTGTTCTTCGCAATTTGACATCATATGTCTCACTGAAACCTGGTTGAATAATGGTGTACAAAATGCGGAATTATTTACACCAATCTACAGTGTATTCAGGGAAGACAGAGAGGTAACTAGTTGTGGCAAGAGACGAGGTGAAGGTGTTCTATGCGCTGTCAATAACAAATTTAAATCTAGAACAGTTGATATGAATCTTCATATTAACTCGCTTTGTGATATTGTACGTGTACAAGTGTTTTTGTCTGCTAATATTTTTGTATATATAATTGTTATCTATTGCCCTCCTCCCATTACTGTGGAACAACATACTTATATTTTTGAATGCCTTGAATCTTTCCTACCACTTCTTAATAACGACTTTATCATTACCGGTGATTTAAATATGACTAAATTCATTGTTTACATTGCAAATGGCTATCAAGACAATATCATATTGAATTTTAATAATTTTGTTTCATATTTGAATGCAAATCAATTTAACTCAATTACTAATAGTTCTAGCAGATTACTTGATGTAGTCATATCTAACAAACCGTGTTGCGTCACAAAACATCTTGATCCTCTTATTGATGAAGACTTACATCATCCTACTCTCTTAATCTCCTCATCACTCGCTTCACCTATCAAAACTTACCGATCTGCTTTAAATACTAATTCATTATCATTTGACTTTCGCAATGCAGATTTTTATATGTTTTATAAGTTATTATATGATATCAACTGGGATTGTCTTGCTCTTTATGATGACGTTGATTTGGCATTTAGTAAATTTTACGAAATATTATACAGTGTTATGGATAAATGTATCCCACGTACTAAAAGAAAATCATCTTCATATCCTCCTTGGTTCAACATTCAGATAATTAAATCTATGAAATTAAAGGGCAAATATTACAAACTTTACAAACATTATGGACGCGAACACGACCTTCATGAGTATAAGCGTCTTCGCGCCTTAGTAAAGAAAGATATTAAAGCAGAATACGTAAAATACTTGTCCAGCATTGAAAACTGTATTGCCTCTAACCCTTCCAAACTGTGGTCGTTTATTAACAATAAAAAAACGTGATTCTAGGATTCCTGGACGTATGCATTTAAACGATCAATCTTTCGTTGACACACAAGATATTGTACAGGGTTTCGCCGATTTTTTCGCTAGTGTTTATTCGAACAGTAAAGATTTTGATACTAATTCTGAATCAGTTAACAATTGCCTTGAGATTGTTACCGTCTCAAAAGTATCTGAAGATGATATCCTCCAAGCTATAAACAAACTCAAAGCATCACGTAACCCTGGTCCTGACAATTTACCTGCCTACATATTTAAAGGGTGTTCTCGTATTTTCCTTAAACCTCTTCATATCTTGTTTAATCTTTCTCTAAAAAAAACTTACTTTCCATCCGCCCTCAAAACTTCCTTCATTTGTCCTATCTTTAAGTCAGGAGATAATACCAATATTTTTTAATTATCGTCCTATCGCTATCTTCTCTAATATCTCTAAAAATTTTGAATCTATTCTTTATAAGCATATTTATAGCTCAGTATACAAACATATTTCTATTCATCAGCACGGCTTCATTCGTGGTAAAACTACCACAACTAATCTCATGAACTTTACGGAATTCACCCTCAATTCACTATATGATAATAACCAAGTAGACGTCATTTATACCGATTTTTAGAAGGCATTTGACACTATTAGTCATGAAGTTCTCTTGAATAAACTGAATAAACTTTTTAACTTTTCTCATGATCTTATACAGTTTCTTTCTTCATATTTAAGCAATCGTGAAATGCTTGTTCAATACAATAATTTTAAGTCAAAGCCGTATTTTGCCATCTCTGGGGTGCCTCAAGGGTCTAACCTTGGACCTCTATTATTCAATTTATTTATTAATGATATTGTTGAATGTGTTCAGCATTCTGTAATATTACTGTACGCCGATGATCTGAAAATTTTCAGAACTATTAATTCACTTAATGACTGTATTCTTTTGCAAAAAGATATTGATAGCATTCTAGCTTGGTCTCAGACTTCGAAATTATTTTTTAACTTTAGTAAGTGCAAGATTATGAGCTACCTCGTTAAAAAATTTACTTACACTTTTCATTATCACATGGAAAACGCGGTACTTGACAGAGTTAGTCAGTGTAAAGATCTTGGTGTTCTGTTTGACGAAAAAATGACCTTCAACGATCATATTAATGCCATTATTAAATCATCATATAAAAGCCTTGGATTTGTCATTAGAAATTGCCAATCTTTTCAAAAAAGGCCTACACTAAAAAGTCTGTTTTTTTGCATTTCTAAGGTCTAAACTAGAGTACTGCCTCCAACTCTGGAATCCTATTTACGTCAAATATATCAAAGTGATTGAATCAATACAAAAAAGTTTGTAAAATTCTGTCATTATAAACTTTATGGACAGTATCCTGGTTACGACATAAATTATGTTACGTTACTTTCTGATGTAAATATGTTATCTTTGGAAAACCGAAGGAAGATATTAAGTTGTTTATATCTATATAAACTAATGAATGGTTTTATTGATGATCCTTGTTGTCTACAGCGCTTATCGTTCATCGTGCCACGCATTTCTTCCAGAAGTAAATTTACTTTCGTATGTAATACTGTTAAAACTAATTACCAATTAAAATCGCCCATAAGACAATTGTGTACTATATTCAACAATATTTCATATAATATGGATTTATTTGGTGATTCTTTATATCAATTTCGCAAACTAATGTTTATCAATTTTTCGCAGCCAACTTAAACTATTATTTTTATGTATATTTGAATGTATCTTTTTCTATTTTTTTTATGTAAGATATTTTTCTTTTTTATGTATTATATTTACAAATGTTTATTTTCGCCAATTGTTCATTTATATTTACTTTATGAATCGTCCTGTAATTGGGATCGTAGTATCCTGTTGGATTGATTAGTTAATAAATAAATAAATATTTGAACTGTTGCCAAACGAGCCACTGGTGCATACGTATTTTCGTAGTCAAATTCTTTCCTTTGTGAGCATCCTTTAATTACGAGTCTAGCTTTGTATCTTTCAATATCTCCGTGTTTGTTCCTCTTCATTTTGAAAACCCCTCCCACCTCGCCAGCTAGTTTTTTGACTCTTCTAGGATATGTTCTTTCTCATTCCATTTTCATATTTTCTCGTCCACTATTAGCTTTTTATATGCCGTTTTCACTGACTTGTCCGTTGTTCGTAATTCTTTGGCTTTCCTCCTTATGGTAACCTGGATGTCTCTCTATTTTTGTCATATCACTGTCAATGAAAATAGCCTCTTCATGTAGCGCTCGTAAATTAGACTTGTCTTTTGGTACCTTCATCTTTTCCTCGACATTTTCCATTTAATAATAATAATAATAATAAACTTTAATAATAAACTTTTTTATTGGCAATATTCAGCCGGGGCTGTTCTTACATATAACCTTTACATTAATTCAAACAAAAAGCGAAGATAAGAAAAATAATGGCACATTTCAATAGAAAATAACAACATAAAACAATGACATATTCTACAACAAATCAAATATACAAATACAAAGATAATGAAAAACTACATGGACAAATGACGTGTTATCAAAGATTTTAATGAAGTGAAATAATATTTTTGATTAACAATTTTTTTATAGTAGTTGCGAAGATAATTGGATTTTGTATTAAGTATGGATATGGAATTCTATTAAGAGTAACTGGTACAAGATAACTGAAAGAACTTTTGAACAGAGCAGTTGCATGTGTGGGAATGTGATATTGGAAGTTATTTCTTAAATTGCATTGATGATGTTGGTTTCGAATTGTTAATTTGTTAAAAAGGTATGATGGAGATTTATTATAGATAACACGATGAGCTAGACATGCTAAGTGAAATTTTCTTGTTACCCTCATAGTTAGCCATCCTGTATCATTAAAATATGGTTTGAGATTATCCATCCTGTTTAACCCATAAATAAAACGCACACAGCAGTTTTGTACCTTCTGTATTCTGTTGGCATCACGTAAAGTAATATGAGAGCCATATATTGTATCACAATAATTGAATATGGAAAGTACAAGACTGCTGGACAAGATCATTCTGTTTTGCTTTGAGAGTACAAATCTGTTCATGAATAGAGTTTTCAAAGCAAGAAAAGCTTTTTAATTAGCAGTGAAACATACTCAGTAAATCTTAATTTGCTATCAATTATGAGCCCTAGATTTCTACAGGACCCAGAAATGCCAATCTTGATGTTATTAATAGTAATATTAAGTATATTACTCTGAAGAAGTATATTTCTATATTTATCACTACCAAATAGCATAACTTGTGTTTTGGATTCGTTTAACTGAAGACAATTTTTAATGCAATATGTGGCAATTTCCACCAAATCTTGGTTTAGATTTTGAACAGCAGTGACTGTTTCTGAGGGATCAAAAGAAATGTAAAGTTGAGTGTCATCAGCATACATATGAATGTGACTAAAATTCACACTCAACTGTAGGTCAAAAACATAAATTGAAAATAACAGGGGTCCCAGGATTGAGCCTTGCGGTACACCTTTATTCAAGGTTGCACAATCTGAGTGCTTATTATTGACAGAAACTAGCTGAAAACGATCAGTAAGATAGCTACGCAGAAGTTGAACACTAGTCTCGTTAAAGCCAATATATTTCAGTTTTGCCAAAAGAAGTTCATGATTTAGCGTATCAAAAGCTTTGCTAAAATCTAGTAGAGTCAATAGCACCATTCGCTTTTTTGTCGATTTCTGTTACTATATCATCAATGATATGTTGTAACGCAGTTGTAGTGCTATAGCCCTTCCTAAATCCAGATTGGGTATTGGGTAATATATTGAATTTATCTAGGTACGCAACAATCTGACTATGAACGACCTTTTCAAGAATTTTGGATAAAGTGGGAAGTATGCTAATAGGTCGTATATCATTAAAGGAAGAGGGATTTTTACTTTTGGCAATTGGTTTCACAATAGCAACTTTCCAAATATTAGGTACAGTATTATTTAGAAGGCATTCATTTATAATATGAGTGATCTGCAAGGAAATAAATGGAAAAATGAGTGAAAGCATTTTCAAATTTATATTATCAAAACCAGAAGAATTAGATTTTAAAGTATAGAAGATATTTGATATAAAGTCTTCAGACACAAGAGTAAAAGAAAATGATGTTTCATTGGTAAATAGTTTATGCGACTGAAAAAATTGTAGTAAGGAATTATCGGGGTTAGGAGAGGGAATAGAATTAATAAAGTGAGAGTTTAACATATTTACGTCGCTTAGGTTGTCTGGAATAGTTTTATTTGGTGAAGTATTAATATTAAATTCTTTTAATGCCCTCCAAATGCCATTGTTGTTATTACATTTTAGCTTGAATTCAAGGTACGCTTTTTTCTCTTTTCTGATCGCTTCAGTAGTTACATTTCTAAGCTGTTTATAATAGTTCCAATGACCTATAGTTCTAGTACGTTTAAACTTCGAATGAGCATGGTTTCTTAGTTTGATCATAGATTTAATTGTATCAGTGATCCAAGGAGATGGCCTATATTTTGAGATAATTGTCCTGAGAGGCACATGTGTATCAAAAAGACTGATAATGAGACTATTAAAAAAATCAAGTTTATTATTAATGTTGGTAATAGAATAAAAGTAGTGCCAGTCAATACAGTTTAAACTTAATATAAGATTAGCAAGGTTAACATTTCTAAAATCTCTGCAGAATCTCACTTCTGGGGCTTGTATGTCACAAACTAAATCTACATTACAGGAAATGGATCTATGATCAGTAATTTGATGCATGTCAGTCATTATGATATCAGAACAAATTTCTTTATTCGACGATATGAAAACATCAATTAATGTTTCTGAAATAGGTGTTATTCGTGTTGCCTCAGTTACAATTTGAAATAAACCAAATTCATCAAGCAAGTCAGATAGAATATTGACTGCATTATTCATGTTAAACATATTAATATTAATATCTCCCATACATAAAATATGATGAACCTCTGAGAATATCAGTGAAATCGAAGTTTCCAAACCATCTACAAATTCCACACAAGAGCTACTCGGTGGACGATATATAACACCAATAGCTAATTTAGTTTTACCAAGAGAAATTTTGATCCAAAGTTGTTCTAAACAATGATTGTTGGTGCTTATATTATTTAAGATTTCAATATTGCTAGAAAATCTAGACTTAATAAAAAATCCAACTCCTCCACCACGACCAGATAGTCTATCATTCCTAACAAAATAATAGCTTGGAATAGTAAAAATATTATTGCTAATATTAGAAGTTAACCAAGTTTCACATAATGCAAAAATATCTAAATTTTCACTTAATATAAAATCTTTAAATTCATCAAAGTACGTCGATAGTGATCTAATATTAACATAACCTAACTTTAACATTATTGTTATTTATATATAAACTGCATATACGTATACTGTAAACATAGTAACATTGAACGACATTATTAAAATATCAACAGAGATAAAAGTGAGATGTACTAGTGTTTACACGTATCCGAATATGAAGTAGCAAATTGATAAGGAAGGTCGAATTAGTTTCAAATAAAGTAATAGACAGTAAAAAAATACAAGTATCTATGAATAATTTAAATTCCACGTATATAAATAAAATAGAATATATTTTGTACTAAATTTGATAATTTTTATCTTTGTGAAATGAATATAGATTAGGTAGTGAAACAAGGAATTACCAAAATATAATAAAATTAAATTAATTAAACAAAGAGAAAAAAAAGTTCAAATAAGCCAAAATTTACAAAACAAAATAGTGACCTAATAATAAGAAGGAATACTTAACTAATTGAGTATGACAAATAAATTAATATTCATATATGTGTGTGTGTGTGTGTGTAAAAAAAAACAAATAAATATATCGCGAGCATACAAAAAATACGAAAGTAAACATGTCAAAACACAGGCCAGGGAGTGTCATTACTTAGAAAGGTTGTTGAACTCTTGCATGGTGAATATTCTATGAAGAATATCACCTGTTTTAATAAGAATTATACCATCCCTAGACCATGTGTTTCTTAATCCATACTTTCGTTTAGCTGCATTAATAATTTCCAGTCGTTTAGGAGTTAGATCTTCTCGAATGGTTATGCCGGTTGTTTTTAATTTACTCTTATTAGAGTAGACAAGAGCGCGACTTTTATAACTACAAAACTTTACAATAATGGGTCTGGACTTATCTGTATCGCGGAGTCGTTTTCCCACTCGATGAGATCTGTCAATGGTAGCCTGGTCGAGGTCGACATTCATATTATCCTTGTAAACCTGGAGGAGGACAGCATCGGTGGACTCGCCTGTCTTCTCAGGGACGCCAAAGACTCGTAAACAATTACGTCTACTGTATTGCTGAAGACGATCCACTTCTTCAGACAGTTGTTCAATCTGCTTGTCTTTTTTATTAAGCTGAGCATGGAGATCTTTGACTTGCTTAGATAGCGTTGCCATCTCTTCAAGAAACACCGCACGGAGATTGTTCGACACGGCTTGTACAATGTTTTGGATGAACTCATCACTAGATTCACGTTCACGTATTAAATCTTTACAGATATTAGAAATTTCATCTCTTGATAAACGCGTCATATTATTTTTTCGCTGATAACTGAGAATGTAAAAAAAAAACGAAAGGCAGCACACACCACAAGACACGTCTAAACGCTTTGAATGCTCATTTATCAATTCTATAATTCCTTTCTTAGGTCCAAGCTTACGTATCTCTTTAATCTTACTCTCAATGCCCATATAAACAGAAAAGAACTTATTTACTTTTTCTTTTATTTGACCAAGTTATTTTTAATTTTTTCTCTTTCCATGTGATCCACTTTCGTCGTTAATACTGCCAGCTTTTCTTTCAGTTGTTGTTGAATGTTTGTAGGGCTTTCCCGCAGTTCACTTTAGGTGCACACATGCACTTATTTTAGCACTTACTAGCGAACCCGAATTTGTAACTGTTTCCGCAACAATTCCCTTATTAGAGATTATCGTTGGCGAATAAAATAAAATGGCGGGTGACCATGGCGACGTGTTTGGAGTACCTCCAGAAAATAACAAAAAAACTGCAAAGTATGCAAGCGTAGTGCTGTAAATAATGTCATACGATGTGTTAATTGTGATAATGTTTTCCATAACAGCTGTGGTGTTAAGAAAAATCTTACTGTGATCGACAATACAACAAAATGTTGTAGCAGTGATAGTGAAAAATTTATAGACGCGTGTGAAACAAACGATATTGAGTCTCTTATAACTATTCTAAAACTGGAAATAGTCTATCTGAAAAAGATAGTAGATGAAAAAGAAAATATAATAAATGACAAATGTAGTATAATAAAGGACAAGGAAACAATAATCGCGTTCCTCAGCAATAAAAATAAAACCTTTTCCAACGGACAACTAGCGCCATCTGGAGCTAATTATAAACAAACTTTAACCAAAAACAGTGATATTTCTAATAGCACAAATAATAAAATCACTGCCGCTAACGTCAGTTGTGGACAGGTTACAAGGTCACAAGTGTCAGATATCAAACAAACGATGCGATACACGATCAAAAGGGCAAAACTGAACGTATAAACAAAACTGCAGAATTAATTGACGTGCTAGAAATTACATCTCCTGGTGATAAACCTGATGAAACAGTGACTATCGACGTGCCCGAAAAGTCACCAATAAACCAACAGACATGGTCAACAGTTGCCAACAAAAAAGTTAAAAAGACGTACAAAAATGCCGTCATAGGCTGCGCAGTAAACATTAGCAATATTGAAACAGCACCGAAAAAGGCGTTTATTTACGTTTCGAGAATTAAGCCAGGAACCAAACCTGAGGTAATCAAGGATTATCTTCTTTCACATTTTCCAGAAGTCGTCTGTGAGGAAATCAAATCCAAATACCCGCAACACTACTCTTCCTTCAAAGTCACGGTGAATCTCATGAACTTTGAAAAAGCGACAGCCAAGGAACTATGGCCCTGTGGTACGTTTGTTTCCAGGTTTTTTCAGAAAAAACCGACGATGAAGCCACCGACCTAAATATGTACAATAATGTAGGTGTCAAAAACAATTCAACTTCCAAAGAACTTTTAATTTTTTATTACAACATATGTTCTTTGGCAAATAAATGTGATGAGTTATTTGTAGAATTTGACTGTGAAATTATAACAATTTATCAGTCAGAACTTAAATGTATAATTGTAACACTGTACAGGTCACCAAGTGGCGACTTCAATGTATTTACTAATATTTTAAACCAAGCCTTAGATATTTTAAACAAATACGATAATGTATTTATAGTTATTGTAGGTGACTTTAATGTAAATTTTCTGAGTATAATTAATAACAAAAATTCTACTATCGACCTAATGGCAAGTTATGGTTTGAAACACACAGTCAGGCAATATACTCGCATTTCTGAAAGCAGTAAAACATGTATTGACAATATTTTTATAAATAGAACTGCCAATTTTAATATTTCTGTTCAGGACTTTGGTCTGTCTGACCATTGTGCACTTTTGTTCAGTTGTGAAGTTGAATTTGTTAATGATTTATCTGAGTCAACTAAGAAGCAATTTAGAAACTATAGCAATGAATTAAATTTGTTAAACTTTTATAATTCTCTTTCTAATGAATCCTGGGATGATCTGTATATTATATATTCTCAATATATATTACATTGTTTAATATATATTAAGAAAAATATTCAAAATTACAGAACTCATGCTGAAATTCATAAACATAACACGAGAAATAATATAAACCTAATTGCTCCTAAGTTGACATATAGAAACAGTAAAATCAATAGCATAAATGTAAATCTTTTTAACAAACTCTCTCAGGAAATAAGAGATTTGAAATTAAGCAAATTCAAATCTGTTATAACCAACAAACTGCTCAAAAAAGGGTACTATGGTATTGACGAATATATGACAGATACAAACTTCTGAACAAATATCTTGTATTTTCTTACTTATACATTTTAACAATTCTGAATTTTTTCCTGACTGTAGGCGTTTCTTGTATCATTTTATGTTTTTTTTTAATATGTACTTATGTATTTTTTGACGAACTGTGCATGTATTTGCGTACCAGTAAATAAATATTATTATTATTATTATTATTATAACAAAAACGCCTGTTACCGGCACAAACTTCAAATTCGATATGAATAAGGAAATATGCTTATTTAAAGATTGCAATTTTTTGTTTTTATTATACACGTACCGGCGAATGGGGCTTACAGCCCTGTGCGAACCTTGTGAAACCAGTTATAACGGGTCATATTTTGAGTTCCTTTGTAAACGTAATTCGGTGCATTTAATCGTTTTATGCCGATCCCTCCAGTTTAAAATGAAAATGGTATAACATCTCATTCGGCAACCCAACAAGAAACGTTATGTAACTACCTCGACTAGCTGTACAATAATTACGTATCGGTTATAGAAACATTGAATATCACCAAATTCAAGACATGGGCACAATTTTGATTGTACCTTCGGTTTAAGTTAACATAAGTGATTTATACAGTGTGACGAAATGTTTTTCGTCACTCGCAGTTTAGCCTCACCGATGTCCGGAGACGTCCGAAACATCGGTGATTCGTAAACTGCTCTCGTTTCTCCGGAAATAAGAGCAACCCCGGTTTTCTGTTAATAACTGCGGCTGTAAGCATCCGATTAGAATAAAGTTATACTTTCCTAGCAGCATAATTTCAGGGCTAGCGATTGGCGCTAGTATGAACGTCGTAAGGGCACGAGAAGCCCTTCAACCACAGCACTGTAAGTTACCCCTATGTAAATACAGGGTAGCGACCACTGACAACCCGCCCGAACCCGATTCATTAACTTTTTTGTATATAAGCCGGAATCCGCGAAGCGAAACACAGTTTTATCCTCATCTGAATGAGAGAGTGCCACCGTGACAATTCAAGAAGAAGCCGTCCAGCGAGATTCACCAGGGTAAGAGATACATTCTAGTTTACCGTTTTTACCGCTCCCCGTCCGTTCCAAGCCCTTCAGGCTACCTAGTTTCAAACCAACATTGCGACTTGGAGTCCCTGACTGAGAACGCCGTCATCCTCGAGCCCACGGGCTGGAGAGCATCCTCGACTCGCAAAAGTGGAGAGTCACCCTGTTCAGGGGGTCCCAAGTCACAACGTCGGCTACTTCACTGTACGCCTTCAACACCCGCGGCTCCACAGTTGGGAGCACGATACCGTCTGCTTTGAGACCTAGAGGTACCCTCCGAGAGCGCCGCCATCCTCGAGCCCCCGGGCTAGAGAGAATCCTCGACTCGCAAGAGTGGAGAGCATCTTCGACTCGCAAGAGTGAAGAGTATCCTCGGCAGGGTTAATCCAGGTCACAACGCGGGTCCGCAGTAAAACACCAGTACCAGGTCCCAACCTCCCCGCACTCCGCACCATCCTCCTCGAGTCTGACGACTGGAGAGAACAACCCGTCTCTATCCTTTCCGTATCTCTGCCACCATCCTCGAGGTAGTGAACTCGAGAGCTCCAGGTCGTATAACACAGAGCCGCCCACCGTGACATCACCAGCTGTGATGTCAGCATCGCGTTTTACGACGTTCCAGCCGAACGACGCCTCACACACCGGAACCGCGACCGCCACCGATATCGGGACACCCTCCCGACGAACATACTCAAAATCAGTCGTCGATTGTGAGTTAGCACCAGGAACCCATCCTAGACACTGTCAGCAGTGGGTAGAGACCGGCGCCGTCGCGACGCCGAGCGTCGTTTCCGAGTTACGGCCGCTTTTAATTTCCACTACGCGGGAATCGGCTCCGCCATCCTCGGGAAGACCGAGAGACCTAGTAACATTGCAACGCCAAGCGTCGTTTCAGCACGAGTCACCAGAACGCGCAGCGCTTCGCAGGGGCGACTCAGGGACCCGCCAAAAACCCGTCCGACACACCGCCGCCCAACCGACGCCGAGCGTCGGTTTACCGAAACCCACTGTTTTATGTCAGGACGCCCTCAAGAGGCGTTCCGGAGACCAAGCCAGTGGCCGCTACCACGACCGACACGAGAAAGTCAGTGTATATCAAAATCCACGAAATAAATCCGAAATCTGAAGCCATCCGCTGTTTTATTTCTGTATCCTGAACACAACCCCGACACCGCTATCCATTACCATTTGGCGCCCGAGCAATCCATGCCAAACTCCTTGTGTCCGACCAAACATCGTCACAACAGACTTAATGGAAAACGACGCTCGCAATTACATAACAACCTGGTGTCAGTAGTGAATTTTCCAGGGGATAGTAACTGTCTTTTCTTGACAATCGCACATCAGTTTTTCAACAATAGTATGCAATCAAGCCATCATTTATTGGCAACCAATGCAGTGAGGCAAATAGCAGCACAACACATTCGTCAAACTCCAACAAAGTTTGAGTATCAAATACAGAATACGATAAATGAAATTAACGCTTCAAACCCGCAAATGGACATGGACATGGATAAATTGTTACAAAATCTGAGCACACATGGATTTTGGGGAGGAGTTGAGACAATATCAGCAATCTGCAATGAAATGCGGGTAACAATAAAAGTTTATCAGACAGGACAATCAGTTATGATTTCCCAAGCAGACACAGGAGCAATCACAAGAACGATGCGAATAATGTACAGAAAAATTACAAACAACAGCTCGACCAGAAATCACTACGATAGTGTAAATAAAGTAACAGACACATATGTAAACCAATATCAGTCACAACAGCAATGAACGCAACCATTAACACAAGCAGGAAAAAATAAAACTTACATCCTTGGTGACAGCTGCACTTGGAATGTAAGACGATGCACAAAAATGGAAAAGAGAAGAGCAATAGACCAAGCACTAAGAAAATACAACATAAAATTGCATGTCTACAAGAACCTCGACTAAATACAGTATATACATCCACTCCTAATTATCACTGGTATTTAAGCGGAAATAAAAATCAGAAAACAACCAGAGAAACCGCCATATTAATAACAATGATAACTATAAGTTTACCGCTGTGTCAGAAAACATTTGTTTCATAAAATAAGGTTACAGATCACACCAGTAAAAATAATTACCACGTATATCTCCACAAAGAACAAAGAAAAACAAGAGGCTATTCAAAAACTAACACACGAAGTAATCAATTATCCAAGAAACAATACATTGATCTTAGGAGACTTTAATGCACATATTGGAAAGAAAGACCTGACACCAGAAGATGCCGCATGTCGGAAAACAATTGTACCACCACGTCACAAATGAAAATGGACAAGAACGGAAGAACTTAGCTCTACTCTCGAAGTCCAGATTAGTCAATACGGGGACCAATTCCGTTACTGTAAAAGTCACCTAGAAGAATAAAACGGCAAAATCTCAACTAGATCATATGTTAGTCGTCAAGGACTCAGAAATCAATATAGTTAAAACAAGAGCGAAGTGGGAACTAGAAAACCAAACAGACCATAAAATACTGATAAGAACTAAAGTAACAAATCAACACAGTGGACAAACATACAAAACTCTCTTGGAATGTTAGTGTACTTCAGGACGAAACAATCAGGGGAAAATATCAACAGGCTATCGACAGTAACCTACAGAATATATCAAAGGACAACTGTACGAGGCACAATATTTCTGATATAATAAAAAATACTGCAGAAACAACGTTGAAACGAGTCACATCACAAATGACCCCGAAACGCAGAGAAGCCATGGAAAAATACCAACAAGCAAAATATTGGAGGCTTAAACGACCAAACTCGTCAACTACAGTAATAAACCTAGCTGAAACGAGGAAAATACATAAAACGAAGCTTACGAAAAACATGAAAATATAAATGTGAAAATTTCTTTCAGAACCTGGAATTAGAACATACATTAAAAAGACTAATGGAAACATATAAATACTTAAAAAAGAAGAGAAACAATGCAGCAGTAAACCAACATACATTCCAATAAGAAGATGGGAATTGGAGCTACAAAAATAATCCGGCAAAGCAATAAACTTAATTGAAGAAACTGATCATTGGCCTATAAGCGAAACTTCACTATAATTTCATAAGAACTACGCTATCAAGAACCCAGAACAACAAAGCACCAGTGCCAAATAACATAAACTTAGAACTAATAAAATACGCATCGGAAAGCTTATTAAAACAAATCACGACAATATTAAAAAAGACCTGGATGAAAAACGAAATTCCTAAAATTTGGACGCATATAATACATGTACCCATACCGAAGAAAGCAAGGCCACAATCCTCATATGACTACAGATGGATTTCATTAAGCTGCAGCATCTATAAAATATATACCAAATTTTACTCCGAAAATAGATGATATAATAAAGATTCAAAGATGCCAAACGGCATTTACAACAGATAGATCTACAGACGACCATATATTTACTATTAACCGATTAACCGACGAATGCTGGAGAGAAGGAAAGAGGTCAAACATAACATGCTTAGATCTGAGTAAATCTTTTGACAATGTCTCACATGAAGACCACAGGAATGTATGCTACAAAAAGCATTGAATTGAAAGCTGTCAAAATGAAAATGGGAAGACCGTGTAATACATGAAACACAACATTGGAAGAAAATATTAGAAGAACGGGAATAACAAAAGAAGACTGGAAAGAAATGGCAGGAGACAAGAAAGACGGTGAATGTAGTGAATAAGATAATTTTAAAAAGCAACAGCAATTGGGAAAGCAACTTCATTACTAGTAAGCCAGCCCTAAATTCTAACTGCATTTTGGAAAGAAGTAACAAAGTGTGGTAGAATCCCACGTCAAAAAAGTCACCCAACACTAATTTTACTTTAAAATTGGGGAGTCATCTGGATGTTAAACTTTTTTATGTATCGTGGCGTCGGCTGATTTGCATTGCACTATGTCTTTCATTTAAGGTATAAGCAGGTCAGTCCAGCTCTTGCCAGAAACTGGACGGAGTGTAGTGTATTGTCTTTATGTCTTGGGTGCATGGTTCGGCCAGGCGATTCTGTTCGGATATTGAATATTTATTATTCAATACTTAGCAGGATGTAAATAAACCAGTATTAGCTCTAGGGTCCGCCATGTATCTCTAACAGAACATAACAGAACAGTTAATTATGGCAAAATTAAAACAGGAACAATTGAAAATTTGATTTTTATATTTTTCGAATGAGATTGAGAGCCGTGTATCGTGCAAGAACAGTTGTAAAGTTTTTACTACGCAACATTTTAACGTAAAATATGATTTAAAATTATTATTCTGCAACAAGTGAAGTGTAGTAGGATAAATTGGTGCTCAGTATTGTACTGTGATTATTACCAAAGGCGATATACAGTGCACAAAAAGGAAAAATTGCAAATTGAGTACTAACACGATAATTTGAAGGTTAACCACATGTACAATAAATTCAAGTTTGGAATAGTTATGAAACTTTTAACATCGTACATTGGCAACGCTAAATATTTAAAAACTAGTCATTGAGACAAAAATCAACAAAATCTTTAAAATGAAACAAGATATCAAATTTATTTTGAAAAATGGCTGCATTAGACAATATTAATGCAGATATGGGCAATATAAACTCAACTTAAAATAATCTGGATAAAAAGTGGAGTACAACATACGAAGAATGTGAAAAGCTTAAGTGTATTGTTAACTCGCAACAGAAGAAAATTATTAACAATCTGGAACAGCAAGTTAAAAAGAAAAATATAGTCATTTCAGGCTTAATTCAAAGCGTAATAGATGTTGTTTATACCAGTATACAAATAAAGTGCTCTAGATCTTATATCGAGGACGCGTGGAGACTAGGGTCTGTAAAAATCAATCTAACTATGCCCGTTTTAGTTTCATATGCATTCTAATAAATACATTTAAATGTACAAATATATACGTTAGTAACGATTTATCTACCCAAGATAGAGTGCAGATGCTAAATCTATTAAAGCTGAGAAGACAGTTTAAGGATGAAGACAAAAAAGTATATATTAAAGGTACCAAATTATACGTAGATATAATTCACATACCTGAAACCGTTCCTGAGACATCTACTAAGAGAACAAGAGCAAGTAACTCGTCAGAAGATACACCATGCAAACAAGTGGCAAAAGTTCCGAAGCAAATTCATCGCATGGACAGACCAGAACCACCGAATCGTATTTAATACATTGAGGTTTCATAATAAAACACCTTTACAAACAGATATACAGGACAAAACAGATAAGTCAAGTCAGTATGGAAAGCATTAGATGTAATAATAATTATGTTTCAGATTCTCATCGTAACGGTGATATTAGTAATAATTCGTTAAATGTAAATGATATTGTAACGTTTATTACAATTTCGGGTTCGGTGAAGTTTATTATTAAATAAAACATGAGAAATGAAAAGCACTAACAAAATATTTATATTTAAAACGAAAATAATGTAGTACAACTACTTAGATATATATTTATTTACAACACGTATTTATATTTACATTAAAGTATTTAGCACACTTCAAATACAGAATACCTATTGCCGGCCCAAACTCTCCCTTTTATACTGAACCAAGATCTTCTACAATATTACAGAGCTTCTGGAACATTATAGAGGCATGACGCAGAGAGAACAGGTTCGAACTCGTCTCTGTATTGCGTATGAAACAGCGCTAAACGCGCAGCAGTTACGACGTGTCGACTGTTCCAGAGGGGACAGGGCCGTACTCGCTACAATATCATAAACATCATATCTTGGAATATACATGGTTTCAATAAAATTTTTAATCTCGAAACTTGAACAAAACGTATCTTAATAAATGCTGATATAATATGCGTGTGTGAAAGTTTGTTGTGTCAGGACAATATCACTTTACCTGTTTTTTTTTTTAAGTGATTTTGTTAAAAGAGTATTCTGTGTCGCTACTAAAGAGCATGATAAAGGTAGATCAAGTGGTGGTATATTGATCTTAATTAAAAACAATAAAAAAATCTTTAACTTAAACATAATAGAGATAAATCATCTTTGGATAATTTTTTCATGCAAGACGAAATATAACGAATATGTCATGTGTTCACTTTATCTAAGACCAAGCCTTAATCACGACGTTTGTCTAAATATGTTATATGATTCTTTAAATTTCAGTTTAGGCGCATATTCTCAGTCCAAGATTTTAATAACAGGTGATTTTAATATCAAAATAGAATCAAGCCCCTAGTAACTCGTTCTCTTTTTAATAATGTTTGCGAAAAAATAACTTCACTACACATAGCTGAGGCTAATAGACGCAAAAAGTTGGTGGAGCTCATGGAACAAATGGACCTGTACGTTCTGAATGGTCGCACGCAAGGTGATTATCCTGGTAAATATACTTTCTACGGCAACACGGGCAACAACATAATAGATTTTATGTGGGGTAACGTAGACATTTTACAGATAACAAATAAATTATAAATTGTTGATACATTCGAGTCAGATCATAGTATTTGTTTAGTAGATATTAAGGATAGTAACAAATCAAGTAATGAAATACTACAAACAAAAAATCTAATGTGGACACCACATGACTTCCTTGTACGCGCATTAAACTATAGATATTATTTTAATTGCACATATTTGACATTAATTTTTGTATTTTTTTTTTAAATCTAAAAATATATAATATTTAAATTTAGATATCTCGTTTATGCAAAAAGCTAATTACAAAATTCTTAATGTGCTAGACGCAGAATTTAATTCTCTAAAACTTTTATTTGCAGCATTTATTTCTAAAATTAAAATAATACCATATTTTTCAAGGAAAACTGTTAACAGCTTCATGTAATGTGCCACTTCCGGTTAGTCTATTTTAACCAAAATTTATTATGTTATTTCCATTGATATAGTAGTCTTATATACCAAATTTGGAAAGTTTTAAATTATATTTGAATATAGTTTTTCATGAAAATCTATTATAGGCTTCAAGTAAAGTACCACTTCCGGTAGTTGTATAATGACCAAAAAGGGAGGTGCACAACTAGATGTTATAACAGTCCTAAATATAAAATTTCAATTTTCTACGGTTTACCGTTTTTTAGTTATGCGAGATACATACGTATACTATGTTCAAAGATACTCCGTTATGGCCCTCTCAGCGGGTCAATTGTTAGGGATTTAAGCTTGATTTATAGGGGTGCAAGGACAGGTATGCATTCAGTATTTCCCAATTTAATTTTATTTTTATATATATTATAATAATGAAACAGATAATTTTCCGCACAGAGATTAGAGATTTCCGAATTTAAATATTTTGCAATCCTACCCTGAGCGCCAACAGGTAGAATCGCTTACTGTGTGCGGTTCAACACAGGCTTAGTAAGTAAAAGCCATAACGGAATATCTATTAACATACTATACGTACGTACGTACAGACGGCACGGCGAAATTAGTCAAAATGGATACAGGGAGGGCCAAAATACCTATTTCCGTTGAAATCTGAGAACCGGATATTTTCGCGATTACAATACTTCCTTTACTTCGTACAAGGAAGTAAAAACATTTCAATATCTAGTCAGGATATCATTTGTAAATGACAATACAGATAATTAAAAAAATATTCTCAATAACTCTAACTATATTTATTTTTACTCTATCAATGTTAACAAGCTCAGTGAGAATTTAATTAGAACTGTAAAATAAGCTGCTTGTCTTAGTGGAATGTTAAAAATTCATAGAATATTTAATCACAAAACTCAAATTAAGGAAACAAGATTATGGTTTCATATTGACTGTAAACGAGAAAAAATGGCGGCAAAAGTATTTAAATATGTATCACAAAGAAAGATAATGATATGATTTTAGAAAACTATATGCAAGCAAGGAAAAAATATAAACGAGTAATAAACCAATCGAAAAAGCAGTATTATGTAAGTCTTAATGAAAACTTGTGTAATATTGAAGACGATAAAATATTTTGGCACACAATTAGAAAATTATCGGTAAAATCTAATTTGTTAACAATTAATATTGATAAAACTAAAATTTTAGTACTAGAAAAAGGGAGGAAATATCTAATCTAAATTTACATATGAGAGAAACAATATTGAGATTGCAAACAAATTCAATTATTTGGGGGTACTTTTTTCATCTTCTGGCTTATTTTATGAAGTCGCAAAATTCAGTATCAAAAGAACGGTAATTGCAATGAAAAAAATGAAAAGTATACTCTGCCGGGGTAAGTCGAAAACTTGGAATAAAAGATTAAGTTACTTCATCCATTATAAATGCGTCACTGCTAATGCAGCGGAAAGTTGGGGTCAAAGATATTGTAAAACCTTTGAAAAATGTCAATTAAGGTATGTATAAAATATTCTATGTTGTTCTAAACATACTCCGAATTATATGATAAGACTTGAAGTGGGGCTTGATGATATTTCCTCTAAAGTTTGGATAAGGACATTACAGTGGTGGAAAAAGTTACTGGAGTACCCGAACATCGATATCCGAAATTAATATATAATAGGTTGTATCAATAAGATCATTATGAATCAAATAAGCCAGATTTTAACTGGGCCACACAGTTGAAGGTATTTCTTATAGAAGATTGTTTCTCCGACATATGGAATAATAAAATTGTAGATAATGAATCCATTTCAAATATAATTACGTTATACAAAGAAAAAATGCGTAACACTGATTTAAACATATGTAAACTATCAACTTACAATAGTCATTATAAAATCATTAAATATTCTTGTGATCTGGAATTTTATTTAAGTCTACAGATGGCATTACCAAAGCAACAAGTAATCAGCCAAATTCGTTTTGCACCAATGAAAAATCTAAGGATTTTTGCCAAAGGAATGAAATATGATCTTCCGTCAGAAAATTTGTGCAGTTTTTAATCTCCACAAACTAGAAGACCTTTACCATCTTTATAGAATGTCCTATCTATAAACCTATGCGTTATCATTTCCATAGTAGATATAACATTCGAAACCTGGACACAATCTATTATTATACACTGTTCGAAAATTTTTCAGAAGATAAAATTAACAATATATTTTATTATTTTTATGGTGTAGGTGGCTCAGTGGTATCGAGTCGGCCTGTGGATCTTGAGAACCCTGGTTCGATCCCCACAGCCGACAAACAATTTTCACCAATTTAAATCTACCCCTGTGGGACCCCCTCCACTAATATCTTTGGGGGCCGTGATTTGACGACTGGTAACCGCACGTCACGCGAAAAAATATATCACTTACCGAGATCTGCTTAGGCAGAGTGCCACACCCAGTAATGGGTAAAAGGCGTGATGAAATATTTATTTATTTATTTTACTTTGTGATGGAAGCACTTAAAATACGTGGTTTAAACGAATAATCTTATAATCACCCTCTGCTTCATAAATTATGTAAGGAATTATTGCTGGTATTACTTGTTATTTCAGATAATTATAGATTAATGAGGTTTTGTTGGGTTATTTAATTCGAATGTATTTCCATATTTTCTCTCGTCGACGGTTCATTTATTTAATGTTAAATACTTATTATATTCAGCTTACAAATAATCAAGATTAATATAATTTTTGTTATTTATATTTTGCTTACTACTACTTTATTAATTGTAAGGTAATATACTCGTATTTTTTATACGATTTACATTAGGATATGTATTAAGTTAGGGAGTTAATTGGAACGATTAGAAACTTAGTACTTATCGTATATTTTCGTTTACTGTAAATAGATTGTAACTAAATTATAAATTTACTACCAACCTATTGGTATAAATCATATAAAAGCTTAAAAACCAATTAATATTATTATTATTGATTTTTATATACTGTGAATGTCAAATAATATCTTAATGCATTCAAACATTGGATAAATCATTTTTATTTAATAGGATGGTTTTCATTTATTTGGCAAATAAATTATTTAGTAGTTTATTAAGTAATTTAAATATCAGCTTTAAACCAACACGTCTTATAATGCTAGCTGTCATTTTTGTATGCTATACTCTTATTAAATTTCTAATATGCTAGATTTATATTAGGGCAACGACTTTAAGCTTCATGTATAATTAATTTTTATTTACTCAAACCTCAATGAAACGACAGGGCTCGGTGAAATTATTATCATATCTTGAATCTTATCGTATCCAGTTTCTAAGACTGAATACAGCCTCCAGAAATAAAAAACAGTGCAATTTATTCACTAGTAACATTAATGACTGTAATAAGAACAGTCAATCTCTGCTACCAAAAATTTAAGCAAATTGAAATGTAAATTTTTTTATTACGATATACGTAACATTCGTGAATCACATGAATAAAATATGAACACACTTGGTTAGTTGGCTGCCTTTAAATACATAACATTTACAGAACACATGTAATATGCATTTGTAATTGAATAAACATTATAAAAGACAATATTGTTTTTAAACAAATTTTCATTGTGACCAAGCCCATAATGTCTTATAATGCCAGTGAAATATTTATTTGTAACGTTTTTCTATTAAAGATAATTTACATTTTTTTCACATAATTAACTCAATACAAAAACCAAATGTTTACAGCATTTTATTGCTTTATTAACATTCAATATCAAACAAAAAAGTCTATTATCGTACCAGGTGTTAGAGACAACAATTTATTGTTTAAATACAATTACATTCTACTAGAATTTAGAACTAAAAGCACGTTATAGAAAATAATTCTAAATTCTAAATATTTGAACAAGAATTTAGATATCAGATGTATTCAATTTACAAGACAACAGCTTGTGGTGCAATTGCAAACTTCCTCAACCAACAAATTAGTGCAATGAAACTATCAACCTAGCAGCTATTTACATAGCGTTATCCACAAAATTACCTTATTAACAAATCGCAAGAACAGAACAATATTTTATACGTTTGTTCACCATCAACTGTAAATTAAATGTAGTCACAGTCTGCAATGAAGCGAGCGCGATAGCTATCCAAGCGTGCAAGACGAGGATCGTACATAATCATCAGCACTTCTTTGTTTCGCCGCTACATTCAATTTGAATGGTGTGTCTCAGAGATAAAGCGACCCGTTGATTCAGAAAATTGCTTTCGGGCTTTTAGCTCTGAATCGCATCGTGCATACGTACAACGTTATTTACGGAAATTCTAGCGCGTCTTTTCTCGAACATTTCCAGATAAAAAGTTTTAGTTCCTAACGAAAAATATCCACCCGACAAGAATTTAAATCGGGCCGCTTTTTAATGAATGTATTGTCTTTTATATTGCACTTTATTCAAGTTAAATATGAAACCTTGTATGTTTTCTATTTTTTTCTATTTAACTAACCAAAACATACTTGTGTATTTTTTATCTGTACTGCCAATTTTTACAAATGCCCTAATTTATAACTGAGTTGCGGGAGTTGCAAACATGCAATAATTAATAGCTTTAAAGCGCTATTTCCGGTAGTTCAGGATTGGATGTTTGTGATATTTTTAAAAGGTTTAGATGCAGAAATTTTACACTTGTTGGGGTCGTATTTGTATTTAATACCAAAATATAATTGTTTATCAAAGAATATATTTATTTTATGCTTCTTTTACAATATATTTATATTAAATTACAAAAGGTTCTCATGCTGTCAAAATTTTTTGTTGCTCGCGTCGCAGCTCACTCTCAACTGTTTTTCTCAACCCTCTGCGCTGCGTGGTGATCGGCGTACTTACAGGGGCGGACTCGAGTAATATTTGTGTTATATTCTCCCCCTCTGGTTGAGTTGAGCAGGTCTCGGCTGAACCGAACCAGGAAGTAAAGGATCGGGCGGCATTTTCCTTGGCCTCCCTCTTTTTCGTCTCGGAATAAGGGGCTCAGGAGTTCCTGAAACAGAGGGGTTACCAACAAAAGGAGTTAAATCCGAGGTGTGCTCTCGGGTAAGCGCGTGTCCTGGATTGTTGGGATCTTCGATTTCATAGGTGGTATGGGTGATAGCTCGTAGGATCTGATACGGCCCATCACGCTTCGGTAATAGTTTCCCAGTTATGCCTTTACTGGCATTACTTAATTGTTGGGTTCGAAGGAGAATATGGTCGCCGGGTACAAACATGGGTGCAGGCCGGCGTTTTTTATCTGTGTATTCTTTTTGTCGGTCTTGTTCATGTTAAAACTTCTCCTTCGCTTCTTTTAGAGTATGTCCTACTTTCACTAAGTACGGAGTCATCAGTGGAACGAAATTATCGACTTCGACGATAGGGGTGAGATCATGGAGTACGTCAAATGGAGTCCGTAATTCTCTTTCAAACATTAAATAGGCAGCGGATTTACCAGTATTGTAGCAAGTTCCAGAGTTCATCGCAAAACGAATCGCATGGAGTTTTGTGTCCTATGTCGTATGATCTGTCCCAACCAATTGTGGTTTGAGATCGCGATTTTTTCTTTCAGTGCGGTTAGCTTCCGGGTGATGCGCAGCAATTAGTGATTGACGAATTCCCAACACGTATACCATCTGCTGTATAACTTCACTAATAAATTGGGGTCCGTTATCGCTGATAATTCGCCGGGGAAAACCGTATCGTGTGAAGATTTCTTCTATTAATATCTTCGCAGTTTCATAAGCAGTTGCCTTCTTCATAGCAAAGAGTTCGACCCATCAGGAGACCGGCAGGTTTCTGATTCATCGCCTTATACCGTTGACATTCGGTACATTTTCGTACATAGTCCGTTACTGTCCGTCTTAGGCCTGGCCAGTAATAGTGACGTTCGATACGTCGAAGAGTTCGTTCAACTCCGTTGTGACCAGCAGTAACTGCATCATGGAGTTCTTGTAACACGCGGATTCTTTCATCCACGGGAACAACGAGTTGAGCTTCTTCGGACTCGGTTTCATGGTCATAGTGATATAATACACCATTATTCATCATATAGCTTCGTTCTGTCCATTTAAGGTATTCTTCACCTGCAGGTTCATTCTCAAAATTTTCTATAATTCTTTTAAGATCACTATCATTCATTTGTTCGGCACGAGTCTCGTCTGCAGAGTACCTGGGTAGATCGGCATTAACTAAATTGATTTCCTTCTCTTCTTTTTCCTCTGGTTTTGGTCTTGGTGGACGGGACAGCATGTCCGCAACAACGTTCACTTTACCAGGCGTATACTGTATTTTCAAGTCATACCCTTGAATTTGAAGTGCCCACCGAGCTAGTCTACCTGTAGGAGTTTTTATGGATAACAGTCATCGGAGTGGTTGATGATCAGTTGCTAATGTGATTTTTGATCCCTCTACATATCCTCTGAATTTTTTTAAGGCCCATATGATAGCTAAAGCCTCCCGTTCTGTCGTCGAATAGCTTGCATACTCAACTGGACGTTCTTCGTTATCGGCACCCTGGGTAAGAACGGCACCAAGTGCATAGTCACTGGCGTCTGTGCGAAGAGTATATGGCTGTGTATGATCGGCTTGTCGTAATACTGGGGCGGAAATTAACAACTTTAACAACTGGTTATAAGCAGCTTGTTCTACAGTTCCCCAGGACCACGTTTTGTTCTTCTTGGTGAGATTGGATAAGGGGCGTATTATCTGGGCATGATTTTCGATGAATCGCCTATACCATGAACAAGTCTGTAAGAATGAAATTAGTTTTTTAACATTCCTTGGAGGGGGTCGTTTAGATAGAGCTTCCACTTTGTTAGGATTAGCTTTTATTCATTCAGGTGTCAGTATGTGACCGAGATAGCGTACGCTGTCTTTACAGAAATGGCATTTTATTCGTTTAGCGCGCAAACCGAACTATTTTAATCGTTTGAATACACTGTCTAAATCTTTAATATGTTCATCTAACGTACGTAATACTGGGGCGGAAATTAACAACTTTAACAACTGGTTATAAGCAGCTTGTTCTACAGTTCCCCAGGACCACGTTTTGTTCTTCTTGGTGAGATTGGATAAGGGGCGTATTATCTGGGCATGATTTTCGATGAATCGCCTATACCATGAACAAGTCTGTAAGAATGAAATTAGTTTTTTAACATTCCTTGGAGGGGGTCGTTTAGATAGAGCTTCCACTTTGTTAGGATTAGCTTTTATTCATTCAGGTGTCAGTATGTGACCGAGATAGCGTACGCTGTCTTTACAGAAATGGCATTTTATTCGTTTAGCGCGCAAACCGAACTATTTTAATCGTTTGAATACACTGTCTAAATCTTTAATATGTTTATCTAACGTACTTGATAAAACTATAATATCGTCAAGGTAAGTTAGTAGATTAACGTCTGATATACCGGCCCGAAATTTGTCCATCAACCTTTGGAAAATCGCGGGCGCGTTTCGCAATCCAAAAGGCATTCGACGAAATCTATAAATTCCGAATGGTGTGATAAACGCGGTTTTATTCCGGTCGCATTCTCGCACTGGAATTTGCCAATAACCAGTTCTTAGATCAAGGGTAGACATGAAAGCAGTGTGTTTAGCTTCATGTAATAGATCGTCTATTCTGGGCATCGGGTACTGGTCACTCTGAGTTACTGAGTTCAAACGACTATAGTCCACACAAACGCGTACAGAACCATCATTTTTACTCACCATTACAACCGGCGCGGCCCATGGTGAATCACATTCTTCGATGATGTTTTCTTATAACATCTTGTCAAGTTCGGAGCGAAGTATATATTTTTTGTTTGTAGACAGCCGGTAAGGAGGAACTGAATAGGTATTTGTTTTGGAGCAACATTGATACAGTGTTCAATATTCTCGGTTGGCTCTCCCCCTGGATTGAAGATTATTTTATGTTTTTCTAATAAACAATCAATCCTGGACCTATCGGTTGGAGTTAGGTTACTTCCTTCGTCAGCTCGAAGTTTAATTTCTTCAACGATTACTGTCTTAAGACATATCGTTTCATTAGTCATTGTATCAAAATGGCTAAAATTAAAAACATCGTCAAGATTACTGCGAAAGAACCATGTCCTGGTTCCCATGTCTAGAAGGATATTCAGTGATGTTAATACGTCTTCACCGAGCAGAGTGTGATTGTCAGTCTCATCCGGTAAAACTATCATATTACTGAGCGTCGTTCGCCCCTTGATTGTTATTGGGATGTCCGCTGTTTGCACCAAGCATTCCTTCTTGTTGCCATCTACTAATGACAAAACCATTTTAGTTGTTGTGAAGCTTACCTGAACAACAAGTAATTTATATAGGTTATTTCCCATAATGCTACGATTTGCTCCAGTATCTGCTATAGCTGTTCCTTGGTAACCAAAGATCTGGACAGGTATTAGTGGCTTGGTAAAACTCTTCTGATTAGATAACTTTGCGGTGTTCAACATGTAAAAATTAGCTACAGCAACATCAACATTGTTTGGCGTACACTTGGGACAATTGGACCGTATAACACCGGGATTACCACTTCCGTAGCCTGAAATTGTCTTCGGTGCAATTTGTGTGGATTGTGTAGATGGAGTAGACTTCACTTCAGATTTATAATCTTCTTTTTTCTCTTTCTTGCAAAGTAGAGTTCTTCATTCTTCCACCGTATGACCAATCTTCCGACAATAATTGCATTTGTTTTTGTTTTTATTTTTATTTTAATCTTCTTTCAATAATTGGTTGAATGTTTCAACAGAATCTCGTGTAATTCGTTTTCGAATGCGACGATGTAGCAAACCAAACATCATATCCAACTGGATTTTCTCAGACAACTTGTCTGGAATTTCAGAAAGTAATGCTCGAAAATTACTTACATAAATATTAGTCGGTTCATCCTCTGACTGTTCCATTCGAAATAAATCTCTGTAAACTTGATATGGTGGAGGTTACTCAAAGCATCTTCCCATGTTAAAATTTCTGCTCGTATTCCTGTCCACCATGTTCCTGCTTCATCCGTTAATAACATTTGCAAACCTTTCAGCGCATTCTCATTTGAAACATTAGCACACTCTTTGAATACTTCCACACTGCATATGAAAGCTTCAACATCGTTTTCCTTTTTCCCATTGAATCTTGAGGTACATCTTACGAAGTTCCCCGTGTGCATAGATTCAAGTGTTGGCGGAGTTGGAGTTTCTCGATATTGTCCACCAATTTGGCACTGCTGGAGTAAAGTACGAAATTATTCATCTGTTAACGTTACAGACGACATCTTTGGTTTTCGAAGTCTACCACGTCCTCTTTCCGAAGTAGTACTCATATACTGAATGTAAACAATTTTCTAACAGTACGACTGTATTAATGAACAGTGGAACGAACGTACACGACTTTATCACTATGCTTTCGCGTTAAATCTAACCTTGACACAATGAAAACGTAACTTTTATATCGTAATAAAACCGAAATGAAGAATGTTCTTACTTCAATACAGTTTTAATAATGTTACAGGCTTTCTGATTGGCTGCTGTTCATGTACACAATGTTCACACAGTACCTTCGCGAACGTTTACACAACACTTTCAGTTTTCTTCTACGCTTGCATTTAAACTTTCGTCAGCACGTTGGGCGCCAATTGTAGGGGTCGTATTTGTATTTAATACCAAAATATAATTGTTTAACAAAGAATATATTTATTTTATGCTTCTTTTACAATATATTTATATTAAATTACAAAAGGTTCTCATGCTGTCAAAAATTTTTGATGCTCGCGTCGCAGCTCACTCTCAACTGTTTTTCTCAACCCTCTGCGCTGCGTGGTGATCGGCGTACATACAGGGGCGGACTCGAGTAATATTTGTGTTATACACTATAATTAATAATTACTGAAAATAATTTAAACTAGGGCCTTGCACAGTATCACATTATAATTAGTTACTGTACAAGTATGATGTAAAAAAATAATTTTGCAATATTTCGTGGGATATACTATGTCAAGATGTATGCCATTTACTTTATCTACTTCATTTGTATTTATAGCCATATAATATACTCGTGGAGTAATATGAGGAATGTATATATATTTTTAGTTATTTATAAATATAATATGTGTTCAATAATATTTGCAGTAATTATTTAGTTACTTCAAATAATAAATTTATTCTTAAGAGAAAAATGAATAAATAAATTTTGATGCTTAATATTGTTCTATTTAAATTATGACTATCTAAATTACACAGTCCTTTACAATTTTAGTCTTGTGCCCTAGTAGATTTAAAGAGTGCAAAATTTAAATTAGTAAATCCAGTGAAATAATAAGTTTCGGAGATATCTAAATATTTCTAACAATAAAACATTTCGAGAACTTGATATTAATCATTTATATAAACTAAATGATATCTTCTATAATATTCAGTTCGATAAATTTTATGGACTACAATAATTAGTTCATTACATTATCCTTTGAATTAATAAGTTGAATGGATAAAAGACAAAATAAAACACTTGTTGTAATTCAATATAATTAAACTTGAATATTTTTACAAGATGTTTTATGTACGAAGACATCTTAGGTTAAATTAGACAAAAATGGTTACTTTATTACGGTGATACCAAAGTGGTCTATATCGACCCCCGGGAATCGAGAACGAAGTGACAGCGAATAATAAAATTGGGGGTCTATGAAATGTACATGGGGGTCCACGATAGTAGATCTCATTTAAAAAATTAATGCAATAATCCATATACACAGATGCATTTGTAGCTCAGTTTTCATGTGAAAACGTAACAAACAGACCGTCAATACACTACGGTCTTGTATACAAACTTATTTTCGCAATTATGATATTAGTAGCGAAGTAGGGATATTTTAATGTATGACGATGCTTTAGGTACCGGTGGTGGAAGTGGCTAGCTGGCAGTGAAGATGGGGTGATTCCACAAAATGAACAACGAAACAAAACAGAAATACTTGAAAGACATTGTACCCAACTATGGAGGTATTTGAAACCCAAGAGTACGTGAGGATGGAGCAAGGAAGACGAAAGATGAATATAGGGCATAAAGGAAAATCTCAACCCGTATGCAGTATTCCAGATGCCCATGGATGGTAAAACTCAAATACTGTGTACTACTTACCGACTAAACCACACTACTTACCAGTAGATAAACTTAAACACTAACGGAAACACTAAGTTCCTGGGAAAAATGACGAAAATAAACACAGTTGCGAACAACACTGACTATAATGAACAACCGTAAACGACAACAAAAATTCAAATAAGAGCGGGAAAAGTTGCGGAAGCCGCGTGAAACAAAAATGAAAGCGCAACGTAGTACAGTCTTATGCTAATTACACCTCGACGAAGGTCGAACGCGATTTACGTTTGGCCAACTCGTAAACCCGTCAAAATGCGACTTATAATCCGGCTACTGCAAGATGAACCAACAAAATAAATTTTAAAACAACAGAGCGCAACTGTCCAACTTCCCTGACAAAACAAATAAAATAAATCAGATGACTCACAGTGTTGTGGCAAAATACGCCAGTGTACAAAATAATCAAATGAAACATATAAGTTACTTAGACAAATTTAATGAAGCTAAGTACTGTACCAATCAATTTATTTCAGAACAGGAAAACTTCGACTTCTGGCCAGTAGGTAATAAATAGTGCAACAACAATAAAATCAAAGTTGATTAACAAATATCAGAGCAAAAAAAATAAATAAAAGTTCTAGAACACTTAGCTGGCGCCTCAACAGGCACAAACCCGTGGCATCTGGAATGGTGACCGACGGATGGACCTTGGACTCGCGAGACGTAGTTCAGGAATCTGAACCGTGATGTACAGGATCGAGAGGATGCTAGCGGTACCTCCTCGTAAGGCACAAGTGCTGGCTGTGGGTCGCTCGTGGACGGCGAACAGATGTAGGATTTTCGCAATTACGAAAATAACTCCCTAAAAGGGCGTCTTGCGGAGTGTACGTACCGCAACGCAATTTAAATAAAATTGGAACTACTCCGAAAAACTGAATTATTTCTTCGCTTAAATTATTCCCAATGAAATTGCAAACAGCAATAAGTAAAGCCAAAAAAAAACAAAAACGTAATCGGCGAGAAATAATATTCAACTCACTCTCGTTAAGTATTAATACGTTTATTACAATTTCGGGTTCGGTGCAGTTTATTATTAAATAAAACACGAGTAATGAAAACACTAACAAAATATTTATTTAAAACCAAAATAATGTAGTACAACTACTAAGACATATATTTATATAAAACACGTATTTATATTCAGAACAAAGTATTTAGAAACGACTTGCACTGTTCACACTTCAAATACTGAATCCCCGCTGCCGGCCGAAACTCTCCCTTATATACTGGCACAAGATATTCTAGAACACTCGAGAGAAATATATTATTACTAAATATGGCAACCTAGATGACATGTGAACTAATGTTGTAAATGAGAGAAATCGATAATAAAGTATTTTTTTTAATATTTATCCGGAATTTTTTATTAACCATCTAAACTGTGCAATGCTTTAAAACAACCTTAACCTGTTTTGAACGCTCCAACGGCAAGACAAACAATTAACTGAACAACAAATGTCAACAAAACATTTAAAAAAAGGAAAGTTAAATTTAAAGTGAAATAATAAAAGAAATTAAAAGCAAGGTGGAAATAATAATAATAAGTCAGGGATAAGATTGAGATGATTTACGCACAAAAAGGACCCACACAAATGACCACCTTCCTAAAACAATTGCTTTAGAAAAAGATACTAGAAAGACGAGACGTACTCACGTACAAAACTATACAAACTCGATACGATGGGGGTAGACATCAACGAGAAGTTACTTAACTTAATGCTTTTGCGAGTCTATCCAGCAACTATATCTTCTGACGAACCATCAAGTCAAGAGATAAACTTTCAGATATTAAAATTCTAAAAAATAAAATAATTAAAGCAAATGAGTCAATTAACGAGGAATCTAACCGAAACAGAATGTACGTGAAACATTACAACTGGAAATACAAAACAAACAACTCATATATATATATATAGATTTTTTCTTTCAAATATATATAAAGAATAAAATCAATATAGTCATCTCCAATCTAAAATAGTTGTATTAATAGATACATAAAATAAATAAATAAATATATCATAAAGCCTTGAACCCTACATGGTGCTGCCACAATAAATTTCAAGAAGTGATATATTTATGCACATGAATTGCGGTTACTAGCCGTTAAATCTAGGACCTAAATATGTTAGTGAATGGGGAGCCACAAAGATAATTTTAAATTTTAATGTGGTGAAAACTGATGTCGGATATGGGACTTGAATACGGGTTCTCAAATCCACAGTCCGACTCGATAGCAAGAGCCATCCCATATATGAAGTATGTATAATAAAATGGGGTAAGTGGCTCAGTGGTATCTAATCGGCCTGTGGAGCTTGGGAACTCTGGTTCGATTGCCTCAACCGACAAACAATTTTCACAAATTTACATCTTTGGGGGCCGTGACTTGACGGCTTGTAACCACACTTCACGCGAAGAAATATATCACTTACCGAGATTTGCTACGGCAGAGTGCCACACCCAGTAATGGGTAAAAGGCGTGATGATATATTTATTTACTTTATTTTGTATAATAATAATAAATATATTCGTATTTATAGTTTTATATATACCCCAAAATATATTAACAACACAACAGAAATAAATTCAATTGTCATGATCTCCACAAAATTAAAAATTTCATATTCTTCGCACGGAAACAATAAAACCGCATCCCAAGAAATTTCCCTAGAAATACGCAGATATTAACTCGATGACAAGCTGTGTTTCCCGGAAGAGAGAACATAATAGTTTATTCTGGGTTTATATATCGGCTGCTCAGACTCTCATTCTACTGACGCTGATAGTAATAATAATAATAATAATAAAGTTTATTTGCCCAACAGTAAACCAATTACAGGACAAAAAATAATACATGATTTTCACAATACATACTATGAAACAATAATAAGCGAAATATATGATAAACTAGAAATAAATACATATACATTACATTTAAGCAAAAATGTCATCATAATATATGTCAGCGTTTCGGCACATGATCACATGATAAGGAAGTGACGTAGCCTAGACGAGACGCAAACCAGTTGAGGTATGGAATTGGTTTGAAAACTGAATACTTTATAAATGTTGTTTATGTTTATTTTTCGGGCGGAATTGATTTTCAATAAACCAGTGGCGTATATTATACATATACTGATAATAAAAATAAAATAAGGTTCTAAATGAAAAATAAAAATTAAACTAGGTAGCAAAAAAATGCATTTTAATTTAGTAACAATTTAACATTGTTAAATAAATACATAACAGACATCTCAGTTAAATAAGAATTCAGCTTTTTAAATAAGCATCCAATATTAAATGTATTTTTATTTCTAGAATGACACTATACAGATTGTAATATTCAATTATCAGGAGGCACGCACCGTTTCAAACAATACTAAAAAATAAAAATATACTAGCCAGTCAAATAACGTCACATTCGACCTACCTTCCAAACTAGACATAACACGCAAAACTAACATCAGTCTTATTTATATCACATACATAACATTAGTAATTTTCTCTTGCCCTTACACTAATACCATTTGTTCCATTATAAATTCTTAAAGCACACACTATCTTTTCCTATGTGTTAGTGAATATATACTTTATTCTGAGTTCTCCGATAAATTGTATACAGTATACCGTACTGACCGTAATTTTCATGGTTGTGGAGTAACCAGAGGTGGAGGTTTGTTAATCGCTATTACAATTAGTATAAGTCAACACGTATCCCCGATTTGTAGACCTACAGTTCTCTTTCCTCCAAATATTGACAATATTTGTGCCAAATTCTTTTTGATTTAAATTCTTGAAATATAAATAATACAATCTAAATATGACCTAAGTCTAGTAATTTGTTATTTCTGTTAATAATCTGACTAAATTGGTGACGTTCGAGAAGAAATACAAAATTAATAAAGAAAACACTGTCAAATTAAAAAATGTTGAAATCAACTAAACTCAACAAATTACCATGATAGGTATTCATAACAATTCATTGACAGATTCGATAGAACATGAACACAAGATTCTTGTTTATGAAAGAAATTATTGCAAAATTAAAGAAAAAGCTTACGCAAAGCGTATAAAATGTCAAACATAAGCTGTCAATACTATTATGAAAGATTCATAAATATCTGCAATTAGAATTGAAATTAATTATAATCTAATGCAAAAGTGCATTGTCTCTTTAAGCGATTCTCTGAGCATATTTAAAGTTAATTCTATGATTACATAAATTCAAGTTATTTGTTTTTTGTTCCATCTTTTACTTACTTGCTATATTGCATCATTGCAATTTAATGGCTTTTGTATGTAATTATTATTGAATTTGATTCTTTTGTTTCGTATTATATATGTATATATCTTTTTTTCTGTTATTAGTTATTCTCGCCTATAGGATATTAAATAAATAAATATCTGCTGTAAGGTGACTACGAGATACGTATTAATGTTAGATAAATAGCGGTTTAATAATGACAAAGTATTTGAGCATATTCCAATTTGCGAGATAAAACTATATAAAAGTAATTAAATTCACTATTACGAGGGTCGTTCAATAAGTCCTTAGAAAATCCAAGAGATGGTGCTCGTAGTATCGAAAATGAATTTTTTCCAGTAAGCAGCACTCCTAACTAGTCAACTGTTAGAGTTTTAGCTTTAGCCGTCACGTAGTTTCATTGTTGTTGTCAATTGTAGTAAAAAACTTTTGATTGTTTATAATAATGGATAAAAGTGAGTTTCGAGCGGTGATTAAACATCTGTATTTAAAAGGCTTAACGCCGAAAGAAATTAAAGCTGAGTTGGATGAAGTTCATGGCACATCTGCTCCTGTGTTTGCAATTGTTTACAATTGGGTGAATGAGTTTAAACGTGGCCGTACATCCACAAAAGATGAACATCGTTCCGGACGCCCTGTAGAAGTGTCTACCCCCGAAATGATTGACCAAATCCACGATATGGTTTTAAGTGACCGACGAATCAAAGTGCGCGAAATAGTTGAGGCTACAGGCATATCACAAGGCACAGTCGCTTTAATTTTGCACGAAAAATTAGGTGTGAGAAAAATCTCGGCAAGATGGGTGCCGCGGTTGCTCACAGTGGAGAATAAACGCAATCGTGTGGTGGACTCTGAGGCTGTTTTGGCGCTTTTCCGTCGTAATCCTGAAGATTTTCTGCGTCGATACATAACTGTGGATGAGACTTGGATACATTACTACACTCCGGAGACAAAAGAACAGTCAAAACAGTGGATTTTTAAAGGCGAACGGGCTCCGAAGAAGGCGAAGACGGAGAAATCGGCTAGCAAGGTTATGGCAACGGTCTTTTGGGATGCACGCGGAATCATCCTCATCGACTATTTGGAAAAGGGAAAAACGATAACAGGAGCGTATTATGCGTCGTTATTGGACCGGCTGAGCGAAGAAATAAAAGAAAAACGTCCTCATTTGAAACGAAAAAAGGTTCTTTTTCATCAAGACAATGCACGTGTGCACACCTGCGCAGTTGCGATGGCCAAAATTATGGAATTAAAGTTCCAATTATTGCAACATCCACCGTATTCACCAGATTTGGCCCCCAGTGACTTTTTCTTATTTCCAAACTTAAAGAAATGGCTTGGCGGACGAAGGTTTACGTCCAACGAGGAGGTCATCGCCCAAACGGAAGCCTATTTTGAGGAGCTTCCGAAATCCTACTATTTGGACGGCTTAAAAAATTTGGGAAAACGATTAGAGAAGTGTATAGAGCTAAAAGGAGATTATGTAGAAAAATAAAAAAAAATCTACCCAAAAAAAGTGTTTTTTCTACTTTTTTCTAAGGACTTATTGAACGACCCTCGTATTATGTTTGCGTTTCTGAAAATTTTGAAATCTTTAAATGTATTCGTACTAAAAATATATAATGAACAAAAATCTACCATTATTGTAAAACCTCTCTTCTTTTCAGTAACCGGCAAAATAAAGAAGTATTTACTGAAATCCTTATTATTGAACACTTTGAGGTATTAACAACTATTTAGATTTTAGAATCTCGGTTTGTTACTCTGTGGAAATCAAAATAATTTTAGTAGTCATATTCAGCAACAAAAGAAAGGATAGCTTTACGTCAATATCTTTAACTTTTTAAACTTAACTAAAATTACGATTACATTATAAGTATAAAAATTAAGTTAGGTATTTTAAATAAAAATATTATAAGTTTTTAGCATAAACATTTTTCACAATATAACATTTATAAATAAAAATCCACACGTTTTTGAAAATTCGACTATAAACTCTAAATACGAGAATACATTTCTAATAGAAATTATAAATTTATTATTTAATAAGCCCTCCCAATATTGTTTATATCTCCGTCTATGCAAGCAAATGTCGTTAGTGTCCGTGTATATTAACGTTAGGGAAACATCGTGTTGGTTTGGCGTTGTTGTTGCTATCAGGGTGTTAACGGAAAAGTAAAGGGTCAGAAGCTGTATCCTGCCCGCAACCAAAGTTTCCGGTTAGGGTTTAATGGAATTTCATTACCTAAATAAAGAGATATCCACCACCACGCCGCTAAGACTGTTTCGTGGTTACTGCAGTGAGTGTGAATGTTCCTGTCGTTGCCTAGTTCTTAGTTCTGCTTGCGACTGCGAGATTACATGAACAGAACATTTATTTCTCCAGAAAAGACATCAAATGTTTTGTTGGATCGGCTAAATAAGATATATGTATAGTGTTTTTTTTTCTACAAAATTAAATAGATAGACTATAGTCTTGATTTTGAATCATCTAATTATTTTAAATTGTATTTTATTTGAAACAAAATTTCTTATCAACATTAAATTTCAAATTGGGCTATAGGTAGTTTTAAAATTATTTGGTTAAACTTATATTTTTAATATATCTTCAAATTTAACAATTGTCCGATTTTTATGACGATAAATTTAATTTATTTTAGGTTAAATATACTGCCTGATATTCTTGAATTAGTATTTTAATCATGATTAGATCATATTTGCATATTGAGGCCTAAATTTATGATTAAAAATTATAAAGTACGACTTAATTTAGTTAATGTAAATTAATACCCGATACCTACTACTATATGATTTTTCGCATAACAACTAATAAAAAATCCAATTTCGTATATTTATTTTCAACTAAATGAATAAGACTACAATACTCTCTAAATATTTTTTTTTAAATTTTAATAATGGATAAGCTAAATCTATAAGACATACATAAATTTGGTTCATTTATATATATATATATATATATATATATATATATATATATATATATATATATATATATATATATATATATATATATATATATATATATATATATATATACCGGGTGTAACACGAAAAGTGAAACATAGGCGTTTAACATGGCAAATCAGTTTTTCCGTGCGCATTGCTTCCCTAATTATTTTAGGAAAAAAAAATTCTACATCCGAATCAATAAACCAAATTCATTTTGACTACTTCATAACTGCAGAAATTAAATTTGAAAATTCACGTAATTTCAATTTAATAGTAATAGCCATGGAATTAAAAACAAGAGATGAACAAATGCGTAACGTTTTATACGTCAAATTATTCGTATTTATTTTGACCAACTGTGATATTAAATCAATATTAGGGTTTATTATTATCAAAAATGAATAATTATTCAGATGAAGAAAAGTTGCAAATAATTAAATAGCATTATTCTGGCCATAGTTTACGAATAATTCGTGACTATATTAGCGCTATTTGGCAGCATCATGATATTCCTAGTACGGCAACTATTCAGAGGTTTATAGTAAAGTTTGAAAAGACAGGAACACTTAATTTCAAGAAAGAAATAAATGAAAGAATTTATAACAATGAAGAAAATATTCTTGCTTTAATAGAACTGGAGCCAACAATGAGTGTGCGGGAAATTTCCAGAGAACTAAATATAAATTTTATGACAGTGCATAGAATTCTCAAAAAACATAAATACATTCCTTTTAAATTTCAAAACCACCAAAATATTTTAGAACGAGATTTTGAACTGCGTGCCTCATTCTGTGAAATAATGATGGAGAAATCAAATTGTAATAGAGAATTTTTAAGTAGTATTTTATTCACAGATGAATGCACATTTACCTTGAATGGCGAACCAAACTGTCATAATTATCGGTACTGGTCACAAAATAATCCACATAATATTGTAGAATCGAGGACACAATATCGTCATTCTGTCAATGTGCGGGCAGGAATTTTTGGTGATAAAATCATTGGCCCATTCGTCATCCAACGAATAAATTCAGCATCATATTTGAATTTATTAATTAATGCTGTTGGACCACAAATTGTTGAAACAAACAAAGAAAATGTGTGGTTCCAGCATGATGGTTGCCCTGCACATAGCACTAGAGAAGTTGTGGAATATCTAAACCATGTATTTCCTGAAAGCTGGATAGGACGAAATGGACCAGTTAACTGGCCAGCACGGTCGCCAGATTTAAATTCGTGCGATTTTTTTTTATGGGGCCATTTAAAATCTTATGTTTATAAAAAAAGATACCAGAATTTAGAAGAACTTGAAAATGCTATATTACAAGAATGCCAGAAAATAAATAATCTACAATTAAAGAATACTCGAGAAAGCTTCTACAACAGATTAGGTTATTGTTTAGTTCAAAACGGTGGACTATTTGAACATCTAATTTAACAATTTAAGAATATTTAGTTTGTTGATGTTTTTATTGAATTAAATTTATGTTACATTAATTAATTTGTTAAATAACAACCTACCTTAAGTATTTTATCGAGTTTATTATTTTATTATTCTTAAATAGTAAATCTAAAAAATATTTTGTCTTATTATTATTTAGAAAATAAATATTTAGTACGTAAAAATGATTTTGACAATTTATTCTGACATTGACGTATAAAACGTTACGGATTTGTTCATCTCTTGGTTTTAATTCCATGGCTAAAGAATAAAAAATGTGATTTTTTTGATTTAATTTAAATTATAAGATTAACTTTAATAAACATCAAAAATTAACATTTAACGCATTTGTCATAAAAATAAAAGAAAAGTCATGGCTATTGCTACAAAGTAACAGAAATTTCGAAATTTATTTTTAATGTTACGGCTAAACCAAAAACTTAATAAAACATGTAAAAACAGTTTCATGGGTAACTTTTAATTCTGAACAAATCTTCCCTCTACAGTTTTTTCCGTAAAATGTACAGGAGAGCAGGAAATTGCATAAAACTAATATCCCATGTTAAATTCCTATGTTCGCACTCACCGAGCACCACCCGGTATATATATATATATATATATATATATATATATATATATATATATATATATATATATATATATATATATATATATATATATATATATATATATATATATATATGAGCAGATATAAAATTTATATTTTAACTGCTCATCTTCGTTTATATGAATTATATAGGAAGAAATAAATGATTCAGTTTGAAAGAAGGTATTTTTATTTTTTATAAGAAAAATGACAACCCTTTTTTCTAATAGAAAAAACAATCATAATGTCAAAATAAATAGCAACCAAAAACATATTAAAATTACAAAGGTTACATGATTTATGTAAAAATGAATATGTAAATAACAACAAAATAAAAATGAATCAATCCTGTGGTGGCACAGGAAGCCCCCCCCCCCCACGAGACGGAGTCCACCACTAAAGACTGGGAAGGAAACTTTTGAATAGGAACAACAAAATCTTCATCTACATAAGCCGGTTTCAGTCTGTCAAGTGAAACAATCTTAGAATTGTTGCCAACTTGAATCTCAAAAAATTTTTCTTGACGACGAATCACACGAAATGGTCCAGTATACGGACATGTAAGTTTACGTTTAACATCATCCTCTCGTAGGAAAACATAATCACATGTGCTTAAATCTTTATGTATGAAAGGTGTTATTTGCCGTTTACGTGGATATGTATAAGTTGTGTTTAAGAAAGTGTTTCGCAATTTTTTAATCAAATCTTGTTCACCTATAGGTGGAAAAATATTTTGAGATAAAATTTCGCCAGAAATTCTCAAATTTTCGCCATATAATAATTCTGCCGGTGAACACTGAATTGGTTCTTTAAAAACAGTTCGAAATCCTAATAAAATTAACGGCAAATGTTCTAACCAGTTTGCTGTTGTAAGCTTGGCTTTAATTGCTGTTTTTATTTGCTTATTGAAGATTTCTACCGTTCCATTGCTCTGAGGATGATATGAAGTAGTTCTTATTCTCGTTGAGCCCAAAAATTTTGTTAATTCAGTAAATAGCTTGGATTCAAATGGTGTTCCCTGATCTGTAGTGATAATATGTGGAACGCCAAATCTAGGAACATATTGCTCTAAGAAAATTTTACTAATTTCTTTTGCAGAAGCTTCTTTTAAAGGATAAGCTTCTGGCCAACGAGAATATCGATCCACAATCGTAAAAATATATCTGAAATTGTCAACTATAGGCAGAGGGCCAATTACATCCAAATGAATGTGTTTAAAACGACCAGAAGGTTCTAAAAAGTTACCCAAAGGTGATTTAGTATGCCTATAAATTTTTGCTCTCTGACATTTAATACAGCTCTTACACCAAAAGTAAACGTTTTTTGCCATGTGTGGCCAAAAAGATTTTGATGAAATCAGCCTATTACAAGCTTTAAAAGCAGGATGCGAGATATTATGGAACTTATTGAAAATAGTTTTTCGAAACTGGATTGGCAGATACGGTCTTGAATTTTTTCCGCTTGTCTCACAATAAAGTTCAATATCTGACAGTGGCAAAACTATTTTTTCAAGTGAAAATTTGGCATTTACGTTTTTTGACGTTAAATGTATCAATTCTTCGTCTAGTAACTGTGCCTGTTGTATAGCTTGTGGTGTTACTTCCTGTAAGGAAATAGTTTCGATACGTGATAAGGTATAAAATAAATAAATAAATATATCATCACGCCTTTTACCCATCACTGGGTGTGGCACTCTGCCTAAGCAGATTTCGGTAAGTGATATATTTTTTTCGCGTGAAGTGCGGTTACCAGCCGTCAAACCACGGCCTCCAAAGATATTAGTGGTGGAGGAGCCACAGGGGTAGATTTTTTAAATTGGTGAAAATTGTTTGTCGGCTGTGGGGATCGAACCAGGGTTCTCAAGATCCACAGGCCGATAAGGTATCAGCTACTATATTTTCTTTTCCTTTTACATAACGAATATCTGATGTAAATTGAGCTATAAAATCTAAATGCCTGAATTGACGAGGAGTACGCTCAGCTTTAACAAAGAGAGAGGTTGATAAAGGTTTATGATCTGATAAAATAAAAAAATCTCTTCCCTCTACATAGTATCTAAAATGTTTAGTTGCCAGATATGCTGCTAGTAATTCCCTATCAAAAACTGAATAATTAATTTCTGCTTTTGAAAGTTTCTTTGAAAAATATGCCAATGGTTCCCAGATGCTACCAGAAAATTGCTGTAAAACTGCACCTACAGCTGTTGAAGATGCGTCTACAGCAATAGACAACTGGGCAGAATCATTTGGAAAAACGAGAAAAGAGGCCAATGCCAATTTCTCTTTGACAGTTTTAAAAGCATTCAATGTATTATAATTCCAGAGTAAATTTTCATTTGGTTTTTTATTTAAGATCATTTGATACAGCGGGGTTAGAAAGAAAGCAAAATTGGAAACAAATCTGTGATAATAATTAATCATTCCTAAAAACCTTTGTAAACCTTTACTAGTAATCGGAGGAGGAAAATCTTTAATTATTTTGACTTTATTATCTGCAGGTTTAATCCCTTTACAAGAAATATCATGACCCAAAAAGGTTACTGAAGGGACATGAAATTCGCATTTTTCAGGTTTAATTTTAATATCATTTAAACGTAATCTCTCAAATACTATCTTAAGATGATTGAAATGTTCGGAAGAATTTTTACTAGCTACTAAAATGTCGTCTAAATAAACAAAAATAAAATCTAGATCATGGAATATTTCGTTCATGAATCTTTGAAAAGTTTGTGCTGCATTTTTAAGACCAAAAGGCATTCTAGTAAATTCAAATAATCCAAAAGGTGTTGTAATAGCGGTTAAATAAACGTCTTCCTCGGCAATAGGTATTTGATGATAAGCCCTAACCAAATCAATTTTTGAAAAAATTTTACAATCAAACAAATTATTATGGAAAGAATGTATATGAGGTAACGGATATCTATCAGGAATTGGAACAAGATTTAATGCCCTGTAATCTCCACATGGTCTCCAAGAATTCTCTTTCTTTTTCGGAACCATGTGAAGCGGTGAAGAAACTGAAGAAGCTGATACTCTACAAATACCTAATCTAACCATTTCATCAAATTCACATTTAGCAATCTTACATCTAGAATGATTCAACCTTCTAGGTTTAGCATAAGGCAAGGAACCACTTATAACAATGTGATGTTTAACTTTATGAGAAACAGATTCATTAAAATTAATGGGGGAAGTAACAGTAGGAAATTGACTAATTAATTTGACAATTTGCTGACTACTTGAATTCAAAGTATACAGTTGAGCATTATTATCAATAATGTTTAAATCGGCAATTTGTTGAACACGTTTCTCTAGTAAAACTCTGTCTTTAAGATCAATTAATAAATTAAAAGTGGAAATGAAATCAGCCCCCAAAATAGGTTGATCGACATTAGCAATAACAAATTGAAAAGAAAAAACTTTACTTAAATTAAGATCAAGTTTTAACAATTTAGTACCAAAAGTTTTTACACTAGAGCCATTTACTGCTGATAAAAAAAGTTTAGGATTAGAACATTTAATTTTACAAAAAGAATTTGGAATAACAGAAACCTCAGCCCCTGAATCAACTAAAAAAGTAAGATTATTAATTTTATCAAAAACATGTAAGCGACATGAACTATAAGTAACACCACTAGCCGCCACAGTAGGTACATTTATTCGTTTAAATGGTTTTGAGATGAATTACTTTTAAATGAACACGGTTGAATACATTTAAAAGCTTTATGTTTAAAATTAAAATGATACCAACATAATCCAGTGTCACTTTTATTAGATGAACAATTGTTTCTATTTTTTGACACATTACTGTCAACAACTGTCAAAAGTCTACTAACATCAGCACGTAATTGCTGCCAATCATTATTGTTTACAGAAAAATTTCCTGTTTGTTTATTAGGAAAACCCTTTAAAGCTGATAAATTAGGTTTGTCAAGTTCCCAAATTTTATCCGCAATTTTCAACAATTCTGAAATAGGTTTATCTGTTATCGGTATAAGAGCAATATTAATGGAAGAGGGTAATTTCCGCATCCAAAGTTTAAAGAGCAAATCATTATTAAAATAAGAACTACTTCCAGCTAAAGAAACATTTTTTCTAAATGATTCTGATGGCCGATTAAACTCAAAATCTGTACTTGACAAAATTTCCTCTAAACTACGTTCCTCACTTATAGAATGACGTGAAATTAAATTTGTTTTAATAAAATCCTATTTGTCTGTTACTGGAGGTGAGTGTAAGATATCAGTAATTGTGAGTATACTTTCCTGCGAGAGGGCTGACAAAACATAATTGTATTTAGTTTCATCTCGTGTGACACGACCCAAACGAAATTGAGCTTCAATGCAAGCAAACCATGCTGACGGACTATGATTCCAAAAACTTGGAAGTTTAACGGAAAAAGAAGCATTCTGAATACCAGGCAAGGGATCAACATCTTCCACCAATTCTTCAGTGGGGAGCTCCATCTCGCGATCAAAGAAAAACAGAAACTAAACACACAAAGAAAATATTATAAATATATAAAAATAAAATATTAATAATAATAAAGTTTATATAAAATGATGAAGAAAATGGCGAAGAAAAATCACTGTCTTCTTATCTTGCTAGTTGTCCTCTTCATAAATTGGATTTCAATAGTCAAAGTCAGAAATCGATGATCCAAAATGATGATCGAGGTTGAAGATGAAGTCAAATTCAGAAGCGAAGATCCACGTTCAGAATTGCAGAAATTCTTGAAGAGGTGTAGACGAGAAGTGAAGGTCGAAAGTCCAAATCAGAAGAAGTGAAGTTCCAATTCGGGAATAAATCACGTCGGGGTCACCAATAAATGAGCAGGTATAAAATTTATATAATGTCAAAATAAATAGCAACCAAAAACATATTAAAATTACAAAGGTTACATGATTTATGTAAAAATGAATATGTAAATAACAACAAAATAAAAATGAATCAATCCTGTGGTGGCACATATATATATATATATATATATATATATATATATATATATATATATATATATATATATATATATATATATATATATATATATATATATAAATAAATAAATAAATAAATATATCATCACGCCTTTTACCCATCACTGGGTGTGGCACTCTGCCTAAGCAGATCTCGGTAAGTGATATATTTTTTCGCGTGAAGTGCGGTTACCAGCCGTCAAATCACGGCCTCCAAAGATATTAGTGGTGGAGGAGCCACAGGGGTAGATTTTTTAAATTGGTGAAAATTTGTTTGTCGGCTGTGGGGATCGAACCAGGGTTCTCAAGATCCACAGGTCGACTCGATACCACTGAGCCACCTACCCCATATATATATATATATATATATATATATATATATATATATATAATTACAGGCACAGATTAATGTTGAGACATACAGTACAAAATTAAATACAGCACAAATACTATCATTGCAAATACATAAGTTTATTTCAACTGTATTTCACATGATCAATACTTGCATAGAAAAGATCAAAATTTTGCAATTCACTACTGTAAGCTGTCATAATTCTGAGTAAATGCTGAGTATTATGTTTGCAGGATGAAATATGAAAAGATAATTATTTCTTGTTAATTTTGGAGACACCAGTAAAGTTAAATTATGTAAAAATAAGTTTATCAAATTATTTATTAGTATTTTAAATAATGGTAGCGTTTGTTCGTCTTTGTTCATGAGATAACAAGTTAAATCTTAGTAACATATTTTCATAACCAGTGCATGTAATATAAAATCTATAATATAACAGGACTAGAATATCTTTCTGGCTGGATTCAATTTTATTTTTATAATTCAAGTACTGGAGGCTCCAAATAATTGTTGCCAATTCTAGCTGTAATAGGTGTATATCATTATGGCTATTTGAATATTGTTAAATGATTTAGTAAATCTCATTATAATTCCAAATAATTTATAGGCTTGCGTACTTATAATATCTATGTGTTCGTTAAGTACTAGTTTGGGGTCGTAAATGATACCTAAATCATGTAAATTATTCATTAATTACATAATTGTGAATAAATATATAATAATAATAATAATAATCTTTATTGACACTCGTCAAAGGCGGGGTTCAGCCAGAGGCTGCTCTTCCACCCAACCCAACATTTGAGAATTACATAAATTTTACAATGTACACCAAATTAAACATAGATCAAGTATATATAGTAATATATAGAAACAAATTTTTTAAGTTTTCTTGCTTACATATTTACACAAACTGTATACAATTTATTTTTTAATGAGTTTACTGTTAGAGACTTCAAATCATCTGGTAGTGAATTATACAGCATCGGTGCTAGATATGAAAAACAACATTTGTATTTAGATTTTTTAAAAGAAGGTACAACAAACGAATTCTTTGACCGAAGCCCATAATCACAATCCTTATAATTTAGTTTCTCAAATAGGTATGTCGGGACACCAGTATTTTTAATTTTATGTGTGAGAATAATATAGGATTTTCTTGCGCGAGTGCCTATATCCTCCATATTAGCTTGTAATCTATAACCTGAAATATGTTCATATTTATAAACACCATATAAATATCTCAGACAGCAGTTCTGAAAGACTGTTATTCTATGTTTATCAGCTTGTGTTAAATTTGGAACATATACGCAGGAACAGTAATCGAAAATAGGTAGAATTAGTGAATTAACTAAATGCAATTTTACTTTCGACGAGAGTAAGTTACGAAACTGATAGAGATGTCGTAGCTTAATCATTGCCGCTTTTAATTTGTTTTTTAAATGTTCACGAAAATTTAAGTTTTCGTCAATATATACTCCTAAACTTTTCGCAACTGCACTTCGTTCAAGAGTAGTGCCACCCAGTATGATGTCCGGTAATTTACCCACTCCGAATACAACTAGAGAAGATTTTGTCGCATTAATTTTGAGTCCATTGTACTTTACCCATGTAGTAACATTCTCCAAATCCTGATTGATTCTGTTACAATTTTCATTTATATTTTCCGATTTTATAGTTGCTATAATTTGTGTATCATCAGCATAAGAGTGGATGTCACAAAAATTTAACTTAGAGGGCAAATCTGATACATAGAGTAAAAAGAACAATGGTCCCAGAATAGATCCTTGCGGGACACCACGCTGCAACGGGAAAGCTGCCGAGTTAAGTATCTCACAGGAATTACGCATACTTATGCAGAACTCTCCATTAGTGAAATAGTCTTTACACCATCTTAGAGTATCCTCTGAAAACTTGTAATAATGGAGCTTAGCAAGCATTAATTCATGGTCCACCATATCGAAAGCTTTTGAAAGGTCTATTTGAATAAGTACTGATGCCTCAGAATTGTCAAAATTTTTGATAAGTGAATCTAGTATATTTAAAAGACAGGTACAAGTACTGTGTCCTTTTCTGAATCCCGATTGTGTTGAAGGAAATATTCCATTAAGTGAGGCAAAAGTAGTTATTTGGTCGCAACATATTCTTTCCAAAACTTTCGATAGGGTGGGTAGAATGCTAATTGGACGGAGATCATCAAAAGTGGAGGGATTGGTGAGTTTAGCAACGGGTTTAATAATTGCGGATTTCCATAATCGCGGCACTACTCCATCTAACAAACATGTATTTATAATATGAACAATATATTTCAAGATGACAGGAAGTATTAGTAATAACATTTTGCGAGAAATACCGTCTAAACCCGTAGCATCTGGTTTTATGTGATTTAAATTTTTTTTAACTACATTATTATCTACACATCTAAAATTAAAAAAGTCATTTGCGCTTCCTGGAAATGAGTTATTCTTATAAAAATTTATTGTGTCAGGATTCACTTTGTCAGTACCAACTTTATCTAGCAAGTGTTGCCCGTATGATTGTGGGTTGCATAAAACATCCGGAATATTTATATGTTGTGTAGTATTTACACCCACATGTTTTAGATTGCTCCACAGTTTTCTGGAATCTTTTATACTACTATCAACATTATGGTTTATAAAAGCTTGCTTTTCTCTTCGAATAGCTGCTGTTGTTAAATTTCTTAACTGCTTATAATATACTAGTTTTGACTCATTTTTATGTTTTTTGTAGGCAACCCAAGCTTTATCTCTTTTACGCTGCATAATTTTAATAACTGGAGTTATCCATGGTGAATATTGTTTATTATTTTTGACTCGTTTAATAGGTGCATGTTTATCATACAGAGCATTTATATTGCAGTTAATAAAATTAACTTTATCATTAACATTATTCAAGTAAATCATTTGGTCCCAGTTTATTGCTTCACAATCTGTTATTAAAGTTTCCACGTTAAGATGTTTAAAATCTCTGAACATGTAAGTTTTCTTAGAAGATACAACTTTAGGTATATTTAAGATACAATACACACAATCATGATCAGAGAATTCGCTACAGTCCAGAGTACCTGATTCTACACACTTTTCTTTATTTGATAATAAGATAACATCAAGAAGTGTTTTAGAGCTAGGTCTCGTGATATTTTCAATCACTTGATGCATATCATTAGCTAATATTAGATTTTTCAAAAATTGAGAGCGAATATCCTCAGAAAAAAGGTTAATATTAATATCATCAGTGCAAATAAGGTAGTCTGACTGCAGAGTGAATTCAATGAAAACAGAATCAAGAAACGATAATTCTTTATAAAAATCAGAGTGTGGATTATATACGACACCGACACATATTTTTAAATTATTTACATAACAGAGTATCCAGAGATGTTCGACATTACAACTAGCAACGAAGGAAGTATCTAAGATTTTAAAATTTATATTATTTTTGACATAAAATGCTACTCCTCCACCACGTTTATTATACCTTTCTAAGCTAATTAAATTGTAATCATTAATGCAAAATAAATGAGATGGAGTAGTTTCATTGATCCAAGTTTCTGTTACAGCAATAATATCATAGTTATGTTCGCTTACAAATTCACAAAATTGATGAAAACAAGAATTAATTGATCTAACATTAATCTGACCGAGTGTAAACAAAGAATTATGCTGTGAAATGTAATCAGCTGATTTTGACATATAAACAAACAATAGTAGACAAAATTATTGAAGGACAAATCAATGAAGTTAGAGTTCATTGACCAAGCATGTTCTTGCCACTATGAATAATTAAATTAAGAAAAATAGCAATACGCCGAATCTGCTCACATTTAACTGTTTCTATCAATTTTGCACAGATATGGGGCATTAACTTTTATGTGGAGCTGATCTTCGCAATATCTTCTAGAGAATTAATGTAATGTTTTTTTAATGCACCCTTATTCATGGTACTAACAATTACACGCCCATCCATTGTCCAAACGTTCTTGTAAGAGAATTTCTCAGTGGCTGCCTTAAGTATACTAAGCCTAGATTATATATAAATATTTCTGGTAAAGTTTAGTATATATATATATATATATATATATATATATATATATATATATATATATATATATATATATATATATATATATATATATTGCTTCGAATCTGAGTCAAGTTGCGATTTTTCTCATTTGGCTTTTGATCGGTATCCATTCCAAGTTGGGACATATTAACTTGGCATCCCCTAGCTATCGAGCACCGGCTAAGGGTTGTAACACGGTCGTGCACTGGGTTTGTGAGCTACACACAAGACGAGAAAGTAAAATTAGTTGTATATGCATCAAAGTACAAAATTGTGAGAAGTAAGCCACCCTGGGGATATTAGCCATTGTATTTCGAAATTCCGAAACACATTATATATAGATATATATATATATATATATATATATACACCAGAAATAACAATAATCTTTCTAAATTTGAATCCATTATAGAAAATAAGTTGAGATATGTTTTTACCATAAAACGCTACCCATCTCAAAAAGAACCTATATTCAACATTGTAAGAGTTTATGTATCAATAAATTATGGTGAACTTTATCTAACGCTTTACTAAAATGTATATGAATTACTTCATATTTGTTGCAGATTAAAATATCTTCATAAATATAAAACTTACAAATATTATTTTATGGTACTTTTGCACATTTTGTTTTTTATCTGCAATTGATTTTGACTGAAGATAATCGGCTATATTTTGTAATGAGATCGTGTCATCAATTTTTGAAGAGATTTTCATGTAACAAAAATTAAAAATACTATGATTTTGGGTTTAAAAATTATTGATATTCTATCAAATAATAGCTACATATGTACAGAAAAGTTTATTTTAAAGGACCATTTACGCCAAGTCTAAGAGATGTCAATCTGATTAATTTAACCTTTTTGTTTATGCTCTGTCATCCTGCAGTTTGAACATCTCTGATGGTTGAGCTACCAAAGTGTAAATAAAATCAGAATTTTTACATGTAGACTAGGAATCTGCATTTGTTTCGATCACCGTAAACAGTAGTAACCAACAACTAAATCTGTTCCGCTCCACACACTGCAGCATTAATCTCCAACAGTTGCAGTTTATTCTAACCGACCCGTACTATTTTCTTAAAATTTTATATGAGCAATCAGTTTACCTTTGCGCAAATGCTTGAGACAAAACTACTTCAAATTATAGTCAGAGAACTATATTCTACATCTGAGTTATTAGTGACATTTTATTTTTTATATTGCATACCTAATTCACTTGATTTAATTATTATTATTGCTTATACAATTATGAATAAAACGAATTTAAATAGGTGGTTTTAAAAAATAGTTATTTTCATACTATTGTCATGTACGTCTACGACGCCATCCACATGTTGTACATTGGTAGTTCATCGGATGTTACAACATCCGTTAAAACGATATTACGGTCTAGAAGTAAATATTTACTGAACATTTTTTACATTTATTTTAAATAAAAAATAAATAATTTTATTTCCAGTATTTATTTGAAATATATTCATATATAATATAACAAGTAGTATGAAAATTGCTAAAAATATTTTACATAAATTATGAGTTGTTATGGAAATGGAAACATAACGAGTGCGAAGCACGAGTTGTGTTTCCTATTTCCGTAACAACGAATGTATATTTATGTCAAAATATTATCTGTCAATTTTCATACTATGAGTTGTATTCGGCTTGAGAATTTATCAAACAAGAGTTAAGTAACAAGAATAGTTAGGTATTTATTTGCACATTATTAATTAGGTATTACAGTGATGAAAATTTTGAATATTAAATGTTCACTGAAAAAATTTACAATGACAGATTTTTCAATTGACGTTTATGAAAATATTGAAAATATCATTTATTTGATTCGTAACCAAGGATATTATTAACAGTGGTATTTCCGTCATCAATTGCACCAGCGATGAATTTCCGACGAAATGTACATTTCATTGGTTCATTTTCAAACAAATTCGTGATCCAGTGACGTGTGGTGAATTCTCAGAATCAATAAACTTCTTTAACATTATACCAACACTGGAAGACAAACAGGTACAATAATTCATTATTTTAACTCGCACGCAAGAGGCGTCGACGGATGAAAACCCTATTTGAAACTCATAAAATATTCAGATAAAAGGGTCGTGCCTAGTGTATCGGCAAGTACTAATTCATGGTGAGTAAGCGAGCAGCATTCCTACACTTGGGAACACTGCGGTTACAGAATGTGCCACCAGGGGGCTAGTGTAGTGCATACCTATCCTATCCCCGTATCAAAATGGTACACAAACTACCATTTGATCTTACCACTTATTTCCGGTTCCAAACTTTATTATTTCAAAAATAATTGTAATGTTTAGTACAATTACAATTTATTTCTTTATGACCAATTGCACCAACAGAATTTAATCAGTGTCATATAATGGATAAAATAAAATCGATTGTTTGAGAGCAATAAAAATTATTATATTACTTCGATTTTTTTTTACTTATTGAAACCAGACCTAAAATTTTATTTCGCTGGTACATTGTTTTTTTTTGTTAAATTTTTTATTGTGTATGAACGATGGCTGGCTATACAATTTTAGTGACTCCCAATTCTAATTATTGATTGACATCATTATCTTTAATATTAGAGTGGCTGCTTAAACTTAGATTTACGCTGAAACCCTAAAGTTATAATCACTATGTGCGTATTTCCATAGTAACTACGACTTTAAACGTAAGACTAAGTTTAAATAATGCCTGTAATGTTCGCACTACATAGGATTTTTAAGTCATTACTTTTATTATTACATATTCACTTACAATATGCATACGCAGTAATTTTTATTTAAATAAAAATATTTCGAAGGCCGTGAAGTTAGAGGCAAAATTTTCGAAATGCTAATCCTTTACTAATGGACAAAAATAAGAAATCATTTATTTTTTTAATTAATCATGAATTTTTTTATTTTTTACAATTTTAAAAAATAATATAATTAAATGGAGTAAAAGTTATTAGTATTTAACTATTTATAAGAAAAATTCCTTTAATAATACGTAGTTTTGATTATTATTGCACGTTACAAGTGTAAACACGAATTTCTTAAACTATATGCTCGACTATACGTGTTTACAACTTGGGTGGCTGCGGTGGGTTAACATGTTCGTACAAGACATTTGATGTTTTCATTTTACTAATACAGGATTTATGCATTTTTTATATTATTTCATTCGAGCTAGTTCATTTATTGTGCGAAGCTCTTGACTAGTATTTGTAAGTGAAGTTATTAATGTTTAAAGTGGCTGGTAGAAAAAAGATATTATTTTGAATAATTATATAGAAAAAGTAAGTAAAACTGGAAGTAGATCGTTTTGCAAAATATGTACAAAAGAAATACAAGTAGTAGATGAACGACTTAGACAGCATTATTTAAAATGCAAGAAGATACAGCACATGGAAGTCGAAAATAGCCCTTTGTGTTCATCATTATCAATAAAGCCCGGATTTTTAGGCAATTGTCTAGATTCAAATTTTAATATACTTCAGGCAATTTAGTTTTTCTATACATAGGTAATATGTTTACGTGAAATGGAAGATTTTTTTTTCGTGCCTTAGGGCCTTTTTTTTCTATATTTTGGTTATTGTGCCTATTTTACCTTACACAGCCTATTTTGCCTATTTTTGTTGCTTATTTTAACTTTTATTGACTAATTCAGCACTCGACATAGTGTTTCAACCTAACCTATAATATTTAAAGTACTTACTTAAATCAAGTTTTTTTGTGAATTTAAAATGCCGAAAGACAAAACGTGTTTTAGTCAAAATTTTAAGTGATAATTCAATTGTGTCAATGGAGCTGAGGTAACTTTAGACGATATGGCTAAATATAAGAACGCTCCTGTCACATTTTGTGATGTCTAACGAAGTTTTCAGCTTACAATCAAGTTCTGACAGACCGAAGACATTCCCGTTCCGAAAATTTCATAGAGCAATAGCTCGTAATATTATGTGAATCGAAGTATACTACATAATTTGAATTTGTATAATAGTTAATAAAATGAGAATCCTACATTATTATTTTATTAATATTTTTCAGATTGCGTTAATTTTTGTTTAAATTGATGATTTTTTTCTAATGAAGAGTAGATACGAGTATCAATATTAGAAAAAGGATTCGTTTTTTTTAAACAAATTATTTACATTTAGACTGCCTAAAATCCCGCCTATTTTAGAGTAATTAACGGCCTATATGCCTGCTTATTTGGGTGCTTTTAAGTGCCTATATATTCGGGCTTTAATTATCAATATTAACTGATAGATATTGTAGCGAGTACGACCCTGTGTCCTCTGGAACAGTCGACGCGTCATAGCCTGCAGCGCGTTTAGCGCTGACTCATACGCAATACAAAGGCAAGTCCGAACCTGTTCGCTTCAGTTCGTTTAATGTGTTTACTTGTTCATTACAAACAAAATCTTTCACGTAGCTCCATACAAAAATCAAGTGGTCATATCGGGAGAAAATGCATTGAAGCGGCTGAGAGTCATTTTGAATATTTGTTATAAAATAATTTTGTTGTTATTAAGTATTCCTTATTCTTATTCTCTGTATTATTATGACAAAACAAATATTATTTCGTTTAATAATAATAAATACAATTGTTTTAGTTAATTATTTTATTTCAAGCCACAGTCATGGCTCACTATTCCCTTTCCGATTTGGTGTATAATAAAGTGCCCGCCATTTTACTTTTTAATAATGTAACATGTGGATTATTTTACATGATTGTAAAGCAAATTTGATGCACTTTTCAAATTAGTAAAAAAATATAGTATGTTCCATTTGAAATTTCAAAGTTGATATTAATTACTAATAAACCGGAATTGATATTATATTTTTTGTTATAGCATGCTGTTGCGGCGTATTCTTCGGTTTTTGATCCGTCTGTATATAGCTGTACATAGTTTACATAATTAGTGGTAATAAATTCCTGTGTTTGATGTTTGAGGATGCTAGGAAGGCTGATTTTTTTTGGGTGTTGGTCAGGTATGTTAGGATTTACTTTTAGTTCAGTTCTTAATGGTAGGTATTCAGTATTGATAAACATGGTTTCTGATTTTAGGAAATTGTTTAAGTAATTTATTAATTTGCCTATTAGGTCAATATCTATTTGTGTTTCTTTATGGTTCCAGTAAGATGAGGTTTCAACTAGATGTGTTAGTTTATTTAGTTTCGTTCTTAATACATTTTTGTTTAGAGCTTCTATCTTTATAAGATGTTTGGATATAAGGAAAACTCGGCGTATTTCTATTAGTAATTCGTTTGCTTCGCTGTATAGTGTGTGTATTGGGGATGATTTGTATGCTCCTAGACATATACGTATAGCTGCGTTTTGGATTGTTTTTAATTTTTGTACTTTTTTTTATTCAATTGTGATTCATACGTAACTATTCCATATTCCATTTTAGATCTAATCAGTGTTCTATAGATTTGCAGTAGAGTATTTTGCCTGGTTCCTAAGCTACGCGCAGTTAGTGCTTTAATGATATTGAGGTCTTTGTTACATCTGTTTTTTAATTCTTGTATATGTTTGTTGAAATTAAGTTTAGAGTCTAACCATATCCCCAGGAATTTGTGGTTTGTTTTGGTTGCTATATTATTGTTTAAAATTTTTACGCTGTTATTCTGGTTGTTTTTGTGTTTTCTTGAATAATGAACTGTTATACATTTTTCTGGATTTACTTCTAAATTAATTTTGTTTAGTAAGGCACTTAATGTTTTCTTCTCACTGAATGCGATATTAATGTCCGTAATGAGTGTGTGTATGCTATCTATTGTGCTCTTTGTTTTCCTAAATCCGTGCATTGTTTCCGGTAGAAGATGGTGTGTTTCCACATGATGTTCTAGTCTATTTTTAATCATTGTGTTCATGATTTTTATTATGCACGGTATTAATGCTATAGGTCTGTATGAGTATGAGTCATTGGGATTTTTGCCTGATTTTAGTATGGGAATTATTTTTATTTTCTTCATTTCTCCTGGTATGTCTTGAGTCCTCCACCAAATGTTATAGTAGTCGAGTAGACTTTCTTTTGCTTTAGTTGGTAAATTCTTTACCATGTCATAATTAATTTCATCATGACCAGGTGCTGTTGACTTTTTATTTTTTAATGCGAGGTTTAGTTCATGAGTCGTAAATGTAGTTATGTCTTCTAAATTGTTTTTTTCTGTTTCTTTGTTTGTATTTTCAAGTGTTTCTTCTTCGTTATTAACATATGTAGGTGTCACAGCATCGAGGAATATTTCTGCTTTTTCTCTGTTATTGTATATAATATTAATATCTGAGTGTTTCCCTTTGAACTTTTGATTTTATTCCACATGGTGCTTGTATTTTCGTTTTCCAAGTTTTCACAGAGGTTTTCCCATCCTTTTTGTTTGTGTTGTTGGATTGTTTTTGATGCATCTATTGATGTTTGTTTGTAGTTATCATAATTTTCCCTGTTCATATGTCTTTTATATTTTGTAAGTGCCAGTTGGATATCCTGGTGTGTTCTTATTGTATTGTTGTTATATGTAGTTGTGATAAGATGATGATCGTTGCCTAATGTATCCGCTTCTACGTTCCAGGTACAGTTCATAACTAAATTTGGGGATAGTATTGTGAGGTCCGTGCAGGATGGGTTTGATCCAGGAGGAGTGATTCTGGTTGCTCTTCCATCGTTTATTATAATTAGATTTTGTTCATTTGCCAGTTCTTCTATTATTTTGCCTCTATTATTTATTTTATTGGATCCCCAGGTTGGGTTATGACCGTTGAAATCACCAACGATAATTGTGTTGTTTCTATTTTTTGTGAATATAAATTTTATTTTATTTTTATCTACATGGATATTGGGTGGTATGTATGTGTTTTTATTTGTAGATTTGGTGTTTGTATTACCTGAAGTTGTATATTTTGTGGATTGTGGGAATTATAGGAAAGTATGGGAATATTGTTTTTTATTATTATTGCCGTACCGCCGTATTCATCGTCTTTGTCGTTTCTTATTATATTATAGTTTCTGCATTTTTGCAGTAGGTTTTTTAAACCATGTTTCTGTGATTGTTATGATATCTATGTTATTTGTGTGTATGTAATTTACAAGTTCATTCCATTTGTTATGTGCGCTGTGGGCGTTCCATTGTAGTATTTTGTAGTTATACATTATTGTTGTAATAGGTTGTTGTATCGTGTGTGTTTTGTGTATGGTTTTCAGTTATTTCTAATATGGTTGTAATTATCATTGTTAACAGTTCTTCGGTTGCTTGTTTCAATGTGTCTTGATTTATTATAGTTTTTTGTGTCATTTGTAGGAAATTTTTAATCCATAATAGGGTGATATTATGTAGGTTTGGTTCTTGTATCGCTTCTCGAATTCTGTCTTTATTATAGTAGTTTTTCCCCTTTGAAAATGTATTTGTTAAAGTTTGTGTTACAGGCGGGGATGCTCTTGTTATATTTTCAGGTTGTGTGTAGGTGGCTGGTAATGTCGGGAATTGTTTTTGATTTATTTCGAATGTACATATTATACATCTTACTGTCGATCTTCATTGATTTTTCCTATGTCCGTATCGCAGACACTTGGTGCATTGTAATACGTTTTCTCGATATTGTTATATTGGGATTCTGCATCCTTTGTATTTTATATGCGAGGGAAGTTCGGTGCCTTCGAATGTTATATAAATTAGTGGTAGTGAGATTGTTGTGTTTTCACGTTCTGGGTCTTTTTTTGTGAATCTTCTTGCTTCTAAAATTAATTGTTGGTTGTCTGTGGTTGCTGATTCGATTAATGATTCTGTTGTGATGTCTGTGTGAATTCTTACAACTCCCTTTATTTCTGTTTTATTTGCTGGTATTAATGCTTCATATTCCTGTTTTAATATTTTATCGTTATTTATTAAATTGTTTGCAGCCTCTGCCGTTTCGCAAGTTACGCGTAGTCGTGTTTTGCCGCTAATTTCGATGTCCTTGATTCCAGTGCATTTTTCGAATAACATTTCTCCAAGTTTTAGTGGATGAGTTGCTGTGATGGATGTCTGTTGTGTTTGTATTATTACTAAGAATGGTCCAGTGTAATCTTCTCTATATCTTCGTATTCGTTTGGTTATAGTGTTTGTCTGTTTGTTTGGTTGATTGTGCATGGTTTTGTCTTGTTTTGATTTGTTTACGTTTTGACTGTCGTGGTTAGCTGTATTGTTAGTTGATTTAATATTGTTTGGTTTTTTGTTTATTATTGTTGATGATTCTGCCTGCCTTGCTCGTCTTTTTATAGTCATTTTACCGTTTTTGGAGTTTTGCGAGTGCCACTCCCTTTCCGTCTCACCTTCTCCGTCACTCTCTGATGCCATACTTAAAAGACTCTATTCACTTTACTCTTTTAATTCACTCACTCACTGAACACGTCTGTACACTGTGAGGGGTAATTTGGAACTGGTTCCTAAGTCTTGACCAATGATTGTCGTATACTATTATTTTTGTTTTTGTTGTAACGAAGATAACAAACACATGAAATTGAAATTTCTGTTACATACTAATTTATTGTTAATTATTTGTTAATTAGTATAACATTTATATTTACTATCATTATGAAAAGAAATCAAAGTTTGTATTATCATCGATTTAAAGTTATGTTTTCAGCTAGTACTGGGCCTAGTATTACAAATAAACTTATCAATAATATCAAATAACAATATTAACATGTGTAGATATCGATATATCGATAATTTAAATATGTATAAATAATATCGATGACTTCAATAGATAAATAAAAATAAAATTATAAAATAATAGACATAAACTTAATTATTTTAATAATTAGTCTAAATCAGTCTATAACACACAAATAATAAAGAAATTAAATATTAAACACGAATTTGAACTCGGAAGAATTATATGAACTTTCAACAATTTTATATTAATATAAAGATTTAATTCCCTCAAAAAAATAAAATCTTGTATTTACCTTGTGACGAGTTATGGCGGACTCGTCGACAAAATGTTGGCGTGAGGTTGCTCGGGCGCCAACGGTCGGATAGCGGTTTCGGAGACAATAGGGTTTTCGGAAAGAAACACAAAGTTGGTGAAAAATGACGAATTGAGTCTTTATTAAGCTCTGGTGTCACTACAGAAATGTCGTTGATTATCAGCAGGTGTAGGATATACCGAGGAGGGATCGGGGAATACAGAGGCGACGTTTTTGGGAAAACGACGCCTGACGTCGGGACGCCGGTATGTCCAGAGCGACGGTCGGGGCCCGCGGTGTAGGCCTCCAGGTTCGGAAACGGCGAAATCGCGGATTGGTCACAAATCGAAGCCGGGCGTCGCGGCGGTGGGGTTCCCGTAATAGCGGCTGGTCGACTCGTAATGATCGCGATGAGTGGTTTTTCACTTTCCCAAACGGAAAGTGGCACGAGACCTCGAGGAAGCACAGTACGGTACGGTAAATAAACAGGAGTGCTTTTCTTACCTAGAAGTCGGAGTGGCCAGGTGACTGGAAGACGGTAGCGGAGATGTCGATGCATTCACAATGAAAGATTGACTGTCTTGGCTGTCTCGGCAGCGCGGTTTATATACTGGTTTTACTAATTAAACGGGTCCTAGGGTGTCAAAGTTTGTCCGTCCTATGTTAACATATAGGGCGGATTGGTTATAAACGGAAACTGGACTACCCGGTCCGCGATCCAGTTTAATCAGCAATTTTTCGGTGCGCGTCTTCCTCGTAAACCCGGTGTTGATTTTTCGCGTCTCTCGGTTGTTGCGTTCGCGAGATATAGGCGTTTTCGCGATCTTTGTGATGAGCACACTTCGTCACATCCCCGGGATACTTCGGGATGAAGAAAGAGGGAATGCTACCGGGTCTTTTATTGTCAAATTACCACTCTATCTTAACTTAATTTTTATCAACTAGACTAAATGCACTTAACTAAAACTTAACAATAAACCTAACTTACAAACTTAAAATAACCACATTAATTACCAAACTTACGACTACCAAAAAAAACTTAAATAACTAATAAACAAAACTTAACTTAAAAACTACTTAACTAACTTAACTAACGAAACTTATGAACTAACATTTAACAACTTGTCCGTAAGCGGCACTAATGTCAAACTTAGGCAACGGGTGGGGGGGGGGGGCACTGCACTAGAGGGCGGGGGGGTCTACGGGGGATGGAGACACGTCGTCCATTGGGGAGTCGTACCCTCAGCCGCTTAGTCCTGGAGGACCGCGGGGGACGTAGGGACTGGAGCCAGCTGCCGTAGTCGGCTCCGGGTGGGGCGGCGACGCTCTGGGTCCTGCTGTCCGCTCGTCGGTCCGCTGGTACGGGGCTGCGGTCCGGGCTGAGGGAGGCAAGGAGGTCCACCAGCTCCTGCTGGGCATCCACCACGCTGCTCCGGGTCGGAATATGGTCCGCCGGCGCTGGACAGGAGAGTCGGTCTGGACTCCGCGCCGGGGCTGGGGCCCGCCGCGCCTGGGTGCCTCCGGTCCTGGACGGGACCTGACTCACGTCGTCCTCGGTGTCGGACGGTATGGGCGACGTGGTCAGGTGAATGGTGTCGCCTTCCGGAGAAGGCGACCGGTAGGGCCGGATTACTGGCGGGGCGTTCATCCTTGCCGGATAGGGTCCAAACCTGGCGACCAGGGCCACTCGCAGGGCCTCGCCGCCGTCGCCAGGTTTCCAGGACGGTGCGGGTGGTGTCTCGGGTGCTGGAGCCGCTGGTGGTGCAGTGCGGGCAAAACGTACTAGCTGGCTTGCTAGTACGTTAATGACTGGGCGAATCCGGGATCCTCGGCTGTGGTGGCCGACCCGCCGGATACCTGGCAGCGGTAACGTTCCGCTGCCAGCCCAACCTGTCACCCTTACAGAAGCTCTTGCCCTCGGGGCGTAAGGGTGACTTCCCGCCCTGGTGGGCGGATCCAGGATCCTCGGCTGTTGCGGCCGACTCGCCGGATACCTGGCAGCGGCAACGGTCCGCTGCCAGCCCAACCTGTCACCCTTACAGGGGCTCCTGCCCTCGGGGCGTAAGGGTGACTTCCCGCCCTAACGGGTCGGGTCGGCTGCCGGATCCATCCATGGAGCGGCGGTTGTCGGCTTGTCCATCGTCTGGGAGAACAGGTTTTAGGTCTTTAACATGTATCTTCCGTAGGAGTTGACCCCGTGCTCCCTTGAGGTCATATACATTTCCCGAGCACCGTTTCTTGACGGTCCACGGGCCGGAATACCGTGGAGCCAATTTCGCCGCGAAACCCCGCGCGGCCGAGGACAGGTGATGTTCCCGACGCATCACCAGGTCCCCGGGTTGAGGTTGCCATTCCTTCCGCCTCATATTGTAGTAATGGCACTGCTGCTGGGCAGCTCTGGCGAGGTCGTCGGGGATATGGTTGTTGGCGGGGAGAGGGTCATTGGACTCGCGGTTCTGGGTGGTCTCGTAGTAGAGACCGGGGAGTACGGGTTCCCGAGCATAATTCAGGAAGGCGGCCGAGTAGCCGGTTGACTCATGACGACTGGTGTTGATGGCCATGGTGAGTTCCGGCAGGTGCTCGTCCCAAGTGCGCTGGTTCTCCTGGCAGTATTGGGCGATCATCGTTTTCTACACCCGGTTTACCCGCTCCACCGGGTTACACTGCGGCGTGTACGGGGGTGTTTGTTGATGACGGATCCCCAATGCGGCCAGGGTCTCACGGAGCACCCGGTTCGAGAATTCCGTCCCGTTGTCAGTGATGACGGCGCGGGGACAGCCGTACCGAAAGATGACCAGCTCCTGAATCGCGCGAGTGATGGTAGCGGCGGTGGCGCGTCGAAGAGCCCGGCACTCAACCCATTTCGTCATCCTATCCTGGAGGACCAACAGGTAGCTATGCCCTTTCTTGGATGAGGGTAAAGGGCCCATGATATCTGCGGCGACGGTGTCCCAGGGTTCGTAGATGTGCGGGGGGTACATCTTGCCCGCTGTCCCTTGCTGGCAGGTTTTGAACTGCTGGCACGGTTTGCATCGACGGACGTAGGCCGTGATGTCGCGGAACATCCCGGGCCAGTAGTATCGGGTGGCGACCCGGGCGGTGGTTTTGGCGATGCCCCCATGTCCTCCGGTTGGGTGGTCGTGACTCTCCTGCAGCACGCGGTGGCGTTCACTCCGGGGTACACAGAGTTTCCACGCGGATTCCTCCGTGTCGCTGGACGTCTCGTTGCGCCGGTAGAGTTCTTGGCCGCGTAGCTGGTAGTCTGGCCATGTGCGTGGATGGGATCGCACTGCTTCGACCCACTTTTGATACCAGGGACAGACGGCCGCGAGTGTGTGAACCGGGGTGATGGTGGCGGAGGGCTGGTCGGTCGTCAGTGGATGACGGGAGAGAGCGTCTGCGACGCGGTTCAGATTGCTCTTCCGATACTGCACTTGGAAGTCAAACTGCTGCAGGAACATGGCTCAACGGGCCAGTCGACCGGGGGGATTTTCCAGCCGGTTGAGCCATCTCAGCGCCTGGTGGTCGGTGACGACGGTGAAGGCGTACCCCTCGAGGTAGTGCCGCATCTTCTGGATTCCGCAGACTATCGCCAGGCATTCCTTCTCCGTCACGGAGTATTTAGGCTCAGTTCCTCGGAGCGTTCGGCTGGCGTAGGCGACCACTTGTTCCCCCTGATCGCCGTGTTGTACAAGGACCGCTCCTAGTCCTTCGTCGGAAGCGTCGGTTTGAAGGAAGAAACGCCGGGTAAAATCCGGGCAACCCAGCGTTGGGGCGGTGGTGAGCGCTTATTTTAGCGCGTCGAAGGCGTCGGTCTGTTCCTACCCCCACCTCCATTTCATATCCTTGTGAAGGAGACGTGTCAGAGGCCGAGCTATCTGGGAGAAGCCTTTGATAAAACGGCGGTACCAGGATGCGGCTCCCAGAAACTGGCGTACTTGTTTTAGATTGCTTGCGGCGGTCATGGACTGGATGGCCTCTACCTTACCGGGGTCGGTTTCAATGCCATTTTGGCTAATGACGTGCCCCAAGTACCGTATGCTGGTCTTCCCGAACTCGCATTTGTCGGGGTTGAGCCGTAGGTTGGCGGCACGCAGTCGGTGGAAGACTTCCCGCAGATGGATCACGTGTTCCTGGCGACGATGATATCGTCCAAGTACGGGATGGCGTACGGATCCATCTCAGGACCGATGACGGTGTCCAAGAGCCGTTGGAAGGTTGCGGGGGCGGCATGGAGGCCATACGGCATCACCCGAAATTGGAAGAGCCCCCTACCCGGCACCGTAAATGCCGTTAATGCTTTGCTGGCCTCGGACAGAGGTATCTGCCAGTACCCTTGTTTTAGATCCAGGGTGCTGAATACCGTCGCCTGACGTAGCTTCTCCAGGATGTTATTAATGTACGGGAGGGGGTATGCGTCTTTTTCGCTGACCTCGTTAAGTCGCCTGAAGTCGATGCAGAACCGTGGTTTCTCATTTTTCTTCCGCACGATCACGGCGGGTGAGCTCCATGCGCTACGGGCGGGCTCCACTACCCCGGCTCGGAGCATCTCATCTACCTCCTCATTTATTACCGCCTGAATCTTGGAGTTTCGCGGTTGATACCGTTGTTTCAGGGGTGTAGTTTACTTCAGACGGATGTGATGTGTTACGAGGGAGGTGCAGCCCTGTAGCTCCTCGAACCGGGGGAGCTCCTCTTGGAGCAAGGCGTCGAGTATTGGAGACCCCGTGCGGGGCGTGTTGATGGTTCCCAGCGGAGTGGGCACGTGGCAGTGCACCCGGTCTGGCCCGGCTTGGAGGGTCATGCGGAACGCGCGCAGTGCGTTCATCCCCAGAATTATTGGAAGTGCCAGGGTCGGCAGGCACAGTACGGAGATTGTGGTTCTTGTCCCCTGAATGTTGGCGGACACGTGGAACTGGCCCGTGATCCTGGTGGTTTCTCCGTTGGCCATCTGTGCTTGACGAACGGGTGGCGGCCGGTGTGCCACCCCTCGTAGTGTAAGTTGGTGGGCGGTTTCTGCATCGACGTATGACAAGGAAGATCCGTTAGGCTGCGGACAACGACCGGGAGGTATAGTCGGCCGTCGTCGCCTTGGTGGACGGCGGGTATTACTGGGTATGCTGGTAGGGCCGACTGGGGTGGCCGTCGTGTGTTCCAGCCGGTCTGGCGTTTCCCGGACAGGTACAGTCGCGGGACAGGATACCGTTCTTCCCACAGCGAGAGCAGAACCGTTTGGGAGGGTTTCGGCAGTCTCGTCGGAAGTGGTTTACTTCCCCACATCGCCAGCACACTTTGAGCGCCTCATATAAAGAGATGAACAAATGCGTAACGTTTTATACGTCAAATTATTAGTATTTATTTTGACCAACTGTGATATTAAATCAATATTAGGGTTTATTATTATCAAAAATGAATAATTATTCAGATGAAGAAAAGTTGCAAATAATTAAATGGCATTATTCTAGCCATAGTTTACGACTAATTCGTGATTATATTAGCGCTATTTGGCAGCATCATGATATTCCTAGTACGGCAACTATTCAGAGGTTTATAGTAAAGTTTGAAAAGACAGGAACACTAAATTTCAAGAAAGAAATAAATGAAAGAATTTATAACAATGAAGAAAATATTCTTGCTTTAATAGAACTGGAGCCAACAATGAGTGTGCGGGAAATTTCCAGAGAACTAAATATAAATTTTATGACAGTGCATAGAATTCTCAAAAAAACATAAATACATTCCTTTTAAATTTCAAAACCACCAAAATATTTTAGAACGAGATTTTGAACTGCGTGCCTCATTCTGTGAAATAATGATGGAGAAATCAAATTGTAATAGAGAATTTTTAAGTAATATTTTATTCACAGATGAATGCACATTTACCATGAATGGCGAACCAAACTGTCATAATTATCGGTACTGGTCACAAAATAATCCACATAATATTGTAGAATCGAGGACACAATATCGTCATTCTGTCAATGTGTGGGCAGGAATTTTTGGTGATAAAATCATTGGCCCATTCGTCGTCCAACGAATAAATTCAGCATCATATTTGAATTTATTAATTAATGCTGTTGGACCACAAATTGTTGAAACAAACAAAGAAAATATGTGGTTCCACCATGATGGCTGCTCTGCACATAGCACTAGAGAAGTTGTGGAATATATAAACCATGTATTTCCTGAAAGCTGGATAGGACGAAATGGACCAGTTAACTGGCCAGCACGGTCGCCAGATTTAAATCCATGCGATTTTTTTTTATGGGGCCATTTAAAATCTTATGTTTATACAAAAAGATACCAGAATTTAGAAGAACTTAAATAAATAAATAAATATAAATAAATATATCATCACGCCTTTTACCCATCACTGAGTGTGGCACTCTGCCTAAACAGATCTCGGTAAGTGATATATTTTTTCGCGTGAAGTGCGGTTACCAGCCGTCAAATCACGGCCCCCAAAGATATTAGTGGAGGGGAAACCACAGGGGTAGATTTAAATTGGTGAAAATTGTTTGTCGGCTGTGGGGATCGAACCAGGGTTCTCAAGATCCACAGGCCGACTCGATACCACTGAGCCACCTACCCCATTAAAATATAACTTAATAATGCTATATTACAAGAATGCCAGAAAATAAATAATCGACAATTAAAGAATACTCGAGAAAGCTTCTACAACAGATTAGGTTATTGTTTAGCTCAAAACGGTGGACTATTTGAACATCTAACTTAACAATTTAGTTTGTTGATGTTTTTATTGAATTAAATTTATGTTACATTAATTAATTTGTTAAATAACAACCTACCTTAAATATTTTATCGAGTTTATTATTTTATTATTCTTAAATAATAAATCTAAAAAATATTTTGCCTTATTATTATTAAATTTTTATTTAGAAGATAAATATTTAGTACGTAAAAATAATTTTGACAATTTATTCTGACATTGCCGTATAAAACGTTACGCATTTGTTCATCTCTTGGTTTTAATTCCAAGGCTATTACTATTAAATTGAAATTACGTGAATTTTCAAATTTAATTTCTGCAGTTATGAAGTAGTCAAAATGAATTTTGTTTATTGATTCGGATGTAGAATTTTATGCTTTACAACATTTATTTGAAATATTTTTTCCTAAAATAATTAGGGAAGCAATGCGCACGGAAAAACTGATTTGCCATGTTAAACGCCTATGATTCACTTTTCGTGTTACACCCGGTATATATATATATATATATGAAATACTAATTGATGGATCGTGCTGAATCTTCTTATTTCTTATTCTAGATATAAAATACTCAAAAACTACGGGGGCTTTTTTTAAAAGTGCTTCATTCGTTTTTTATGGTCGTTTTTATACAGAAATTTAATCCCGATAATGAACTTTTTTTTCAAACGTGCGCCATTTTGTTAAAAATCTAAATTTTCAAAATCCGGCCCGTAGTTTTTTAGTGTATACATCAGAGATTAAGAAAACATATCCCTTTTTGATCCAGGTCTATTTGCGATTCAAATTAAGATTTATGTATATGCAACTCGCATTGCAGTGACGTCATGTCGAGGATAAATTATTATTGTCTGGTGTTTTCATATGGCAGTAGCTGTCATTCACTTAGTAAATCTTGTTTAACTTGATTATTGTTATTTAACAAGTTGTTTTGAATTTAATTATTAATAATACTTATTACAGGTAAGTGTAATGATCTAATTTGTACTTGATATATATAACTTTCATAAGTTTATTAAGCATGTAAATTTAATTCTAGGTTATCATGAGATTACAGTTTCAGCAATATTTTGAATATTTACGTGCACAACACAATTCGAGATGTGTTGCAGAAGGACATTAAATTATCAATGCATTATTTCATGTGGTGTGATAAAAAAAACTGAAAAGAGCATACACATATATGGTCTATGTGTGCAAACATCTGCCTTGAACGCAAGTCCACATGAAGTACAAGGAGTATTAGTTATACAAAATGATCAACCAAGTACAAATATATCAGTGCAAAAAATGGCTTGTTCATGTAAAGCTGGGCAAAGTGGAAGATGTATACATGCATCTGCCGTTCTTATATACTGCACTAGGTGTATTTTTTGTATTTTTAATTCTATATCAATAAATAAAACTTATCAGGAGCTAGAGATTGTGATTGAGATTTCGCAAGTACTCCTAGAAATTTTGTGTTCTCGTTTCTTAAAAATATTATTTCAGAAATTGTAATATTTTATTTACTTATGGTTAAAAAAGCTGTGTAATAAACAGCCTTATTACTTAGGTACTATTTTCTATTTATTATGACAGTTCTTTTTATTCTCATTAATTTTAGAGTATCTTAAGAACAGGTACAAAAAAATTCGTATTCTCGAAATCAAAATTCACAACCTCTATCAATAACTAACGATTTATATTTTAGGGATTTCGCAACTCAGTGCCTAATGTAACGTGACAATTAAAACAAAAACAACATAGTTTCTTCTGATTAAATTGATTAGACTTGCAGAATCCCTTCGTTTGTTATAGTCTTAGATTACACTTTATTTTCTTGCTTGGGTGTGTTTTCATTTTAGGAATGATGTGTCTGAACTAAATTTAATTTCCCAAACTGATGTGAAATGTGTTTGAGCATGTAAAAAACAATCAGTAATTGAAAACTATAATACTTTACCATTATTGAAAACTCCGTGTTATAAAAATATTCGTACAAAAATTAATTTTGAAATGGATAGTTTTCAAACGGAAAAATTTCGTGCAATTTTAGAAAGAGCTAACCCAAACAGTTCATTATCGAAACATAAGTACAATTTTCTTTTATTATATTTGAATTTTTTAGAATTGGTAGAAATGTTATTATTATGCAAACGAATATGTCCTCTTCAACCAAAAGTACCCCTGGATTTCAATATTTTGAAGAAATTTTAAATCATAGTGTGCAGTCTACTATTATATTACATATTTCGTCAGTTTCAGTTGAATTAAAGGAATGTTGTAAAAGTATATTTTCAGAATTTTCAGCTACATCTATTTTCTCGCCATGTTTTGGAAATGTGTGATATACTATATTATCTTTATTTCTAACTGATTTTCAACCAAATACACAACAATTAACATTGCTCTTACTAATTTTTGGTTGTTTTTCCATTTTTTATGCCAAACTTTTTAATAACAAAGTAGTAAAATTTTATAACAATAAACTCTACATGTCTACACACGCAAATAGAGTGTAATGATAGTAATTGTATCCCCAACGTGACGTCACAATTTTTAGTTAAAATTTTGCCGCATGGTGCGTATCGCTTAGCTTGAATCGCGAATTGCTGTTCCCGGAATGTTTTCGCCCGATTTGTTCTACGCGCCGAGAGGAGTCGCCATTTTTTTAAATTTCTGACGACAATTTTGAATATTTTCTTTAAAAAAAAATTTTAACTAAAGTTTAAAGAGCACTAAATAAAAATCCAAAAACAGTTCTTAAGCAACACGTTTAGATTTCGTTAAAAAAAATTTGGAAATGACCCTTTTTTTCCTTGTCTAGAGTGGCCTTACCCCTTAAAAGGAAGGAAGAGTCATTTTTCTTTGAGTTGATATAATTTCAAAAGTTCTTAGGATTGTAATTGATTGATGATTCACAAGAATGAATATAGTTAGCATATGAGTTTTTAATGTAATTTTTTATTTTGTTCTGAAATATTTAAATTTATTGTGATAATATTGAACACGTGCATGGAAATTTCTTATACATTTTTAAGTAATGATTTTTTTCTTAATATCCACTTATTACGATATAAAATTTTATTTCTCAAATATTATTCTTAAAGTTTTTATTAAAATTATTTAATGATTAAAAAAAGATGTTACCTCTCTTATGGGTTAAATTAACTAAAAACAATAAAATATTAACGTAAGAAATGCACACTAGGATATACAAGTTGCATCTTATCTCACTACATACTGACGCTGTAGGGAGAAAAGGAAAAGTAGAACAAATTGTGTTTGCAGAAGGGGGCCAACTTGTCACATTTGTGGGAATAATAACTGCTACAGGTAACGCAATTCCTCCTGCATTTGTATTTCCAAGAGTGAATTATAAAGACCATTTTCTTAATGAAAGTCTAATAGGAGGTTTAGGTTTAGTTCATTGTTCGGGCTGGACGACAAGCACTCTTTTTATAGAAATTTTGAAACACATTCAACAACATACCTTGTGTAATTTATATTTAATTAAACCAAAAACAGCCTTTTTAAAAAACGACTTTTAATTTGAAACAGAAGCGACTTAACTCGTTGAGAGCTGAGTTCCGAGTGACAAACAGAATACAATCTAACATACAACAGTAGAAGTTTATAATCTTATTCCTAGAAGTAAGATTAAGAACAAAGGAAATATTATCATGCTGAGTAAGGGTTCTCAGATACTAAGTATGTTATCAATAAATCAACTATATAATTCCTCCCCTATTCCGATTCTTGCAGGGGAATGCTTACTAAATTTCTTTTATTCAACTTACAGTTGCTAATCTTAAAAATGCACGAACAGCTAAATTTTGACCATATATTATAAATGAGGGTCTTAAAGTTGCTTCTATTTGTGTTTCTACGTATGCGGTGTGAGCATTTAATAATTCTAACATTTTATTATAATATTCAAAAGCGTTTTCATTACCTAGTTTAAGGTTAGTAATTTCAATAGCAAGAGTGTAACAATCTCTCTTGTCTGAATATGTAGTAATTAATGCGGTTTTAATAACATTCCATGAATTTATAGAATAATGTGAGATAGCTTTAGCTGCTTCTCCTTTAATTTTGTTTCTAATATTTGCAATTAATACAAAATTATCATAATCGTCGGGATTCGCACGATTGTAAAATCGCTCATTCGAATGAAATATGCTAGTTCATTTGAATTTCCATTGAATGTTGGAACTGTGTCCAAATATCTTTGTTCTAACTGTGCCATTTTAACTGACAATGAAATTAGATTTTTAAATAAATAAATAAATATATCATCACGCCTTTTACCCATTACTGGATGTGGCACTCTGCCATAGCAGATCTCGGTAAGTGATATATTTCTTCGCGTGAAGTGCGGTTACCAGCCGTCAAATCACGGCCCCCAAAGTTGTTAGTGAAGGAGGAGCCACAGGAGTTGATATTAAATTGGTGTAAGTCAATTTGTCGGTTGCGGGAATCGAACTCGGGTCCTCAAGAACCGCAAGCCGACTGCATAGATTTTTGCAACAATAGTAATCTGTACTTACAATATTGAAGCGATGAACATGAGATGTCACGTATCGGACGTCTAGTTCGGTGTTCATGACTCTGCAGTAGTTGGTGTCTCTTATGCTTCCTTACATGGATTGGGCACGCTACCGACTCCTGTTGTCGTCTGCTAATGGTGGTACTGGATGTTGATGAATTTGGATGTTGTAGAAGGATTCACTAGTTTGCGCACGTATGTCGACTTATAACTTGATGTGAAACTTCAAAGTTCGGATTGCAAGTAAATCGTAAAAACGAACCAAAACGTGTAAATATTCACTTTACGTAATCGTTTAGTTATGCTTATCCTACCAAGACTGCGCCATTTATGTTAATTAAACTAAAAACAACCTTTTTAAAAAAACGACTTTTAATTTGAAACAGAAGCGACTTAACTCGTTGAGAGCTGAGTTCAGAGTGACAAACAGAATACAATCTAACATACAACAGTAGAAGTTTATAATCTTATTCCTAGAAGTAAGATTAAGAACAAAGGAAATATTATCATGCAGAGTAAGGGTTCTCAGATACTAAGTACGTTATCAATAAATCAACTATATAATTTGTACAAAAGATAATCCTATTCTTCTCCTATTAGACAACCACGAGTCACATGTTTCAATTGAATCTATATTCTACTCCCGAGATAATGGTATAATATTGCTCTCATTCCCTCCACATTGCTCCCACCGTTTACAGCCTCTATATGGCCTTTTAAATCAAATCTTAAGGTTGCATTTAATAACTTCATGACCATGAATCCAGGAAAACAAATTTCAATATAAGATATTCCTAAATTAGTGAAAGAAATATATTTTCAAAGTTTTTGTCAGCAAAATACAGTTCATGCTTTTCAGAAGGCTGGAATATGACCAATTAATCACAGATTTTCACTGAAAATGATTTTTCAAGTGCTTATGTAACTGACAGAGAAACAGATGATTTAATCAATGAGACTCCTTCCACAATTATTGAAACTATTCATAGTACGTCTAGAGCAAAATATGTAGATTTTGATTTGTCTAGCCCACGTTCCTCCACTTAACACCGAGCCCTACTTTCAAAACTCTAAAAGAACATGTTACTCCTGAGATGATAAGACCACTGCCAAAAGCATCTTGGATTCGTACTTCCAAGTGAAAAAAAAATTATAAAACTTATATTGCTAAGCAAAAATCAAAGTATAAATAAGAACTGAAACGCAAATTAGAAAATGTAACAGAACCTAATAAGTTTTGGTACACTAAAATCTCTCCAAAAAAACTAAATTCTCACCAAATCCAATAAAATTAGACACTTGGACGCATTACTTTCACACATAGTATAGCAATAACTCAATTCCTACCGATTACACGTTTTTCGATATTTTTAATCCGTATCTGGATGAGCCAATTACATTAAATGAAACTATTTTTGCTCTCAAGAAACTAAAAAAGAATAAATCTCCAGGATCAGATAGAATAATCTACGAACAACTTCAAAACCTAACAAGTATGGTTACTTTATCTCAAATACATGCTGAATACCTTCCTTGCTACCGAAAATCTGCCGCAGGAAATGAAAACAATAAAATTAACTCTTCTGCACAAAAAAGGAAGCCGCACAGACGTAAATAACTACATAGGAATTGCGCTAATTAATATTATCACGAAACTGTTTACTTACATCTCAAACGAACGTCTCCAAATCTGGATCGAGAGTAAAAGCATTTTACCAGAGATAGCAGGATTCAGAAGGAAAAGATCATGTTTAGATAACATATTCATCTTAAATAGTATTGTGAATCCTCGTTTTTTAACAGTAGAGACACGGTCTATGCGATCTTCATTGACTTCAGAAAGGCATTCGATTCAGTACCCCACGAAATACTGTGGCATAAAAATTTTCATCTAGGAATCAGTGGTAAAATTACGAGACTTCTAAAGAACATCTACCAAGACGCTACACTACGAATAAGTATAGACAACAAACTTTCCGAGGAAATACGAATAACTAGAGGTGTATTGCAAGGCGAGTGCACCAGTCCTCTATTATTTGCCCTTTACATCGCAGATTTAGAGAAGTTCTTTAAAGAAAAAGGTCTCCAAGGATATTATATAAACAATAAAACAGATATTCTCACACTTCAATATGCCGACGATCTCGTAATTTTTGCATACTCCCAACCAGATATACAAAGGAAGCTAACTGCCTTAACTGAATTTTGCAACAACCACAAACTCGAAATAAACGCAGAAAAATCCAAAATCATCCATTTCCATGTAGGTAGAACACCCAAAAGGTCTATAAGACATGTCTGCCAAAATAAAGCAGTAGAATTCACGAATAAATATATTTATCTAGGTGTCACTTTCACGTCATCGGGTTCATTCAATGAAAGTACACAGCAAAAACAAATCGCCGGCAAAAGAATCACTGGAACCATTGCGAATACTATGCTAAAGGCACAAATGTACTCTTGGTAGACACACACCAAATTATTCAATTCCGTACTTAATCCAGCTTTAATATATGATTCTGAGATTTAAGGTCTTTACCAAGCTGACAATATTGAAAAGGGACAATTGCATGACTTTAAATCCATTTTAAACTGGCAGAGAAGTACACCAAATTACTTTGTACGTAGAGAAACTGGCACTGGGAACATATATGTTACAATCTTGGGAAGGACGCTTAAATTCTTATATAAAATTTTGATCATGCCAGACGTCAGATACGTAAAGCTATGCTTTAACAAGTTACTCGCATTAAATGCTAAACCGCCAACTGACATTCCGCCAATAAAACAAATTAAATATAACTGGGTAAGAAAACTAGAATTGATCTTCACACAAACCAACTTTAAATTGATATGGGAAGAACAGAGTTGCCTAATATTAAAAACGGAAATGGATAACATAATCATAGCATTTAACGAAATCCTGTATGGTGAAGATAGTTTAAGAATTCTTAGCTCCTCTTACAATCCATTTTTCCACAGTTACTTATTAAGCCAAAACTATTTTACTTTCAATATTCCATTTAAATTTTTGAAATTATTTGATCAGCCGAGAACTGCGAACACATCTAACTTCTATATTTATCACGATGGTTATTGCCATAAATTCAAAGATGACGTGACCTGCACCATATGCAACCTCTACGAGGAAGATACCGTCAACCACTTCCTTTTTAATTGCCCAATATACAATCCAATCCATATCAAATTTGTAAATAAATATAACTCTCCTAGGAATCAAGCTGGCTCCAACAACTATCTACTTCTTGCTAACCCAACCAAGGAAAGCATATCAGATATATACTACTACGTCAACTCTGCCTTGAAAATCTGCGCTTTTGTTTTGAATGTTTAAATATATAAATTAAATCAATCAATAATAAGATTGGATTTTTAAAAAGAATTTTATTTTGCTGCACTAGTACATACAGTGAACTCTTCTACTTGACTATCTTCTAACAACTGACTCTACGTCTTACATTTTGTCTACATATAACATTTCTTATCTAATATATCCTATTACAAATATGTCATGGAAAAGTACCGTGTGAAAGGTGCAATGCTGATGCAATAGGGGTTGTGTCCCTACATAATTCCTCCCCTGTTAGACGAAAGAATACCTATGGTATTTTCATCAGGTATTGTTTCGCAAGTTTGATTTTGTTTTTGTTTTAAGTTTAACAAATTTCTAGCAAGTGCCGAATAGATTTTTATCAGTAAGAGCATTGCAACGGTCACGATTGTCGTGTACAATAATACATCGTAAAATATAGAATGTGATTCAGAACTACTAATTTGATTTAAATGAATTATCTTTTGACTTGGAACTTTAATAGTTTCTAAGTTTTTAATATTCAAGGTTTTATTAAATATTAATTTTTCTTTACTATTATCAATATCTAAATTAATTATTTTGTCATAATTAATATTTTTATAATGTCTTTGTTTATTAATTAAACAATCTTTTATACAATAGATACCAGAAATTACTTTTTCTTCTATTTCGTGACCACATTCAATATTTATTAATTCCTTATGAGGTAAATAAAGGTATACAATATTAGAGTTTGGAACTATAATGATTTCGTTATGATCAAGTAAATTTATATAATTACAATTATTATTATTTCTATAAAAGTACATATTTTCTAAACATCTGTCAGGAATTGAGTTTCCTTGACTACAAATATAAAGTTTATCTTCTACGAGGGTACATTTGTTTAAGTAACTAATTTGTGTGTTAGATTTTGAATAATATCCTTGTTGTACATTTAAAGTAACAAAGGTTTCATTGTGTATAGTGGGTATAGGTGTAATTTGTAAGAGTTCTGTTTGTACGAGAGGAATGGGAATGTCTATTATGATATTTAATGAGAGTTTTTCGAATTTGCAATAAGTTTTGATTAATTGTTGATTTTGCCAATTTTTTATTATGAGATTTTTGAAACTATCTGGCAAAAGTTTATCAATTTCTAATTTGATGTCATCTCTAGACAGTATTCCAAAATAGAGAGTGTTTATTTCGCAAAAAGCGAAGGTAGTCTCGATTTCGTTAATAATGCTAATTAAATTTGTAGCCATAAATGTCAATTGAGTGATAATATTTTCTAAATATATTATATCGTTATAATCTATAATTTTCCCAATTGTTTTTCCTATTTCACTAATTTTATCCTTAATTGCTTTATTATTCTTATTAATTTTTTCTATTTGATTATTAAAGTGATTCGATATATTTTTGTTAAAAATAATAATTTGTTTCATGTTATCTTTAAGAATGTTTTCATTATCATTTATTAATTTTAAAGCATTATCGTATCTTTCTTGATCTGTTGCATCTAAATTTCCTGTTATGCTTTTTATAATGGAGCCTAAACCATTTATAAGTCCTCGTTTATTTCTAGTGTTGTCGTATAAAGTGATTTGTATTTTATTACTTATTATATCTAGGAAGTTTTCTAGCATTATAAAGTTATTATTTAGACTTTGTGTGAATTTACTATTTCTATCGTTACTATAATTATTATTTATTTCTAACTTAATATTATTAAAATGAATAGTTAGATTATTATATAATTCCTTAATTTTATAAAGGTTAATGTTTACGTAAAGATACTTATTATTAGTGGAGATTAGAGCTTCTCCTAGCTTTAGGACGTTGATTCTGGGGTTGGTTCTAGCATCTTCGAGGTTGATAGTTGTGCTAGCTCGCATGATTCTGTAAATTTACGATAAGGTTTTAGCTTATCAATTTTTATTTTTTTGTCTTTATCGGTAGTTATTTGTGCTCTGTCTCGAATGTATGTTTTTACCACTTGTTGTTTATAGCGCGGTTTCTCTACTTTACCGGTATTTCGTTTAGCTTGTTCTTCATACGCTTTCTTTTGTAATTTACAGCTAGCTACTTGTGAGGTTGCGTATTTTGTTTAATTTTTTTCTAATAAAATTTTATTTTCTTCGTAAATTTTGTTCATAATGTCTTTATGAATTTGGATATAATTATCAGTTATAATTTCGGTTGAGATTTCTTCGGTTGATTCGTTATAATGGCCAAAAAGTACTTCATTTGGTGTTCTTTTAGTTGCAGAATGAATAGTTTGATTGTATGCTTGAACTGCGTATCGGGCTTTATTACTTGTGTTTAAATTATTAAAATCTTTATTCTGTTCTAATATTCTAACATGTTCGATAATGGTAGAGTGGAATCTTTCTATATTGCCGTTACTTTTGGGATTATTCACACTGATTAAATGTATACGAATGTTTTTTGTTGATAAGATATTATAAATTAATTGGTTATTAAATTGTAGACCGTTATCTGATATAACTAATTTCGGTTGTCCGAATATTGAAAAATATTTGATTAATTTTTGAACTACAGTTATTGTATTGGTTTCTGGTAAGTGATATATTTGTGCGTGTTTAGAGAAACTGTCGATTATTGTTAGGAATTTATTTTTCTTCAATGATAATATATCAATGTGAATGATTTCGAGAGGTTTTGATGCTGTGGGTGTTTTTATTATGGGAATTTTAACTGGATTTCGCTCTTATTTGTTTTCCTGACATACGTCGCAATTGTTTATAAATTTAGAGACAGTTTGTTGCATGTTAGGCCAGTAGTGGTTTTGTTTTAATTTTTTATATGTTTCTACTATGCCTCGGTGATTCGTTTTACCAAGATGATAGTTTTGAATTAATTTCAGTTGTTCTTCCGATGATTCTATGTCTGTTAGTAGGTTTTTACAACTAACTAATATATAAGTGCCAGGTTGAAAGTATACTTGTAAAATAGAATTTAGCATTAATTTCAGAGAATCAGGTACTAAGCAGTAATATTTAATTCCTGGTACTAAATAACTTTTAATAAATTTTAATAATGTGTCTTTGGAATTTACTTTATTGACATGCATATACATTCTTTGTTTATCATTTCCAAATAGTTTAATTAATTCAAATGTATTTTTTGAGTTTGTTTCTTTAAATATTATTTGATTTTTTCCATAGTTAATTGGATTTTCAATATAAGAAAGACCGTTTACTGGTGCTTCATCATCTGAATGTTGTGTGCAACTATCAGTGTCTTTTTCAGCGTTAACAGAGTTAGCGTAGTTTTGAATATTATTTATAGTAAATACGTTTATTTGAATACTTGTGTTTTCAAATGTTTGTTTTAGTAAATTTTCTATTTCAAACCAATTTTTTTGGTCTAAGCCAGAAGCTATTTTAGGCATGTTAATTGAATTAATATTATTTTGTATTAAATAATCGCGTAGTTGTTTTAAACAGTTTGCTATGTTTGCTAGGTTTGGTTCATGGAAGTATTTCTTTTTTGTAATTAAGTGAATTATGGGTCTTGGTGACATTTGAATAGCAATATTTTCCTTTATTGATAATTTATCTAAATTATTTGTTGTTTGAAATTTCTCATTAATTTGCTGCGCAAAGCCTTGACTCATTTTAAAGTCTTCGGATATGCAATGTACTATTGGTTCGTTATGGTCGAAAATATTTGAATTTTTATAAATTATTTCGAAGGGTTTTGGAATTCTAGACAGATAATCTGCAACGTAATTTTGTTTACCTTTTTGGTGTTCTATGTCGTATTTATATTCGCATAATTTTAGATTCCATCTGATAAGTTTCTGATTAGGTTCTTTTAAACTGCTAAGCCAAATAAGCGGTTTATGATCCGTTATTAATTTGAATTTATGTCCGTATAGATATGGATGAAAATGTTTGATTGACCAAATTATTGCGAGTAATTCTTTTTCGGTGGTGGAGTAATTAATTTCGTGGGCATTAAGGGTTCTACTAGCGTACGCTATGGGTAGATCCTTGCCGTCAATATTTTGTGAAAGCACTGCACCGAGAGCAAAATTTGAAGCGTCAGTGGTTAATCTAAATTGTTTTGAGAAGTCAGGATATTGTAAAATTGGAGAGTTTGAAAGTAATAATTTACATTTTTCAAAACATGAAATGTATTCTTTATCCTCGAAATTAATTTTTGTGTTTTTCTTTAGACATTGGGTAAGTGGTTTTGTTAATTTTGCAAAATCCTGTATAAATCTCCGATAATAACCGAGTAAACCTAAAAATGATTTAATTTCTTTTTGTGTTTTCGGAATGCTAAATTTTTGTATTATTTTAATTTTATCAGGATTCGGTTTTACTCCATCTGTTGTGATTAAATGCCCGAGATAGGCGACTTCTTTCCTGAGAAATTCGCTCTTATCTAGTTGTAATTTGAGATTCGCTTCGCGTAGTTTGTGAAAGACAGTTTTGATGTTTTGTATGTGTTCTTGTAATGACGTTCCTAAAATAATGATATCGTCTAGGTAAACGAAGCATATTTTGTTTATAAGATCTTTTAGGACAAAATTCATGAGTCTTTGAAAAGTGCTAGGTGCATTTTTGAGGCCAAAAGGCATTCTGAGAAATTCGAAATGGCCTTGGTCTGTCGAGAAAGCTGTTTTATCTATCGAATCGGGATCCATTTCAATTTGATGGAATCCGCTTTTGAGGTCAATTGTTGTGAAATAATTCGATTTACCCAGTTTATCTAAAATATCCGTAATGTCTGGGATCGGGAACTTATCATCTATCGTTTTGGAATTAAGTTTTCTATAATCGACTACCATACGAAATTTTTCTTTACCGGAAGCGTCTGCTTTTTTCGGTACAATCCAGATTGGGCTACTCCAAGGTGAATAGGAGTGGCGAATTATATTTTCCTCTAATAATTTGTTTATTTGCGAATTTACTTCATTTTTGTAAACTATTGGATATTTATATGATCTTTGGTATACAGGCGTTTCGTCTGTTACATTAATTTTGTGTTTTATTTTATTAGTACAAGAAAGGTTTTGGTCATCTGTAATCGTTAGATCTTCAAATTCTCGAATTATTTTATTTAGTTCGTGTTTTTCTATGTCATTGAGATGTTCAGTTCTAAGGTTTAGTGTTTTGTTTATTTTTACCGTTTTATTTTTCTTTATGTAAAATCGGTTGGCAGCCCTGTGTTTTGAAGTTGGGAGTTCCAGTACGCAGAGGGTGTGTGTAGATGTAGTCAAGAGTTGTGTAAAACAGTATTGTAGGAGGTGATCATTGTCAGTAGAAAGAAGTGTATTTCCACAATAAATAATATAAAATATAGTTTAGTATCAATCTGAATAAGTGTATCAAACATAAAGTGGTCCTTCGAGCCGGATATTCACAAACATCGTTGTGAAAACAGAAAAGTCGTCATACGTAATTCAAGGACAGTGGCGACTGTGGTTGGCGATCACAGAAGTAAACGGAATAGACAGCTGATAAGCGGTGATCATAGAAGTGAGCAGCTGTCAAGGGCGATCATAGATGTTGAAGAGAGAGACGGCAAACTTGACGTACATGAAGTTTAGTTCAAAAAGTCTACAAAACGAGCAACTAATTGAAAGCAGACGTGTGATAAGAAAAGTTCTGATCGGCGGTGATAGGTAAGTGAGAGCTGTCCTTATTGTTTAGTCCTATTTTCAGTAGATCCTACTCCAGGAAAAATGTAGGAAGCAGAAGTGAAAAGGTTAGAACGTAAGCGTGCTACTTTAAAGGCAAAATTGACAACAACATCAACATTTTTCAATGAAATAAAAGTCAGTTTTGACGGTTATGATGCAGGCGCTAGATCTGCAGCACTCATTGAAATCCAGTTAAGGATTGACAGATTAGAAGAAGGGTTCATACAATATGATGAAATTCAGGGTCAAATTGAAGTACTCACAGACAAGTTCGAGGAAGAATTAACAAAAAGAGAACAATTCGAGGCAGCATTTTACAAATTGGTGGCACTCATGAAACAATTAATACAGGAAAAGCAAACCAGGGACGAAGAAGGTCGTAATGGATCAAGGTTAAGTCAGTCTATTAGATCCAATAATAATGAGCAAGGAATAAGCAATCAGATTAAGCTACCTCAGATTAATTTACCACATTTTTCAGGGTCTTACTAGTCATGGTTGGAATTCCGGGACACGTTTCAGTCTCTTATCCATGACAATGAACAAGTAGGACAAATACAAAAATTTCACTATTTACGGGCTGCATTACAGGGCAATGCCGCACAAGTGATTCACGCTATTGAATTCACAGCAGCAAATTACAAGTTAGCTTGGGACTCCTTGATTGATAGGTACGACAATACTTCAGTATTAATTCATACGCACGTAAAAAGGCTATTTAATCTACCACAACTCTTAAAAGAATCTTCAGCCGAATTAAGAAGTTTCGTTGATCTGATTTCAAAGAATCTTAGATCATTAGAAATATTAGGTCAGCCGACAAATCAGTGGGATACCTTATTAGTTTACTTAGTAACAAGTAAACTAGACACAAAGACAATGCGGTAATGGGAAGAAAGGAAGGGAAATGAAGTACCTACCTTAGAAGACATGAAGAAATTCCTGCGCACCAAGGCAGATTTGCTTGAAACACTCGACCTAAACAAAAATATCGAGAAGCAAAAGGCACAGTCACAGAAATCCAAGGCTTATTTAGCCACAGCGGCTAACAAGTGCCCGTTGTGTCAACGAGAGCACCAGCTGTTCAATTGTGACACGTTTTTGAAACTGTCACCACATCAAAGATTTACAGAAACATGTAAGTTCAAGTTATGTATAAATTGTTTAAAAAATGGACATTATGCCAAAGAATGTAAATCTCGGTTTCGGTGTAAAAGATGTAAAGCAGCACATAATTCACTTTTGCATGTAAACAAGGAGGTTGGTCATGAGACTGAGCAGGAAACCGAAGCAAGAGTCAGAGATACAAAAGAGGAACCTCCAATTGCATGTAAACTTTCCAGTGCATTGAAAACTGAAAAGATAAGTCATCAGGTATTCTTATCAACGGCACTTGTACAAGTCACTGATGCACGTGGAAGAGAACAAGTGTGCAGGGCTCTATTGGATTCTGGAGCACAGTCAAACTTCATATCAGCAGATGCATGTCAGCGGCTGGGTTTATCAAGAAAACCAGTAACAGCAGCAGTCAGTGGAATTAGTAAAACTACGTTACCAATCAAACAAAAATGTGAATTTAAAATTCAGTCGCAGTACAATAAGTTCACACAATTAATATCTTGCCTGATTATTGGAAGTATTAGTGAAGAACTTCCAAGTGAAGAGATACACACTTGTGATGTGTGCATACCATCGTATATAAAATTAGCAGATCCAACGTACAGTAAACCAGGAAAAGTAGACTTAATTTTAGGCGCTGGTATTTTCTGGACTTTGCTATGCATTGGACAACATCGAGTTGGAAAAGGATCTTTGCTCTTGCAAAAAACCGTACTGGGTTGGATAATGACAGGAACTACAACAGCAAGGCAAAACACAAATCAAATAGCCTGTCACTTTAGAAGAAATATTCAAGTCCAAAACCAATTAGAACAATTTTGGAAAATTGAAGAAGCAAAGTTACAAGAAACATTCACCAAGGAAGAACAAAGATGTGAAGACATATTTGTCAAAACATTTTCAAGAACCAGTGAAGGCAGATTTGTGGTAACAATTCCAATGAAGCACAAATCTGAACAGTTAGGAGAGTCACGACAAATAGCCGCAAAAAGACTTCACGCAATGGAGAGAAGATTAAATAAGGATTCAGAACTCAAGGCAATGTACGTGAAGTTCATGCAGGAATACGAAAGTTTAAATCATATGATAGAAAGGTCACCCCAGGAACACGAAGTGTGTAATTATTTACCGCATCATGGAGTCAAAAATGAATCAAGCAGCACAACCAAACTCAGAGTAGTTTTCGATGTCTCAGCAAAAACCGAGTCAGGATGGTCATTGAACGACTTACAGTTGGTTGGGCCAACAGTGCAAGATGATTTATGGTCAATCATTCTCAGATTTAGGCAGCATACATTCGTGGTTTGTGCAGACATACAGAAGATGTATCGACAGATCCTCATCGATCCCAAACAACGACATCTGCAATGTATATTATGGCGATTCAGTGACAATGAAGAAGTTAAAACCTTTCAATTGAATACATTCACGTATGGCACGGCCTCAGCACCATATCTGGCAACACGGTGTCTGAGACAACTAGCAGAAGATAATCAAGCAACACTCCCCCGGGCATCAAACATAATCCGATCAGACTTCTATGTTGACGATATGGTGACAGGAAGCAATACTCTTGAAACTTTAACGCAAACCATTAATGAGGTTATAGTGATTTTACAATCAGCCGGCTTTGAGCTGCGAAAATGGGTATCAAACAGTGACCAGTTAATTAAGAATTTACATCAAGACGCATCAAGTGAAGTGCTAGAATTTGGCAAAAATGATCATACCAAGACGTTGGGAATTTACTGGTCCAGTAGTTCTGACATTTTCAGTTACAGGATAAGTGAAGGTGCAAAGGTAAAAAATGTATCAAAACGAATGATATTGTCAGAAACTGCACAAATATTTGATCCACTGGGACTTGTAAGCCCGTGTAACATTCAAGCAAAAATGTTACTACAGAGACTCTGGGCTCTGAAGTTAAGTTGGGACGAATCCGTTCCTCAAGAAATCTACACAGCCTGGAAACAGTTCAGAGACCAGTTGACTCAATTGAACTATGTGAATGTTCCAAGATACATCACCGTTCAAAATGCTAAAATAATTGAACTCCATGGATTCTCAGATGCGTCACAAATTGCATATGGTGCATGCGTCTATATTCGCACTGTAACAGAAAGTGGAGAAATTAAGATGCGGCTGTTGACAGCGAAAAGTAAGGTTGCACCCTTAAAAGCATTGACCATACCAAGGCTGGAACTATGTGCAGCTTTAGTATTATCCCAGCTTGCACAAAAAATACAAAGATCATTCTCAATATCGTTGCATGAATTATATTTTTGGACAGACTCATCGGTAGTTCTACATTGGTTGAATACCAATTCTAAGCAGCTTCAACCATTTGTGAGTAACAGAGTCTCACAAATCCAAGAAAGTACAAGAATCGAGGATTGGAGTCACATCAAAACTAAAGATAACCCAGCAGACTTCGTATCTCGAGGTATGAATCCAAGCGACCTTCTTAACTGCACAATGTGGTGGCATGGACCATCATGGTTAATGGAACCAAGGGAGAATTGGCCACGAACTATTTTTAAATTTGAGGGAGAACCTCCAGAAGTCAAGAGGAAGGTGAATGTGTTTATGGTAAAGACAAATAAATTCGAATTTCCATTTAAAACCTTTTCTAATGTGATGAAAATGAAAAGAGTAATGGTGTATTGTATTCGTTACATAAATAATTGTCGGTTAAGGACACGTGAAGGTTTCACAAAGCAGATCGGTAGTACAGAAGAATTAAAGGAAGCTATAATAAAATCAACAAGCATTAGTGTAGAAGAATTAGAAGAGGCGACCAAATGGCTAGTAAAATTGTGCCAGAAGGAGGAATTTATGAATGAAATAAAGGCTCTACAGCAACAAAAAGAATTTCCAAGGAACTGTCTACAAAAACTAAATCCTTTTTTGGATTCAAATGGAATTATGCGAGTTGGAGGGAGAATTCAATTATCCCATGCAACTGTTGATCAAAAGCATCCCATATTACTACCAAAAAACCATCATTTAACATATTTGATTATCAAGCAGTATCATGAGCAACTGCTACATGCAGGAGCTCAGGCAACCTTGTATGCAGTTCGTGAGAGGTATTGGCCCATAGCAGGCAGAAACTTAACAAGAAGAATCATACATTCCTGTATTATTTGTTACAAGATACAACCAAAATCATTAAATCCAATCATGGGGATACTACCTAAGGCACGAGTGACACAAGCGTTCCCATTTGAAAACACAGGAGTGGACTATGCTGGTCCACTGTTCGTGAAAGATCGTGATGGCAGAGGTTGTAAAACAACGAAGGCCTATGTATGTCTTTTTATCTGTATGTGCACAAAGGCAGTTCACATTGAATTGGTGTCTAGCATGACCAAGGAAGCATTTATAGCAGCCCTCAGAAGATTCACTTCACGTAGAGGCAAACCAAGAAATATTTATTCCGACAATGGAACAAATTTCGTTGCAGCAAACAAGGAATTAGCTGAACTACTTAGATTCGCTAATCAGGAAATTCAAGCCAAATTAGTCACCGAAGGGATTAAATGGCATTTTAATCCTCCATATGCTCCCCACTTTGGTGGCTTGTGGGAGGCAGGAATTAAATCTATAAAATATCATTTAAAAAGGGTAGTCGGTAATTTGATTCTAACATATGAGAATCTGCAAACTGTCTTAATCCAAATTGAAGGAATCCTTAATTCCCGACCACTACTTCCCTTGTCAAATGATCCTACAGATTTCCAGGCTCTCACACCTGCTCACTTTTTAATAGGAAAATCATTCGTCTCAGTGGTGGACCCTGATACCACTCATATACGAGAAAATCGCTTGTCTAAGTTTCAGCAGCTCCAGCAGATTCAACAACATTTTTGGGCTCGCTGGAATAAAGAGTTCATTTCAGAGCTTCAAACGCGTCTAAAATGGACAACCCAAACTACTCCATTAGTGGAAGGTGAACTGGTCATCGTGAAGGAGGACAACTCGCCACCTCTCCATTGGCACTTGGGCAGGGTTTCCAAGATCATCGCTGGTCCAGATGGCATTCCTCGTGTTGCAGAATTGAAGACACCACACGGCACCATCAAACGGACCTTTAGCAAAATATGTCCGTTGCCCATTGACAAACAGTGTAGTGAAGTGGAGTGAGAGGTTTACGGTTACAAAAGTGTAGTCATAAGTCATGTAAACTTTAAATGAATAGTTAAGGTTAGTTACTTACTTATTCAGATAGTTAATTGTTATTGGTTTAAGAATGAAACATATTCAATCTGTTCTTTAGTTAATTAGTTGAAAGATACTCTTTCAAGGCATGTTTTGTTTATTTTTACCGTTTTATTTTTCTTTATGTAAAATGGGTTGGCAGCCCTGCGTTTTGAAGTTGGGAGTTCCAGTACGCAGAGGGTGTGTGTAGATGTAGTCAAGAGTTGTGTAAAACAGTATTGTAGGAGGTGATCATTGTCAGTAGAAAGAAGTGTATTTCCACAATAAATAATATAAAATATAGTTTAGTATCAATCTGAATAAGTGTATCAAACATTTAGTTTGTCTGATATTTCGTGTATATTCAAGTTTAATTTGTTTTGATGAAAGTAATTAAATTTAAATGTATGTTTATCTAATATGACGGATTCATTTGAATAATTTATTTTTGCATTTAATAACTTTAACCCTGAATTTCCTATTACAATATTAAAATCTTTGTGAAATTCGTAAATGTAACATTTCAATTTTTTATTAAATAATTCTACAAATGTAAAGTAATTTCCGTGGGAAACAGCGTTGGCAGTTTGAATTTCGAAATGTTCAGGAAATATTTGAAATTTATTTTTATTCTCATTTACAAATTCTTGGCTGATAAAATTTTCGGATGATCCTGTATCTATTAAAACTCTAGCGTTTTTGAATTGTATAAACGGTAATTTAGAAGTATAATTTGCTAAGGATTCGAATTTTCTGTCGGGTCCAAAGAAAAATTTTCATTTTCTGTTTCTATCTCAGCATTATTTTCATAATTTTGCGTTTCATCAAAATGTTCAAAATTTTCTAATTCTGATTCATTATTTAACTCGATAGGGTTATCTAAAAGTTGTAAATCTTGTCTTTGTCTTTTTAAATATGGTTTAAATGTATTAGTACTAATAGACATAGGTTTTTTAGCTTCTTTAATAATTTTCTTTCTAATTGTATGTAAAATAATTCTTTCTACAATTTTAGATAATTTTTGTTTGTCTACGATATCGAGGACTTCATTGCAAATATTTATAAAATGGGGTAAAGTACCTGTACTTCCATCGTATTCTGGGATTATTTCTAATAAATCTTTAATTTCACTAGGAACTTTAGGTATGAGATTAATTGTAGCGGGTTGAATTACTGGTGTTGACATTTTGTAGCTGTGTTTTTAATATTTGATAATAATGTCTAGTATATAAATTTGAATAGATTAATAATTGTGTAAGTTTTATTTTAAATGTATTGATGTTACGTTAATAATGAGGAACAGTGATTCGATCAACAAACAATACAGAGATGAATAAAATTACTTACAGTAATATTAGGATTAAATTAAGTATGGCTAATTTCATGGTCCTTGGGTTGAAGCTTGGAGCTTGGTGAGGTGAGGCCTGATGTTCGCTCAGGTGGGCAGTGGGTGTTGATTTTCGCTCAACGAATGATGGTGAGGCGTCTTCAGCGGCTGGTCAGCACTCGATGACGGTCTCGGAATTAACGACGATATGATTTGCCTTTCCTCGTCGGAGTTGTAGAGAGAAGATGTAGTTTTTGATGTTGGTTTGCAGTTTGTGAGGCACTGATGCACTTGAACTTGTTGTCACGTTTTATTTTGAGTGTAGAAATCTTTAACGAATTAGTCTCATCAAGAGTTATAGTGAGACTTCGGATTTTAATCACTCTGAGAACGTATTGATTCGTGATACTGATTTTAACACTTGAAAGTGACGACTGAAATTCTTCAACGAATTGGAAACTCAAATTTGTGGTTCTTCGGAATTTACAGACTTGTCAGTTATCCTACCAGGACTGCGCCAATTAAATCAATCAATAATAAGATTGGATTTTAAAAAAGAATTTTATTTTGCTGCACAAGTACATACAGTGAACTCTTCTACTTGACTATCTTCTAACAACTGACTCTACGTCTTACATTTTGTCTACATATAACATTTCTTATCTAATATATCCTATTACAAATGTCATGGAAAAGTACCGTGTGAAAGGTGCAATGCTGATGCAATAGGGGTTATGTCCCTACATAATTTATATATACAGGGTGTTTCAGGACTAGTGTAACAAATTTATTCCTGAGGTCATTTTGAGCCAAAAATGTCATATAAACATAGCTCCTATTCCTTCTAGTTACCAAAATACAATAGCTTAAGTCTATAAATAACACGAAATTTTCAAATTTTTGTAATCAAGATACTTTCGGAAAACAAGAGTTTTATTCAAATTTCTTGTAGATTGCGTTGGAAAATTAAACAAATGAACTGAATATTTGACATATTGTAAAAGAGTTTTTTTTAAGTTTATTATCATTGTAATCGTCATTATTCACAAGTTGTTGATATGTCAAATATTCAGTTCATTTGTTTAATTTTTCAACGCAATCTACAAGAAATTTGAATAAATTTTGAATTTCATTTAATTAATATCTCGTGAACTATTCACAGTTTTGTAATGAAATTTACTTTATAGGAAGCGTTTTTAATTTCTGAACAATTTTTGTATTTACGCTTTTGCTCTAAAGTAAATAGGTAAAGAGATACAGCAATATTTAAATAATACCCTGTATATATATATATATATATATATATATATATATATATATATATATAAGTTATAGTGCCACATTTTGATGACATAAACATTATATTATATTCTCACGCCAGTTGCTGACTACTAAATGTCACGTAGCATAGTCTTGCTTAGATAGAAATGTTAAGATTAAGTTAGTCTAGATTCAGAACTCATACTGTAAAGACATAAATAATTGTTTATTGAAATAAATAACTTTTTAAAAAGCGACTTGTTACTAATTGAAAGTTAATTGGCGCAGTCAAGGTAGAATTAGCTAAAACGGATTAACGAATATAATCCGGTTCATTTTAGTGATTTATTTGGCTATACGAACATTATTTCGTGGTAAAACAGTGTCAGAAAAATTAACACTACGTGAACCACACAACTACAGAAACGTACAAGTCCATCAACGAAGTCGTCTTCTGGAGCCCAGCTGAACGTACATCAGCCATCCAGCCCTCTTCGTAAGACAATTCGCAGTCAGCATCAACTTCAGGGCAAATGAAGCGTGTGCTGTTATTTCTACTGTGAGTACCATTTATGTCTATTAGAGGAATTTCATATTTTAACTCAGATTCGAGTACAAATTCTGAATCCGACTCCGATCTCGAAGATCGTAACCAAATTTCTAAATTACCAATTAAAACTCCAGTTATATTAAAACAACCTGCTCTAAAAATTACAATTAACCAAATAACAATGGCTAACGAATTAAGAAAAGAATACTTGGACATGATTCCAGAATTTAGAGGTGAACGCGAACTTTTACCTAGATTCATTGAAATCTCCAAAAACTAGTTACTAAATTCTATATTGCAACAAATCCTGCAGATTTTCAAAATGAGTATCTTATGAGCACTATTAGAGCAAAAATAAAAGGTGAAGCAGCTGTAAACATATCCAGTTGCGTAATCAAAACTTGGAACGATTTAAAAACAGCTTTAGTAAGCACATACGCGGACAAACGCGATAGTTACACTCTTTGTATTGCAATGACTGAATTAAAGCAAAACGAAAGAGAGTCTGTATTTGAATATTATAATAAATTACAACACTTTCTAAACTTACAAATATCATACATTCAAACAAACTCTGCGGCTGGCGAAGCAGAAATTTTAATTACATACTTTCAAAATTACGCTTTAAGAATATTGTTAAGGGGGTTGAAAGAACCAATAGGACAATTAATGCGTGCTAAAAATCCCAGGAATTTAAACGAAGCATTGTGTATGCTTACAAACGATTTTCAATTTAATGATACGTTAAAAAATACAAGAACATTTAATAATGCGAATAAAGAGCAAAAATTCAATCAAAAACCTAACCCACAAAATTTAACACCCAGATACATGTTACCTCAATCAAGTAGACCGTATAATATGCAACAAAACTCTTATCCATTTAATAGAAATTCAAATTTTAATCCAAATATGCAAAGATTTAATTCCGGAAACCAATTTAGGAATCAAACTTTTAATCACAATAAACCTACTCCAATGAGTATTTCTACTCAAAACACTTCTCGAAATATCGCGCAAAAACGACCAAGAATAGGATCCGAAATGCGATCTCAAAATTATCAACAAAGACCGAAATTCAATTCTGAAGAACTGTATAATATAGATAACCCTGAATCAAGCGTACACACAGAAAATTTTGCTTATCCCGATAACGATATAATCGATAATTACGAACAATCATTCGAACAACCAGAATATGTAAACACGGACGAAATTCAATCTGACGAAAGTAATTTTTTAGAGGAACAAGCCTCGGTTCAAGATCAAATTTCACAACTCACTTTGAATTAATGAACTGCACAATAAACCAAAGTAAACTTCCGTTTATTATATTCCCCGAAAATAACTTTAAAGTACTAATAGACACGGGCAGTACTAAATCATTTATAAAACCTAATATTGCATTCAAATTTTATAAAAACTTTATCACTCGAGACCCATTCCAAATTACCACAGCGCATGGCACATCCACAGAATTGTATAGTACACATGTTCCTATTTCAAAAATATTTAATCAGAAAAACGAAACTACCCCAAAATTAAAATATCATTTATTTAATTTTCACGATCAATTTGATATGTTACTCGGCATGGATAATTTTAAAAAGCTAAAAATCTTAATTGACACCTCAAATGATTTAATTATTTCTCCTAATTCAAAAATAAAAATACATTATCTTGATAACAAAAACAAAATTAAACAAGAACTTAATTCTAATAATTCCGTAAAAAGTAGAGAAGTAATAATAGAACCACAATCAGAACAAGTGATAAAAATTAAAGTAAATGTTGATTACGGTACTGTACTAGTTCCACATATCAAGTTTCAAAATTTATCTATCCCCGAATGCGTGACTGATGCAAATCACTACCACTGTTTATGTACAATCAGAAACCCAACTGATGCAAAAATCTAAATTAAAATTCCAGAATTAATTAACGTCCAAAAAATCGAAGACTATATAACATTTTCTAGTCCAAATCTTAATTGTATTCAAACACACAATAAAAACAAAACATTTAACTCTTCCAAAATTCGCACTGACCATATGAATATAGAAGAAAAAACTGAAATTTTAAACTTAATAAAAAAATATTCGGACATATTTCATTTCGATGAACAAAATTTAAGTTTTACAAATCAAGTCAAACAACATAAAGACAACAGACGAAGCACCAGTATATACCAAATCATACAAATACCCTCAAATACACAAAGACGAAGTACGCACACAAATAGAAAAAATGTTAAATCAGAACATTATTCGTCCATCTAACTCGCCGTGGTCAAGTCCCATCTGGGTTGTCCCCAAGAAGCTCGACGCTTCTGGTAAAAAGAAATGGCGAATTGTAATAGACTACCGGAAACTGAATGATAAGACAGTAGGAGACAAATACCCGTTACCGAATATAGCAGACCTTTTAGACAAATTAGGACGATGTCAATACTTTACGACACTTGACCTCGCATCTGGTTTCCATCAGATCGAGATGAACGAAAGTGACATACAAAAAACAGCCTTCAATACTGACGATGGACATTACGAATTTTTACGAATGCCATTTGGACTAAAAAACGCGCCCGCAACATTTCAGAGAGTCATGGATAACATATTACGTGGATTAACTCATAAAATCTGCTTAGTTTATTTAGACGATATTATAATATTTAGCACAAGTTTACAAGAACATCTCAATAATTTAAAACTAGTATTCGATAGACTCAGACAATCCAATTTCAAAATTCAGTTAGATAAATCAGAATTTTTTAAAAAAGAAATTAGCTATCTCGGACATATCGTAACTCTGGACGGTGTTCGTCCCAACCCGGATAAAATAATTGCTATTCAAAATTACCCCATACCAAAAACTACTAAACAGATTAAAGGATTTTTAGGACTTTTGGGATAATATAGAAAATGTATCAAAGATTTTGCAAAAATAACTAAACCTCTGACCAAATGTTTGAAAAAACACGCGACTATAGACATCTACAACCCTGACTACATACAGTGCTTTAACACATGTAAAAATCTATTAATTAATCAACCGCTTTTACAATACCCCGATTTTTCTAAGGAATTTAATCTAACATGTGATGCTAGCAACGTTGCAATCGGAGCTGTGTTATCTCAAGGCGACATAGGTAATGACCTACCAGTAGCGTACGCAAGTAGAACATTGAACGATTCTGAAATAAATTATTCCACAATAGAAAAAGAACTTTTGGCAATTGTTTGGGCAACTCAGTATTTCAGACCATACATTTTCGGCCGTAAATTCAAAATTTATACGGACCACAGACCGTTACAATGGCTTTTCTCCTTAAAACAATGCAGTCAAAAACTTATACGATGGCGACTAAAATTAGAGGAATTTGATTACGAAATTATATATAAGAAAGGTAAATTAAATACAAATGCAGATGCATTAAGTCGCATCCCTTTCAAAAAAAATGAAGAAAATCAAAATTCATTAAAGCAAACAGAATCACAATCTCCATTAGCACAATATCAACAATACTTGGAAACTAAACTGACTAATACATCTACAAATGACAACATACTAGAAATAGAAGGTAACTTATTCGACGCCCCACAGACTAACAATCTGGCTCACTGCGTGAGTAGAGATTTACACATGACAGACGGAATCGCAAAACAATTTAAAATCAAATTTGGCAATGTAGAAAAATTAAAAAACCAAAGCCCACAACTTTATTCTTTAGCCTATCTCAAAACTAAATTTAGATATATTATTTACTTAATTACTAAAGAACACTATTATAACAAGCCCACTAATCAAGATGTATTTTACACACTCTTGAATTTAAAATCATTCTGTATTAAAAATAAAATTAAAAATCTCTCTATACCAAAAATCAGTTGTGGATTAGACGAATTGAAATGGACAGAAGTAAAAACAATGCTTCAGAACATTTTTAACAATACCGACATTCTTATCACAGTGTTTAAACTGCCAGACTTGCAAAAACTCGAACTAAACGTAAACGACTCTGATAATGAAATACCATTTATAAAATATATGAAACAGTTTAATAAAGAATTTGACACCAAAAACGTTGAACAAACAGATAATCAGTCCTTAATCGTACAAACAGGCGATAAAAGTAACATCAACGACGAAACGTCTAGCGACAGTGATAACACAATCCATTCGAATAAAGAACATCCCATAGTAGGCATTCCGATAATAGAATGTCCAGTCAATTATGGCAAAAACCAAATAATTATAAAAGAAACAGAACATAGTCCTAAACCACCCATAATTTTAAAATTACATCAAAATACAAAACAACGGTTTGTGATCGAGATCTCGAAAAATAATTCCGAAAAAGAAATATTTAATTTTATTAAAGAATACATAGCACCCAGAGTAAAATATCACGTTTATTTTGAATGTGACTTATATGAAAAATTTAGTTTAGTTCTGCAAAATCACTTTAAAAATTCAGAAATAAATTTAGTAAAATGTACACAATTTCTCACTGATGTAACAGACGAGGATGAAATAATAGAAATTATTCGTAGCAATCACGAAGGCAAAATAAACCATCGCGGTACCGACGACACGGAAGCACGTATTAAAAGAAATTATTACTGGCGTAAATTACGTAAGTCAATACAAACGTTTATTAATTCATGCGAACTATGTCTAGTAACTAAATACGACAGAAAACCACTTAAACTAAAATTAAATATTACACCAACAGCCTCTAAACCTTTTGAAATATTACATGTCGACACCATTACTTTAGAAAATCTCAAATTCCTCACTCTAGTCGACTCCTTTTCAAAATATGCACAGGCATATAAGCTAAATTCAAGTCAAGGTATTGAAATTGCTAATAAATTAGTACAATATTTCACTTATCACGGAATCCCCGACCAAATTATATCCGATAATGGATTAGAATTTAAAAATTCAATCGTCACAGAATTGCTAGCTCTTCATAAAATTCATATACATTTTATCAGTTCACAACATCCCGAATCGAATGGAATGATTGAACGATTCCATTCCACGCTAATCGAGCATGTCAGATTATTTAATAATCAAGAAATTTATAAAAAAGAACCCATTAAAATAAAAGTAAACTATGCTCTTCTAGCATATAATAACACAATACATTCCGTGACAAAACTGAAACCCTCCGAAATTATATCCGGACACCTTGATACAAAATCTCCTTTTAATATAGACATTGAAAAACAATTAATAAATAATTACATTGAAAATCACAAAAGTAAAACAAAATTGTTATATGAGTCAATAAAAGATAAGATCAACCAAAATAAAGAAAAAATTATCGGAAAGTTTAATGAAACTAGAGAAGAATTACCGGAAATTCCCCACAACATTCACGTCAAAAACAAACAAAAACAGGCTAAAACAAAAAACAAATATAAACCAGAATTACTAAAAACTATAGACAAAAACTTAAAAACCGCGAAACTAACACCAACACACGGTAATACAACACAAAAAATTCATTTGACCAATGTAAAACGCCCTAGGAAAAAAACTTACCAATTCAAAATTCTTCCAGGTTGCTCGCGATCGGCAAGGGATCAACTATCCAAAATATAACTGAAAACTTGGGAATACTCCCTATTAAATTGGGCCCAGCAAAACTCGAGAAAACAACTCACACCTTCGTCCATTATTACAACTTGAAGCCGCTCTTCCAGCAGTATAATAATTTAAACGAACAATATAGTCATCTTAAAAATATTATTTCAAATAATTCACATTACGTTAACGAATCCCGGAATTATGTAAAAATCATAGATTTTACTAAAAATACTATCAATAATAAAATCATAAACATTGGGTTTCACTCAACTGCCTCAACAAAAAGAAATAAAAGAGGTCTTATAGACGGATTAGGAAGCGTTTTCAAATTCATTTCTGGAAATTTAGATGCCGAAGATGGTAAACGATATAATAAAATTTTAACAGACTTGGAACAAAATCAACATAAATTAGAAAACCAACTAAAATTATCGTATTCCGTAAATAATCAAGTTATAGCAAACTTTAATAGTACTCTGAAAGATATACAACATAATGAAAATCTGTTAAAAACTAAAATGATGCAACTATCCGAAATTATAAATAAATTGCTTGTTGAAGACTTTCTATACGCAAAGGGTATTTTCGATCAATTAATCATAGTCTACAACTCTATTCTGAACATATTACAAGATATAGAAAATTCTGTAACGTTTTGTAAACTTAGAACTCTGCATCCAAGTATAATTCAACCAGATAAATTATTATTAGAAATTCAGAAAATATCAGACCATTATAAAATGCAATTACCATTTGAACCTAAATTAGAAAATATTTTAGAATACGAGGAATTGTTAAAAGTTAATTGTAAAATTGAATCCTCACAAATAATCTACTTCATTTCCATTCCTATTAATTTTGAAATTAATTTCGACTTTTATCATTTAATCTCAACTCCAACTAAATACGGATCAGAATTTGTTACAATTATCCCAGATTCAAAGTACGTTTTAAAAACAAATAAAGATATTATTCCTCTAAGCGACATGTGTATTCCGAGTAGAATATATCAGTGCCCCAACAAGTTCCATGCCCACATCAACCTTACATGCAAAGAAGAAATATTGGATAAACAACACACAAGCCAGTGTCACTACACGAAACTAGACATCAAAGAAAACCACTTCGAATTGCTGCCTGAAATAAACCAGTATCTAGCTATTCTCCCTAAAGAAGAAAAAATCTCCACAAATTGTCCCGAAGGAACCAGCGTAAAATCATTAGCCGGCATCTATTTAATAAAAGGTGATAATAATTGTGAAGTGATATTTAAAAATCAAAAATTAATATTCCTCGATAAAACACATGGATTACCTCTGCTGCTGCCTAAATTAAAGTTTAAACTTGAAAATAATAAAATTTCAAACTTTTCAATAAACTTATCGTCTCTGAAATTCGACAAAATCAGGGTGAACCAAATAATACCGAACCAAATGATCAATACCGATATTTACATCCCTAGTATTTGGACAATACTTCTATATATCGCAGTTGCAATTATTATATTCTATATAATACTGCAAAGACTACGAACAAAAATAATCAACCGGAATTCAACAAAGAAAACCGAAGACACCGAGGTCCAACTTCCAGGGGGTGCCTCCTTCTAAGGGTGGAGGAGTTATAGTGCCACATTTTGATGACATAAACAATATATTATATTCTCACGCTAGTTGCTGACTACTAAATGTCACGTAGCATAGTCTTGCTTAGATAGAAATGTTAAGATTAAGTTAGTCTAGATTCAGAACTCATACTGTAAATACATAAATAATTGTTTATTGAAATAAATAACTTTTTAAAAAGCGACTTGTTACTAATTGAAAGTTAATTTATATATATATATATATATATATATATACTCGTATATATCTGTTCCCTCTGGAACAGTCGACGCATCGTGGTCTGCGGCGCGTTTGCCGTTGTCTCATACGCAATACAGAGACAAGTCCTAACCTGTTCGCTTTGCGCCATGCTTGTACAGTGTTCCAGAGGCTCTCGAGTGTTCTAGAATATCTTGTTCCAGTATTTAAGGAAGAGTTTAGGCCGACAGCGTTTCATTCTGTATTTGAAGTGTGAACAGTGCTTTAATGTGAATATAAATACGTGTTTTATATAAATCTGAAAGTACTTATGGAAAATTCTAGAAGTATGGAAGTTAAATTGGAAGAAAGTTCCAGAAATACCGACTGCGCACAGTAACAGGATCCGCGGCTACCATCCATGGCGAAGCAGACATTACCATCTCCATCGGAAATACACGAATTAAGCACCGAGCCCTGGTAGCTGACATTGAACACGAATTCATTCTCGGGATGAATATCATGAACGCAAATGGTGTCGAACTAAATTTAAAACGCGGCATACTTAAGATCAATGGTGAAGAGATCGTTTTACATCCCCGAGGAGAAGACACAGTACGTGCAACCTTAGCTGAAGATACTGTCGTGTTAAATTGAAGTGAGATGATTGTGGATGTCCACCTTGAACGTGAACTTCCAACAGGACTGCAAACACTGGACCCGTGTGGAGAAGAAGTTCGCTCCAATCTTACGAACCATAGTGATAGACGACCATTGGCTGACTGAAGAATACTTTTTCGATTTTGTCATTTTACTGAATAATCATACTTGAATATTATACCGTGAGATGTATAAATAAATGACATTTTTGCTTTGTATCGAAGTACTTAAGACTTAAAAAAACCATAGTATTATTTGCACTGTGAAAAAATGCGTTTTAAATGTCAAATGGTTATTGTTATTGTTTATTTTGAAAGTATTTTTGTTACAGATTACAGCGTACGCAATAGTTATTTGTGTATTAAGAGCGTAAAGTGATTCTTTGTTACTCGAGTACGGTAATTGCAGCGCGAGCCGAAGGCGAGAGCTGCAATAGTGCAAGAGGAACAAAGACACTTTACGCTCGTGATATACACATAATTTTTTTTCTACGATTGCTTCTTAAATTATTTAAAAACATATAAGTACTGAAAATAAATTCATTCTGTCAACTGTCAATATGACAAGTTTCTGTTTTGTTTGTATCCCTGGTAACTATTGAAATAAACGCGCATTTACAATCTTTTTCGCGCGTTGCCATTGGAAACGCGCGCATTTAACGTCTTTTTCGCGCGTTGCCATAGGAGATGAGCAAAAAATATATTTTTCGATTGTTCCACAGAAAATGTCAACTTTACGATGACAAATAAGAGCGTAATTGTCAACTTTTCATAGCAATCGTAGAAAAAGACTTACTGATGGCAAAAAAACAGAGTTTAGACAAAACCAAAACATATAGTCGTACAGTTACTTCAGATACCCCCAAAAGCAACACACCTACAAACTAAAACGACATACCTGAACAAGGATCTGTTTTTCAGTATGCGTTGGTTTATATAAACTTATCTGAATCTAAACCTATAGCTATACAAAGTTTACTTGAAGAAAAAAGCGAGAATAATCTTCTTGAAAACCTAATCAAACTTAAATTACCTGAAATAGTATTAACATGAAGTTTTCGAAAACATCGTGTCTCTTGCTCCTCAACATGCTTCTGTGAAAAGAAGCTGTGTTTTAAATTTATTTAAATCTGGACTTATAGCTACATAGAGTTTATCCAAAGAAAGATGTGAAAATGATCCACCTAAAAACTTAATCGAATGTGACTTAACTGACATAAGATCAGCAGCTGAAAACATCATGTCTTTTGCTCCTTATCATGGTTCATTGATTGACATGTGTGTTACAAACTTACTTGAACCTGAAACTTGTAGCTACACAGAGGTAACTCGAGCAAAGAAACGAAAACGAACCACCTGAAAAATTAATCAGATGCGATTTACCTAGATCTCCACATGCTTTGGCGACACTAATCTCTTCTCCAAAATTACCTGCACCTGGAACAAGTGGTATACAAAACTTACCTGAAATACACAAAATTATGTCAAGCTGGAGATATTTCATATTCAGATAGTGAGTCTTCAAGTTCAGATGAAAATTTTTGTTCCAGATAATTTAGAATATGCTCCTATTCTAGATAGACAAGATAAAACGACAAATGTATCAACGCCCCAACCTGATAAAGTCCCGCCTGGTACTGAATTATTGAAAGCTTTTTTCCTAGAGTCGGTCCACAACCTTTCATTTTAATTACTTAATTAAATGTGATAGTAATTAGTCCATAAGTATGTTCATGTATTTTTTACATGTAGTTAAGATTTATATCTCTGTATTTAACAATATCCATAAATATGCCGTGACACTTTTGAGTTTGTAAAGATACTAGCATCTGCAATTCATTCCAACAATTTAAACCCTAATTGTTCTCTTTTAAAAGATATTGGCTGGTAGCAAAAGCTCTGTTTTTGTTTGTTTTAAGAGCAGTGTATTTGGATGTTTTAGCTATCTCTAACATGTTAAAACCGTGCTCTTAAAACACCCAAAAACAGAGTTTGTGCTACCAGCCAATATCTCTTGCTTATCACAATTGTATTTTTGCAACGATGTCTTTGTCTACGATTCCTAGATGACTTCCTTTTAGACAGTTTCTCCTAAATATCTTTTGTATATCTTCTCGAACCTTTGTTACCAGAGAGTTTGGCTCCAGAATACCCGAGTTTTAATTTAAAATTAGTACTCTTGTGACCTCGATTAGTTCGTTTCCCTTCCAACTTCCAAACAACCCAAGTCAATCTCCCAAGCGGGTGATATTACATATCACTGGTCATCTTTGATAACCGATCCTTTTAAGAGGTTGGTTCACAAGTTTTTTGTAAGAGTCTCGAACCTCAAAAACTCACTTCATTCATCTAAACCAAAGTATCAACATCAGTAAATTCACTTCATATTCCAACTCGAAATTTCAACATCAAGAATAAACAATATCATTATACTATTTGTAATTATTGTGTATCGTTTATTGTTTAAATATATTTAGTTTAACCAATTGAAAAGTTGTTATTCGACCTAATAAGCAGCGGAAATACATAATGCTTTCTTTAAAACATCACAAGGGTATGCAAAGCGAACAGGTCAACTAGGGGATCAGAAAAATATAAAATTTTCTAGAAAAAGGATATGAAATGTCCTCCATTGTTCTTTCAAATTCAATTGACTCCAAGGAGTGTAACAATTTGTGTGCTTAATCGATTAATAGATCGATACAAGTTTTAATTATTTAGACTTCGATTAATTGTATTAGAAAAGTAAAATCACTACGAATTGATTCCTGTAATAAATGAAATTTAATGCTAATGTAAATGTAGGAAAGATGTTTTTCCAATTCTACCGAGTAAAATGCCGCAAATACTCGTACAGATATGTTTATAAAATAATAAAAGATTCTGTTAAATTAATTGCATAATTAATACAAGCAAGAGTCTTGTAGCAAAGTAGTCTCTCCGTCTAGCTAAGGGTGGGAAGGTTCGCGCGGTTTCACTCTAACGCATTCTGACCGGGATTTGACAGCATCGGTTTGGTTAAGTAAAGGGGACGAATCTGTGCTAAGCGTGTTAAGGAAAGAACTGTATGGGAGTATATGACGTAACAGGGCCGCAATTTTTCCTATAGTTACAGATGTGCATCCCGACAAGGGCGTGGTCTCTAAGCGGGTTTAGAAGCTTTGTTTCTGTGCTCCGGTTCTGGTATTACGATCGAGTCCCGGTGACTTGAGATTTGTTGAGCTATTTACGACTGTCAGCATAGTCGGCGGAAACTAGGTCCTTGGCTCTGACTTTGGTGAACTGACCGCGCCTAAATTTGATCTGTGATTTGTTGAGCGGTTATAACTGTCCAGCACATTGAATGATGGTGCTAATTGATCGCGTCCAGGATTAACTTGAGATTGTTCAGTCAGGACACCTAATAATTTTTCGGCAGTTCTCTGATTATTAAGTTGTGAAATTGGAAACTTGTTAATTGCAATATTAAAATCCAACGAATTTACTATTCTGAGTACGTTGGTAACCCAGAAGCTATTTCTGACTACCATCAGAATTGTATTATTATAGCCAAAGTATTGTAATTGAGAACTTTGGTTCTCCGTAATACTAAAATCCAACTAATCATAATCACGAATTTGTTGGGAACCTGTATAACTATATTTGGGACGCACTGGAAAATTATAATATAATAGTGTAAGTGGGATATCAGCATTGACTTGCATAAGCGGGAACTACAAAATCTGTGGTATTGTATAAGTCTTAATTTATTTATTTTAAATATTGTTCTAAAACGGTCTCCTTCGGCCAATACATGTGATTGTAAATCATTGTGACAGACGACACCGACGAAGGGTAGGCGCTTTCCGAGAACCCCTGTGGAGCCATAAATTTGTTTGTTCAATATTTTGTACCAAATATTGTAATGTATATTTCTTTATTATTTTTTATTGTTTAATGCTGGATTAATTGTTGCGTGGAGTTGGTTGTTTGCTATGAGTGTTGTGTTCGCGGTTTGCTTGTGGGCCGTGACAGTGTATTACGTTGCTAAACTTTTGCTTAGCTAGCTATGTGGGTAAGTGGACGTTGCGAAATATTTAGCTCAAACCTAACACTATTAATTTAATCTCGTTCGGCACCGAAGCTCCGTAGTAGTCAAATAATCCCGTTCGGCTCAGGATCCCGAGTAGTTAAACAGTCCCGCTCAGAGCCTTAAGGTGAGAGACCTCTCCCTGTTCGAGAGGGCGAGTTACGGCTATTTAATAGCATTGTTAAATCCTTCGACTACCCGTCTCCAGATTTCTTTCTTTTATATATATATCAACACAAATTTGTTATAACACACATTTATTTCCTTTTTTTTCTCACTTGTCATACAAGGTAAAAACAACAACAACTGTCAAATATAAAAACATAACATAACGTTTTTTTTAACTAAAATCATGTTACCACATGTCTCAAAAATGAAATAATTTTTTAACAAAATAATAAGAAGAAATCTAGTCTGTGCTTATTGTTCTAACATCCTCCCACCTGAGTAACATGCATGGAACTCATAACAATAAACAATGAACACAGACATCTTAGACAAAATTTAATTATTCTTGAATCTATCAGGCACTTTCACTAATCGTCCCCTTTTGGTCGTGTATTCTACTCGTGATTCATTATCACCGTACTCATCACTTGTACTGGCAACCGATGAGTCGCTCTGGACTGATGGAAGTGGTGATGTTTTCTTCTTCTCAGGGATTGGAACTTCAGCTGCTGAACCCTCTAGCGGATACAATCGTTGGATGGGCCGGAGAAGCACCCCCTTTGCTGTTTGAACCCGTACTACTCGGGTGACCCCGTCCTTGCCAGGTAGTAGCTCGATGACTCGTCCCAGCGGCCAGTCTAATCTTTTACTCGTATCATTTCCGATGAGCACTAAATCATTTAACACGATCGGAAAATTTTTATTTCGGCAAGTAACTTGTTTTAAAAGTCCTAAGTACTCACTGCGGAAACGTGAACGTAAATCAGCCCGCACCTTTTCTAAATACCGCGCACGTTCACCAAAGTTAATGCTATCAATGACATTAAAGTCAGGCGTCTTATCACTGATTAAATCACGCATAAACATCGCCGGTGTTATCGGTAACAAGTCCTTCGAGTCGTTTGACACATAAGTCAAAGGTCTATTGTTCATAATGGATTCACATTCGCATAGTATCGTCGCGAACTCTTCGTAGTGAAGACACGCGCGTCCTAATACTCGTCGTAGGAGATTTTTTAAGAGTCCAATCAATCTCTCCCACCATCCACCCCACCACGCTGCGGAAGGCGGATTGAAATACCATTCGATTTGACGTACAGAACAATATTTCTTGACGGTCATATAGTCCACCGTGGTGAAAACTCTTTGTGCTCCAACAAAATTGGTCCCGTTGTCGCTGTAAACAATTTTGGGCCGACCACGTCGTGAAATGAATCTACGAAAACTCTGCAGGAAACAATGAGTTGTTAGTGAAGTTACCAACTCCAGATGTACCGCTCGATATACGGCACAAGTATATAAACATATCCAAGCTTTTTCCTTAGTTTTCAAGTAGACTGGTCCCGCAAAATCTACTCCAATGACTTCGAATAATTTTGTGTCATTTACTCGGTTCACCGGTAATGGTGGTGTACTGGCTTGTATGGCCTGTGCTGTATGTCTTCTGCAAATAACACAAGCTTTAATAACGCTTCTTATGGATTTGCGGCCTCCTAAGATCCAAAAATTCTCTCGTAATAACATCATAAGAGTCTGTACTCCTGCATGACAGTTCTGTACATGATGCTTTCTGATTAATCTGGTGACAACTGGATGATTGGCCGGTAGCACCATAGGGTAACGAAAATCAATAGTATCGTTTCGACAAGAGATACGAGTCTTTAAACGAATAATTCCTCTTTCATCTACGAAAGTGTCTAATGTTCTCAACTGCTTGTTTTCTACATGTAACATTTCTTGTTGTACTAAACGAATTAGTAATATTTCAGCTTGTTGGAATTCTGCACTCGACAATTCACCCCGTCTTTTCTCATGACGTATGTTACAATTGTACAAAAATCTATTCAGCCATGCTATCATTCTTACTAGTTTGTTGTAGCATGAGAAGTATGCATAAAACCGAGCCACTTCTTCAGTAATGATTGTCGCCATTGACGCAACTACCTTCTTCATCTCAGAATTCACTTCTTCTTTATCAGGTAAAACTGTAGAAATAGGCCACAATTCAGGATCTCTGCGTAGCCATGTTGGACCCTCCCACCATCTTGATTCGAGTAATCTTCTGGGTGTACACCCACGTGAAGGAAGATCCGCCGGATTTTGAGTTCCCGGTATGTGCCGCCAATCTCCTTTAAATGTCAACATTCTGATTTCTACTACGCGATTCCAAACAAAGGTTCTCCATTGTTCCTCGCATTGAATCCAAGCCAAAACTGTGCTTGAGTCGCTCCAAAAATAAGATTTGAGCTTTGACATCCCTAATGCCTTTTTCACATTGTTGTATAACCGCGCTCCCACGGTCGCAGCTAAAAGTTCTAAACGTGGTATCGTTAATTTTTTCAAGGGTGATATTCGCGTTTTTGCTTGCAAGAGATGGACGTGTACTGAATCTTCTGTTTCTACCCTCAAGAAAACAGCTGCAGCGTAGGCTTCCTGACTTGCATCTACAAATGTATGAAGACACCATTCTCTTTCTTCACCTGGTATTCCATTAATCCACCGAGGAATCTTTATTGTATGAAAAAGATCCACTTCCGATTTCCAATGAAGAAACTCTTTTCGAACATCGGTAGGAACTTCTTCATCCCAACTAATTTTTAAATTCCACAGTCTTTGGAGAAGCAGCTTCGGTGTGAGCAACGCTGGACATAAATAGCCTATTGGATCATAAATACGCTGAGCTAGCGATAAGATTTCTCTCTTTGATATCTTCCCAATATCTTCACTGGTTTGAATCGGATTTATGCAGAGAGTGTCGTATCCACGATCCCACTGTATTCCTAATACTGGTGATAGTTGTTTTTCTTTTTGATCCCATTGTGTTATTTCCCAGCCTCTCAGATCAAATTTGCCCTCCATCATAATCTGACTAGCTGTCTCTCGGAAAATATCCGCATCTTCTTTGGTTGATACACTGATCAAACAGTTATAAACATAAAAACTGTTCATTAGAAGCTCAACTATCTTTTCCTTCATTGCGTTGTCTTCCGCTTGATACAACTCTCGCATTTTTCCTAAGTGGTGTTTGATTGTTGCACCCAACAGAAATGGACTGGCACACAATCCAAATACAACTCTTTTATGTCGTAAATGAAGAATATTTCCGTCTTCCTTCATCCACAAGAACCGCAAGAATTCTCGATCTTCTTTACCGACTCCGATTTGTAAGAAGGCTTTGCAAATATCTGCTGACAATCCATATCTAAAAAGTCGGAATCTTATTAATATTTGTGGAATTAGCTCTATCAAATTTTCTCCCGTTTCTAAACAATCGTTCAACGACGGCATGTTCTTTTCGTGAGCTGAAGCGTCAAACACTGGTCGTACTTTCGTTGTGAGGCTACTAGTTTTAATTACTGCTCGATGAGGTAAATAGTGCGCAACTTTTGATATTTCTTCTAGAGGCACCTTTTCTATTATACCCTCTGTAAACCAAGTTGTAAGAACCTGCTTATATTCTTCATAAATTCTTTCTCTTTTCAGCTTCGTCATTGTCTTTTTTAATCGATTCTGAGCGAGATCTTCATTTCTTGGTAACGGAGGATGACCATCAATCCAAGGTAGACTCACTTCGTACCGCTGATCTTCGTCTGTTGATATGGTTTGTTGGAAAAATTCACGGACTTCAGTATCCGCCTGTTCTTTTGTTCTTCGTTCAATGGGATCGGCTATTCCTATTGTTTCCAATTTCCATAATTCAGTGACTGACATATCTTTATTCAACAATGAAATAAAAGTTTTGGAAACATTTTGAATATTAACTTTACTGTTTACTCTCCCCATTACAGTCCATCCTAATGAAGTATGTACTGCAGTTAAACCACATTGCAATGAGTGTTTCCGTCCGGAAAATAATAAACCCGCTCTATCTGCACCTATAAGCAGTTCAATTGGTTCAACTCCTGAAGTATCACTCAATGAGACGCCCAATTTCTCTAGTTCCTGAATCCATGGTCCTTGCGATATTGTTGAAACATTATTACAGATGACTTTTTGATCCAATGCTTCAATATTGCATGAGTATTCGTCATCTATACTCACTACTGTTATTTCATAACATTTATGATGTTCTTGTGACGATGAAACTCCTCCGAATAATGCATGAATCAATCTCTCGTTTCCCTTAGTTATGTAACCCATAAACTGAACCGTAGATTTCAAGATATATGTCCTCTGGGATCCTGTATCTATAATCGCACGAACTTCTTTCTCCTTCGTGTTACTTCGCAATTTCACACGTAATGTTGGCATGAATACAGGGATTTCCGTGTGATTGGCCAAATTGAGCTCTTTTATTGTTGGTACAGCCGATGATGATCCAGAATTCGAGTCATCTTGTTTAGTTTTATTGTTCACCTCGGAACGTAGGTTAGGGCACATCAGTATCACATGTTTGTCTTTACATATTAAACATCTCAGACGTTCTCGACATTTTGTACTCTGATGTCCAGATTTTAAGCACGAAAAGCAGGCTTTCTGTTTGCTCAAAACTTTTCGTCTCTCTTCAATACTCATTTTCTGTGCTTTAAAGCAGTCCGCACTGGAATGGAACCGATTTCCACAAAAAATGCAACTAATTCCTTCATTATTAATTAATCCCGTTGCTGTGGGAATGGAAGAACCTTGATATTTCATCTTCTGATTTCTGGTTTTGTTTTCGACTGAAGAAAACCCAAAACCTTCTCTAGCCAAGGCAATTCTTTCTTCACTTTCAACTTCTTTCTTTAGAAATTTCATTACCTTCTGTAATTTATCTGTGTCCTCATTTTCTTCTGCAACGTTTGAGTATCGTTGCCATGCACGCAATAGATCTTCAGGCAGGCAGGATTCCACCAGCGGAAACAGCATGGCAGCACACTTATCCGATGTTACACCGAGTGATTCGAGTGCCCGTAGCTGTGTTTCAAGTTTGTCGTACAACGACGTAAGCTCATATTTACTTTTGGACATTGTGTTTTGCAATACCATCTTGAGTAGCTCCCTCACATATACTTCAACCAAAAGTTCATCGCGACCAAACCGAGCTTGCAGACTCTCTATCGCTTTTTGGTAATTTTCTCTGGTGGGCGGAAAGCTCTCCACCACAGCTCGTGCTCTGGATCCAACAACCGTAGTTTGTACAAGATATTGAAACTTATCTTCCAATGGTATCGCTTCATCGTTGTGTATTTTCTGAAATTGGCTCCAAAATGGCAGCCATTCTCGTATATCTCCGCCGAATTTTTTAAATTCTATTAGAGGCAATTTAAACTTACGGAATGTCTCTGAGTGAATTGATGTATTGCTAGCTACTGACGCTGCGTCATCCTTCATGCCACCCTTTTGACTGCAGAGTTGTTCCAATTTCAAATATGTAACTGCATATTCATCAGTTTTTGATACTTCGGCAACAAGCTCTTCTTCCTCAGCTTCTTTCTGCAAAAGCTTTTCCCATACTTCCCGATCTGCACTTTTTAAACTTTCATATTTCTCGTTTAGCAATGTCCACGTAACTGTCAACGTGGTTATATCTGGTACTGCAACTTTTAACAACTGTTCAAATTCTTTAGCTGTCTTTGTAAATAGCGTTCGCGCTACTGATCTAAGCTTCTTTTCATCCGTCATCACGTTTAGTTATAACAAAGAACGTAGATCGTAAGTACACAAAACTACTTTTCTAAACTCAAACGCGCGTGCATAGACCGCTCATCTGCGCGTCCCGCTCAAAGCCACACTGCACGAATAGTTAGAATGTCACAACGTCCTGTCACGGTCGCCAAATGTTAAATCCTTCGACTACCCGTCTCCAGATTTCTTTCTTTTATATATATATCAACACAAATTTGTTATAACACACATTTATTTCCTTTTTTTTCTCACTTGTCATACAAGGTAAAAACAACAACAACTGTCAAATATAAAAACATAACATAACGTTTTTTTTAACTAAAATCATGTTACCACATGTCTCAAAAATGAAATAATTTTTTAACAAAATAATAAGAAGAAATCTAGTCTGTGCTTATTGTTCTAACAAGCATCACCAACCACTGTTCTAACACACCTGTCATTAACACAATAATCTGAGACGGCAATCGTATTACACTAGTGCGTATCGCGAGCGAGCGGTGAAAGCGCACTGTGTTTGAACGACTGTCTTTGCATTTCAGTTAAACCACTTCTGTTCTGAGATTTTTACTATTTAATCAATAATTAATACTCGTATGTTGAGTTTATTTCATTACAACTTTATAACATTCTAAATGACGACTTCAAATTACGAATCCTGAGGAAAAGTAGTTCTTTAAATTTAACACCACACGACGTAGGGTATTGGATTGACGATCGTAAAGCCAATTAGATTCTAAATATTATTAATTATAATTAGATATTAAATATATAAATAACAGCCGTGCTAGAACACTATAGTAAATTTGCTTATCTTCTCTCTTTTCATTAATACCTCATAATGGTTTATTATAGTATATATATATATATATATATATATATATATATATATATATATATATATATATATATATATATATATATATATATATATATATATATATATATATATATATATATATATATATATATATATATATATATATATATATATATATATATATATATATATATATATATATATATATATATATATATATATATATATATATATATATATATATATATATATATATATATATATATATATATATATATATATATATATATATATATATATATATATATATATATATATATATATATATATATATATATATACAGGGTGTTAAAAAAGTTCCGGGACGGTGAAATATCTCTAGAAATACACATCAAATCAAGAAACAAAAAAACACGTGTTTCATATTTTGCAAAAACCTATCTAAGCACACCAAACACAAACCCCAACTCTCACCCCAGTGGGTGGGGCGGGGGGAAACTTTGAAACCTTAAATGGAAACCCCCATTTTTTATTGCAGATTCGTATTCTGCGAAAAGAAATAAGTTAATTTTATCCGAAACTTTTTTCCAATTTGGAATAGATGGCGCTCTAATCGCAAACAAAAGTTTTGACATGATTCTGAAAGAAAAGTAAAAAACGGTCGAATATCACAAGAAATAAACATAAAATCAAATTAAAAAATCAACATAATCACAAGTCGCCACAAGCCTTTCACCGACTAAATGCATGAAATAAATTTGCAAAACGATTTTATAAGATAAACGTTATTTTATTCCTTTATGGTTTTGTGGGCTGACTTTTTTACGGTAAGTCCCCTTGCGATTAGAGCGCCATCTATTCCAAATTGGAAAAAGAGTTTCAGAAAAAATTAACTTATTTTTTTTTTCGCAGAATACAAATCTGCAATAAAAAATGGGGGTTCCCATTTAAGGTTTCAAAGTTAGGTTTTTGCAAAATACGAAACACGTGTTTTTTTATTTCTTGATTCGATGTGTATTTCTCGAGATATTTCACCGTCCCGGATCTTTTTTAACACCCTGTATATATACATATATGTATACAGGGTGAGTCTGGGAAGACGCCCCCCCCCCTTTAACTTTTTTATTATGAGTAATAGAAAAAAATGGTTCATATGAAAGTTTTATTATTTTAAATATACTATTTGATGGCAGATGTAGATATTTTTATAAAGTCAGGTTTACAAGATACGACTATCAACTTTTATTTTTTAAATAGCAACCTATAATTATTTTACTAAAATAAAAACCACCATTTTTTTCTCTTTTCAACGGTGTATTAGTTTTTATTAATGTATCTGAAAAAAATCGAGAAAAATAAGAAAATTGAGAAATACTAGAAATAATTTTTATACAAATATTATAGGTGGCTATGTGAAAATAAACAAAATGTAACAGTGTTATACAACTTAACAAACTAAAGCAACAAATTCAGTAACAAAAACAACTTAAAACAAATGTTCAAAATTACATTTTGTTTATTTTCACATAGCCACCTATAATATTTGTATAAAAATTATTTCTAGTATTTCTCAATTTTCTTATTTTTCTCGAATTTTTTCAGATACATTAATAAAAACTAATACACCGTTGAAAAGAGAAAAAAATGGCAGTTTTTATTTTAGTAAAATAATTATAGGTTGCTATTTAAAAAATAAAAGTTGATAGTCGTATCTTGTAAACCTGACTTTATAAAAAATATCTACATCTGCCATCAAATAGTATATTTAAAATAATAAAACTTTCATATGAACCATTTTTTTCTATTACTCATAATAAAAAAGTTAAAGGGGGGGGCGTCTTCCCAGACTCGCCCTGTATATATACAGGGTGTAACAGCGAAACCAACCACCGCCTATATTTTCTTTATTATTATAGTTATAAAAAAATATTATAAAGAAAAGTTATAGAAGACCAAGGGGGACATCTGCTTAAAGAATAAAATAATGTTTTAAACCAGTGATTCTCAAGTTACAACACAAAGTTATATTTTTTCAAATGGGATTATACATATTTTTTAGGCATATTCGATAGAGTATTTTTTTCTGAATTCAACCATGTAATCATTTTATATCCTCACATAACAAAAATATTGAGAAAATTCAATTCAAAGTTCCGATAAATATTATTTAACATGGCACAAAACAGTAGGCTATGATTAATAACGAAACAAAGTAAGTTCATTGTTATTTATAATAATTAGTTGCGATTGTTGTTTTTATTGAGAAGATAAATTATGAGTATTGTATTAGGTAATTAAATGTTTATGGTTTATAATCATTATGTTTATTGATTTGTTTATTTATTTCTCATTTAGTTCGTTGTCTTTTGCTTTAAGTTATAATTCATTAAGTTGTTTCATAAAATATTTATTACTCTCAATTGTAATTTATATACTTATTCCCCAATTTTAGCATGTCAACTATCAGTGGCAACGATAAGTTCTCATCCTGCCGTGCTGATAAAACAAACGAATAAAGGGAAATTATTGTAGGTATCAGTAACTTGACAATAGAACACTCTTCACAACTCTTCATTGACAAGTTTTTTTTAATTAGAAATTATATTAATTTATTTCTTCTGCTCATAAAAACAAATATTGAAAATAGAATACAATTTATGCTCTAGTTTTTAAGTGTATGTGTCTGAAATCTAGACACACACGTACCAAATACTGCCGTATAACTCGCATTATCATATGCTCTACAAACTAACAGTGCTATACCGCTAATGTATAGTTAATTTATGAAATAAATTATGTATTGGAGAATAAAAATTTGCGTTTGTATTTGTATGCTAAATGATATATTTGACAAATATTTACTACATACACATTTACAACAACTTTCACATTTAACAATGATAATTAATTTTAACATGTTTAAGCGTTAGAAGAGAAACAAATAAACATGAGCTTTCTGAAATGCCATACTTTTTTATGGAAAATATTTGGAAATAGTATATAACAAAATTGTAGTAGTTGAAAAGTTTTTCAAAACAGGAATAAGAAATGTAATCTCTATAGGTATAAATATTTTTGAAAATAGTGGAGATATATAATTTAGACACATTAAAATTGCTGCTAATTTCTGAATTTATCACAGGTAGTTACCCTCACTCTTAATATTAATTTTTTTTCAAATAAAATATTTATAAAATAGTTGAAGCAATAATGTTTCGGTTTAATTCCATTTGTATAGTTTGGTACCTAATATAGAATCTTAATTTTTCAATTTATTCTTTGCAGATAACAATTTTATATATATATATATATATATATATATATATATATATATATATATATATATATATATATATATATTATATCTATTATACTATGTATCATTATCAAGAAAGTGTTAACATTTTCTCAATAATTTCAGTATGAGACTTAAATCATTTTAAACCTTCTAGCACACATGAAATTATAAACTGAAGCAATATCGGGTATCTTACAAAAAAGAAGAAATATCTCGTCCATTAATTTATTGACTTTTTTAATCCAAAATGATATATATTAACATGTAATGTAAATAATAGTTTATATAAATTTGTAATTTTTTTTCTTACAAATTTGAAGAGTATGTAAAATTTTAATTAGACAAAATTAGCTTTAAACTGTATTTTGGAAAATTTTACAATATATAACTCTGCTTTACGAAACAGTATGGTCAGAAATACAAATTTTTATACTTTCCATTAAAAAAACTTTTAAACCCGAAATTTTTAAATTTCTATAATTTTTATATTTTATTTCCAAATATTTATAAATAAAAAAAATCAAGAAATATCTATTCGAATATACTAACTATTTAAAAATTAAACATATATTTGAAATAATCGCAATATATAAAATTTCTCTTTAGTAAATATAATACAATCGAAGCAGACATTCATTTGTTACTGAAAAATTAAATAGATTATGGAATTTACCTAATTATTCAGCATTGGACGAACTGAAAAATTAGCTCATATGAATACCAGCCCTTTAAACAGAATTACAAACAAAATAACAATAACAATAAATTTCCAATAAATATAAACTAATAACTACCAATAAACTTTTTATCAAAGATATAAACAACGAAACATATCTGAAATAATTTGTTTATTAGAAATTATTTACAGATTGCCAGAAAAATTTACACCGACAATGTTTCTAAATAATTGCTGAATTGGCGTATTGAATATGTTTCTCTCTCATTCTCTCTAGAAAAATATTTTCGAACAGTTGCGCAAAATAAACATTGGTAAAAATATTATTAATCGATCATACTGACAAAATCTGATTACTATCTTTGTTAATTTAGTAACAAATGAAGGTAATAACATAATATATTTCATTACATTATAGGTAATAAATATTTGAAATAATTTTACATTCTGAAAAAAATTATGTTATTGATGTGTCATTAACATATTCGAAAATGTGTATTTTTAAGTTTTATAGAAAACACAATTTTAACAAGAAACACTTAAGACTAAGGTAAGAATATTAGTTAGTTGCGTTAAGAAAAATGGAAATAAAATGATTATAAACGATTCTAAAAAAATAATAATTACAAAATACATGGACAACACTACATTTTATGTAGTCATTAAAATATATAACAACAGATAAACTTGTACTTGTAAAACATTTACTGAAAATCACAGAAAAAAATACCACACATAGACTTGTCTTCGGATTCATAAATGCTATGACGAGAAATACGTCTTAAATTATTTATGATTATAAATGTGAAGTGAAATTAGAAACTTCTGATTATAAGATTTAAATAGAATCAGTATGACATGTTTGTAAATATATATTCATTGAGTTTATCTATGGTATTATTATTTACAAATGCTCATGAAGGATTTAATATTTTAACCTAATTTTAAAATAGAATATGACAATGTAACAATATTTTAAATATATTCATTCAAGTGGTATATGTAATCTTTTAGGTTATTAAAAAATCCAGACATGATATATAAAAAGTTTTTAAAAAAATATTTCAAATGTTTACAAAATATGAACAGCAAAAAATTTAATAAAAAAATAGTACTTGCATTCAGAATACAAATTTGAATATGTATGTATAAAAAATACATAAATTACGCTTTCACAATAAAGCAATATTATACTTATTTTGATATATTTATCTTACAATAATAATTATTGTATATAATATACGTTACATAACACATATTTACTAATATTATGATACCACTTATACAGCGTGATGAAAACCACGCATCAAAATAGAAAAATACTTGTATATTTACCAACAAATTATTATCAATTTATTTTATCCTAATCAGCTCAATTCTGTAAGAAAGCTATGTTTTCAGGCCAGTCACAATTTGCATATTTAATTTTTACCTAAATCTTAGATGCGTCTCTCTCAAAAAGTTATTACGCAACACTATTAAATGTTCACATCATTGATTTCAACAGAAATTTCTATTTAGTAAAAGATAATTACTTAAATTGTCGCATTCAAATATTTAATTGTAATTTTGCATGATTGCTTGAAGTCAATAAATTTATTTTTATGTTAAGAATTAGTACTCAAATAAATTATTTTGATCAAATGAATACCTAGTTACTTTAAAAAATAAATGTTTTATTGCTATAAAACATTTGATTCAAAGCAAACATAGGTTTTTATTACATATTATTTTAACTATCCACGTAACCATATCTAAAATTCTTTTATATATATATTGATGCATGTTCAATCAATCACACCGTAATTATATAAGAACCAAGGGGAATGTCACTTCGAACACTGCTGTCAGATACAATAATTCTCAGGACCAATTTTTGTCGAGGTACAATTCCCTTAGTAGTACAACATAAGATAAGTGTGTATGATATTTCTAGACTCGCCAGTGACATCTACAAAATAATATTCACATTCAGCAATGAAAAATACAATCTACAGAATTAAATATTGGTAAACAAATATTTTCAATTTCCCAATGAATTTTAACCTTCTAGTTAAAATCGTAAATTTTATTATTAAATCTACTTCATTTAAATTAAAAGTACATCATAAAATTATCTGTGATTCTTATACGAAATGAAATGAGCTGTACAATACAAATACTACTATTTCAATATCATTATATCATTTTCTTAAGATGTTTATTGTTATGTAACATATATATAACCATTTATGTAAAGTCTACTAATTTAAAAATTTGATATCTTAACAGAAAATTGTAGTATGATTTTCCATTGCAAATATGTATTCATAAGATTAGTTTGGACAGCATCAAATTTTTATAATAAAACTCATAGACTTTACAGGAACGGTTTATGGACAGATTTACAATTAACAAATACTATATTATCAGCTTATGACGGTCCAAATAATGGTCCCATATCACATTGATCACGTTTATTATATGAGAAGGCTATTACTCAAATTATTACAATACGGTTAAATATACCCTTTGTAATAATTATTACACTAATATAAAGTTGAAATTCTTCGTTTATAAGATTCATCACAGATGGGAAGAAGGCAAAAAAATTATCAGCGATTTTAAATATTCGACGTCAATTTTATATGTCAGAGAAATAATCAAATCTAACGCGATTATGCAAAAGTTTGTTATCTGATAATCCGTTTTATAGGTTTCAAATGGTATTTTACTTATTTTATGTTCATGTGATCAATATCTTGAGATATAACTAGTTCAAAAAAGTAGTACCTATAAATTATAATAATTTACTGAATAAATTGCCAAACACATAATTTATCTAAAAAGTTGAAATCAATAAAAATTATTCTTTTATTTTTACAAAATAGTTGTAATTCTTAAATAGTAGCATATAGCCAAAAAACAAAATATAGAATTTACAACGATATTTTCTAAATTAAATTAATAGTTTTATTATTCTTATTAACTTTATCAGTATTTTATATAAATATTATTTATTAGTTTGGACTTTCTCTTCAGTTCTCATTTGATTTTTGCATATTGTCGAGATGCTATTAGACAACGTACCTATTTTAATAATTAATGACATGACAAAGGTGTGATGTTAAGTATTTAACGAGTTTTTGCTTCAAACTAAATCATATATAGGCTTTTGTCCCTCATTTCAGAGGCGCCTCCTTCTTTTTAATAACTACTTTACGTATTTATGCACTCTTTTCGTAGAAATTATATTATATCATACAAATTTTGATAACAAAATATTTAAAATGTGCAGTTTATTAGACATTATAACTGAAATTATATTTTAGCATAAAACAAACTGATACAATATGCTATATGAATATGAGACCTATGAATTCTTAACAAACTGAGCTACGGCCGCCGTGTGATTCAAAACTGATGTTATCCCAATTTTTCTCTCTATTACAATTTTTTTTAATATATACAAAATAAGTATTCATAAATATTATTTAACCAACTGAAATATATTTTCTAATTTCCGAAGAATTTTGACAGAAATATTGTATTTGATTTGATACCATTTGGATATTTACATATGCTTGCCCTCTCAACAATATATAAATAAATAAATCATCACGCATTTTACCCATTACTGGGTGTGGCAGTCCGCCGAAGCAAATCTCGGTAAGTGAAATGCGGTTACCAGCCGTCAAATCACAGCCCATATAAAGATGTTAATGGAGGGGGAGTATATAAAATTCTATTCAATCAGGTAGATAGCTCAGTGTCATCCTAATGGCTAATGGGGACTATTGAGATCTGAGTACACTACATTTAGCGGAGATTCAAATTTACTGTGGACTTTATCTGGTCAGTTTTACTACTAGCCACCTCGTTTTGTCAAAATCACGACAAAATTTGATGTGGTTTTTCTTTAATTTAAAAATATTTGTATACTTCACTGCTACATCCGAGTTAAGAACTTAAGTTGTTATGTGTTTATGTAAGGTTTAGATCTAATAATACTGCTTCTATTTAACTGTCCCACTATGGCACGTTGTAACATCACACTCAGAAATTTGATCACTCTACTACAAAATGGATATACAGAATACCCAATGGTCAGATTTTTTCTTATAACTAGATATTAGAGGGAAATTTAAATAAATATCTGATTTTTAAATAGGATCGTATTAATTATTCATGTACACGGATAGAGTCTCACAATTGGCATCTCGACAACCATATGAAACACAGACTAACGGAATTATTTTAAGGATGCCTCTATTTAGCATAGATGATTATTAAAAGTAAAACTGTACAAATTTTGCAGTTTCGTTAAATAATTTTAACTCCAAAATGAAAACAGACTGAAACATTCTTATACATATTGAAGAAACCAAGTATATATCTATATTTTTAAGAGGAATTAATAGTATGAAAACTACATGGGAATCTTTTTTATATTTTTTAATTATACCAATAATATTACGAGGTTATTAAATTTGTGCAAAATAATTATTTAATACAGCAATCTAAATGTTACAATAAAATACAAAAAAGTTCATTTGACCACCCAAAAATGTATACGAGTATACAGCATATCGGGTGTCCACTGAAAGCGGGACACTCCTAATCATTTCTTTATTTATAAATATATCTAATTGAAAATGTATATGCGTAAACTAAATAAATATATATATATATATATATATATATATATATATATATATATATATATATATATATGGCATCATTTTTATCTATATACGACAAATATATAAATTTTTGTTTCAACGGATGTGGCATTATCTTTCTTATTTTAAATAGAACAACCTATATATTTTCATATTTTTCAATTCTACGTAAAACTATGAATACAATGATGTGTCACACGTCTAATTTTTCAATAAAAAATAATACAAAAAATTTAAATTAAAACAACAAACGTTGGCTGTGCCTTTATTTAAAATAATTAAAATGCATAACTATAATTTCTCCCGTAGAAAACAGATAGATATTTTATTAATTTATGGGGAATGTAGAACAAATGTTAGAGCTGCTCGTCGTCTTTACGCAGAAAGATATCCCGAATGTTATTGCCCAACACGAACATATTTTCGAAACATCGAACAAAATTAGAACAGAACAGAAAATATAGGATAGGTTGCACGTGCGGATGAAGATTCAGGCCTAATTATTTTGACTTTTGTTGAACTAAATCAAACCGTTCCTCTATTTTCTATTCTAAATTATCCGATTCATTTATTTGAAATATAGCCACAGCCAACCTTTGTTGTTTGAATTTGATTTTTTTTATATTATTCTTCATTGAAAAATTTGACTTGTCCTACATCATAGTATTTAAAATTAACGTAGAATTTAAAAATGCTAAATCTACAGGTTATTCCATTTAAGTGAAACCGAAAGTGATATGTTTATGATTTATAGATAAAAATTATGCTATTCGTATATTAAGTTTATATTTATATAAATTTTCAATTAGATACCTTTATAAATAAAGAAGTTAAATGGAATGCCCCGTTTCCTGTGGATACCCGGTATATATGTACTAATGCGCATAAGGCATGTGAACTAACTGGATATTTCATGTTAAATATAAATCCTGAACAAATCCTGATTGATTTTACTGCAGAATATAATCAACATATAACAATAAAAACGATATTAAAGCAGATTCCAAACAATTTTTTGTTCAACTTGGTCATATACGGTAAGCCGAAAGCAGAAAGCAAATAAAAGCACTAATTTTAGATTTTTTTACAGTCTTAGTAAATACTGAAGAAAAATAGATATTTATTTATTTTAGTAAAGTCTATGAGAAGCGCCACTTCCAACGCTAGCATAAACTGCATGCCACTGATACATTGCCAAGAATATACAAGTTTCATTTTTATAAAAAAGATAAAGTGGTTAAAATTCTAATACTGGTATATATATCCTTTTATAGTCATACTTGTACTTGCTTACTATTAGTGATCAGAAGATGGTCATCTTACATTCTACTAATCTGTGGGAATAGCGGAAAGACATCATTAGGAATAATAAAGTATTAAATAATGTTTTAAAATACGAGATTTTGGATGGCCAAAAGAATTTGATATTGCTATCGAATTTAGAGTTTACATATTAGAAAATTGATACATTTGAAACATTATAAATTTGTGTTAAATCTCGAAAATGTGGTACAAAAAATAATATTTACCTATGTAGAATTTACTTTAAAATTATACACCGTTTTATTTAAAATTTTGTCTTCATCTCCTATTATTTCGGAATTAAAATGATTAATTAATTATCACTTCAATTTAGTCACCTATATAATATATAAATACATATTGTATATCTTAAATATTGGCATCCTAAAACGGCCCATGGTTACAGTTGTAAAGTTTTCAGTTTACCGGTAAAATTTTGTACGCGATTCCTGAAATGTTTTCGACATTTTTCGTCTCTTTACCATGGTAACGATAAAACTATAACCTTAGTAAAATCGCGATCGCATTGCAGTTCTTTTTCGAAATATACTATAAATTAAATTTTCAAAATGGCATTACTTGGAAAATTTAACAGACTGTATGTCTTATGGTGCCTGAGATATATCAGTGGCAAGCAAAAAATAAATAATAATAACTCACCGTTTATGTCTTAGCTTGGATCACATGAACACAATACCATTGGATTTTTAACTACTGACGTCATAAATAATGAGCTTAAGATTCGCCTTCTAAAATGATATAAATTTATATTTCTTATGGTTCTCGTGTACCCAATGATAACCCAAAATAAAAATGTATGCAGTATATACTGATTGTATGTCGAAAACTATAAAAGTTAAGAACTCTGCTAATTTACACAAAAGTTTAGTAGGCTACTTTAAAAAAAAATATATTGTAAAAATAAATTTTACAAAAATTTATTATCCAAATAATGGCAGAGAGAAATAAGCCAGTTGTAAAATTACGGCCCCCAAAGAAGTTAGTAATGAGAAAGTAAAGTCCTATTTACACGGGTGCACTTATTTTTTCTCTCTATGATATGTACCAAGATTGGGTGTATTAAATTTCAAATTATCTTAGGACGCAAATAATTTGTTTGTTAATTAGTCTAAGAATTTACAATTATATATTACTATTGATAATTTTTTTCAAAATAAACAAATAGCTTTATTGAACAGATAACAGAAGTAAAAATTTTTTTTTAATTGTAAAGAGCGCTATATAATTCGTATCGCATTATTCAAGAATTATAGTTGTTTATTATAAAATTTTTGCTAATATTTTATAACTTATCTGTTATCTGTATTTAATTTAAATGTATCACTACGATAGTCTACTAATAATTATTCCAGAAGTTCCAGAAACTATTATACGAAGAGAATAAAAAAAAGTTCTATGTTCAAACATGTATATCTCTGAAACTATAAATCTTAAAGCGAAGAAACAAAAATAAATTAATTTTTAAAAATGTGAATTGTATTTCAGGCTTTAAGTAAAAACGAAAATTTTTAAAAACTTGAAATTTTCGTTTATTTACGGCGTTTCGTGTTTTTCAAGCTACAAAAGTGATAACAATATTGAACAAACTAAATTAACACCGAAACCAAAAATGTTATATTTATTCCAGTGTGGTATCGGTATCCAGAAACCGATGACGAACTTTGTTTCTTCAATGACCGGTTATGTTTGAAACATCTTTGTATTACAACTGAATATGTCTAATACAAGAAATGTTACTTGGTCATGCATGTAGACACATGATAGGAACGGTATCCGGAGACCAGAACCGAGCCAAACAAATAATAATGTTTCTATTTGGCAAAAATTTAAATATTTATGAATTAATTTGAATTAAAAAATAATATAATGAAATTAAAAAAAATTAAATTAAATATTTACGACAGATTAGTATTTTAAGTAAATTATACACATTTTAGTACATATATGGTTTTGTTGTGAATCTACTTTTTCCTGGTTATTTGTAATAAAAAATAATGTTTTTTTTTCCTGGATTACCCATATTTTTATTAAAATATAGAGAACTACCGTCTTGTTCACTATTTTATTTAAAACTAACACCTAACATGATACTATTTGCGACGGGCATTCAGAGTTTTTGAAACTTACATATAGGACGTTGGAGACCGATGCCGCACTGTAATAAATGTTATTATTTCAGTGCAGTGCTGGTGCCCAGAGTCAAATAGCAAATTATTTTAAATTTGTAAATTACATGTTACTTGTATTATTAGTTAAAAAAATTATAACATCCGTAAATCAGAGAAGTTTTGTTAAAAATAGTCCCGTACTAGATAAAAGCTAGTTACAGATTCCTAGTAACCAATGCCACAGTTAACGTGTTAATTAATAATTGAAATTGTAATCTTACAAGATAGTGATAATACGATGAATAAGTTACATGTTATTTATAATGTAAAAAAAGCAATTAAAAATAATATTTGAGGTGTACAAATCAGATTAACAGATATCAAATTTACAATACAAATTTATTTTACACCATTTCAAATCATAATTGATATAGACTTGTCCTTGATTGATTTTAGTCCAAGTAATTTTGTTAGTTGTTCGGTGTAACGTTATGTGACTTGTCTTTATTTGTAAATTTTTTATAATTATTATATGATTTGGTTAAGTTTTACTCTTCAATTTGTACACCTCAAAAGTTGTTTTTAATTTATTTTTTTTTTGCATTATAAATAAGTTTTTTTTATAAAAAAACATGTACCTTATTCGTTGTACTATAATTATTACTTTTGTAGCCTGAAAATGGCAGAAACATCATATATGAAAATTTCGAGTATTTAAAAAATTTTCTTTTTTACACTTAAGCCTTGAAATCTAATTATGAAATTGTAAACTATGTCATTTATTTTGGATTTAAAAAAATACTCATGGAAAACCTTTCAGAGCTCATATTTAATCATTAAACAATGTTGGTGAAAGTCCTGTATATTTTATTTAAATTTCGATGTTTCGATATGTTCAATATGAACCTTTGACAAGAAAAGTTTAAATAATAATTAAATAATACCTAAGTAATATTTCGTCCGTTCCAAGTATTATACTTGAGTAATTAATAACGAATTATTATTCGTAATTAGCATTTAAATAAAATACACAAAATCAAGTTCCACCTAACTGGAATTCCATTTTACTATTCAAATTTTTCTTTTGCTATGGTAACGTTTAATTGTTTATTTTAATCAACCACTTCGAGAAATAAAATAAAATTCAGTAAATAAAATTATTGCAAGATTGTTACACTATTAACTGATTTTGTATAATTTCGAATTAATGATTACGCATTGTCACAAAATAACCCAAAAGTTTTCTTTTATTGTTTATAAATTTAATGGTGTTGCATGATTTTGTGGTTAAAAAAATAATAATTTCGGAGTTAATAACTAAGAATTAGGTGGTGTTTTTTTTTTATTTCATCGCATAGTGCCAGAGATAGAATAGGTAGAGTTAAATAGACATGTAAATTCATATAGAAATACATTTCCGCATTTGCCTGATATTGTACTAAGTAGTTTTCTTTATCTAATTTAAACATACAGTCATCGGAGTTGAAACCTCTTTAGTAAAAAATGAAATTATTACTAATATAATAATCAATTACTATTTCACAAACAGTATTAATTATTGTGACAGATTAACTTCAATTTGATGTTTATTTAGCCAAACAAAAATAAATACTTTATTATGATTTATTTAATAAAAACTACTACTAATTTACCTGAATTATTTTCTAACTATGTAGAAATAATAAAAAATTAATAACATAATTTTATTTTCAATTATAAGTAGTACTTTTTGTTTAGGTATAATTGGAAAGTTGTATAAAAAGTCTTTATGCCTTCCTATAATTTAGGAGAATCTTCAAACTTGTGACAGTATCAACTTCTCTTTACTAGGGTGATTTTCTTTATTTAGTATTTATGAATTGATATTCATTATCGATAATTAAACATATTTAAACATTATTATATTTTAAATAATTCATGAACAATCTATAACTTAATTATAATTAATGTTTAAAAATGGCAAAAAATCTGATTTTTTTTCTTGAGACTCAAAACAGGATATAACATCAATTTACATTTTCATCTTGAATTTCCATTGGAGATAACCCTAATTACCAAAATAGAATTTTACGATTTAGATGTTCAAATGTCAAAATGTAAACTGTTGACAGATAGTGAATAAAGTATTAGAGTGATTATATTTCTGATTAGTCAAAGGTAAATTTTTATTTTGTATTCTTATTCACTTTGATGTGCTAAGAAATGGAGACCTTTAAACCGCGAAATTTAACGTTTCAATATCAGATAAATTTACAACAATATTTGTTTACAGATAATAATGATATAATATTTAAATTTAGATAGTTTTATAAATTGGAAATCACCCTGTCATTAATTTTTTCTTTATTTCTTTTAACAGAATTATGTAATAAATAAATTATTCGATTTCAGATGAATTTTACGAGATGTTTGAGGAATCTTACATGATAATTGTATGAATTAAATCCAGATGCCGTGTGAGTACCGAATGTGTTCTGGACTAGCATCAGCGATGACCGAAGTCTGTTCATGCATACCTCATCATAATTCGTAAACATCTCTGGACCCAGATGCACTAGTTCCAGCTAACCGTTTTCCAGTGCTGCTGCAGTTCCCAGTGCCAGTACCGCGTTGTGGACTTGTATACATATTGTAACCTGGGATAATATGAACTCGCACGTCACCCGATGGTCGTGCGCCGCCATCACCTCGCTGTCTTCGTGAAAATGACACTGTGGTCTTGCAGCAGCAATAGTGAAATAAATTGACGTATGCGTTCCGAAAATGCCTAAACAAAAAATATTCAAGTTTTAATATTTGAACACACAATATTGCACTTATATACAGAAATATCTAGTTTGTGCAATATTTAAACTGAGGACGTTAAATTTGTCATCAACAAATTCATTTGTACACAATTGGTTCACAGAAAATTTGGCACCAGTAATTGCTCCCCGGAAAATGTAGTACAACTTATTATTGCATAATAGTGATCATTTAAATTACATATCGAATATTATTGGCACGTGCGAAGTATTTCAATAAATAACAGAAACATTTTCAACTTATTTAAAATAGAACACTCTTATGTACATATTTTTACATATTTTAATGGTAATAAGTATTTGCCTATTTGATAATCCTAATAGATTTATTAAAGAAAGTAAAGTAAGATAATAAAAAATCAAAAATCCAATATTCAAGGAAAAATTACTTCAATTACTTATTAAAAACGAAGCTCAACTATACTTATTCTTTTAACAGGTTACAAAACATGATTTTGTATTTATTGTGTTGGGTATGGATGAAGAAACATGAACGGCGTATAACTGCTGTGGAAATGAGATATTTGCGGGGTGTGTGTGGATATACTAGAAGAGATCGTGTCCGGAATACATTGGTGTATGATGAATGTGAGATTGTGAAGAATGTTGTAAGAAGAGTGGGAATAAGTCAGTTGAGATGGTTTGGTCATGTAGAACGTATGTCGAATGACAGATTGGTGAAACAGGTGTATGTTGGTGAAATTGAGGGTGAAAGTTTGCGGGGACGGCCTAGGAACAAATGGATGAATATGATTGAAGGGTTGTTGCGTGAGCGAAAGATTCTGAGCGTGAAGAATAAACGAGCTTGTATGAAAAGAATTATGAATGTGGTTGAAGCAAAAGTGGTGTGTCAGGATAGGAATGTTTGGAGAAAATTAATTGCGGGATAAATATGATGAATGAAAACAAGCGTATGATTCTTGATTTTAGATTAATTGTTTAGATGTTTTGAGTGTTTACCTGCAATTGTGCGGAGACGATCTTCAGAAACAAGCGCAGTGTACACTAGCGAATGGATGAATGTTTGTTGTGTGTTGTTGGATTTTGGTTGTGAGAAAAGAAAGAGTTTGTATGGAGGAAGTGTTAATGTGGTCGATTCGAGTATCGTGTGTCAGGATGAGAATGTTGACGGGTTCGTGCTACCCCATTTAATGGGATATAGCGTAATGTTATGTATGTATGTATGTATGTAACATATTCGATAATTTTGAACACACATGTTGTATTATATATGTATATTATAATATACTATTATTTACTTTTATAATTTTACCTTTTAATTTAAATACTAAAATATATCTCAATTTTTCTATTAATAACTGTATCCAGTGACGTAGCTAACGTTTGAAGAGCCCTGTATCAAATATTTTCATAAGGACTTACTTCTTAAAAAAAGAAATTACCGGCGTTAGGAAGTTGTGAGCTTAGGTAGTCTAATTTATTAATAATATATTTTTAATTACTTATTCAAATAAAATTGGAAATTAGATATTAAAGAAAAATAGAACGTCTTAACTAAATTGATGCTCAATATGTTTCCGTTCGTAAGAGTAAATTAAATTGTATAATATTGTACATTTTTGTTTTGCGCGACAACGAGATGATATATTTTTTTATTAATGTTATTAAATTTGCACATCCCGCAAGAAAACATTTCAAACCTCGAACATACATATGGGTTAAGTATGCGTTTCTGGAAACATGTACTTTCTAGTAGACTAGAACTTCAAGTAGAGGAATCGGAAGATAAACTAAAACTCCCAACCGTGTATCCTTTATGTATCACTAACGCCTGCCCTAACAACCCTCAATACTATTAAAAAAAAAACGATTTTAATTCTAAATTTTCAAAGATAACTGATATTTGCTGGGCCAAGAAACAGTTTTAACTAATAGGAATAGCATTCGAAAAACTAATAGTAACTTCCAATATTCAATAACCTTTTACTGTTTTTAAAATAATATCTTCAATTCCAACCTTTTTAATTTGGAACAAGAACTAAGTTGTTAATTACATATTTAATCCTCTTTATAATTCTGTTTGTATGTATGTATGTATGAAAGCTGCCCGGTCTTCCTCTAGTTTATTACTTATTTTTAATCATAGTTTAGTTTCTATTATTCTTATGCTCAGCTTGTAGCAAGTTGAGGACAAGGATATGGCTCTATAATTACATATCGCATGTTCGCCCTTCGTATATATTGGTAGAATTGTATTCTCTTCTTACTGTTCGGGTATTCCTTCCTCAATCCATACTTATCTAAATAACTCTAATAGCCACTATTTTTCTTTGCTGGCTTTCAAATAACATACAAAATTATTGTATACTTTATTAGTTTTACAAATTGCAGAAATGTTAGCAGTGTTGAGGTCCGAAGAATATAAGTATTGTACTATGATATTTTTATATATCGGCACATTTGAAAGATGTTCATCAGAAAAATTAAAATTTAGCCACGCAACTAGATAGAACTTATAAAGTATCTATTTTTATATTTGAAACTTTTTACTGATATAGATATGACACTGTTTAAAAATTAATTGAGTGATCGTTCAAGTGCGCACCAAATTTGTAGCTTATATACTTTAAAAGTTAACAAAAGTGATCTATAGAAATCTTGACTCCCTAAATTTTAATTGCATATTTGTCTGATTTTATTTTCTTTTTGTTTTTTCTCCTTTGTAATATTTTTTAGTAGTCATTAACGTATAAAAAACAAAGTTATTTGAACAAATATTTACTTATTTGTTACTCTAAACAACAGAAACTGACTCTCAATTACAGTATAACGGCCAATATAATGAAATCTGAACCACTCGCACAGCCTTTTTTTATGAAGTAGAAGGTAGCAAGATGTAAACGCAAGACCTTTTATTTAATTAATATACGCACTTTTACATCGGTTTGATCCACTAAACTACGATTTTATGCAATAATATAATATGTCTTTTTAATTATTCTTGGGGACCAGTTACAAAACCAGCATTTCTGACCATATTTATTAGTTTTTGCTATTATCCAATTACAATGCAACTCTTATGACATATTATAATTTTCTTTCAATTTATTATAGGTCAAATTTTTTTATGATAAAACACATAAAAGAAGGGAAATATTAAATCAAATAAAGGACCTGTTAGTTATGCAGTATAATATGTTGTTGACACAACTCTTGCTGATTGCGAACCATGCCAAATTATAGAACAGACTATTAGGTATGGAGTGCGCTGTTCCAATTGCGAGAACGACACCAAATGGTAGCCAGAATATCACAAACATGATAAAGCTATACATATTAGTTTTGACGAGAGCGTAGTCCCAGCCGAATGAAACAGACGGCTTGAATGATGGTCTTGAACGTGCTGTATGCACGTGAATCAAAATACGTACGTAGCAGAAAAATGTTAGTAGTACTGGCATGAATACGAACACGATGCCCACAGTTATTTGATAAGGGATAAGTCCTTTGGTCCTACGAAGAAAAAAAAATTAGACAGAAATAAATATGTATATAAGTGTAATTAGAAAATTGTTTATAATTTGTATGTTGGAAAATGTGCATCCACCAAATTGAAAAGTTGACACAAATTGATACCCATAATTATTACATATTTAAACATTTATGTACTCATACTATAGCGTGAAATGTTGTGCTCCTTATAAATATTTTGAAATATGAAAGCTGCAATTTTTCTTAAACTTAATGTTGAAATTTTCATGGACGATAGAATCATACAAATTTGTATTTGAATAATATCACAATCCTTACTCATGTTTTATTTAAAGATATATATATATATTTATCTTGGTAAACTAACATTTTAAATTGAACACACATAAGTGTTTAATTCGAAATGATATACCGATACTTAATATTTGATCAGACATATTGGGTGTTCATGGAAAACGCTCCCCACCCCATTGTTATTTTTTATTTATGAGAGTATCGAATTTAATTATGTTATGTGTATAGTGCAAATAATAGCCATTAAATTAGTATACCAATAATAACTTCCGAATTGTACGTTTAATTATGAACACAATTGTATACCACAAGTAAGTAAGAAAACATTCGAGAAAGTTCACGAAAATCATGTTTTCAAAATGGAAGTTACGTTTAATATATCCAAATCTATGGATGATCGAATGCAAGTTGATGATACTGATTTAGTATTGTCGTTCATAAGATGTATCATTCATTGGTTAATTTTAAATTTGTCTGATAGAAATAAAAGTATACTTATATAAGGTTATAAATAAAGAACAATTTTTGTTCCTGTTTAATATATTTTATAATGACATAAGCAAATGGAGTTTACTCTATCTCAGGTTATTTGAGATTATAGAAAGATATAGATGATTTTGCCCAATTTGTTAAGTATAATATGCTATTAATAAATGTATAAAAATGCTCCTAAATTATCTTTACGAGGAACAGAAATACTGTTCAATTTATCTGTAATATTGCTAAAAGCTTACGTCTGAATTAAGATCTATACATTTGATTGCAATAACATATCGATAGTGGCCGCGGAAGTGGGGTTGCAGGGGTTGCGATTGCAATCCCTGATCATTTTTGGGGGTTGCGTCGCAACCCCTGTTCAGGACACAAAAAATAAAATAAAATACCTAACTAAAATACGAGTACGAATTCAAAATCCAAACCGAGACTATAGCAATAAATTAACAATCCATTACAAGGTATATTAAGTTAGCATGTATACCAATATACCAATAGTTTTTTTTTACAAACAAAAATAATAAATTTATTTATTATGCCATTCAATTATTCCGGGGTTCGTCGAATTTTGACTTGGAACTATAATTCAATGTTATAAAAACAACTGTTTCAGTTAGGTTTTCTTCATATACACAAAATTAAAATGTCCAATGACATTAATTTAAAGGTGATGAAAATATTCGTCAATAAAACCGCAGAGCGAATGACAGTTTTCGGAGCAATAGAATAAAATTGTCTTTTTCAATTTATACAGATGTAAAAACTTTATAAAACTGTTACATTAATTGACAAAAACAAATTATATTATTAATATAATGTATCTCACCTAATTATTCATTTTAATTACCTAAATTTATCTATGTTCTATTTTTACTCCGGTCAAAAATTTTTCGCAACCCCTTTCGAAAAAAGGTTCCGCGGTCTCTGCATATCGATGCACAAACTTAGCTGTTAAAGCATCACTAATTAGAATTTTTTATGTTTACAAAGAAACTTCAGACAAAAATAATAATACACCGAATTTGTTCTTATCTTCTTTATGTGTGTTTGTGAAAAATTTCCATTGAATTTAATCTCATATTGTTATAACTAATGCAAATATCTAATTTTCCATTTATTGTATTACTATTCAATTTTAATACTACTTTTTACTATATATGTCACGGATATTTTTCTATTGAAGTTGCATTGTATAATCTTAATTTATGTTTATCTAAGTAGCTAGATAACTAGGTCTATGGTGACTGCGTAAGATCTGTACCACCTGATTTATTTAATCATTATTACTTTCAGTATGATACTGTTAAAGCCATCTTGTGTGATTTGAGTAAGGCATTCGATTGTGTTAATCATGAGATATTACTATCGAAATTAGAATTCTATGGAATCAGGGGAAATTGCTCAAATCTAATTAGTTCTTACTTGTTCCAAAGATCTCAAAAAGTTGTTCACCATGATACTGAGTCTGAGACCCTTCCTGCCCTTCATGGCGTGCCGCAAGGGTCGCATCTTGGACCCACTCTATTTATTATCTATGTAAATGACATAATTGCTGCACATAATTTCGTAGAATCCTGTTTGTATGCTGACGATATAACTTTTTATTTTGCCGCAAAATCAAATGAACAGCTGCAAATAATATAAGACAAAGTCCTCCGCAGCTCTGAGCAATGGTTCACTGCAAACAAGTTAATTGTCAATAGCGACAAAAATCAGGAATTTTTTTTCATAAATATAAATCCACGAGTGCTTGTACAGATACAGCAGTAAAAATACTGGGTATTACTATAGATCCTTGTTTTGAATGGAATGAGTAAATCCAAGCTGTTTGTGGTAAACTTTCTAAAGCTCTATTCTGCCTTAGACAACTTGCGTACTGCACCACCAATTACTGTCTAAAAACTGCTTATTCTGCTCTTTTCCATTCAGTAATGATGTATGGTATACAATTCTGGGGCAGTCACAAAAATAGCACAGGGTATTCCTTTTGCAAAAAAAAGCTGTCCGTATTATCACATACTCAAAAATGTATGATCATTGTCAAAACTTATTTATTAGTAACAAAATTTTTTTGTTGTCAATTTATTTTAGAAAATGTGTGTTATGTACATAAAAACTTGAAAAATTTTAAAACATATTCAGATGTACATTCTATTAATACTAGAAACAAAAATGAGTTAGTTTTGCCTTTTGTTAAGCTAAATAGAAACAGAGAAAATTATAATTACCTGCCATTAAAATTATATAATAAACTACCTCTCACATTTAAAACGCTAAATTATGAAAAATTCAAATTAACTGTTAAAGAACTCTTGTTAAGTAAGGCATACTATCACTATAATAATTATTTAAATGATGCTTTGTGAATTTTAATGTTTTTGTTATTTTTAAAATGCTCTATACTAATTTTGTGTATTATTATGTATTTGACTATAGGTTTGTATTTTTATGTACTGTTTTGGCCAATATAAATAAAAATAAATAAATTTCATAATTCATACTGAGTTTATTTTAAGTTCTGTGAATTGTGCTATAGTTAGGAATTACGTTAAGAGTTTAGTTATTATATTGTGGAGAATTATCCATAATTAATTATTTCAGAGTTTTAGTTAATGTTGGAGAATGAGATTGTTGAGAGGCTGATTGAGAGAATTAAGCTTGTACGGATGTACTTTATCTTTTCTTATTAAAATCCATTATTCATGTACCCACTACGGTGCAGGATCAGATTCAACGATGTACCGCTACTATCCCGATTTTTAACTTAATTTCGAGATGATTGTTAAAGAAAACATATTCTGTAGCCAATGAAATGTTAAAGCTGTTAGCGGTAGCCGTAGATTTGAATATGCGTGTCTTTAAATCTTTAGCAATGCAATGGATACATGTCAAAGTAATAGTATCAGTCTCAACGATGTAAGAGTTAGTTTAAATTTAATTAGTGCAAGAATTGAAATTCATTTGAATAGTAAATATAATTGTGAATATTATAAAAAAAAATGAAATGAAAAACAAAGTATTGCACCATTATAATAATGAATTTCTAATCTAATGGTGGTGTGATAAATTTATAAGTTTAAATGTCTAGTTTAATTGGGGGTTTGTTGATCATTTACACATTTACGGATCTACAAAATTTATGGATTTACACAGCTTTCTACCTAAAATTTATTATCAAGAAACTAGAGATCTGATTCACATAAAAAAAAAACAGAGACGTAATTTATAAACTTTAACTATTTTATACATATAGATAGTACAGGAAGCCATTAAGTAAAACTGGGTACCTAAATTATTTTAAATACATAATTACTGTCTGCATTCTATCTTTAAAATATGTATTTCAAAAATGTTAAATTTCTCGTGTATTTGTAATGTAATGATTTACATGACTTTCTTTTTAGAAGCATGATGATAGGTGACTAGCTCATGTATTATGAAAGGAAGACGATATAAGTATATATAACAATTCGAAGCTAGCCAAACGTAATCTGTGTTTGTAATAAATACCTAATAATTCTAATTCACATGAAATTTTAGTTAATTTCCCCATAGTACAACATAACTATTTGAATATATTTGCAATAAATATAAATGTAGATGCACAAAACATATATACAGGTGTAACAGCGAAACCGACTACCGCCAATATTTTCTTTATTATTATAGTAATAAAAAAATACTTTACAAGAAGGAAACCCAAAGAAAGCATCTGCCTAAAGAAGAAAATAATTTTGTAAACAAGTGTTTTTCAAGTTAGAGTAGTCATATTTTTTCAAATGGAATTTTTTTATATCTGTTCGATAGGGTATTTTCTCTTCTGAATTCAACCATGTATTAGTTTAATGTCCGTACATAAAAAATTTGTAAAAAACGCAACTGAAATTAAATTATTAATATTAATGTGCAGAAAGCTATACATGAAAAACAAAAACAAAAGAATAAACTCTAGCTGCTGTCAAATAATAATTGTCATACTAATTGTACATTGTTATTTTGAGATTATTTTGTGACAGTATGGCTGATGGCTGATTAATTTTTTTACTTTATCTTGATTTTCATCCATAGCTTACTGCACATTAATATTTAAAACTTGAGAACCACTGATTTAAAAAAATATTTTGATTTTTAATCAAATATACTCCTTAGTTCTTCTATAACTTTGTTGTGCAGTATTTTTTATAATTATAATAATAAATCAATATTGGTTGGTTTCGCTGTTATACCCGTCTATAAGAAGTACTAAACCTAATTTATACCTACTTCAGTTTGTTAAAATGGTTTCATTATTAATTAAATATTTAACCCATTAAGTCCCAACTTATTTTTTTGGCTAAAATTAAAATTTTTGAATTTAAATATTACTTACCTGAACGCATTTAACAATAAAACACAATTCAATTATTTTTAAAAATTGCAGTTTTTGAGAAAATATGTGATCTCATATGAGATCGCTGGGAACATGCATTATAAACAATTTTTTAATGTAATTTGTATAATATGTATATTTACTGCAATATTATGCAACAAAGCAATACATTATAAAGAAAATCTATTAATAACGGAAACAAATAATCATAGTATACATTTTTATAAATGATATGGTTTAAAACATTGCACACACAAAGTTATATTACATTTTTCGCAATATGTTTTTGGCCTACTCTTACAATTTTTCATTTGACAGCGTCGTTGCTCATCACGCTGTACTATAAAATGATTTATTTTATCTGTTCGTACATCGTAATTTGTTTCTTTTTTTCCACTAATTACAGGACGGCCAGTTTTCGATTTTGTTGATATTCTCAAATAGTATTGTGTAACATATCTTCTAAATTCTAGCAAATTCATTGCACTGGAACCATTTACTTTTTTATATAAAATCCAGGCATTGACAGTAACCATGTCTATAAATCTTGTAAAGAGGGGCCAGTACCATTTTTTACCCCTAACTTTCGTGCAATATTTACCTGTTAGCCAATCATGGTGATCCACACCACCCATGAATTTATTGTAATTTTTGAGAACGTGGGGTTGTTGAAATTGTGCTTTCTCTTTTTTCTGCTTATCCCATCGTGACACATTTTCAAATGGCTCAACTGTGTCAAAATTTGATCCAATCATAACACACTTGTTATCGTTCCATTTCGCAATCAAAATCTCATTATTGATATCAAATCTAAAGTCATAGCTACCACGATTTTGTTTCTGTAGAATTTTTGATGTAGTAATAGAACAAGTTTCTGCTCGGTTTTCTCTCATAGTACCTGTAGCTTTATAATTCATTTCAGCTAACTGCATCAGTAAATTGGTACTAGTGAAAAAGTTGTCAAAATAAACCGTATAACTACTAGGGTCATCAATAATTTCAAGCATATCTAAAACAACTTTTGTTCCTAAAAGAACTCCTGGTTCCCTATTTGTGTCTTTTCCACAATATAAATTAAAATTATAGCAGTAGCCACTAGGTCAACACAAAGCCCAAAATTTGTAGCCAAAGCGTATTGGTTTACCTCTAATAAATTGTTTTAGACTGTTGTGACCATAATATTTTATTATCATCTCATCAACAGCTACGTTCTCTTCAAAAACGCCGAATTTAGAAAAGGAATTTTGAAACATAGTTAGAAGAGGTCGAATTTTAAATCCTTTGTCGCTTTTGTTGTTATTCGCCAATTTATTGTCATTGAAATGAAGATAACTTTTGACTTTATGATACTTATTTCTAGGCATAGCATTGCGTACTATATCTTCACCCAAATCGGCATCTTCGGACCAATAATGTTTTTCGGATGGCAAAATTTTATATCCGGTAAACAATAATATTCCAATAAATACTTTCAAATCTTCAATTGAAATATCGAAATTTGAATCATTTTTTACCTCTTTAGCATAACGTAATGTTTCAATTACAATATGTTTATGAATATCATTTGTAAATAATTGTTCGAAATATTCTACTGGTGTTTTTCCAATCAAATCTTCTTGTAATGCCAATAATTTTTCGCGTGATTTAGAAATTAAATTGTTCCACTTACTGTACGTAGGCTGTTTTTTCTTCCATGAAGCTGTATTATATTCCTTTCTTTTTTTGCTTGAAGAAGGCTCTGCAACCTCTTGCACTTCACTTTGGATACAATGAAGTTCTAATGTTCCTGGTACGTCAGCAACATTGACAATTCCAAGTTCTTCATCATTAGCTTCATTCTCATCCGTTAATTCGTGAACTTCAGGTGGCAAAGTAACAATTTTTATAGGAGTGTCCACTTCTAAATCTTCCCAAAATGCTTCATCGTCTATTATTGAAGTTAATTCTTCAAGTGTCAAAGCTTTTTGGGCACATGAACTCATTTTTGAACGACACACGACAACGTTCGAAAAAGAATAAACGAAAGAATACAATGCGCGCACAGTTCTACGCTTTACTCAGTATACTTGTCCTAACTTGCATAATAAATTTTACTTTGATGTTCCCAGTGATCTCATATGAGATCAGACTAATTAGGGAGATGATTACAAGTTACATATTGATATAATTTGCCAACAAAATATAAATTATCATATATCCATTTGTTATTTATAACGTTAAATCAAAATTGTATATTTATGTAAAATAGTTTATGAAATATGAATGGTTATATAATACAAAAACATGTACTACAAATTTAACTATTTTCAATTTATTATAACAATTAAAAATAACACGAAAAAAAATTTAAAATATTTTTTCTAAAAAATATGGTATATTGACAATAAAACTAAATTTATAAATTTATTTAGTTAGGCTCCATTTTCGAAAAAGAAATAATTAAATTTGCAGTCTCATATGAGATCAGTGGAACGTAATGGGTTTTAATATAAAACTTATTTTTAGGCATATATTTATGCTGATATATGAAAACATATGACGTAAATAAACAGTGAAAGAAAGACCAATGTCTGCCTTCTTTGCGTGCCTTTATAAACTATCATAATTATTTACTTTGCACAAGAAATGGATGCATTACAAGAATGCTCAAATTTTTCTTCTATTAATAAAATACGTGTTCTAACACTACTTTTATTTCATAATTAAATTTTTTGTAACAACGTTACCTAACCTAAATAAATAATAATAGAAAACAGTATTTAAACCAAGTATACACTTAACGTCTATATAAGTTAGTTTTACTTCTAAATTTAATTATTGGCTAAATTCGTTTTTCCTCAATATTATCTGAATAAGATACGAGCTAATATTACTCTATTTTTAAATCAATTGTATCAAAAATTTAAAATAAGTAAATAGCAATGATTTATTGCGTATTTTTCAAATAACTTTTAAATTTTGACGGTAAATTCGGTGTTATTTTGCTTAGAGTTCACCTTTTACTAGCAACATTCTGTTAACGACTGTAGAATATCATAGGTTCTATAAAGTAACAATCATCTCGAGTTAGATATCGCCACTGACAAGGCTCCGAATTAAAAACTGAATCCTAATAGCTTATTGATATTCGATTTCTTTCGCGAAATAGACACAAAAGAAAATTGACAATTTGATCCTACTGCCTTGAGAAATAAACAAATAATTTAATAGATCTGTCACGTTGTTTGTTTTATTTCTCACAGCAATCCCTAAAAGTACATTTACAAAAAAAAAATCTCAGCACAAGTGTACGAGTAAATAGTAAATTTAAAAACGCATCAGCATGCAGCGCGTTTAACTTCTAAAATCTAGGGCGTGAATAGTTGTTCACTATGAATTAGCAAATATTAATGCCCAAACTTTAGCCAATATTACAACTTAATCAGTCTTATCGATTGGTCGTAAAGAATGGCCACATTTAAGGATTCACATTTTTTAGGATATATTTTCCTCGTTAAATTAATTTAAAACTTTAAATATTTTTAAAGACAGTCAACAAGTTTTTATTTTTAACATAATCATTTGCTATTTTTATACAATTATTTCGTTTTTTGGACAAGTAAGAGGATTTTTTACTACTGATTTAAGTGTCATATGAAAGATCTTTTGGAAATCTCGCACTGAGACTATTCTTCGATCGGCAATTTTATTCAGAAGTGCTTCAAAAATTATCGTATTTGATATCAAGTGAAATGTTTTCATGGAATTGAGTGTAGAATTATTATTTTATCGACTTGTATTCTGAGGTAGGGACAAAAGTCCTGCTTAATTTTGTTTCTTTACAACCATGTATAAAGCACACCAAATGGCTATTTTCAGTTCGCAAAATGATTGTCTAAGAACAAAATTTCATTAGTCTCGAGTTGCACAGCAACAATTGGTTAGTAGTACATCATGTAACAGGTTTTATAAAAGCCTCTTTATTAAAGATTGTATAAAAAACGAGTATTTAAAGAGTGTATAAAACGTGTCACATGCTATACTATTTATAAGATCGCAAATTAGGAGAACAAAAAATGTAAAACTATTAATTATTTGAAAATTAAGGTGAAGTGTTACAATGACAAATGTAGGAAGTTAACATTAGCTCGTGCTTAAATGTCAGTTGTGAACACGCCATGACTAAAATAGCCGAAGCCAGTTTCTCAACTTATTATTCAAATATTATTTAGCGTAATGTAAACCAGTACGTTAAATGGCATTTTAGTAACAGGAGTAGGAAATTGTAATTTACATGATCCTTTTTAGAACAATGTACAATTTTTTTTTCTACAGCCGAAATATAAAAAATAAATAAAATTTTCATCACAACATTTGGAATAAATAATGAAATGTCAAATAAAATATTTAAAACTGCATAGGAGATAAATTTTCGCGTTGGTGATAGGATCCATTATGTGTTTATGCTATTTTGAAGATTTTGAAGCTGTGTAAATCCGTCTCATATAGAGTTATGGAGAACAAACTATAGTATTGTTATCTTTTGAGATAATTTGACAGTGTTTCAAAAGAAATACAGTAGTGAGAGAAAACGCTTAGACGAATGCGCATCCAGATTCAGGAAACACTATAAAGTCGGTCATTTTGATGGTTGTTATTTCAAATGTGAACGTGGGAGTTTTGTTTGTTTAGAATTAGACACTGTAGACTTTTTTCTTTATAAAATATCTTGTTCTGTATCCTGGTGTATAAATTTTCAAAGATTTAAGCCAGAAGATATTTTTTTATACGTAGGTATAATAATTATTTACATTGCAAGACCGTTATACAGAAATTTACAGGCGAGCATAGAAAGGTAACGGGCGAGCGCTAGCGAGCCTGTTATCTGTGTGAGCCTGTAAATTTCAGTTAACGGTCGAGCATTGTACAATGTTTTATGTGCATTTGAATCGCAATATATGTATATTTAATAAAATTAATTGCAATAGTATAACGCAATAACTAAAATGTTCAATCAAGAATTCTTAATGTGCTAGACGCAGAATTAAATTCTCAAAAACTTTTATTTGCAGCATTTATTTCTAAAATTAAAATAAAACCATTTTTTTCAAGGAAAACTGTTAGCAGCTTCATGTAATGTGTCACTTCCGGTTAATCTATTTTAACCAAAATCTAATATTCCATTGATATAGTAGTCTTATATACCAAATTTTATAATGACTGTAAATCAAATTTATACAAAATTAATGTTTTAACTTTGTCACAATTACAAATAATATATTTGTTTGTCAGAGTAAAAACTAAATTAATTAACTAAACTTCAAAAATTCTCTCTGAAAAAGATTTCCAAAATTAGGAAGATCTAAAATTATATTTGACTACAAATCACACAGATAAGACATCAGCAGAACTCGTATAAGCAATAATGTATTGAAAATTTAAAGTAAATTCAGAAAATACTTTAAAATATTGATATTAGAAAAATTTACTCACTACAAATCAAAAATTCTATTAACTAAGAATAGCACAGATTAAAAAATAACTGGTGAAAATCTTTAGTGAGACACGGACAAGAGTATAAGAGGTTCATTTATTGTCCAAAATTCTGTCACTCTAGAATAGTGCGAATTGTTACGCAGAAATAAATTTAATTTTATTAATCAAAACCAACACCTTTCCCCACTTTTAAAACAGCCAACTATTATCAAACCACCACAGAGACTTTCAGCTGATAATTTCTCCTCACAACCTACAAATTTCAGACAGAATTTTATTATAAACTAGCCACCTTTTGTACCCCGACAAAATGGAAAGAAGAAAACGAAATAATTAATAAAGAATTTGATCAAAACGATGACTCTTCTTTAGACATAACGCTTAAAATAATTAATAGGACCCTAAAAGAATTATTTATTAACATTTGCCTCATATACCTGGATAATATAATTATCTTTGGTAAGACTTTAGAGGAATATAAAATTGGTATTAAAAAAATTACGTAGAGCTAATTTAAAAATTTAGAAACATAAATCATAATTTTTGCAAATATAGCTAGATATTTAGGCTACATAATAAATCAAGATAAATTTAATAATGATGATTTTTTTTTTAAGTATAAGAAAACTAAACATCCCTATGACAAGAAAGGAAATAAAATAATCTTAGGAACATTAGGATGGTATAGAAAATGTATTCCAAATATTGCTAAGTTAACTAAACCATTCACTAAATGCTTAAAAAAAAAATTTACGCATAGATATATATCGTGCCGCATTTGAAAACAGTAAAATGTACTAGGTAAATCATAAATGCTACTGACCGCAGACTTTGATAAAAAGTTTATACTAACAACTGATGCCTCGGACTATGCAAACGGAACCGTACTAACTAACTAAATAAAAACCAAGAAAACTCTATTTGCTACGCTTCAAAAACATTAAACTCAGCTGTACAAAAATATTCAATTATAGAGTAAGAATGAAAAGCAATTATTTGGACAATAAAGAACTTTATCTACTCTTATTAAATAATGTATTCATTACTTATGAAATTTATGATAAGTAATACTAATCATTATTGACAGTGTTAAGTAATAATTCATTACTCAACACTTCACGACCAATCACACGTCTGAATTTTCATTACTTAACACTTTAATAGCCAATCAAAAAATAACTATAATTGCCGCGCGTTAAGTATGCTATGAAACAGTGAAGCGCGCTATTGTTAATTATCTGTCAAAATTAGTTTAAAACGTTTTTGTTTACAATAATACTGTAATTTGTGTGATTATACATGTGAGTTATGGATTCTGAAAGCAAACAAAGTGAAAGTTGTACTCCACCAGATATTGTAGAAGCCGCACCCGTACGTTTCTTAAATTTACTGCCCGAAAGAAAAAAAGTATGAACAAGTTTATAAAGCTTTTAAAGATTGGAGAAGATTAGTCCATATTTATATACAAACCTTTGGTATGTAAGGCTTCTTAAGATGACAAATCCAAACTAAAAACTCATGCGCTAGGAAAATCGAATTAGAAGAATACAATTTTGACATAGAATATTTTAATGGAAAGCAAAACGGAATAGGGGCTTTGATATCAAGGCAACGCCCGAAATAAAAAAAAACATAAAATCTATCAAAGATGTGTTAAATAAAAATATTATCACGCACTGCGTATCACGTGATATTGATATATTAAAAGAACTAGCGCAAGACAACAAAAATATTTGATAGTAAAAATTATTGTAAAAGCTCTAACTTCCTCAATAAACAAATTCATTAAACAACTAAACAGAATTATTATGACTAACTTTGTATTACAAATTTATTTCAAAACCCATCAAAGAATTAAGAGATTATTTGATAATAAATGAATTGCAAGAAATAAATATCCCTGAATTAAGCTGTGGATTACATGAATTATAATGGGTAGATGTAAAACAACAATTATATAAAATCTTATAAGATACCAATATTCAAATTAATGTCTTTAGTTTACTAGAGAACCATCATGTAACAAATGCTAGCGAAAGATCACATAGCGAACAGGAGGATATGAATTCAGTACATTCCGATAATGAAAATATAATAGCGGGAATTAAATATATAAATAATCGCTGAAATATAGCAAAGAATCAAATGATATTCGACTCACTAGCAACAAACAATCATTCGATTTACCTAGCTAATTAATCCAACCAAAACAAAACAAAGAATATATGTAACAATTAATGAAAATAACTTCGAGCGAGAAACATTAGAATTCTTAAAAGAATATATTATTCCAAAAATTAGATACCTAACCATATTTAGTGAAGATCTTGATAAGAAATTAACAAAAAATATATTGTAATATTTTACCCCAGATTCAATAAACATAATAGCAGTAGAGTAATTAGTTCGTATATTGAAAACGAAGAAGAATAACTAGATATTATTCATGAATATCATAACTACATGATAAACCATAAAGGAATAAACGCTACATTTCAAGTATTTAAAGAAAAATATTATTGACCAAAAATGAACAAAGATATAGTAGAATATATGAATAAATGCGAGTTATGTAAATTAAATAAATTCAAAAGAAACCCAATACCTGCAATAGACAATGTCACACCAACTTCTGAGAAACCTTTTAAAATAATTAATTTAGATTTCCTAATATTAGAGAGTAAACACTTTTTAACTACTATGGATTAATTTTCGAACCAAGCTCAAGCATATCTCCTTATTAACAAAACAGCCAAAACCATATGTGATGTATTAATTAAATATTTTCAAACGTATAGAATACTAGACAAAATAATAATAGATAGTGGAGAAGATTTCAAAAATACACTAGTACAAGATCTATTAAAAAGGTAAGGAATTAATATTTATTTTATTTGCGTAAATAACTCAAAAAGTAATGCAATCGAAAGATTCTATTCTACAATAATAGAGTTACTACGGATGATTAATCAAAAAGAAAGAATCAAATATCAAGATTTATTTCAGAAAACAGATTTAGCATTAATAGCGCACAACAACACAAAACACAACCAAACTAACACCAAATGAGATATTATTCGGAGAAAAATTAAAAAAAATATAAAAATATTCCTTTAAAGATTATAACTCCTTATAAGGAAAATATAAGAATAGATCAAATTAAACAATAAGATAACAATGACTATTATTACTGACTATACGATGGACTGACATTTGTAAAAACAATGGATTTCATCTAATCAAATTAGGTGAATAAATTAAAAGAGTCTCAACAATTGAAATATTATAACTACAACATTTCTCAAATAGAAATAGAATATACTAAAGTTTCAACCATATATATTAAAATACAGAAACAATTAGAGAAAAATTTATATTTCTTTCATAATTCATTAAATATATGAAAAAATAATTATGCTCTCTTAAAAGATCAAATCACAAATTTATTTACCAAAAATAATAGAAGATTCAAACGAGACTATATTAACGGTCTTCGATCTATAATAAAAGCAATTACTGGATATTTATATTCAAATGATGAAGACAAATATAGATTTTTTTTTGAAGAAATACAAAGTAATTAAATATTATTACAAATATTAAATTTCTAAACAATTTAACAAAAAATTGGAAAATATAAAGTATTATGAAGAAAAAACTCAAGAAAAAATTTAAATGATAATATCTCAATTAAATAAAAATAATAGTATCCCTTCACTGTCATTAGTGTGAAGCACTTTACATTCTAAGAGGTTCGACACTTATATTGCGATTTTCATATAGTTTTTTTTATTACTGTGTTCACTTTTTTACAATGAGTGATAAAACTTGTGTGTATTTTGCTCCGCGCAAATACAAAAAACATGGAATGAATTTATCTAACAGGGTAAGTTATATTCTTGGGTACATTATATTAATAAATAAAATAAAGGCTTCAGAATCCCCTTTTTTACTATATTATACATAAATATACAAATGCAGGACGTAAATAACCAACATATAAATAAAATAGTAGTAATTAAAATATAAATTAAATGACATGTATCAAAACTAAACATATGAATAATATATATATATATATATATATTGAATTTTAAATTTCCGCGAGTGTTATTTTGATGTAACTTGAATTCTTCCGGGTATCTTCTCGCGTTGGTCTGGTTTGGTTCTGAGAAGAACCGTTGTTTAGACGACGTTTCGGCAAGGTCTCACTTGCCATCTTCAGGTCTTGGATTGATTCCGTGTTCTCGATCTGGTGTTAGGTCTTGAACTGACGTTTGTTGGTGATGCAGCAGGCTTATATTTAGTGGTCATAGTTGGATGCTTCACTGAGTTGTTCCGGGTTGTTGGTTCTGGTTGATTGGTTTGGTCTTTTTGCGTCATTGATTCCGTAGCTAGTGTAGTATTCGGTGTATGCTTTTTTACCTTTTGTGCCAATTTGTTAAGTGCTGGTTTCCATGTGGGTGGTAATCTTCGTGTGTCGTCCCTTGTATTCAGGTTATTTGGTCGTTTTTCGATTTCTATGGCTTCTCTGATGATTCTTTTAGTTGTGTGTCCGATGCTAGCTATCATCCTTGTGTTCTTGAAATCGATCGTGCGTGATGTAGTTTTCACGTGCTGAGCCAGAGCTAAGGTTTTCTCGTCTTTTTTCACAGAGTTTTGATGTTCGTTTCTTCTGATGTTGATTCTTCTGTTAGTTTGACCGATGTAGGTATTGTCACAGTCTTGACAAGGAATTTCGTACACTCCTTGGCTCTCCAGGTTGATCTTGGTCTTCGGATTTGGCAGAATCGTATTAATTTTCCTATCTGTGGTGAAGATGGTCTTGATTTCGTTTTTCTTCAGTACTCTACTTATTTTGTCGGTAGTGCCTTTAACGTATGGAAGGTAGGCGTAAGTAGGTAGTTTTTCTTCATCAGTTTCTCTTTTGTTTTTTGTGGTCTAAGAGCCAATTTTATGTTTCTCTGGTTGTAACCGTTTTGAAGTAGTGCGGCCTTGATAGTTTCCATTTCTTTTTGTCGGTTTTCGTTGTCCGCTAATCGTTGTGATCTTGTGATGAGTGTTTTCACTACTGACTGTAGCTGGGATGGATGATGATGAGAGTCAGCATTTAGATAGCGATTAGTATGTGTTGCTTTTCTGTAAACTGTGTGGTTCAGGCTTCCGTCTGCTGTTTTCTTTACAAGTACATCTAGGAACGGAAGTTGGTTTTCTTCTTCTACTTCCATGGTAAACTTGATGTTGGGATGAATTCCGTTGAGATAGCCCAGAAATAATTCCAGCTGCTCCCTTCCGTTGTTCCAGATTTCGAAGGTATCATCGACGTATCGTAGCCATAACTTTGGTTTCTGGTTAGCGGATTGAAGGGCTCTAGTTTCGAAGTCTTCCATGAATAAGTTTGCCAGGACTGGTGAGAGTGGAGAACCCATGGAAGCGCCTGCCACTTGTTTATATCGCTGGTCTTTGTATATGAAGTAGGTGTTCTTCAGGCAGTGTTCGTTAGTTCCAGGATGTGTTCTGCAGGTTTGTGCTTTTCCTTTATAATATTCAATGTTTCTTCCACTGGTATGTTTGTGAAGAGTGATACTATGTGAAAACTGACTAAGAGATCTTCTGGTTGGACAACTTCTTTCTTCAGTAGCTCGATGAAGTGGCTAGCATTCTTGACGTTAGATTCCGCTTCTTCGGCGTATGGTTGAAGTTTTTTAGCCAAATATTTTGCCAGTTGTTGTGACGGAGATCCTATGCAGCTAACTACCGGTCTCAGTGGAGTTCCTTCTTTGTGGATTTTGGGTAATCCGTAGAATTTGGGACATTTAGATGATTTCTCTCTTGGAATTAGTTGAACTTGTGTGTCGTTATCAATTGGACTGGCTTTGATCTTCATCCTTGTGGTCTTCTCCAGGTATGTTGTTGGATCGGAGGAAATGCTTTCATATGCTGGATCGTCCAGGAGTTCTTGTATTTTACGGTCGTAGTCCTCTTTGTTCATCACAACGGATGCGTTGCCTTTGTCCGCTGGTAGAATGATGATATCCGAATTTTGTCGCAGCGATCGTAGTACCTGCTGTTCTTTAGTTGATAGGTTCTTCTTCGGTGGGCGGGCTGTTCTTAGTATGCGTGAGACATCTTGACGGATCTCTCCAGGTGAAATATGGAGGATTCCACGCCACATATTATCTCTTCCACTGAATATGGGTTGGTGCAACTGCGAAGTTGAAACCCTTGGATAAAACGTTTAGTGATGCTTCATCCAACGCGAGAAGATACCCGGAAGAATTCAAGTTACATATATATATATATATATATATATATATATATATATATATATATATATATATATATATATATATATATCTATCTATCTATATATATAAAAGAAAGTCGTGTTAGTTACACCACTTATAACTCAAGAACGGCAGAACAGATTTGGGTGAAAATTGGTAGGGAGGTAGCTTAGAGCCAGGAGACGGACATAAGATACTTTTTATCCCCTTCGACAGCGTAACTCGGTATGGTTGAAAATTTGAGTTTTGAAATAAATTTTTAGGTGAATTGAAGTGAAGTGAAGTTTACTTAATAATGCCGCGAGCAAGACGATCGAATCTTTCCCGACAAAGCCGTAATGCAAGAAGAATACGAAATACTGCAAATGAAAGGACTGAAGAAGAACAAGAAATTGCACGTGAACAGCGCCGCGATAGTATGGCTCGACTTCGTGCTTCTCAATCACGAGAGCAAAGTGAAGCAGCCCGTGAAACAGCTCGGTTGGCAATGCGGAATCGTCGAGCGGACAACAGAGGTCAACAAATAGATAATTTGCGACGCAGAACAAGATATTTATCAAGTGCTGATTTGAATCGAGCAGCGTTTCGATACGGTTGCAGCAATGATTACAGCTTGCATCCTAGCGTTTGCATTGGGCAAATGGACGTTGTTTGTGAGTATTGTGGTGCATTAAAATTTTCCGGAGAAACGGCTGGATTATGCTGCCTTAATGGTAAAGTGAAATTGCCGTTGTTGACTCCGCCACATGAGCCATTGTATTCATTGCTTTGTGGCGAAACACAAGAATCACGCCACTTTCTTGCAAACACTCAAAAATACAATGGTTGTTTCCAAATGACGTCATTTGGGGCAGATATTATCGAAGAACGAGGATTTAATCCGACATTTAAGGTATTTATTTTTGTACTTACATAGAATGTAGTTAAAGAATAACTTACTTTATCTACTGGTATCTATTATATTTGCTAATTCTGAACTCTACTCTCCCACCCAAAAATATTTGCTAATTCGGAACTCGACTCTCCCACCGAAAAAAGTGTTTATAACCCAGTTAATACTGTCTGGTTTTTATTTTGTAGATACAAGGACAGATTCACCATCGAATTGGATCATTACTACCTTTCGAAGATACACAGAATAAATTTTTACAAATATATTTCATGGGCAACATGGAAGAACAACTTGATCGATGCCTAGCGATCAATGCAGGAATGAAGCGAGCAATTCTTCAAGACTTGCAGTGTCTGCTTCATGAACATCATGCGTTGGTCAACGCAATATATGGACAGCACATGTCATGCCGTATTGAAATATGTGAAAATATATATATATATATATATATATATATATTTGGACAGCACATGTCATGCCGTATTGAAATATGTGAAAATATATATATATATATATATATATATATATATGGACAGCACATGTCATGCCGTATTGAAATATGTGAAAAAACAGGCACCAGCACTGTTGATAATATGTACAAACACCTGAGTGTGCTAAAGACTTATATTGTGAAGATCATTGGCAGAGTGGGCGTCAATGCTAAGTCTCTTATTGAAAACGCAACAAGTAATGCAGCTAAAGAGTATATACATATTTTATCAAAATTTAACGTACTTGGTGTTGGCGTTAGCTGTAAAAACCCGATTAATTGCGTCACATGAACAGAAAATGCTGCGGTTACTAGAAAGAGAGGAAAAACGTGATAGTTAGTCACCACAGTTTCTGTGTCGCCTCCGTTCCCTTGCGGCTTCGACGGTTTCGGAAAAATTTTGCAAACGCTCTGGATGGGCTGCCATCGGTACGAGCAGACTGTAGACGATGGGCGCGCTCCTGCATCGACTGTCAACGAAGCAAGATTACCCGCCACGTTACCACTCCAGTGGTAATCTTCGTGCTCTCTAATGCAAGATCCGAACACGTACATATCAACATCATCGTCATGCCACCTTCAGAAGGCGTTGATATTATTTAACATGTATTGACAGGTACACGCGCTGGCCGGAGACAATCCCGATGGAAAGCCAAGAAACAGAGATCGTCACACGTTTTACAGCACTGTTGATAATATGTACAAACACCTGAGTGTGCTAAAGACTTATATTGTGAAGATCATTGGCAGAGTGGGCGTCAATGCTAAGTCTCTTATTGAAAACGCAACAAGTAATGCAGCTAAAGAGTATATACATATTTTATCAAAATTTAACGGAGGATATCAGGTATTTTACGGTCGACGAAATTCATTTAATATTAGATGCTACGGAGCAGGTCTTGCTTATCAATAAGGCCCAGATTGATCTAGAACAGCTTGGAAAATTATTTAGGACGAAGTTCTGCAACCCCGACGAAGAAAATTATTTTGCGGCGCCAATCGTGCAATACACGAGCTCGCCTATATAAGAATAAGTATAGGAACTGCCGATTTGTTCCTCTTTGTTATTCCGTTATTTCGCAAGACACAGGAAAGAAAGACTTCGAATCAAATGCGCAACATCTTGGTAAAGGTGCAGATTGCTAGCAGTAACAAAAGACCAATGGACCAAAATTGAGGAAAATACACGCAGCCAGAGTTCTTATCCTGTATGGATGGAAGAGCGATTGCAACGATAAACAGCTTCAAACATTGGCACAGTTTGTAAACGACGTTCTGCTCCGGGTCCACTCGTTCATTCCATTCTCTATCTGGCTCCTTTGACCACCATAGCAAAATAAAGGAGGAACAAGCTCTACAGGAACATTCTCGGATAACTGGCCACACCGTTCAAAAATGTGGTTTATTTGTTTGTTTAGCACCGGATTATGGCTACTTGGCAGCTTCTCCAGATGGGGCTGTAGATGACAGGAAAATTGTTGAAGTTAAGTATCCATATAGCGCACGAAACATGACACCATTAGAACCGGCTCAAAAACTTAAATAATTTTGTTCATCAGTCGTGGATAATCTGTTGCATTTAAATAAATCACACAGCTATTATTATCAAATTCAAGGCCAGTTATATATAACAGGAAGAAGTTGTTGCGATTTTGTTATCTGGACACCAAACGGCATTAACATAGAAAGTATCAATTACGACATTAGTTTTGAATGCGATGTTTCCGAAACTGCAGAAGTTCTACTTCGAAGAACTTGGTCCATTTACAGGATGTGTATACAAACGCAAAACCAAAAGGGCTTCTGCCACTCAAGAACAACAAACAGCGGCCGGTGCTGTCTTAAATGATAAAAAAGTATTAGGTCGGAAGTCCTAGAATTTAATATACCACGAATGACTTTGCAAAGATTGCTACATAAAATAGAAAGTCAGTACGATGGTGTGGACAGCGATACGGAAATCGAATCCGGAGATCCCGAGTTCGAATCTCACTCAAGCTAAAAATTATATGAACTACCACTGCGGCTTGGTGATTGCGGACCCTGTACTGTAATTGGGATTAAGTTTCTGTTATACAGCGTAACATAAATAAATAAGCAAAATCTCCCAGACTGGGATCTTCAAAACCGAAACAAGTATTCAGCAGCGAGGAAGAAAAAGCGTTAAAAGATTACTTGCTGAAAGTTTCAGCAATTTCATGTCTAAAATGTAAATATTTTCGTATTTTAAATTTCAGTCAGATAAATATCCAACCTATTAAAAAATTTAAGAGGAATATATGTCTATTTATAAAAAATATGCATCAATGTTTATAAAAAGTTGCTCAATTAGCCCCGCTCTACCCTATACATATGAGCTATTGTGGTGAACCAATATATTGTAAGCAAATTATTTTAAAATATAACAATTTTCGAACGCATTTAATAAAATTTATATTTATTCGAAATTACATGACATGGCACATGTTATTCCTATATAACTCCGAGTAAAGAATGTAACTAGAGGGAGCATACAGTTATTTAAAACTGATCATGGAACCACGCTGTTTTTCAATTGTAAGATTAGGATATTCACACAAAAAATTGTACAATGCAATATAATAGTTATTTTTGTATTAAGTGCGCAAAATGAGTGTTTTTTTGTTGCGCGTGAGAATGTTACGAGTACTTTTAGTCGAGGCCGCAGATTGAGACAATAAAAGTTTTCGAACGCGCCAAAAACAAGAATTTTGCCCACGAAATACAAATACAAACACATTATTGATTTATTAAAGTAAATTAAAGGAAGACAATCAACAATAATATTAATTTGATACTATTGATGTGTTGTAACTAATGATACCTGACAACAAATTTAGCTATTGAGTAATTATTTTCTTTATGTAATATTTTTATGTTCATACATCATTAAAATATTTTTATTACCAATTGCTTGATCTATATTTGTTTTTTTGCGACAGATACTAAACAACCAATCTTTTTCACCCAAAGCTCTATCTGTAAATATTACTCGTTGAATTTAATCAATTGTTAATTGCGACACTGGCTTTTGGATTGCCCTGTTGTACTTGATTTAAAACATTTAGTTGTTCTTGATAATACTTAACTTGTTCATTCCTGAAACCTTTTAAAGGTACTGTGTGTACCATAACCCATTATGTAAATTGTAATTACGAGAGTGGGTCAATAAGTACCTGTGTTAGAAATGAAGACATAGTTTTTCAAGGCGATACACTTTGCCAACGTCCCTGCTATTTATTTAACCCCTCAAAAAAATATGATTTTTTCAAACCCCGCAAAATAGGCTTTTGCGCGGTGATGACCTCCTCATTTGAGCTAAATTTTTTTCCCGCGAGCCACGTTTTGATGTTGGGGAACAGAAAAAAAATCGCAGAAAGCCAGGTCGGGCGAATACGATGGGTGCGGTAACAGTTCGTACCACAATTCATGCAGTTTTACCGCGATGATTCCGGATGAGTGAGCAGGGGCATTGTCGTGGTGGAACAGAAATTTTTCTTTGTCAAATGGGGTCGTGTCTCCTTTAATTTCTCGTTGAATCGATCCAACATGTCACTGTAATACTTTCCTGTGATCATGCGTCCTTTCTCCAAAAAGTCCATGAGGATTATTCCCTTCGAATTCCGAAAAATGACCTTTCCAGCTGATGGGACCGTCTTTGCCTTTTTAGGAGCATGGTTCACCCGGGAAAGTCCATTGTTTTGACTGTTGCTTGGTCTCTGGCGTGTAGTGATGGATCCAGGTTTCATCGACGGTGACAACTCGACGGTGACAACTCGACGCATAAACTCCTGCGGATTTCGCTTAAAGAGGTCCAAACTCTGCTTCGACATTGTCGTCCGTATCTGCTTGTTGTCCACCGTAATTAATCGCGGCACCCACCGAACCGACAACTTACTCATGCCAAACTTATCATGTAAAATATTAAATGCCGATCCGTACGACATGCCAACAAGCTCTGCTACTTCGCGCACTTTCATTCGACGATCAGCGAGAATTATAACGTGGACCTTTTCAACGATTTCCTAAGTAACCACGACTGCCGGGCGTCCTGGGTGCTCCTCATCAAAAACATACGTAGGGTGGCGTTTAAATTAATTAAACCAATATCTCACGGTTGTCATTGATGGTGCAAAGTCTCTATAAACAGCATCCAGCTTCTCTTTGATTTTTTCGCAAGTTTTTTCTTCCAGAAATAAAAGGCGAATTACGGACCGATATTGTTCTTTATCCATTTTATTTAAAAACAACAAACACGCTTAATACAAATGACTGTCAAATCAAAACTAACCTATGAATTAGTCTAAAATTATGTATGGCGACGTTTGAAAGATGGCAGTACTTGGTGGTAATGCTACCGCCCTTCAACAACGCCATCTGTTTTCAAACACAGGTACTTATTTACCCACCCTCGTATTGTAAATAGTAAATATAGTTAATATGTAATTAAGCAAAAAGATAAAAATGCGTGTCGGCGCCTATGATACTGTTATCTTCGGCCCGCATGTTTGAATGGAAAATTCCTAGAAACCGATGCCTTCCGAAATCCCACACGATTTATCCACCGCGTTTGTATATGTCAGTTCATCTTCCCGCTTCAATGTACAAGCATCACTCTCGGCTCGCTCTTAAAAATATAAACTTTGCCTCGTTTTATTTATTTAAATAACCCCGATGACCTCGACGTTATGTGTAATTACATTAAAGTGATCGAGTAGTACGTCATTTAAACTTAGTTTTGTATTATTTGTGTGTATGTTTTAAGTTTGTAAAATAAAATGGGCAACGAAAAAAGAGTTCTACTCACAGTGGAAGTAAGTTAGGTCACATTAAAATTACCACCATTTATGCCTGATGACGCGAAAATGTGGCTTCAAATTAAAGAGCATAGTTTTATTTTAGCGAATATCAAAAGCGAAGAAATAAAGTTCTATTATATATTGACCACGCTTGATCCTCGTGCGATTACGAAAGTGCGCGACATCGTGATGAGCCTCCCGGCAAAGCCGTACTTGGTGTTGGCGTTAGCTGTAAAAACCCGATTAATTGCGTCACATGAACAGAAAATGCTGCGGTTACTAGAAAGAGAGGAAAAACGTGATAGTTAGTCACCACAGTTTCTGTGTCGCCTCCGTTCCCTTGCGGCTTCGACGGTTTCGGAAAAATTTTGCAAACGCTCTGGATGGGCTGCCATCGGTACGAGCAGACTGTAGACGATGGGCGCGCTCCTGCATCGACTGTCAACGAAGCAAGATTACCCGCCACGTTACCACTCCAGTGGTAATCTTCGTGCTCTCTAATGCAAGATCCGAACACGTACATATCAACATCATCGTCATGCCACCTTCAGAAGGCGTTGCTATTATTTAACATGTATTGACAGGTACACGCGCTGGCCGGAGACAATCCCGATGGAAAGCCAAGAAACAGAGATCGTCACACGTTTTACAGCAGATAGGTGTGCCGGTTCGGAACTCCACTACGCATCACAACGGGTCAGGGCAGACAGTTTGAGTCTTACTTGTTCAAGCACATAAATCGCTTGATAGATATACGAGTCACCTGCGTACGACTGCCTACCACAGTGATGCTAATAGTATGGTAGAACGATTTCACCATCAATTAAAAGCCGCGATCCTATGCTACCAGAATTCCAGATTGACAGAAATTCTACCAACCGGATTGATGAGCATCCGTGCAGCAGCATCCATACTTCAGCTACAGAGTTATTGTACAACGAGTTACTGCAAATCCCAGGCGAGTTTCTGATCGCTAGAGCAGTGGATGTGGAAGACAATGCCAATTCAACGACCTTCATTGGCGATCTGCACCGTTACTTTAAGCAATTCCGACCAAAAAGTCCCAGCCAACATGGTGAAAAGAAAACTTTTTCAGGATCTTGCCACAACGAAACAGGTGTTCATTCGTCGTGACGATATCAAAAACCGACTACAATACCCATACGATGGAGTAATTCACGTACTCAGTCGCGGAGACAAAGCATTTACTCTGGGTATTAACGGTCGTAATGTTAAAGTCTCTATTGACAGATTAAAGCTAGCATACATGATGGATAAAAACACGTTTCACGACAACCATAGCAGCTGCAGACCGCTTCACCACCAGGTCTGGCAGACGAATCCGGTTCACGGAACCATTCTATGCCGGGTTCATGTGAAGTGTCCTCATTGGAAGGGGGATACTGTGGGTACCATAAACCAGTATTGTATACTGTCATTATTTTAAATTGTAAATATAGTTAGTATCTTAGTTAAAATGTAATTAAGCAAAGAGATAAAAAGGCAAGCCGCCACCCGCCACCTATGATTTCTTCCCTTTTTCCCAAACGAACACGAATATTATTGTATGAGAGCGACAAAAATGTTTCGCGCTCAAATTAATAATATTTTTCCTACGAATGCTTTCTAATAAAAATTAAAATGTCAATTCCTGTCAGTGATTATATGTAGCTGTTCATTTACTTCGTATCCAATGGCGATGAATTAGTAAATAAATGCAGTCAAATAGAAGTACCATTATTGACTATTGTATCTTACAAAAGATTAAATTTTGTTATAAATAAGTGATATCAATATTTCAAGTATACTGCCAGATATTATTGAAACTGTTAATTAAGCAACATTGGATTTCTTGCTGAAAAATCTAAAATGAAGTACGAGAAGCAATATGATTTGTTTATGAATTGATGTGCAAAAAAATATTAGAAATTATACCGAAACTGTTCTCTTGGCTTACTTCTAAAAAACAAATCAAATATTAAAATATATGATGTCAAGGACAACACTTTCTACCAAAAATTATATGTTACAAGCCAAAGAAGTCTAGAAGTTTATCAAGAGATGATATAAATAAATGACTTTTAGAAACTCCCAACGAAAACTATCTAATGATGAAGGTTGTACTCATAATGGGTATATCAGGAGCATGCTGCCGAGACTAATTATTTAAAATTTGCATTGAAGAAATTGAAAATAGAGCAACAATTCTCAATGTTAAAATTAAAATTCAAAAAAATATATACTTAGGATATTTATTATTAGTTATGGAAAATGTGTTGTTAAAAATTTTGGCATTAATAATATTGCTAAAATACCTAGTAACGGCGCCGAATACCTTAATTTACCTGACTTAAATAGTTTTACTGGTCACTGTTTACATAGACTTCCGCTACGTTGTTAGCGGACAGTGGAGCAGATATCAACTTTAAAACGTATGGAGGTTAGAGAAGAGGATGTACAAAATAAAGTAAAAATAATATAATTACATATAAGCAATAAATTATTAACTAAAATTATAAAATATGTTTTTGTAAAGTAATAACAATAATAGCTACTTCATATTACTATAGTGTAAAAAAAATGTGTTTAAAATTTTATTTTATTTCTTACGAGCGACAACATTTATGTCGCGTGTCACTTGGAGTCAAACGAAAAAATAAATTCCTCGAAAACATCAACTTTTCGTTGAAAAATTCAAGTGCAAATATGAACTATATACAACAGTCATAGGAAAATATAACAACATTGTGTTTGGTGCTCGTTCGTTTTTTCAATAAATATATAAATTAATGTGTTTGGTGAGTGAGTGATAATTACAAAAATATGTTTATTACGGAAACTATTTGTGACTTTTATGTTCTCCAAGTGTTGATTACAACAATAAGTTCGATTGTTGAAGTGATATTATGATTGCTTATTGCAATTGTTGTGTTTATTTAGCGTGTGTATTTGAGAGTATTGATTACAACAATTATTCGTGAGAATCGACGTACACATCATCACCATCCATCTTTCGTTTTCGGTTGGCCTCTGGTTGAGTAAACTTCTCCAGCACCTTCTTGTGTTCCACTTGTATTTCATCGACATTTGCATCATAGTTACGTGCTGTGCAACAGGTGTCGTTTAGTTTTGTGCCGTAGTGAGTGATGCTGATGCAACATGAGCTCGTCAAGGGAACTAAGATCTAAGGGCAAGATCACTAACGTCAAGACGCCCGCGACGCCGGGCAGCGGTTCCCAACAACCTCCGACAGAATTCGGCTCACTCCTGGAGAGCTCCCAGCTCAGGGCCGCCGCCGCAGTGCAACCTTCGCCGGATGAGTCACCTTCCATCCAGTTGCCACCGTCTAGCAGGACGCATTACATCGTGACGCAGTCCATCGAAACGCTATTGATGTCACCAGCTATCTCTTACGCTTCGACGGTGGCTTCCGGCTCTACCCTCACTACCGCACCTACTTTGTCTCATCAAACGCCGGAAACTCATAAAAACAACAGTTCGGGAGCAACGCTATACTCAATAGCAGTCTGCAACCTGCCGTCGCACGCCAGGACACCAAAAGGCTTCGCCCCCTGTTTGTCTCGAGTCAAGAACCTGACTATCTACGACACAATACCAATTCGTGCTGGAAAAATGATCGTCAAAAGATGGGATCCGCAACTCGAATCCAAGCTGAAAAATCTAAAAAATTCCCTCGGCTTGGACATTCTTTTCGAACCACTAGCAGCACGTAAGGGCAAAAACAATCACTCACCTCGATTGCCGACCTTCTCCTGCGTCATTAAAGGCGTCGGTCTCGAGGTTGAAATTCCAGAAGTCCAAGAATATCTGGATAAAGCTGGCATCTTATACAAAAACGTATGGCGCATCCGGTCCTCCAGACTAAACGGCGCCGACACCAGGCTCGTTCGAGTTGTGTCCACGGAATCTATAGATCGGCTGCTTAACGACGGCTTTATCCTCTTCAACTGGCGCCTAGGAGCGGAGCCTTCCAACGCGCCTCCTCCTCAGCCATGGCAATGTGGCAAGTACCAACAGTTCCACCAGCCCGGTACTTGCCCCAACCGCATCACCTGCCTTTACTGCAGCAAGGCTCATCCGTTCTTGCAGTGTCCAGCAACTGAAAAATCTGCTAAATACGCAAACTATGATCAGAAAGGTCACGTGGCCACTAGCCTGAAGTGTCCGAAGCGACCCAAGCCTGAAGACGACGCCGCAATAGCTCCGCTGAAGAGTGTGGACAAGCCCAGCTGCGACGCAAGCGACACTCCAGCCAGCACATTCGACATTCTTCGATTCGTGTCTATCGGACTAATCAACGCCATGTCGCAGCAAAAATACACTGTACAACAGAGTCTCATTTCGCTCACCGCATCAATATTCAATGTTCGCCTTACCTTCTCCTACTCCGGTGAACTGGTCCACGTAGGATGCCACCGATCGAAAAGGCGAGCAAATTGAACACCAGAAAACCAGTTCGCAGATGGCTGAACAACCAACAGTAAGAATCGGCACTGTGAATGTGTGTTCTCTCACATTTAAACGCCACCTACTCGATCACCTCATCCGCGCCGATAATAACTCCAGCTAGCACATTCACAGCTCCAGGCTTTAACGTGTTTAGGAAAGATCGCGAAGAAGATGGGTTTGGTGGTGTCGCGCTACTCGTCCACAACACAATCACCAGTGAGCCTCTGGAACTCCCGGTTCAGTTCAACCGCCTGGTTTTACACCCGCATCGGCCGAGTACACATTTTATGTTATTACTCCAGGCCGTCAGTCGACGTAGAAGAAGAGGTGTTTGCGTTTACCAGCTTACTGGGAAAAGCCATTATCATGGGTGATTTCAACGCCCGTCACATCAACTTCGGTGACACCACCACTAACACTAACGGTCGTTTACTTGACTCAGTCCTGGATGAGCTGCCTCTCCGGAGGAACCACAACGTGCTGCCAATATTCATCAGCCACCTAGGCTCCTCCATCATCGACCACGTAGTGTCAACGGAGCCCATGATCCAGCATCTGAGCGACGCTGGTTGGATCGGCGTCAGTGTGGCCTCGGATCACCTTCCTTTCACCGTGGATGCTTTCTTTCTGCACCCACCGCTTGGTTACGAGGCACTTTACAAACAAATAGACGACCATAAAAACACAAACTGGGACGTATTCCAAACCAGCGTCGCAGAGCACCTGCCGCCCGTCCTCAGCTGTTAACCAACGCCAGGGAAGCTGATGACGTAGCCGCGGAAGCTGCCGTTCCGACAATAACCGTCCGCTGCTTTCGACCTTCCCTCCCAGCTCACATCGTCAACCTAATTCGAGACAAGCGGCGTGTTTACCGGGCCTACATCCGACACCGCGATCCGCAACTAAGAATTCAGTGGAATCGTATATGCGCGTTAGTGCGTCGGACTGTCTCCATCACCGATAGAAAGCCTCGGGCAAGGCTTGCTCAGAATTCGACTCGCGTGACGGTGCGCAATTCTGGCGGAAGTTTAAAACAATCACCGGCCAGCTGCAGCGGAAAAATTCCCATCTCCGTGTCGGAGATTATATCGCCAACTCTCCTGCCGCATTCGCCGAGTTGCGTGAAGTGGTGCATCAGGAACCTCAGCACCCGGACTTCTACGAAGACTTCCGTGTCGAGACAGAGCGCGCAATCAGCCTCTACAATGATTTATAATGGACTCAACGTGGTCTCGGAGGAAGAAGTCGACGAGATTATCGCAGCAAAACGAGGGAACTCTGCTCCAGGCAGTGACGGAATCACTCTAAAGATGGTCAAGAACCTTCCTTTCCTCACTATTATCCTCAACTCCTGTCTGCTCCTTGATTACCATCCAGCAAGCTGGCGAACAGCAATCGTCACCATGATACCAAAACCATTTAAAACACCTTCCGACCCATCCTCTTACCGCCCAATGTCCCTCCTCAACACTATGGGGAAGATTTATGAGACAATAATATAAAAACAAAATTCAAAAATTTTCGGAAGAGAATAACATAATCCCGGAGAACCAGTTCGGATTTAGGGCTCGTCGGTCTACCCAGAACGCGCTACTCCGACTCACGTCAGACATCACCAGGGCCATCACCACTGCCACTACACTGCCGCGGTGTTCCTGGACCTGGAGCGAGCTTTTGATAAGGTGTGACACGCCGGAGGAAGCTCATCTCGGCCAACATTCCGACGCACCTAGTGCGTGCTGTCGCTGGCTTCCTCAATGACCGCCGAGCCAGGGTCCGAGTCGGCAGTGCTTTGTCTGAGGAGTTTACGCTACGAGCTGGAGTGCCGCAGGGCAGCGTGCTTTCTCCTCTACTGTTCCTGCTGTATTGCTACGATATTCCACAACCACAGATACGAGAAAATAGGATCCAGCAGTACGCTGATGGATGCGATCAAAGTAAATGCCGGTAAGACACTATATATTGTATTCCGGCATCATAACAAGAGGACCGACAACATCAACGACCTGCGCATTTGCGGTGAACGCGTGGAGGAGCAGCCATCAGCCACCTACCTGGGGATAAAATTCACCAAGACGTTGAATTGGAGCGAAGACGTCCGTTACTGCTACAAGCGCATGAAGCAGAGGACCTCGCTTATCTCTGCACTCCGAGGCCGCATCCGTAGGTGCAGTAGCAGAGTCCAACAACTGACTTACAAAGTCTTCGTACGCTCCATCGTCGACTACAGGTCGGTGGTTTATTCTGCTGCCCGTCCACACACAATTCAACCTCTTATTCAGCACGAACGGCGCTTCCTGAGGCGAATCCACGGGTTACCATGGAGGATCCCCTCGTTGCGGGTCCACCAACAAGCCAGCATCGAACCGCTGGAGATGAGGCTGCGTCGACTCCAGGGCAGATTTTGCAACCGGTGCATCCAAGACCAGTCTGTTGGACTGCCAGAGTTGAGAACACCACACCCACCCCGACGACGCCGGCCACGCTTCAAGTACCGCTATCCACCGGCAGTTCTTCTCAACCAGGCATCTGAGTTACCTCCAGACCTGGAGGACATCCTCGACATCACGCCTTTGGCACTCAGATAGTGCCTGAATAGTGACAGTGCCTCCAGTGACAATCTATCCAAATTACTACCAGCAGTGTCATTACCATTAATATAAAAAAGACATAACAAGAAATTATATAAGTTAATCGTTGTTGACATTTGTCTGTTCTATATATTATTACTTAATATTTAATATTACTACCATTACTAATAAATGTATATGTATATAATTTTTATTTTTTTTGTAAAATATGTATAACCGCCAAGCTCTGTAGGAGGTATTAACCTCAATCGGAGTACATTGTTTTCATTTTTATGTTTCCATTTATGTATTTTGTTTCTCATCCGAAAATAAAGACCTTTTTTAATTGAATTGAAATGAGGAAAATATAATTAATTACATAAAAAAGCGCGAAATTACAAATATTCAGAATTATTGGGAATAATCAAATTTCCCTGCCTGTTTGTTTTGACGACGCAAAACCAATTACAGAGTTCATTAATAAACCGACCCATCCGAATGCTTCTTCCATATGTAAAAGTATATTGAAAGCGGGTATAAACAAACATTGTCAATTTTTATTTCTCTCTGTATTTAACCGAATGTAATCAGTCGTAATCTAGTCAGATAATTACATTTTCACTAGATATTTATATAGTCTGTAATTTATGAACAACAAAAGTAATGTTTAATGTGTTATAAAGGTCAGTGAAACATTTTACTGTTATTTGTTATTTATTTATTTTTTTTTTTTATTTATTTATGTTACGCTGTACAACAGGAATTTAATCCCAATTACAGTACAGGGTCCGCACTCACCGAGCCGCAGTGTGATAGTTCATACAATTTTTAGCTTGAGTGCGATTCGAACTCGGGATCTCCGGATTCGAATTCCGTATCGCTATCCACACCACCGTACTGACGGACAAATTATGCTAGTACGTAAAGTGTTAGGCTATGTTGCTAACACAATTTGTAAACGTACTATAATTATTAATATTCTTTGTTTTAGGCGCCTTTATCAACAATTCCATTTTGTATCTTGCTTACACATTAAAACAATAAACATTGTTACAAATATTGAAAGTATAAAAGTCATTTCTCGCTCGTCAATGGTCGCACTGCTTCATCAAGAATAGTCAAAGTTGTTCAAATTTTCAAATCTCTACACTAGTAGTTAACAACAATTATTACATTAGTATTAACATAGGTGGCAACTTAATTTGATTTTAAGTTGCACCTTAACAAATTTAATAGTTTTACAGAAATACATAATGCTACAAAATTAAAAGGATATTGAGCATTAGATTAGAGATTAGATAGACAAATAATACTTTATATCAGGATATAGAAGTACACATAACAGCTAACAACTTTTCAGGAATTTTATACTTTAAAACCCAGCTAGCAACATTATACAAATTATTACGACAAAAAAAATTGTTTATTGCATGCAAAGTCGAGAAAAGAATACAGTTTTGATAATAATTTCAACACATATGGACATTAATGATATACATTCTCGCAATTATTACTGGCAAAAAAGACCTGATACAAGAAGATTCTATATACCCAAGACAATTTTTATGCCATGACGTTATAAATGAAAATTATAAAGGATTGAAAAAATTAAGTCTTATCGAAATTCATTATACGTGAGCTATTCCGCCACTGTAAAATTCATCTAAAAGAATAAAACTATACCATTACAACTAGTATACTTGTACCTAAGGATGTAGAACTCAAAATAGTTAACACAAGAACGAAAGAAAAATTAGAAAAAAAAACAAACCTTAAAATACTGATAAGGCAAGAGAAACAACAAACGGATAAAGCACACCTTTAACAGTTAAAAAATCCTCTTGAAGTCAGTGCATTTTAGGACGAAGCAACTAGAGAGAAATACCAAGAGACCATCTACAGAAACCTGCAGAAAATGTCAGGAAAAAAACTGTACGTGCCATATCTCCGAAACAACTGCAAAAATGACGTTAAATGAACCATATCATCAATGACTCCGAATTGTTGGAAAACAAATTCTAAATACGAGTACCAGCAAATGAGATACAGGGGCATCTAGAAAAAGAGACAAAAAAATTAAAAGTTGGAAATAATAGAAGTGGAAACTTACAAATACACAAAAAAGGGAATAAAACAGCAAGAAGATGGGAACAGAAGCTATAAAGATAATCCAATCATGCAATCAATTTAAACTGGACATTACTCTGATTGAATTTGCAGACCACAAGCAATTAAGAACCTAGAATAACAATGCACCAGGATCATATAGCTAAAAAAACAATGCCGAACTAAAGACTACAACGGAGGGATAGTTTTTAAACTTGATGAAGAAATTTTTATAGTTTACCGGGCATAGAAAATAATGGGCTAACCTTTAAAATTGTTATTTTTGTATTAAGTGCGCAAAATGAGTATTCTTTTGTTGCGCGTGAGAATGTCAATTTTGGCCGAGACCGTAGGTCGAGACAATAAAATCATTCGAACAAGAATTTTGCTCACGAAATACGAACAACATTGTTCTACAACTGTCGAAAAGCATAATACAATAATGATTGATTTATTTAAGTAAAATGAATGAAAACTAAAAAATAATATTATTTTGGTAGGTACTATTGATGTGTTGTAACCAAGGAAACGTGAAAATGTTTGATAAATAAATTTTAAAAAGTGTCGACGAATTTGAATTTTGAATTATCAGTTTTTGTATTTAACAATATATGGTGCTGATAGTGATACTCCTCCAGAGTTAATTGAAGCTGCAAATGTTGCAATTTCGAAGTTATTACCTCCCAAATATGAAAAGATGTATATTGATTTTCGTCAATGGTGCACGACGAAGAATGTGGTAAAAATATCAGAAAACGTGATTTTAACTTATTTAAAAGCAAAATAAATAAAATTAAAACCACCTACATTATGGAGTATCTTTTTTATGTTTAAAGCTACTTTGAATATGTTGGAGTGAGCAATTCGACAGTTTGAATTTCCGGCCTTACGGATACACTGATAACACTGCCACTTAATGTCATCGCTTCTTATGATTACATATTGTTTGTTTTGTTATTATTTTCAACTTTGTACGATAACGAAATGTAATAATATAATCCGTTGATTAAAATACAATCGTTTGCGTTTTTATTTAATCAGCCTAATCTCGAATAGCCCAAGTGTGCACTCTCTTAGGTTATGGGCCCAGATTTTCCGACTTAACACTCGACAAACATAATCTTGGTTGGAAAAGTTGGAATTAATAAAGTGAGGTTATGGCTGAGGACCAACGCTACAAAATTCCGCTCTTCGATGGGTACAATTATGATAATAGGAAATTTCGCATCGAAACGTATTTGGATGAGCTCGACCTGCTGGAGTTTATTCAAAATCCCCCTGCGAACTCAAATCCAGAGTGGAAAATACGGACGTGACGAACGCTCAAACGGAACGAGAGAAGGTATTACTCGAAAAGCAGAACAAGAAATGTAAGTTTGCCATTATACAACGTATTACCTATGTTCAGCTTGAGTGCGTCAAAGACTTAAATACAGCGTTTGACATATGGCAAACTGTAGCAAAAACCGTCGCTCGGAAGGGAATTGCCAGTCAACTTTCAAAACAAAAAGCTCTACTAACAATGAAATTAAATTTAGATGAAGAAACTCTTGGGACTCACTTCTTAAAATTCGATAAACTCATACGTGATCAGTCAACAGGTGCAAAGTTGGAAGAAACAGACATCGTCTGCTACCTTCTGTTGACGATGCCGCAGGAGTACGATGTTGTTGTAACGGCTATTGAAACTGTTTCGGAAAATAATTTTACATTGAGTTTTGTGAAAAATCGACTTCTCGACGAACAAGTAAAGAGGCGGGCTGCACGGCTGGATGGAGAGATTCAACCATCATTGGCTTTTCCAGAATCACCCCAGCAACGCAGTTGGTCATCCCAAAAACAACGTCGATAAAAAGAATTATCAATGTCACAATAGCGGCCGTTATGGTCATTTCCGAAATGAGTGTAGGAAACCACCGAAGAATCGAGTTCCAGAGAGATGCCAACATTGCAGCAGAGTCGGAATATGAGGAAGATGAGGAAGAAGTGGTAGCCTATAGTTTCTTCGCTGGCCGAGAACTATCTGAAACAATGCATTGGTACCTGGATTCTGGTGCTTCAGAACACTTGGTAAGCTCTGAAAAATGTCTTACGAATGTCAGATAACTTGATCGACAGGTTATTATTAAGAGTGCCAAATCAGGATCAATATTGTCAGCAACTAAACAAGGTGACATTCACGTCCAATCAACTGTAGATGGAAAATCAAACAGGATCACTATCCTAAACGCCCTCGTAGTTCCTGGGATACAGTGTAACCTGCTTTCTGTTTCAGTTTTAGAGAGGAATGGCGACGTTATTATTTTTAAACGCAGTAGAGGAATTATCCAGAAGGATGACAAAGTAATTGCAACTGCAATCCGAACGCAAAAATTATATGAACTAATCTTGAAGCCCATTGGGGAAACGGCCACCCTATGTCAAGTAGATACAGAGCTTTAGCACAGACGACTGAGTCACACCGGCTTTAATTCTTTACACACGTTGAAACAATAGGTGAAGGGACTGAATCTAACCACCTCGAGAGATGAGAGACAGGTTTTCTAAACCTGTATTGAAGGTAAACAAACCAAAAAGTCTCACCAACAATCACGTCGACGTGCCAATAGATCCTTGCAACTCGTGCATAGTGACCTGTTTGGTCCAGTAGATCCGCCTACTTATTGTGGACAACGATATATACTTACTTTCATAGACGATTTCACACACCTTACAGTGGCCTATCCAATATAGGCACAGTCCGAAGTTTTCACAATTTTAAGCTTTATGATGACATGGCCACGATCCATTTTAATCTCAAAATTTCACGAATTAGATGCGATAATGGTCGCGGGAAACTCAGAGGTGATATACATGCAGTTTCCTGAAGGTTTCGACAATAATTCCAGAATTGTCTGCAAGCTCAATAAAACCCTCTATGGACTGAAACAAGTCCCTAGAGCCTGGAACGAGGAATTCGACCACAACGTTCAGTAGCTCGGCTTCACTATATGAGAATACGACAAATGCCTGTACACGCAGTACACAGGAGAAGAGGAGATCTATCTTCTCGTCTACGTCGATGACATTATGATGGCAGGCAGTAGTCAACAAGCATTGAATGAAATCTCCTTCAGCAGAGGTTTCGAATGTAAGATCTGGGAAAGCTTTGAATGTTCCTTGGGATTCGAGTGCAACGGACAAGCGAAGGAATGATGCTGAGTCAACCGACCTACCTGCAGTGCCTTCTTGTCCGCTTCGGGATGGAGACCTGCAAGGGAGCTAACACTCCGATGGAGGTGAAACCTTCTGTGGTCACCGCCGGCAAATCCATTCTGGAGACAAAACCATACCAACAAGTAATAGGTTGTCTCATATACGTCATGCTGACCACAAGACCAGATCTCAGCGCTTCGATGAACTTTTATAGCAGGTTCCAAAGTCACGCCACTGAAGTTCAATGATTCGGAATGAAACGGATACTTAGATACATCCAAGACAACGTAGAGCACACAATCTTCGAATGCCCTGAATGGAACGAGATCAGAACAGAAAAAGAACTCGTCACTGGAACTCTGACTCCGGAAAACATAGTCCAGAATATGGTACAAGACGAGGATAAATGGGGTATAATTGTACACTTCATTACGACCATAATGAAGAGAAAGGAAGACACGGAAAGATTCCTGAAGGAAATGGAAGCACAGTAAGAAAAGAGAGGAAGTGCTAGAAAAGAGAACACAAGGAAAGCAGTCGTAGTCCCGAAGTTAATGTGATGAAATACTCATGGGTCCAGGACTTCGGCGTGAGGTAGAAGAAGGGAGGGTTTTTTTAGCTGGTCTCTAAACGGATCAGAAATCAGAAACCCAGCACTACCCTGTGACCCGGGAAGGCACAGGGTGTCTGAAAACAGATTTTGCCCCTACCCTCGTAGAAAAAAAAAGATACATCCAAGAGACCAAGGATCTTGGCCTATTTTTCCCAAAGCACCAACCAATCCCACTGGTCGGTTAGGCTGACTCTGATTGGGTAAGGAATGCAGACCGCCAATCTGTGCCTGGGTATCTGTTTAAAGTTTAGGTTCTACCATTAGCTGGACAACCAGGAAACAGAGCACCGTCGCCCTATCTTCTACGGAAGCTGAATATGTTACGCTTGCCACGGCAGGAGTTGAACTAATCTGGATTAGAGGATTACTTAATGAACTCAACATCAAATGTCCACAACCAATTACAATATACGAGGACAATCAAGCATGTATTCATCTTCTGCAGCGATGGCAACATAGTATGCTGAAACATATCGACGTAAAGTATAACTTCATAAGAGACCTTCATTTATCGCAACAAGTTGATGTCACATATATCCGGACCACCGACCAACAAGACGACGTTTCAAGACAGATCGAGATTTATTTTATTTAATAAAGTTTTTCTTTGTGGCCATACAACGGAAACTGAAGTATTGCGGTGGAGTGTTGGAGTGAGCAATCCCACAGTTTGAATGTCCCGCCTTACGGATGCACTGATAACACTGCCACCTAGTGTCATCGCTTCTTATGATTACAGATTGTTTGTTTTGTTTTGTTATTATTTTCAATTTTGTACGATAACGAAATATAATAATATAATCCGTTGATTAAGTGACAATCGTTTGAGTTTTTATTTAATCAGCCTAATCTCGAATAGCACAAATGTGCACTCTCTCAGAATGTAAAGGAAAACATTGACGTACTAAAATATTCAAAATTAGAGCCTTATCTCAAAAACAAAACAGGTGGGTATCGAGGGAAGAAATCAACGGTCTTAACAAAGGAAGATGTAACTAAATTTATTAAAGAAGCTAACAATGTAATGCATTTATTAAACAAGGTAGGTATATCTGCTAAACGTTAACTTGAGATTGACCTGATGTGCAAAAACCAAAATTCATCAAATCAGGTTTGTGAATTTACGGAGTTTGTGCATATGTCAGTCTCATTAAATTTTATCAATACATTTAGATAAATAAATACGTGATATATTGAGATATACCGTAAGTATAGAGCTCTAAGGTCGACCCATGTTTTAAGTCGTCGATTATTCCTAAAGTATAACAATGGCAAATGTGTTAATCAACATGTCGGAATCAACAAAATACGAGAGATTCCTAGCCAAAATGGCTTGGAAAGGAAATGTTTGAAAAATACACAGGTCATTGTTTTCGAAGAAGCTCTGTCACTCTCTTGGCCAATGCATGAGGTGACATTACCTCTATTAAACGCCACGGAGGATGGAAATCTGGAAGGTTACATTGAAGATAGTTTGAACATCAAAATTAATATTTCAAATAAAATTTTAAACTTTTGCACCATAGTATTTTGCGCACTAGGGTGCAAAACAGTGCGCAAAATACTCATTTTATTTTGCACCCTAGTATTTTGCGCACTAGGATGCAAACGGTGCGCAAAATACACTTTGATATGGTAATGTAGTTGATGAAAAAAATCAAGTACTTCGCGTATTGATATTAGTGAAAAAATGTGAACATTTTTTGACAGTTGTAGAAAAAATATATTTTTAAATCGCGTCGAACTACATAAAAGTAAAAATATTCTAATTCCGGTGCAACCGATATCCGAACTTTCTTAATTTAAATGGAAAAGCCCGTATATTTAAAAAAAAATGTTCTACGTGACATTTTTAATTCAACCATGCTATAAGTACATTTTTTCAAAATCCGAACATACATTTTTTCAAAATCCGAACATAGGCTTATAACATGCGATATCAGTATTTTTGTGTGCATTGCTTCCCAATTAATTGTACAGGAAAATAAAATGTATAAAGAATAAAACTACCGATTTTTTTATACACAACATATTTCATTTGAGTATTTACATCATCGTAAAACTTAATGAAACATTTGTAATATTCGTAAAAATAAAGGCTGCCATTAAAAATTTTAAACAACTGTCTGGAAAGATATTGTTCGGTGGAAAATGGAAACACTTTTGAATACTTATTATAATTTTTATTACTTACTAATTTTTTAATAAAATAAATTATGTTACAAACTCTAATGATTTCAATTAAGTTTTTGAATATAAGAATAATAAAATAAAAAAATATGTTCATTTTTGAAAAAAAATGCAAATACCGTATGAGATCTTTGTCCATGATTCAATATTTTTGACAGCAGATAACTGTTTAAAATTTTTCATAGCAACCTCTTTTTTACGAATATTACAAATATTTCATTCATTTTTGTACTCTGAGTAAATACACAAATGAAATATGTTTTATATAATTAAATCCATAATTATATTCTCAACAATTTTTTTTAATATTTTGAAATATTTCCCTGTAAAATTAATTAGGAAGCAATGAGCACAAAAAAACTTATATCATTTATATTGCTAGAGTTGAGTCAGGGAGGTAGGGGGAAAGAACATGTCGTGTTGACCTTGTCGCTAAATTTCAAATCGGTGTTACCAGCGGTCCGCCATATTGGTTAACTGAAAGCGTAGCAGAGATAAGAGAGAGCGTAGTTTGTTTTAATCAATTTGTGTATATTTAATACAAAAATTACCGGTGTTACACTTGAGTAGCATAATATTATATTTGATAATATTATTTATCACAATGCCACCGTGTTCGGCGTATGGTTGTACAAACCGGCCAACAAATAAAAGTAAACACCAACAAATTGTGGAAGCATCTGGATCTAAAATAACATTTAATAGGTAAGAAGTATACAAAATAGGAATGAAAATGTAACAATTATGAGACTACTGTCTTGTGTTTTAATTGTAGAATGCCAAAAACTCCAACACAACGAATGCTCTGGGTGAAAGCAATTAGGCGAAAAGATTGGCGGCCTTCAAATAGCAGTCTTCTATGCAGTACACATTTTACAGAAGCAGATTTCGATAGAACATCTTTGTCTGTTGTTAGATTACGTGAAAATGCAGTTCCATCAGTATTGCATGCTTTTCCATCCTATTTACAAGTAAGTAGCTAAAGTTTGTGTAAAATTGGAGAATATACGTATTTATTTTCTGTTCTTTCAGGTTACAAAATCGAAAAGAAAATCACCATCAAAAAGAAAACTAGCAGTGTCCCGAACTTCTCCAGTTGCTGGTACAAGTCAGGATTCACTTGTTGCTGGAAGTGGTCAGAGTGATTTGCCTACAATGACTGTTACAAGTGAATGGCCTGATACGACATTGCCAATTTGTAATACTGCTAATACTGTCACAAGATCTACGTCGGTATCGTCACTATCAAAACGAAGAAGATTTGTGTCACCCAGTAAAGAATTGATGTGACGAGCATTTCAGAAGCGTCACCAGAAACATATAAAACAAATTAAAACCTTACAAAGAGCTCAAATTCGAAATAAGAAAACTATAAATAATTTAAAAACAGTATTATTAGAATTCAAATAACATAACATATATCGCAGGTTTTGTTGTGAAACATTTAAAATTAACATTGAAATGCGAGGATTGTAAAAATATTTTAGAGGCATCTCCTAATCAAACTGAGATATACAGACTAATTATTCAAAAGAATAAAGAAGGTTTAGTTTATCCCTCACGTGATGTTATACATATTTGTAAAAACTGTGAATCAATTATTAGAATAGCATTGAAAGAAAGCGGGGGGAAAATAATGAAGCAACAATATAACAATAAATATTTAATGAATTCATTTTTAAGTAATACTGCTGAAACAAATTATTTTGATGAACTATTTACGCATGGTTTTGCTCAATCTCCCTTAGATAATCATCAAATTCTTCTGCGAAAAGCAGTAGCTGATTATTACATAAAAATAAGACTTCATTATATAACAAAAAAATCTGTTGACAAAAGTCTTTCAACAAGACAATTATATAACAAATTGACCTTACTTAAGGGCTATTGAATATTTTAATATAATTTTGTATAATTATTTAGTTTTTATGCTATAGTTTCATACTTATGTTGGTTTTATATAACAAAAAAATGATTTTAATTTAATAATTAAAGTAGTAATTATTTATAATAGTAATTTTTGATCGTTAAATAAGTGAATAACGTTACCAAAATATTTAATGTATTTTAATGCCATTTAAAATATGAGTTAACCAAGATGGCGCTTCTATCACGTATGACTACTTTCCCCCGCCGCACTTGGCGACAAAACCAGAGCCAACAAACTTGCTTCGTGTACTCTCCCTATACCTCCCTGAGTTGAGTAGATACGGGCTACTTGACTGTAGCAGGATTGCCAACTTTGACGATTTATCGCAAATTGAGCAATTTTAAAATTTGATTTGCGGCTAATCTTGGTGACTTACGGTTATTTGGGCGTTATATTAATTTTTAAGAATTGCATTGCGTGAGTCTATATCAGAAAGAGAAACTATTTCTATCTATATCTATCGTTGATATTAGGTTAACTTGATATATCAAATTATCAAGTCAAACTGTCAAACAGTGATACAATGACTCTCGTAACTCAAATTGAAAGCTGAGATATGAATTAGAAAAAAATTTGGGCGAAATATTCCAAAAAAAGAAGAGAAAATAGCAGTCTCGGTCAGCTTTCAGAGGCGAATGTTGATGATGATTAAATGATATAACGAAAATATTCCTGTTTACAGGTTGACTTGAGCTTAGTAATAATACCCAATATGGCCTTTTGCAAGGTCTATAATTCTGAATTGCGGGCCAAAGGCTTGATCCAGAACGCGCTAGTGGAAAAACTAATATTCATATTACAAATTTTAAAAGACAATCCTGTCAAGTAACATCAAACTCTAGAGAAAAATATTATAGCTCACAGCGATGAATGCAAGAAGACAGAAATTATTCTGCCTGTATACATAGCATGTCACAATAACATTAGAAGTGTAGATCATTTATCGAACCTCATAAGAACATTACTCCAGAAAGACAGAACTAATTGCAAATTAGAAGAAATTGGACTTCATCGCTCAAAATGTGCAATGTAATAAAAAATTATCTATCTGAAATATTTAAACAAGAACTGATTAAGGATGTAGGTAGTAGCACGATTTCACTAATAATAGATGAATCAACGGATGTATCGATAAATAAGTATTTATGCATGTGCATCAAATATTTTAGCAAGCGTAAGTACAGAATTTGTACCAAATCCCTTGGTTTAATAGAAATAACAATTTAATTCGAGTGTATACAAGCATTTCTAAAAAAACTTAATATAAATATTAAAAATACTGTACGTCTAGGAACAGATGGAGCAAAATATTTGTGCCAAAAACCATTCTGCTTATGTACTTCTTAAAGAAATTGCTCGTCGGATTCAACTTATAAAATGTGTTGCACATTCTTTACATTTATGTGCTTCAAAAGCAGCAGATTGTATGTGTTCTAAAATTTATAAGTGGTTTTCTTTAAGTACTTTGCGTAGAGAAGCATATCAAACAAATTTTGTCTTGATTGATATTAATCAAACTAACAAATTTCATGAATTTATACAGCTTTCTAAGACGAGGTTGTTGTTCGAGCTAACGAAATAAAAGTCATACTAGAGCAGCGGCTATAATTAAAAACACAATTTGAAATGATTAAAAATACAGACAAGTCCTATATGGTGCCAACGTTATCTGAAATGTTTAATGATGATAGCATATATTTATATTTAAAGTAGCTAACACTGTATTTGTATAATAATGTGAAAGCTTTATTTCAATATAAAAAGCAGATGTTTTCAGGCTTCATTTAGAATTATTTAATTTTTATTACGTTGCATGAGACTTGTAATAAACCTAATTTTTATAAACAAAATCACAATCAATCATTACTAACATAAATTTCAGACATTTTAAATAATGATTTTAGCCTACTGATCTTCAGAAACAATTGACTTTGGTTTTAAATTTAGAGAAGAGCTTTTGCAGTTTAAGTTAAATTCTGATCTAATTACAACAATAAAGTTAAGATGTAGAAATTTTGTTAAAAAACTATGTTTGCAGATTTATGACAGAATCCATCTAAATATTTCTATTGTTTGATTTTATCAAATATCTCAGTTTGAGTATTGTTTAAAACTGCATAATCGCGCTAGTTTTACCAAACAATGTTTTAAATGTACAGTGGGAAGAACTGGATTTTAAAAAAATTCTACCGCAGAACAATTTTGGATTTTAGTGTACAATTAGTCAAACGCAGAAGGAATACATGTATTTAGAGATATTTCAGAATTTGCTTTGGCAGTATTATCTTTATCTATTAGTAATGCTGTAGTTGAAATAGTTTTTTCTATCATGAACATTATTAAATAGTATATTATAAGCCAAGGTTGAGAAGATGATCATTATTGACATAGCGCCAAGATACAAGGCGCATGATCAATAATGATCTTCTTAACCGTGGTTTATATACTATTTTTTTCACTACTAGCTCTTTAATACAATTTAACGAATTTTTTAATAATCATAACAAGCAATTTGATATGAATACTTGCTAATATCTACAAAAGCCGAGAAGGCAGAAATGAAGTTTTTTTGTTTTTAGCTTTGTTTTTTAAAATATTTGGATCCTCAAGAAAATTTGTTCTGGTAAATTCTTTTTGGGTTGAAATAGTTAAAAAATATCTAAATAAGAGGCCCACTCCTGACATGGCAAAAGTATTCATTAGTTTCTGACATGGCAAACCTACAAGACAAAATTTACGACATAATACAATAAGCACGATGTCCAAATATAGTTCCAACATTTTTAAATTTAGATAACTCAGAAACTTACATTGGGTATTCATTGCGAAGTACTTTCGCTACCATTTTGACAGAAAATGTGGGCGACATATTGGCTGGTAGCACAAGCTCTGTTTTTGGGTGTTCTAAGAGCACGGTTTTAACATGTTAGAGATAGCTAAAACACTGATCCAAAAACAGAGCTTGTGCTACCAGCCATTATCTCTAAAACGTCATAACCTCAACCAATGATGCCAGAAATTCCAAATGCGACTTAATATGCCCGTGGTTAATCTTACTGCAACTTCATGAAATATACGAAATACTCAAATTTCATTAAACACGGGTTCTGCAGCAATAAATACTAATCATGTTTTCCATTTCTTATTTAAAAATGCAATTATAACCCTAAAATGAATAAAAAAGTACAATGTAAGATTATTAAATAATATTATAATAAACATTTACCTTTTCGAGAATTTAACAATAAATATAACGATAAATAAATACATAAATACATATTTCATAATGTAACAGTAAAGCACACTCGCTTGTAAAATGTGACAGTTTGAAAGATACTATTCAAACTAAAATTTGACTGCGATTGTAAACTTGAAATTAGGCGCCAATTTTAAATTCAGTATTAATATGTTTCTTCCATTTAACGAGTTAAATAAGTTCAGAAGCTTGAATTTCTTTGAAAAGTGACAGTTCTCATTATTTACCTAGGTTAATAATAATCCATTATTGACCGTTGTTAAGGACGCGGTAGAGAAAAACAATTTCACGACTCAAAACGAAGTCAATAATGGCATGTTGCTAGGCTAGTAGTGAAAAAAATAAATTACGAAATAAAATGAATTTTCCACTTTTGGATGCTATTTCAACATTCAAATGCAATGTTATATAAGTTTTATGTTACTATGTATAATTTTAAAACTAAAAATTATATATATATATATATAAATAAATAAACGTAATGTCGATAAAACAATCGATGTATTGATCGTCAAATGCGTTTTTGAGTGAATTCTTATACTCTTAATAAAGCTGTACCAATACCAGTGCATTTATAGTAAAGAATTTTTTGTATCAGTATTTTTAATAATAATTAGTAGTGGTAGTATTTGGTATTGATCACTGTTTAGAATAAGTTATGTTTTGATAAATATTATTTTTTTTCTTTAGAAAGAAATCTTTTTTAAGTATTGTTATCATTTATTGAAAAAATACTATCATGTGTTTAATTATCATAGCAATAACAGAACATGATGTTAACTGAATAAGATATCTTTATTTGGGCGATAACTCAAACTAAACCTTGCGCACATGTTTATGAAAGGTTAGTAACCCTGACGGTGAGACAGAAAATGCGTATCTGTTTCTGTTCAAGTTAGAGCTCACGCGCATTGCGCATGCTTCTGATTTCTTGGCGAAAGTTTTCCTACGTCTGTTGCACGTGGTCATATCATGCTGTCATTTATGTTTCTGCGTAAATTTCAGCAAAGGTTTGCAGGGGCGGACTTTGACCTAGGCTAAATATATATATACGGGCTGTTATATTTTAATAGACCCAGCAAATATCTCGCTTATTTATCAACTTAGCAATTTCTTTCATATAACATGATGTATACAGTAACATGTAAGCTAGTTGATGACGGATGTACATTCCTGATATCATTTCCGGTTTATTAGTAATTAATATCAACTTTGAAATTTCAAATGGAACATACTATATTTTTTTTACAAATTTGAAAAGTGCATCAAATTTGCTTTACAATCATGTAAAATAATCCATATGTTACATTATTAAAAAGTAAAATGGTGGGCACTTTAATATACACCAAATCGGAAAGAGAATAGTGAGCCATTACTGTGGCTTGAAATAAAACAATGAACTAAAACAATTGTAATTATTATTATTAAATGAAATAATTTTTTTTGTCAATAATACAGAAAATATGAATAAGGAACACTAAATAACAACAAAATAATTTTATAACAAATATTCAAAATGACTCCCAGCCTCTTCAATTCATTTTCTCCCAATATGACCACATGATTTTTGTATGAAGCTACGTGAAAGATTTTGTTTGTAATGAACCAGTAAACACATTAAACGGACTGAAGAATAAAACTGAAGCAGCAATTGAATCTTGATCTGCTGACTAAATAGAAAGGGCTACTTATTCTGTTTCAAAACGTTGTGCAAAATGTATTGAAGAGACTGGGGACCATTTTGAATATTTTTTATAAAATCATTTTGTTGTTATCCATATTCTCATTTTCTGTATTATTATGAAAAAAAATTATTTCGTTTAATAATAATATTTAAAATTGTTTTATTTCAAGCCACAGTCATAGCTCACTATTCTCTTTCCGATTAGGTGTGTAATAAAGTGCCCGCCATTTTACTTTTTAATCATGTAACATATGGATTATTTTACATGATTGTAAAGCAAATTTGATGCACTTTTCAAATTTGTAAAAAAATATAGTATGTCCCATTTGAAATTTCAAAGTTGATATTAATTACTAATAAACCGGAAATGATATCATGAATGTACTTCCGTCATCAATTAACTTACATGTTGTTGTAAATTATGTTATATGAAAGAAATTGCTAAGTTGATAAATAAGCAAGATATTTACTGGGTCTATTAAAATATAACACCCTGTATATATATATATATATATATTATGAAAAGGCCCGAAATAAAGATTTTGCCTAGAGCCCAAAAAGAGTTTAAATCCGCCCCTGAAGGTTTGTAACCATTTTGTAATTGATTGTGCAAAACAAAAACAAAAAAACTTGTTGAATTGAAGTTACATGTAAAAAATTAAGTGAAATGAGTTGTTCCATTAATAAATATAGTAGTGAACCACATACTTCTATATTATTATTATAATAATTCACGAATAATAGGAGTTTAACGATGCAGACAAAAAAAAGATTTCTGATTAAAGCAAAGTGTCATATTATCACTGACTATACATTTTATACGAAATAATCATGACCACTGTAGGCGGCTTGCAACATATGTATATAAATAATGAAAATTAAAAGGAATTGCAATAAAGTTTGCACGATTTGCATCTAATGATTAAATCAATGGAAAAGGAAATTAATGAATATAAAAGCAAAAGCACAATACTAACAAAATACTTACACCAATTACTGTAGACAGTCAATAAGTTTAGACACAAAACAAATATTGTGAAGTAATTTATTTTACTTGTCGAACGTTTCGATTACAAACGCAATCATCTTCAGTGCTCTGGCAACATGGTGAATGATTTCATTCAGTTGATGAATTTTTCAAGGCATAGAATAATAGATTCAATTAAACTGCTTCTTAATCATTTGTAATTTTTGGCTTTAACTTTTGTACTACTTCCTGTGTTATTTAGTTACTTTTTAGTTTCACCGAAGGTATTTCCTGGCCATTGTTAAAGTTTGCGATTGTCCACGTTGCGGTACCAATTTGTTACAATTTGACCCACGGTAGGGGTGCCAAATTTTAATTACTACAATGGCCCACGACAGAGCTTCAAAGTTGTCACACCACGGGCAGTCAAACTTACCACGCTCCCTTTGGGATAAACCCGGGTGGAACGGTTGAACCGCGGCTAAAGCTCAGTGAAGATGGGGGTGAGTCGAATTGAAGTGATCGGTACACTGGACACGATAGCTGATATTACAAATAAAACTGGATCGTAAATCCACTTAAGGCAAAACACTTCAAACGAATACTAACCTAAATACAGGCGGACGCTGTGTCCCACAGTAGTGACTAGGACTGCGGCAAAATCAACACCTAAAATGGCGCTAAGTATACTGGCGTAAACCGACGTATGACGTTTCGCTGGCCAACGATGCGTTTTACGCGGCACGACCGACCGAACGTGACTACAGACTCGCAGACCCTAATGAATATCACGTCGCACAAGCGACACACCTCGTAAGTGACAAGAACGTCACCACAAATGATTCTAAGCAAAATACTCTTAACTGGATTTTTACAATTAACTTTAATTATACTACTAGCTATCTAGACAATAATGAAATCAAATACCTCGTGAATATAAGGTACATAAAGTAAAAATATAACAATCATATAATTAAAAATAAAATAAATAAATAAATAAATATATCATTACGCCGTTTACCCATCACTGGGTGTGGCACTCTGCCTAAGCAGATCTCGATATATGGTATATTGATTCGCGTGAAGTGCGGTTACCAGCCGTCACATAACGCCCCCGAAAGATATTAGTGGAGGAGGAGCCACAGGGGTATATTTTAAATTGGTGAAAATTGTTTGTCGGCTGTGGGTATCGAACCAGGGTTCTCAAGATCCACAGGCCGACTCGATACCACTGAGCCACCTACCCCAATAAATTAAAAATAATAAAGATTAATAGATTCTGGCTTAGCTGTATGGCGTCCAGGCGGGAGCGGGGTGTGGCGGCAAGGAAACAGCTCGATCTACCAACCGGATGTCCCAGAAATCGCCAGTTCCAATATAGCGGATCAATAATGTTATTTAGAATATTATCTTATATGAAATTGTATTTTTAATCTGTATCATATTTGTATTAATAATATGCTTAATCCCTAATTTGTAAACAAAGCTATCTGTTTTATTGCTAAGTTATTCTTTGGATTGTTATTGATATTTATATTATTTGCATTTTTTTCTGAATTTATTACTATGTTTAGTTTTTTTGAATATTTTTTTAATTTGTAATTTGATCTGTAATTGGGTCCTTAGACCTGTTGATCTATATATTCTAAAAGATAGTATCAATCTAAATTTTGAGAGGTGCCGGTAAGAAAACGAACCTAGCAGACAATAATATCGACAGAGTTAAATTCACGACGCACTACCACTAATTGACTGACAGCTAACAAAACAATGTGATTAACCTAACAAAAGAAACAAGAACAAAGGAAAGTGAATTTAAGTTTTGCTACTAAATTGAATACTGCAAGAAGGAAATCTAAATGATGCTAAGTATTATGGAAATTGATCAGTCAATAATTAATCAATAATTAAATTTCAGGTGTCGATAAACAAAAAAAAAATGAACAGAATGAAATTCGAAGGAAGGCTCAAAATAAAATGTAACACCATGTGCTTTGATATTTTGGCAGTCTATGATCACGTGTTCTGAAAAAACATTTCGTATAGTTTTTTGACTATAGCCAATTTGCTACTATACTATTTTTTTATATGAGATTTCGCCATCCTCATTCTAAATTTTGCTAAATTTTGTGGTATTATATGTTGTTCAAAAAAAGTGTTTCTATTTTAGTCGCTAAAGATGATAGCGTTTTGCAATCGAAACGTTCGACAAGTAAAATGAAATTATTTATTTTGTGTCTAAACTTATTAACCTACATGCAGACATCTCGCAAATTTAATAATAAATTGATGATTAAATGATAGTTATTGTAAATACTAGATATAGTTTATTTGTTGTTGTATAATTAATAAATTGACTAATACAGTGATACAAAAAAATGTTTACATCATGCGAACTGCTCTTAATTTTGTTAATTAAAAAAACCTTTTTATTACACTATAGCACTTTATGAACTTTTCAAGTTAGATAAAGTATCGAAGTTAGTGAAATAAGTCAGTATACACGAGCGAGATTATTGACTCACGATCTTGCAAACGTGAGTGTGATAATTTTCACGAGCATAATGTTGTTTTTCAAAAAAGTTGGTAAAAAAAATTCAAAATGAATTGAATGGAGATGCTGTCTAATAAGTGAAATATCACTGCTGTCAAACTGTTTGCATTTATATATATATATATATATATATATATATATATATATATATATATATATATATATATATATATATATATATTGTAGGCGCGGTGGCCGAGCGTGTTAAGGCACATCTCTTAGCATGCTGTGACGTCACCCGAACCAAGGTTCGTCGGTTCGAATCCGCCTACCGACAATGTGTGATTTGTCGTAAAATATAAAAATACAGTTTCATGTATTTATCACACTCGGGCGCTATAAGCTAGTCACTTATACGCCTTAAATAATCTGACTAAAGAAACCGGCAGTACGGCAGTGTAAAAACTGCGGCTCGGTGTGCCCGGCCCCTATGTTCCGACACGGAATTATGGGACTCATTATATATATATATATATATATATATATATATATATATATATATATACATTTGTTTATCATTTTGTCTCAATTCCATGGCTCACAACGTCAAACGTTGATGTTTGGACAGATAAAACGGCAAGCATTTATTTATTTTTTTCTTCAATGGCTATCAATATTTTTAACGTAATTTTCGACATTTTCATATTTAATTTCTGTCGTTACAAAGCACGTAAAAGTAATTCTGTTTACTGATTTAGATGCAGAATTTGATGCCCTAAAACTATTTTTGATGCGTTTTTGCTTAAAATAATTAGGGAAGCAGGAAAATGCAAAAAACTGATTTCTCATGTTAAATCCCTATGACCGGCTAAGAGAGTCACCACCCTGTACATATATATATATATATATATATATATATATATATATATATATATATATATATATATATATATATATATAAATTAATTATTAATTATTATTTAACAGTTAGTACGAAATAAAATAATATATTATACATGACGATAAAGAGTCTTAATCGACTCGTGAAAGATAGTTCATTCGCTCCTTCATCGCCCATGAACTAACATCTTTCACTTGTCGATAAAAAATTTCTTTATCGTCTTGTATAATGAATAACTATTTTTCTACAACTGTCAAAAATGTGCATTTTTACTTCCTTGTACGAAGTAAAGGAAGTATTATAATCGCGAAAATGGTCATTTGCAATAACACGGACCGGTGTTTGGTTGGTTATTTTGCGTACAGATTGCGGTTATTATTAACCGACTACGAACCATTAACCAACTCGTTGTCTGCGTACAGTTTACGGTGGTTAAACCATAATCCGGACTGTTCAGCAGAGTATTTTATTTGAGAGCTTTAGCATATTTCAAAACTATGAAGCTTAACCCAATCGTCGCGATTTATTTTGTTTGTTTTGGTGTTGAACTCTCTGTAATTATACGACTGGGAACTTTACTTAGTTTGTTTAGAATATTATTTGTTTCTACGATAGTCTATATACTTGTAGATAACTTTTCATTTTGGTGTTTGGGATCATTACTTAGTAGTTATTGTTTTACTCGTTTCATTTATGTTGCATAATATGTATTCGCTATTAATCTATGTTTATAATAAATTACATTAAATTTTGTGTAAGTGTTTATTTCTTTTGAATCATTCTGTCCTGCAGAGAACTCGCTATACAATTAATATAATTGTTATAATTTGACTGATGATTTGGATGCAATGATCTTTGTTAGGAGAGTGAAATACCAGCCCTAAATTTAGAAATCGTGAGTTAATATGTATACCATAATTTACTTTTTTGTAACAAATCGCCATTTAGAAAATTTTAAACAATTTCCTATTCTGTGAAATGTGTATATGTGGTTTTGTCATATTTGTAAATCTTATATTGTATTATATGTATTTCTAAAAATAATATGTTGGTTATGTGTTGTAAGCATTTTATAATTATTACATGTTAACAGATTTTGTAAATAATAAAATTGTAAAGTGGAAAATACTGCAAGCATGCTTCTTTTAGAAATTATTTCCAGTAAGATATCAATAAGAATAATGTCATATTTTATTTCGTTTAAAACCTCTAGATGGTACTAGAAGTCCAAGCTTAGTATTAGAATATAACCTGTATTAATACTTATCTTGTTGGCCGTATCGATGGGCTAATGTATCCTTACATGCACAAGATTGGCGTGCAAGCCGGAATACGGCGCTAAGAGCGAGAAAAAACTACGTGTATGTTATGTAATGTTATTCAACTTATATTTATAATAATTATCAACAATTGCCTTAATTTCATGTAGGTTCATTATATATTAATTTTTTTAAATGGAATATTTAACTTTTGTTTGACCCGCAGCTAACTGCATAATCAAAATGTCATTTTTTCGTTGGTCTTTTTTTATATGTTTAAAAATTACCAAAACGAAACAAGATGTGTAAAATTCTGATATCTAGAATACCATCCTTCAACCAGATATGTTTTGTGCAACGGTTAAGAATTTGGTTATATACATTCTATTTATCTATGTTAAAATGTGGTGATATGATCTTTCGCCTACCTCTAACTGATCGTGCACTTGTATACAGTGGCTTCAACATAATTTGTAAGTTTTAAAACATCATCGCATAGATATTCTAATATATCTATGATTAAAAACATTTTCAACATCATCTGCAGATACGGACGGAAGTGCGAGAAGTTGTCTGACAGAATCCCTAAAAATCTTGATTTTCAGAGGATACCTTTAATTTGCAGTGATTAACAGTGTACCTTAAAATCCATTGACAGAAATGAAACAGACAGTGTTGCACATAAGTCTCAGGAAATATTTTTTAAGTAGAATTCAACACAGCGAACTCAAACCCAGTCATTAAGAATGTATTGGTTTGTAATTGGGTATTATTTTCTTCAGTCTGATTTTTTACTTGAATACAAATTTTCCCATATGTGTGTGCATCTTTCCTAGCACAAAGAATATTCAAAATATCAATTCCAAATACTGTATACTAATTGATGACGTTGGTTAGGAACTGTATTAAATGTATCAACAAATATAGTATCACTATTTGATAATTGCTGTAACAGATTTTTAGTATAGCATATTACAATTCTATTAGGAACATCACATTGAAGGAATGTCTCATTAGCAAGTGTTTGGTCATATATGGTGGTCAAATATGAATATCGGAGAGAATTCTTGGTAATGGTGGATTGTTCTTATTTAGATGCCTGTCTACAGTTAGTAAAATATCAACTCAATTTGGTAATTTAATTATATTTTTTCCCTTTCAATATTTGAAACAATCTCACAAAATATTGTAGACGGTGTTTCATTTGGATTATGTTCTTCTCGCAAAACAATACTTTGAATAACCTCTCTAACTTGACATCACGGGTTTTCACTTTAATGTTTATGGTGTCTTTTTTTGAAAACCGTAATTCCAAAATTAATATCGTACCAAAATTTCTAATACACCTTGCAATACAAATTGCCCTTTTCTCACAACGCCAGTATTTTCTTGAACAGTAACTATCAGACGTATGAAAATAGTAAATAAAGCTATTATAATTCATATATTCATTTGAACATGCGACGCGAGTAGACGTGAATTTCTGCTGCTCCGCTACTTCGTTTTGAGTGCTGTGATTTCTGGTATTACTATTATTTTTTTCCTCGAATTTGTTCAAATTCTTTAATATGCCTACTACACGTCAAGAGTTAAATTCTGCCAGCAGTGAAGCTATTATTAAACTTTTGAATGATGACAGTTTTTTGGACAAACTCGTAAATAAAGTTTTTGAAAGATTTAACGAGAAATTAGTGGAGCAAAAATTACACTATGAAGCCATCATCAAGGACATCAATGCTGAAAACCGGAACCTGCAACTGGAAGTCGACAAACTCGAACAGTATTCCCGGAGAAACTGTCTCAGAATCTTCGGGGTGCCAGAAGAAGCCACTGAGGACATCGAGCATAAGGTATGCCAGATTTTTAAATCTAATCTGTCATCCAACATCTCTCCAACCACAATCGAACGTTGTCATCGTGTTGGCAAGAAACCCGTAGTGAGTGCCCGACCTCGACCGCGACCTATAATTGTTAAGTTTCTTTCCTATAAAACCCGCGATTTGGTACTTAAATTGCGTAATAAACTGAAAGGTACGAACTATGTCATCAAAGAAGATCTTACAAAAATGCGGCTCGATATTTTAAAATCTCTATCAAGCAAACATGGTTTCAGAAATGTATGGACAATTGATGGAAACATTTATTATAAGTCTGATGGTACTATTACAAAGGCAAATATTTTTAATAACGATCAATAACTCAAAGTCTGTATTGTTTTGTCTCTGTTTCCATTCATTATTATATGTATTAAACTATGTTCTGTTGTCCTCCCTAGATATTTTAATAATATTCTTTATATTTAAATTTGGAGCAGCAACAAATTTTGTTACTTTATTTTATTCTACATTAAACAAATCTACTTGCCCAGATTTGTTTATCTACCTTAGCACGTTCATTGCAAGTCTATTCACTGCTAATTTAATTTTATGTCGTTCTTTATTTTTTAGTTTTAACTATTATTCTACAACTGCTACGTTTACATTTCACTTATGAATATTTATTATCAAAATGTACGAGGATTGAATTCGAATCTTTTAGATATATATACCAATTCATTCTCTTCTGATCATGATGTAATTGCTCTTACTGAAACTTGGCTCACAGATTCTGTTCATAATAATGAATTGTTGGATTCCAATAATTATGTTGTATATAGAAATGATCGTGATAACATTCGTTTAGGCAAAGCTCGTGGCGGTGGTGTGTTGTGTGCTGTTCATATTAAGTATAAATCGTCACTGGTCAAAATAGATTATAATCCGAATTCTTTAGCAAATATTATTTGTGTACGTGTCGAAATTGGTTGTGGTAATGATCTCATTATTGTCGTTCTATATTCTCCTCCACCTACAACTTTATGCAGCTTGATATGTTATTTGAGTCTATTGAATCTTGTCATTCATTGATATATTCTGATTTTATTATTATTGGAAATCTTAATTTGAACAAACTGATGGAACACTATAATAATGGGTACAATAATACCTGTATCACCAGATATGAAAACTTCTGTAATTTCTTCAATGCTACTCAACTTAATACTATTCTCAATTGTGATTTACGTCTTCTCGATGTTGTTTTGTCAAATATAGTCTGTTGTGTCTCTCATAATACGTCTCCATTAGTTCCTGAGGACAAATATCATCCAACCTTATCTGTTGCCGTTAATGTAAATGCATCATGTAGTCGGAATACTTTAACCAATAATGATTTAAGTTACAATTTCAGATCATCAGACTTCAAACTTATGTATACACTCTTACAAAATGTAGACTGGGATATTTTACTAACTTATAATGATGTTGATGCCGCATTTGTCAAATTTTATGAAATCCTAAATAATATATTTAAAAATTGTGTTCCATTTACGCGCAAGAAAAAGTCGAGGTACCCTCCTTGGTTTACAAAACAAATTGTCTCAGACATAAAGCAGAAGGACAAAAATAGAATTATCTTTAAACGTTTTGGTGATGACAGATTTAACACCGCATTTAGATATTTTAGATCCAAGGTTAAATGTGATATAAAAAAAGCCTATAAAAATTATATAAAAAATACTGAAAATGATATTATGATTAACCCAAAACACTTTTGGTCTTTTTTAAACAAGAAAAGGAAAACTTCTCGTATACCTGGAGATATGTATTGGGATAATAATGTATACACAGATACTCCTTCAATTGTACAAGGTTTTGCCGATTATTTTGTTAGTGCTTATAGTACTGAAAATAACACTATTAACTTTTCAAACATATACAGCAAATCTGTATCCTCTAATTATGGGACTATTACAAACATTTCTAATGATGATATTATCTTTGCGATCAACACTTTGAAAGCATCCTGTGCTGTTGGTCCTGACAATTTCCCAGCCTATATTTTAAAAGGATGTCGTGATTTGTTCGTTAAACCGTTACATATTTTATTTAACTTGTCTCTAAGCCAAAACATTTTTCCAACTGTCTTAAAAACATCTTCTGTTTGTCCCATTTTCAAATCTGGTGATTTTCATATTATGTCCAATTATAGACCAATATCCATTTTGTCAAATATTGCAAAGTGTTTTGAGAAGATTTTGTATAGACACATATATTGTAATGTTTCTAAAGCTATTTCACCGAACCAACATGGTTTCATGCAAGGAAGATCTACCTCAACCAATCTGACAAATTTTTCTGAATTTATTATAACTTCCCTCAATAGAGACACACAAATTGATGTTATCTACACAGATTTTGCCAAAGCTTTTGACACAGTTAATCACAACATATTACTGCATAAGCTTCAGTTTCAATTCAACTTTTCTCCTGAGCTAATTCAACTCATGAAATCATACTTAAATGATCGTAGGCAATATGTTTATTATAACAACTTTAAATCTGATCAATTTACTCCCCTCTCGGGTGTACCCCAAGGGACAAATTTAGGCCCTTTATTATTTAATCTATTTATAAATGATATTACTTATTGCTTACGATATTCCAATGCTTTATTATATGCCGATGATCTTAAACTGTTGAAAGTTATCAACTCAGATTCTGACCGATTACAACTTCAATCTGATATTGATAATCTATTAGTTTGGTCTTCATCCTCACTTCTATCATTTAATGTTAATAAGTGTAAAATCATGACTTACTCCATGAAATAGAATCCTTGTCATTATAATTATAAAATGAGAGATATGTGTCTTGATAGAGTTAGTATTTATAAGGATTTGGGCGTCATGTTCGATTCAAAATTTTCTTTCACTGCTCATCTTGAGTACATTATCAAAAGTTCGTATAAGAACTTAGGATTAGAAATTCGCAACTATTTCAAAATGTATTGACGCTTAAATCCTTATATTTTTCTTTTGTTCGTTCAAAACTTGAGTACTGTGTAATCATATGGAATCCAATTTATAAGAAACATAACGCTGATATTGAATGGATTCAGCGAAAATTTGTAAGGTTTTGTGCTCAAAAATTATTTCCACCTTTCAACTCATACACGTATAGTTACACAGCTACTCTAGTTAAACTTAATATGATCACTCTTGAGAACAGACGTAATATGCACTCATGCTTATACTTACATAATCTATTTTGTAATAAAATTGATGATATTTCGAGCTTAAGTCTAATTAAAATAAATATTCCTAGAATATCGTCTAGGTCTAAACAAACTTTCTTTCTGACAAGTATTAAGTCAAATTATGAGCTCAGAGCTCCTATACGACGATTATGCTCTATATATAATCAGTTTGAGTGTCTGTTGAATATAGATATTTTCTATGATTCTTATTCATATTTCAAATGTATCTTACTTCAATTTTTGTCCACTTGTGAAATGTAAACGGTAAATTTAAATTTATAGTGTATATGTCATTTAAAATTAGTGTTTAAAACTTCTATAGTATTTAATTTCTATTGTGTTATGTCGCAATGTTTATAATATTTTGATTTGTATTTTTTCTTTTTCCAACCCTCAGTAATTGGGATAATTTTATCCTGTTGAGTGGTTGTAAAATAAATAAATAAATAAATAAATATTCGAATACATTTTTTCTTTTTCTTGAAATAATTAATTTTATCATTATTTTTTCAACAAAAAAGCGTTTAATTTTTTGATTTATATTTCTTTTCAGGTAAAGTGACATTAACCACCAAATAAAATATTATTGAAAATAAAACCAAATCATTACTTGAGACAAAATTTTAATTGATTAAATATTGGACAAAATTCAATTAGGCAAAGTAAAATTTAAACAATATGTCATCGGACTAATTATCTAGGATAAAATAATATTGAACAAAATAATTACTGGACGAAATAATAATAAACTAAATAACCTTTGAAGAATATATCAGAGGTCAAAATGTTTTTCAACGAAATAACTTCAGAGGGGTATTTTATATTCGTAATGTTGCATTTAAAAGTATGATTCTATGTACAGGAAAATCTAGTTCAAATTATGTACCTATGTACCTACCTACCTTACGTTATATGTAATATTGATTAAATTAAATTTCAATAAGTAGGCTTAATTAAAATATAATTTGAAATAAAAATATTATTGTAATTAAACAAGTTATTTTAATTTTTTTAATTGATTCAAAATCTGATTAACTGCAATTGTCATCAATTTCTTCATTTCCAACTGTTACTTTAAAATTTATACATACGGTTGGAATATAATATTAAGAGTAATAAAATGGCAACATTTTAGTATGGTAAAAAAATTGTAAAAAAATGTGTAATTATTACTTACTTTCTCGTACAATAATCAAAGCTTATATCAAAAGCAAATTGCAGTCCCGAAGCAATCGAACAAACAGTCCAGTAGGTGAGAATAAGAGCAGTGATGGCGATCGGCTCTAAGGGATGCTGGCGAGAAGAGCATAGGCGCGAGTAGTTTTCTGCAGCTGTTGCGGCCAGTGTCAGTACCGTGACCATGAAGCATAACACAGCAAGAAACCATTGGAACCTGCAGACAGCTATCGATGCTTCCATGCCCGCTAATATCACTACGGCTGATGCTGGTATTACCAATCCCGTAATCAACAAATCGGCCAGTGCTACGTTTACAATAAACGCATTACCTAGAAGGAAACAAATCTGTAACGAGGTTTCATATCGATGTCATCGTTTTAAAAAATAAATACAATTGGACCTAAAACTTGCTATATCGTTTAATACGTTGTGCTGACAATGATATGAGCGGAAACTGAATTAGGTAACCTCAAAATTAAATTCAATCACCTTCGCTCTCACACATCATCGTTCGTATCTGTATTATAAAAATCACTGTTTCAAAGTCCAATTGTATTTATCGCAAATTTTTACCAACAAAATTATCTCCGTTGTTTACTGATATTACAATTTTTTAAAATATAATTTGCGAGATATGAGGTAATTTATTTATATATATTATGGAGAAAAATTCGGCCAATACTTGGATTTCAACCAAGGATATTTTTTAATTCTACCGGTGAACCAGACTGTTCCGTTTATTCTAATTTGGTTCTCTTAAATAAATTTGATTTCATCAATTGTTCAATATTTACTTACTGAATGAACAAATAATAATATACAAGATTTATACTGTAAGCAAAGCAGGGCTATCAAAATATTGTTATCCATTGAAATATAAAAACAATTAATCCAAATAATTTTCATACACTGATAAGCAGCGGACTTGGCATTCTATTTGGTGCTGCAAGTATCTTGGATGAGAAGATATTGACTCCGGTGGTGTAGTCCAACCAGTGCTAACTTTTATTTATTTATTTATGTTACGCTGTACAACAGGACCTTAATCCCAATTACAGTACAGGGTCCGCACTCACCGAGCCGCAGTGTGATAGTTTATATAATTTTTAGCTTGAGTGAGATTCAAAATCGGGATTTCCGGATTCGAATTCCGTATTGCTATTCACACCACCGTACTGACGGACAACTTTTTTATTTTAAGTGATATAAAATCACTTATATGGCCAAAGTACCAAGTAGAACCATTTTTTTCGACATTTTTAGTGGTGCAATATTCGTACAATTTAATATTTAAAAGAATGGAATACATTATAATCTGAATTTAACATAAAAATTCTTTATTAATATGTCGCCCAAGTTAATATCAATTAAGATATTTCAAGTTGAATTTCAGATAAGAAGCAATAGTGTTTTTAGTTTAGCAAGTAAATCAAATGATCTATCAAATATTAAATTTAAATGATAATGCATCATTCTTACTGAAATCGGATAAAATCAGAGGACCTCTCTATAAATCGTAAAAAAATGGACTTCTTGGTTCTTCTTGGATTAAAATATTACTATACTATATTCTTCTTCGAATTATTGAATTTTCTAAAATAACATCACTATTACGTTTTTGATAAAATTCAGGAGTGCAACGGTATTTTCTTTAATATTGATAATAATATCAATATCTTACTATAAGTTACCTACTATTCTACTATATGAAGACAAACGGAATAATATACTTGCTATACTTTAAAATTGAATACTCAAAATACGCCATCATGAATTTTCAATTTTTCGTGCAGTGGATTTAAAAAATTATTTTCTTTTATAAATATATATATATATATATATATATATATATATATATATATATATATATATATATATATATCATTACGCCTGTTGAGGTGCATGCTGTGTATCTTTGAAAGAAATACCCTTGCTGATTTGTACAATAATATATTTCCTAAAGCAGCACACAAAAATAACAAACAAGAATATGTAGTGACAACTCGGTGTTGTTCACCACATGGAACATTGAGAACTGTTTTTTCTTACGAACTAGAATTGTCGCGGCGAATACCCCCTAGTTGGGGAGGGGGGAGTGAAGGCTAGCTGGGGATGAAAGCGTGGGCCTGGGAAAGTACCCAGCGGTTCATCTTAGCACTTAGCTAGGTACGAAATCTTGGGTTTTATACTACCCTAAAATAATAAAGCTATTTAGCCCATTTGCGACGCACCAAGCGGCAAAGATGAAATAAATTGTTTGTACCGGAATGTTTAATTGTTTATGCATCGAGACAACGCCTTTTATCCATTACTGGGTGTGGCACTCTGTCTAAACAGATCTTGGTAAGCAATATATTTCTTCGTGTGAAACGCGGTTACCAACCATCAAATCACGCACCCCTCCCAAGATGTTAGTGGAGAGGGAGCCACAGGGTAGATTTAATAATAAATATCGGGGGTGATATCTGCCAAAATTATGATTATTTTTGAGCAAGTTTCATATCAACTCCATGCTGCAGTTTAAGAACATAGTGATAAAATATTAAATATTTACTTCAACATAAAAATTGTGTTCTAAAAAAATTTGCTCTTTAATAGCATATTCTATTTTTCAGCTGTCGTAAGCATTGTGACTTTTTAATAAGTCAGTTGTCAAATTTCAATTCTGCGCTACTTAGTTATTAATCTGTAATTAATAATTTTTGTATTAATTGAGAAACTTGAATTTAAATATAAATTTATGGTTATAAAATAAATATGTAATTTACTTTTGTGTGAGTATCTTGTAGTTTTGATACTTGCCGCGGTTGGATTCAATACATGCTTTAAACTCTCTATAATATTAAGAGTAGCCACTGAAAGAATGCAATTTCAAAGTTAGTCAGTCAGTAAATAATCATAATTTTGACATATTTCATTTTATATTAATGATATTTTGGTATATGAAAGACGAATATTTTTTTAACCCATTGCACGAAGAAATCGGTAATTCATGATGGATGTACAAAGGGTAAGTTCAATTAGTTATGCTTCATAAATGAAAACAGCGAGTTCAGCCGAGAGAAAACCATTTCAGAAGAGCCTGCAATTTTCACGCTTCATTTAACCACAAATTTTAAAATCAAGTCCAATCAATACCACAAGCCGCGGGTTCAACCATCTCTGAGATATAAGGGTTTCAAAAGAGCCCATTAAATTCACGTTTTTTAAATTTAAATTATGCTTGCGTGTGCTTCATAAACACGGGCTCCATCATGTACGAAATATACATATACATACAGTGAATTTTAAAGAAGTTATTTGCGATAAACGTAAATAAAGAATCTTTTGAATAAATTTATTCAAAAATGAAAATTATATATATACCGGGTGTAACACGAAAAAGTGAAACATAAGCGTTTAACATGGCAAATCAGTTTTTCCGTGCGCATTGCTTCCCTAATTATTTTAGCAAAAAATGTTTCAAATAAATGTTGTAAAACATAAAATTCTACATCCGAATCAATAAACAAAATTCATTTTGACTACTTCATAACTGCAGAAATTAAATTTGAAAATTCACGTAATTTCAATTTAATAGTAATAGCCATGGAATTAAAAACAAGAGATGAACAAATGCGCAACATTTTATACGTCAATGTCAGAATAAATTGTCAAAATCATTTTTACGTACTAAATATTTATTTTCTAAATTTATTCAGAATAAATTGTAAAAATCATTTTTACGTACTAAATATTTATTTTCTAAATTTATTCTGACATTGACGTATAAAACGTTACGCATTTGTTCATCTCTTGTTTTTAATTCCATGGCTATTACTATTAAATTGAAATTACGTGAATTTTCAAATTTAATTTCTGCAATTATGAAGTAGTCAAAATGAATTTTGTTTATTGATTCGGATGTAGAATTTTATGCTTTACAACATTTATTTGAAACATTTTTTCCTGTAATAATTAGGGAAGCAATGCGCACGGAAAAACTGATTTGCCATGTTAAACGCCTATGTTTCTCTTTTCGTGTTACACCCGGTATATATACATATGTATATATATATATATATATATATATATATATATATATATATATATATATATATATATATAATTTTCATTTTTGAATAAATTTATTCAAAAGATTCTTTATTTACGTTTATCGCAAATAACTTCTTTAAAATTCACTTAAAACTATTTATTGTACCACTAATTATTATGTTGTCAACCAATAGTACATAAAGCGTTTCGAACATTGTCAAATAAATGAAAATTTTTTATTAAAATTTTCGATTATTCTAAGCGCTTAAGATTGTTTTAATTGAAAATACGCGACACAACTTATTGATACTCCTAAAATAAAATTTTATATATACAGTTTTTTAAATAAAGCTGGATTTATAATGAAGTAACGCGAATGGTATCGGTAACGTAAAAAGTTAAGCATATGCTACAGCTAGTAATAATTGTAAAAATGAATAATCATTTTTGTTACTATGGTGACTGAGTCATAAAAAATATCAAGAGAATTGTACAAGATATTTTTACACATTCATTTAAATTTAAGCTCCTTTAATTATTTGAAAAGATACTAGTGTATTGACTTTAAAAATCGAATTTCGTTTAAGGTAAGACCTCTTATTGTTTGTTATAATTTTATATAATTTGAAATTGTTTATAATAATATTGTTCTATTATGTGATATTAATAAATAAAATATTCTTTTAAGGAGCAAATCGGTCTACAGTTAATACTACCTCAGAGATAAACTTTAATCATTACAAATCGATTTTTGTCAACTTTGAAGATGGCACTAGTAAAAGTACGAATCCGCTTTGAATTTGTTGAAGAGAAGAACGAATCTATGTTAATCAGAGTAACATCAATTCGATTAATATCAGAAAAAGTAACATACGCTTTTCCAATAGAATATCAATGTTCAAAACACCATAATGAACTATTTAGTATTAATACAGTTAGAAATGCATGCAAAGTATTAAAGAAAAAAGGCCAGTATCGAAATATAACTGTTACGTTACCGTCTGAAATAGTGTAATGATTTTCTTCACCACCACCCGCCCTGCTTGCCTGCAACTCAGGTAGCAGATCTACGATTCAATTTTTTTGCTGGATTATTCTGTAGTTCATTTTTTTGTCACGAGAGAGAGATGAGTTTTTTTTTGGCTAGCTGTCAAACGAGATTCTGCTTCGAGATTACATCGAAGACGGTCGATCAAGGGTTCTTCCTTCAGACTTCGTCGTGATCGGTTGATTTTGTGGATGCTGTCCGAGATCTTATTTTGTTGTCGGCCATGTTGGCTTGAGTTTTTTGATTTTGTGAAGATAACGACGATATCCATGAACATCACCGTGCTGACTGCATCTTGAGAGTAAGTGTTCAAGCTAGGATTTTACTGATTTGAAGTTTATTAGTTAAAATGGTTTATTTTTGATAGTTGATTTCATTTATTTTGTTTTGTGGAGCACATGTTCGTGTCTCAATTGTAGGTTAAATTTAACGTAGCGTCAATCATCTTAGTAAAATTTTAGACTCAGAAGCTTATTATCAGTTGTAGTATTTAAATCGATTGAACTCTGACAGAATCGCTTTTTGTATAACTTAGCTAGAATACCAGTTCGTGTATGAAGTCATGTTCTGTCCACATGCACTTGTCATTTTTGGAGCATATCATTTTAGTAATTCTGTATAAACATGTTGGGGGGTTTTTGCTTTTGTTTGGATTTAAAATTTAGTTTTTGTGAAATACATGCTTCACGTGTATTCGAACCACGTGTTGGTTCGTATCACTTTGTTTCCGAATAGCATTTCCGGCCACCATCTTTGTATCCCCTCTCCCTTCATATCATGTCCGTTCATCCTCATTCATTGAGAGCATGTGTGTGAGAATGTGTTGAGACCCGACTGTTTCTTTTGGACAATTTAGGAGTTTACAGGCATTTTTGTTTTTGAGAACTTTTCTGCTCAGTTAGAAAAGCTGCCTCATCTTTTTTTTTGGAACATACTTTGCTGGCTTTGTGCTATTTGATTAGATATTAAGTTTGTGATATTTAGTTTAAGTTTTGTTTGGTCTGGTTTGACTTTTTGGTTGCTGATTAGCACATTTGTGATTTTTGATATTTTGAGTCAAAACCAACCATCACAAAGCCGCGAAGTCTGTTTATTGTGTAAGTAGAGACTTACTTCCTGTCCAACGTCCCTGTCTCAACAACCCCGTCATTCATTATTCATCTCTTCACCATTCTCATTATTTTCATCGTCATTTTCTTATGTACTGGCGTAACGTAAAGTTATTTATGAAACATTTTGTACTTTTTGAAAATTTTGATTATGAACATTTTGTAATATCTTTGTTTGATTTTGTATTTAAGTTTTGCTTTGTAACCTACAGTTTGTTAATTAACTTGAGCTTTGTTAACGATCTAGATTTGGAATCTTTGCTTTGTCATTTTTGCTTGATACGCTTTGCGCTTTTGTATGTACATTTGTGGTATGGCTTGCTGCTGGTTCAACCCCTGTTTTAGGTGCAACCAGTAAGGGATTTTAGTCTGAGCTACCTAAGAGAGGAGAGGCTTGGAGAAGTGACCTACATTAACCTTCTGAAGACGATTGTCGAGACAAGCGGTGTATTGAGTGGCCTCACGCACTTTACCAAGGACCAACACATCTATTTACGTCCGGAAGCTCACCATACTTAATCTCCAGTCAAAAAGATCGGTCTACTTCAACTCTTCGTCTCCGTCCTCCTCTCCAGGAGTCTCAGAACAAGAGGATTAGATAGTCCAACCTACCATTTTTTGCAGCGTACGTTTGACACTGTCTTAGTTGGATAGCAGATTCCACCGCTCAGTTAAGTTACCTTTTAGTTTCTGTTTTTTTTTTTATTTAGTTTGTTATTTTGGTTACAAAGATTAGATTAAAGTTTAACTTGTATTTTAGTTGTGATTTTGATTTATTATGTTATGCGCATCATACCTTTTGTGTCACTAGTTCCTAGCTCACTAGAGTGTCCCTTCTTTTTTTCGAGCTAGGTGTCGCCTCCGGAACCTACGCCCAGCACCGCTGAACATAGTTAGCCAGGTATTGTATATGTGGTGCTTCCTTTGATTTTGTTGTGTAAGCCGAAAGGCCTTGGTAGAAGAAGCATTACAATAGTTCCTTTGTATATGGATGATGAACTAAACTTCGTCTTTAGAAATAATTATTTAGAAGAAGAAGTAGAGAACCCAAAATTATTTCAAGATGAAGATATACCAGTAGTTGTAACTGGAAATCAAGTAGAGTTAATAAAACTCATTGAAAAGTTAACTGAAAGACTAAATGCTAAAGACAGTAAACCAGTAAATATATCTAACCTTCAGAAACAGTTTATTTTGTCCAAGTTTCAAGGAAAGAAAATGCTATAGAATGGATTAATATTTTTGAAAAAGAGTGTGATAGATATGAAATAAACAAGGATGAAGATAAAGTACAAGTTTTGCGCCACTTTTAGACAAAATGCTACTGAATGGTATACTTCAAATTTGTGTAAATTGACAATACAAGGAAAATGGAAAGATTGGCGTGATTCTTTTTTACAAACATATAGTGATAAAAGTTGGCGGTCTGTACATTATGCTTATACTTTTAAGTTCATAAATGGATCATTTTTAGATTATGCACTGAAAAAAGAACGATTGTTGCTAGAAACAGAACCATTCATGTCAGATAGATCTCGTATTAATCATATTGTTGTAGGTCTACCATATTATATTAAAGATCGTCTAGATAAGGAAGAAATAAGAACAACAGAACAGCTTATGAATCAGTTACGCAGATATTCACAAACATATCCTACAAAAAAAGAGTGAAGTAAGATCATCAAATGTTAATAATAAGAATGATACTCGTCATTATGAGATAAAAAATCAAAAAATGATAGAAAAACGACCATGTACTATATGTGAATCACATGGATATCCCGGGCGTTTTCATCCAATTGAATATTGTAGAAATAAGAGGCGTAGTACTAACGAGAAACATATAAATTTAACAGGGAAGGAAAAGATTGTAGTTAACACTCAGGAAGAGACAAAAAACTAGGTTACACACCACTAATTCGATTAACTGTCGCAGTAAATAAAAATAAAGTTACAGGAATTTATGATAGTGGATCCAATATAACATTAATAAATTCAAAAATTATAGAAAATGAAAAAAATAACATGTTCAAGAGTGAACAAACATTTAAAACAATTAGTGGTGTGCAAAAGAGTTATAAGATAAAATTACCAATGAAAATTCATAAAATTGAACAAGAAGTAGAAGTTCATGTAATTAAAAGTGATAATTTTTCTTATGATATATTATTAGGATTAGATGCTATTCGGAAATTTCGTTTAATTCAAGATGATAACTTAAATATTCTACAACGAGTTAATAATAATAATATAGAAAAAGTAAGACATTTTAAAGAGGAAAATACAGTTCAAAGAAACTATTATGCAGAAGAAACATCTATATTTTTAGATAAAAATAAAACATTTAAAAGAAGAAAATAAAAATAGGCTTTCTAAAATAATATATAGAAATTTAGAAGTATTTGCGAAACATAAATATGACGTTGGGCAAGTTGAAAATCCAGAAGCTCATATTAAACTAATGGAAAATAAATATATTTCAAAAAAACCTTATAGATGCTCGATTCAAGATGAACAAGAAGTAGAGAGCCAAATAAAGAAGTTACTTGAGACAGGTCTTATAGAAGAATCTGAATCTCCTTTTGCAGCGCCAGTAACTTTGGCATACAAGAAAAATTTTCAGTAAAATATTTGGGACATATACTAGGATATAATTCGGTTAGACCACATCATGATAACTTAAAATCAATAAAAGATTTTCCTAAACCACAAAATAAGAAAAATATTCGTCAGTTTTTAGGGAAAATAAATTTCTATCATAAATATATACCAGATTATACCAGAATGCTAGAACCAATTCACAATCTTCTAAGAAATAATACGGAGTTTAAATGGACAGCAGAATGTGATACAAAGTTTATTAGAATAAAAGAATATTTATGCCAGAGTCCTATTTTGTCAATTTTTGATCCAAAAAAGGTGACATTTATTTTTACAGATGCGAGTATTCTTGGGGTTGGAGCAGTTTTAAAACAGATCCAAGACAATGGTGAATTACATCCAGTAGCATACTTCTCGAAGAAATTAACTCCATCCCAAGCATAGAAGAAAGCAATTTATCTAGAGTGTTTTGCAATAAAAGAAGCTATACGTTATTGGCAATACTGGTTATTAGGGCATAAGTTCCAAGTAATTACAGACCATAGGCCATTAGAAAATTTGAAAGTAAATGCTAGAATTGACGAGGAGCTGGGGGATTTGGTGTATTATCTGTCTCAGTTTGATTTCACAATAAAATATTCGCCAGGAAAGACAAATCAAGAAGCAGATGCTCTTTCTAGAAATCTTGTTTTGGAATCTTTTGAAAATACTGATGACATACTTAAAATTGTGAATTTGGTCACTATTGAAGACTTAAAGCGTGATCAAGAAAACAATCAGAATGAACTTTCAATTGAAAAACAAATATATAAAAAAGGTGATCTATTATATAAGAGGCTACGAAACAAAGAACGTATTATTATATCTAAAGATTTTGCTTTAACATTAATAAAAAAAATACATTATCATTATGGTCATATTGGAGTAGGTCATATGACAGCCAAGATACGACCTTTTTATTACTTTAAACATATGGATTCACTTATAAGGAAATTTTGTAATCAATGTGATATTTGTAAGAAGAACAAATCCAGAAAAATCGAGAGATTGGTTATTTATCACAATTGGGTCCAGCAAAGAAACCATTTGAAATTATGTCACTTGATACTATTGGTGGTTTTGCAGGGAATCGATCATCAAAACGTTATCTTCATTTACTGGTTGATCACTTCACTCGGTTTGCATATACTTATCCTTCCAAAGGCCAACAAGCTAAAGACCTAATTCAATTCTTACGTCCTATTTTTAATAAGAATAATGTAAAAATTTTATTGGCAGATCAGTATACCGGTATTAATTCAAAAGAATTTAAATTTTTTTTATGTTGTTATGGTATAACGTTGATGTTCACAGTAGTAGATTGCCCTTTCTCAAATGGTTTAAATGAACGTTTACATCAAACTTTAGTTAACCGTATCCGTTGCAAGATCAATGAACAACCACAACGCCCATGGTCTAAGCTTGCTATAGAATGTACAGAGGAATACAATTGTACTATTCACAGTGTGACTAAGTTCTCGCCATTATATTTACTTACTGGAAAAGACTCTTCAATAATACCTCCAACTCTTGGTCAACCACAAGATTTAGTAAATGATAGAATACAGTCTTTCGAAAATTCTCAAAGGTATCATATTTTAAATAAATCGAGAATTGATCGGAAGAAAAGAGAATATGATTTTCAAGTTGGGGACTTAGTTTATGTGGAAATGGGTAGTCATTTAAACAGAAACAAATTAGATCCTATAAGGTCAGGACCATTTGAAATATTAGGTAGAGTGTCTTCAACAATTTACGAAGTAGGTGGTAATCGTCGCAGATCACAATCTAATTTTGTACATTCAAGTAAGCTCTTGCCTTTCCAAGGGCGGGGAGATGTAAAAATGAATAATCATTTTTGTTACTATGGTGACTGAGTCATAAAAAATATCAAGAGAATTGTACAAGATATTTTGACACATTCATTTAAATTTAATCTCCTTTAATTATTTGAAAAGATACTAGTGTATTGACTTTAAAAATCGATTTTCTTTTAAGGTAAGACTTCTTATTGTTTGTTATAATTTTATATAATTTGAAATTGTTTATAATAATATTGTTCTATTATGTGATATTAATAAATAAAATATTCTTTTAAGGAGCAAATCGGTCTACAGTTAATACTACCTCAGAGATAAACTTTAATCATTACATAATTAATAACAAAAAAAATAAATAACAAGAAAAAAAAACACAAAACAAGAAATTTTTATCTTTCTACTTTGTTTTAGCTTAAATACTCTATCTCTATCCAGTCAGAAGTCAGTATTTTCAATTCAATATTATCAATTTTATCTGTCAGATCTGATCGTATACCTACCTATTTGATCTTGATATTATATAAAAATGTATCACAAATTTATACAATTAGTAGAAATTCATAAATATCTATATAATTTTATTAATTCAACATTAGTTACATGAAAGATACCGAAAATCATATCATCTGATTAATTGATGGTAATAACTTATACGTTTAGTATAAATAATTAAATTCGTTTGCGTTACTTTATTTCAACTCCTTTACCTGTGTCACAAACAAATGTACTTATTTTTTGTCGTTTGTGCTTTCTGTGAAGCGTGAAATTGCCGGGACCTTTTCAAATGCTTATATTTCGGTTACGGTTGGGCGCTCTGATTTCAACTAGAAAGCACAAACAGACATAAATGATTGGACTTCATTTTATCGTATGTGCTTTCAATGAAGCTTAAAGTTGGCGGACACTTTTGAAATGTTTATATCTCGAACACGGTTGAGTTCTCCGGTTTTATTGAAATTCTACAATATAAAAGAAAGAGATAACATAAATAAGGTATATCTTGTGTTAAAAACAATATCTGACACAGTTTATATCCAGACCAATTGATTTATTTGCTTTAGCAACATTATCATAACGACGTTTTTGTTAAACTCAAATAGCATTGCATTAAGAAAAAAAATCATTCTGTTTGTAACTCAGCTATTAAAATTATCGAAAAAATGCATCAATTAAAATGTCAATCAAAAAACCTCCCACACATATCTTTCAAATCGATAGCGAATATTGTTGTATACCACAGGGGCAAGATAGAAATTGATAAAATTTGTATCTTCCAAAGATATTAAATTTTTACAGTATGTTTAAATAATAGCATATTGTGTTACTACTAGTAAATGAGATACGTTGTGTGCAGAATTTTTCATGACAAACAAAGCTAGTCGGACAATTCCATACGATGCACATTAACTCACAATTACTCCGATTGACTATATATTTTTTTTGTAAAAATGGAAAAGAAATCTATTTACAAATAACGAAATATATTTCCCGTTAAGTATGTTTGTAAATTGAGGTTGCTATAGATACTTTGATCATTGTTGTCGGACTAAATTGTTTCTATGAGTACATTAATTTTACTTATACTTCGTCGAGTATATTACATCATGCTGACTATTCTCCTCTTCATGTTAACAATTCAATTCTTTATTGTCTATGTTACAAAGTGTTTATACTACGACAAAAAAACAGATAAAAAATTACATGTCATGTTCATTGTGCTTAAAACTTAAAAATTCATCAATTGAGTAAAAACAGTATCTCAGTAAATATCGTTTCAAAGTTGATTTAAAATTACGGTCATCAAGTAGTTTTACTTGTTCGGGGAGAACATTGTAAAATCTAATATTCAGAGAGTTTTTTTCAGATGTAGCTAATTTTAATCTAGGTTTACGTAACAGTGAAATTAACCGAGTGTGGTAGGAGTGGCAGTCTTTGTTAGCAGAAAAAACTATTATTAAAAAAATAAATTTCTACTAATGTAAACAAAATGTAGATTGAAGGAACAGGCATAATTTTTAATTGAATAAAAACTTGTTCCAATCAAAATTATTTATTTTGTGTCACAAAAAAAAGGCTCACCCCAAAAAAGATTTATTTAGAAACTAAATCAAAAAGCGGGTTAAACTACATAACAAGTAAAAATATTATATTTCCGGTTTAACCGGAAGTGACCCCAACTTTCTTTATATTTCGATTGAATTCTGGGATTTTTTAACACAAAAGACAGTTATTAATGTCTTGTTATCAGGTGTGTATAGCCGTTCGTGGCAGAAATTTTAAACATTGGCTGTAAAAATGTGTTACAATGAAAAATATTTTCATTATAATAATAACTGACTGTATGTCTGTACAACAGGAACTGAATCCCAATTACAATACAGAGTTCGGACTCATCCAGCGGCAATGTGATAGCTAATATAATTCTTAGCTTAAGTGGGATTCGAAGTCGAGGTCTCCGGATTCTAATTCTGTGACGTTATCCACTCCACCATATTGCAAGACAACTTAACAATGTAACCATGGCAAAATAAATAAAACGTTAAATCAAAGTTATTAATTTTATACGTGTCAAAATATCTTAAATAAATCGTTACGTTAAAGGACAATATTAAATTTGTTCAATTTATAATGTAGTCAATACATATACCACTCGAACATCAAAGATATAGTCTTGAGAGTATTTATATGAGAATTCACCACACGTCACTGTCAACCAATAGGATCACGAATTTGTTTGAAAATGAACCAATGAAATGTACAATTTGTTACGTCCTTAAAAGGAAAATCCGTGCAAGGAGCGGGTGAACTGCGGCCTGCAATTATTGAAAAAAAATGGGGTGGGTACATTACTTCTCAGCGATATGAACAGACAGTGGGCGCCAGTTGATCTATTAGGGTTGAACTTTAACTTAAAGGTTAGTCAACAAACCTACGGATTTAAGGCAATGCAAACAAAATAACATTATAGCCGTGAGCTTAAATAACTATATATAAAATATAAATGTGACACGACCGTAATTTAAAAGTTGATGAGCGACACTACGTTACATGAAATAAAACAAATAAAATTTCAGTGATAGTTGTTAACTAACTCTAGATGATAAGTTAAGTAAAAATAAAATGAGTAAGAGAGGTAGACTCAAGGCAACATTATCAAGGACTGGGCGACAATTATGTTGTTGAATAAAGTAGCGCGACAGCAGACGCATGGCTTCTATGATACCAACCACCTAGGGATACGCATGCTATTTATTACATTCAAGCAAATCCTAATATTCGGTGGATATGACGCCGTATCCAAAATATGTACAACCACACTAAACCAAATAAACTAAAAGATCAAAGTTTATAATAAAAAGTAAGTAATTAAATCAATAAATTAAATGAATCAAAGCAAACAAATTAGTTAATAGCAATAATGGAAATTAATTTCTTAGCTGCCAAATTAAAGTTATTCTACATATCCTTTGACAATCGTAAAATAGTGTTTTTTTTTTCATTCGTCAAAGATTATTTTACGGCTGCTACAGCCATTCGTTTGTTTAAATTGCAAATTGATAATTTATTTTTGGGTAATGTTGCTCTACTTGTATCTTTATAATTTCAGGCGGAGCATTGAACAAATCGTTGTTGCTCTCGCTGTTGCTTATTTTCAAATTTATTAATGTTGTTTTTTTTAGTTCCACTTTTACGTTTGAATATATTTTGAAATTAAACAGATTGTTTTGTTAATTATTGTCCAGATAAAAGTAAAGTAGGTACTCTACATGTGACATGAATCAATTGAATATGAAATTTATTTTTAAATAATAATTTGTCACTTTTTGTAATTCCCGCCCAAAAAATGTTATGTGCATAACTCCGGGTTTAACTTTGATCAAAAAAGAAAATTTTTACAATTGTAATCCACAAATAACTATTAAATCAAGTTGTATATAGACAAACTACTTATAGACTGCAATTTATATCGTACTCAGAAAAGAGTGGTTTCATACCCAAATTCTTGGTTTATTAATGTACACATAATGCTTAATTATGTGTAGTTAAGCATTGTGGTAAACCAGGAATATGTGCATGGAATAACTACGGTGGTGAGAACCGCTTCTTTTATGTAAATAGTTTCAAGAAATTTTCAACTTCTTTATATATATTTTGTAAGCTGCTAAATGAATATACTAGCATGAAAATAATAGCAAACGAAAATTGATTACAATAGCAGCGATTAGTGTTATAAAAGTTTGGACAAATATTTAAAGAAAATCACATAAAAAACCTATTCTATTAAAAAAATTTGGTATAAAAAAATCAAACATATTGTAACGAGTACGGCCCAGTTCCCTCTGGTAAAGTCGATTCGACGTAGTCTGCCGCGCGTTTAGCGCTGTTTCATACGTAATATTGTAACATGAGGATACAAGAATATACATTAAATTCAAGGAAGACGAGGCTGGAATACTTCATATAAATAATTTGCAGATGTTGACGGCTGGTAACCGCACTTCACGCGAGGAAATATATCACTTACCGAGATATACTATGGCAGAGTACCACATCCAGCAATGGGTGAAAGGCGTGAGGTGCAAGGAACTAGTATTCACCACTGCATTGAATTTTTCTTCGTAATCTATACCTTTCTGTTGGTCCATTTATCATTTTTCGATTATGTTATTCTTTCCTTAAAGGTTAAATGTTTGGGAAAACAAATGAATTTGTATTTAATTATACTTGCTGTCATCTATGTAATTGGTATGCCTGTGATATTATCCGACAGTCATTTGAAGAGTTATCTGAATGACTCACAGATGGCAGCACTAGTTCCGGTTCAAGTATCGTATCTAAATCCGCCATATTTTGTAGAAATGTGTGTGCAATATTATTTCATTTAGTGAAGTAGAGATGAGGATATAGCAAATTGTTGTATTGTAGAGACGACTGTTTTTTGGAAAATGGCAAAAATGGTACAACGTGCGGTAATTAAATATTTGGTGAAAAAAATATGACGGCAACAGAAATTCATACCGATATGAAAAATACTCTAGGGGACTCTGCTCAGTCATTTTCAACTGTTTGCAAGTGGACTACCGAGTTTAAACGTGGACGTGAAAGCTTAGATGTCCTGGATAGTGGTCGACCTTTAGGTATATCAGGTGAACGAGTATTTCACATATTAACGGAGGATTTATGCATGAATAAATTATCTGCAATATGTTTGCCGCAACTGTTGACACCTGATCATAAGAATGCAAATGTCTGAGCAAGGTTTAGCACATTTCCAGAGAAATCCAACTGATTTTATGCATCGATTTGTGACCAGCGATGAAACATTGGTACATTACTATACACCGGAAACAAAACAATGGAAACATCACAATTCTCCATCTCCAAAAAAGCCAAGTCTGTGAAATCGACTGGAAAGATCATGGCGTCAGTTTTCTGAGATACTAAAGGTATCCTGTTGATTGATTATCTTCAAACGGGTACAACTATTACGGGAGGATACTATGCTAACCTTTTGGAGCAACTGAAGACAAATATACGTGAAAAAAGGCCGGGTTTATCAAAAATCATCTTTCACCAAGACAATGCTCGTCCCCATACGTGTGTCGTTGCAATGGCGAAAATCAATGAATTGGGGTACGATTTGCTGCCTCGATCGCCTTATTCACCGGATTTGGCTCCATCCGACTTCCATCTCTTCCCAAAGCTGAAAATATTCTTTGGTGGACAGCGATTTGCATTAAAGAAGAAGACTATGAAAAAATTAGAACAATTTCAAAGGGGCGAATTCATATTTTGTACTTCATTCCGAGAACTTTTCAAATGACCCTCTTTTATTTTTTTATGTCGATAAGATTAAAAATATCAAACTAGTTGGTCATTGTGTGTACAAATCTTTCATTAGTAAAAAAATCCACAACTTTTTATTTTACACTTGTCGAGAACATTATTTGGTCCTTCAATACGGATATTAAGTCAATCAGTATTATTAGTCATTTACTCGCGGTGAAGTGTTGTAATTCAAGTGTCGATGTAGTAGGTATAGTTATTATGTCATAAAAACATTTTGAGTATACATGTTAGAAATATATTAGAAATGATCATTATTTGTAAGAAGAAATGCAACAATAATTATTATAAAACAGTATTGAAACTAGTAAATTATCAGTAAATTTTACATGGATGTCTTATTTTAATCGAAACGAAAATTAAAGGCGAATTTAACCAAATTGGAAACAACTGTCAGCAAATTAGAGCAAAGGCATCAGATGGATAAAAAAAGCTATTAGTAGATAGAGTGGACAAACTGAACGTGAAATTTAAAGATCTATCATTATAGCTAAGTTGAAGCTGAACTGATCCGAAGTTTTATGAGCCAAGCACTATCGATGTCTTACTTGGTGCAGCTATCTTCACACTTATGATGCGTACTGGACGTCAACTTGAGCCAGCAGGATTTCCAATTGTAATGGAATCTGAACTGGGTTAAATTCTAGTTAACCAAATTCAAGTTCTTCGCATACATTGTAATATTAATGTATCACTTCAACGGTTTTAGGAACTCGAGAATGTTTCAAAATCGTAAAGAATCAGCAATCAAATTAGTACAAATGAATTAATTAATGAAAAAAGTGGTTTGTCATTACGAAAATGGACCTCCAACAACACAAAAGTATTAGAGAAAATCCCAGAAGAACAAAAGGTACCAATGAAAGGCATCAAGTTGCTTAAAATATGGCAGTGAAAACATTAGGAATATTTTGGCATTCATCATCAGACTTCTCATATAGCACTGTATCTATGAATAATAATAATACAAAAAGACAGGTTCTATCAGATATTTCAAAATTATTTGATCCGCTTCGTTGGATAGCACCAGTATTTGTCAAGTCAAAAATTCTCATCTAAACACTGTAGTGTCTCAAATTGGAATAGGATGAACAATTATCTGAAAATTTAAGCTACATTTGGAAAAGTTATTTTAAAGATTTAGTACAATTGTAGACGGGGTAAATCAACAATTATTTGTCTTTTTTTATGAGTCCGAAAAGACCTACGTAGTTTATGTAAAATCAAGCAATCATATCGAAAATTCCAATACTATCAGCTAAAACAAGAATGGCACTCAGGAAGATATCAATTCCACGTCTATGCGCAGCAAAATTTTTATCAACTCTGGCAAAAATAATTCAAGAGTCATTAAAGATAAATATTCTAAAATATATGCCTTTTCCATAGCTGGCAACGGTGACAAGTGATAGTGAATAGTTCTGTGACTAAACATACAAAATACCTAATTCCGTCAATAATAAGACATTTTAATTTCAAAAAATTGTGGTGTCTTGTGTACAAGTGTACTGCAACTGGAAACATTAGTAAATCCAGTGGAAATGTAACCATTTATCCATATACAAGTGACTTAAAACAAATACTTAGCACGTACTAAGCGCCAGTAGCGCGCGCAAGTTACAGCGCGCAGTTCGATTTAAATCAAACAGGGTTGCCAACGGTAGCAAAAACAAAAACTACAAATACCGACGCAAGGTCAGAAACAAGTGGTGGATCTAATATAGTTACTAACACAGTAACAAACGTGATAACAACAATATCTAATACACCCCATTACACCCTATCAACAATGACTATGACCCAAACAACACAAATAAGCAGTTATATAACTGACAACACAATATTAAGAAAACTCCGATCAAGATCGATATCACCATTAAATCTAGAACAGACTATATCTCCTTGTACGTCTCCAGAAATTAATCTCACCCAAATATCGACAGATTCCAACAATCTTCCTTAGAAAAAGGTCAACATAAGGAAGACAGCAAAACGAGCCAGAGAAAGGGATACAGACTCAACCTATGAAAAAACAAATAAGAAAAGTAACACTTCTAATAACAAGATCGCATCAGGCTCCTTTACAACAAAAAGATTTTCCATATTAAACGACGAACCCAGCGTTACTGACACGCAAATCAATAAAAGCCCTAAACCTCCACCAATATTTGTTCAAGATATGACAAACTTCCCCTTAATGCTGGAAGCTTTAAAAACCGTGCTGCAAACAACAGAGTACATATGCAAAACGCATGCAAACAACAACATTAAAATAAATACAAATTCGACAGAAGCATACAGAAAATTGGTAAGACTATTAAACACAAACAATATTGTGTATCACACATACCAATCCTGCAAAAATAAAGCCTACAAGATGACCATAAAAAATATTCACCATTCTGTCCCAACAGACGACATAAAAGAAGCACTAATAGAACAAAGATTTAAAATAAGAAACATATCAAACATAAGAAGCTTTACTAATCCATTTCGTCGACCAAGAACCAAATGAAAACAACAAAAATGATCTATGACCTAAAACATATATTTGGTACTAAAATCGCTATTGAAGCACCGAGGAAGAAAACTGAAATACCGCAGTGTATGCACTGCCAAGAATATGGTCATACAAAGGGATTCTGCAAAAAGTCATACTACTGCGTAAAGTGTGGAGATAATCACCCGTCGAAAGAATGTACAAAAAAACAAAGAAACAGCAGCACCATGTGCCCTCTGCATGAGACCTCACCCGGCAAATTATAAAGGCTGCAAAGTTTACCGCGAACTACAAAAAAATAGAAACAAAACTGCCCTAAACAAGACACAACCGCAAGTAATCCAATACTATTCACAATGAAGAGATAACGTAAGCTATGCCGAAGCAGCAGACATAAATTCAACTCAAAACACTACTAATTATCAGCCTCAAAACCAACACCAATTTCAAAACAATAATAATAACAACGTGATGTAAAAATTCCTAAGAGAATTTGAACAAATGTTTGGCCAACTAATGTAACAGAATATAATGATCATAAATCTACTCACAAGCCTCTTAAATAAGAAAAATGACTGATTCTATTAGAATTGCACTATGGAACGCCAACGGTTTACCCCAATACCGCAACGAGGTAGAAATCTTCCTCAGACAACAAAAAATAGATATAATGCTAATAAGTGAAACACATTTAACCCAAAGATCCTACTTTAAAATACATACGTATAAAAAATTCCACACGAACCATTCCGACGAAACAGCACATGGGGCTACAAATGTTAAAATTCAAGACTCTCATCAATAAAAATTACTTCGAAGAATACTTTGAAACACTGGGGAACAGATTCATATCAGGAGGGGATTATAACTCGAAACACCCTCACTGGGACTCGAGGACAACAAATCCAAAAAGAACAGAATTAAGAAAATAAATACTAGTCAAAGGGTACAACCATTTAAGTACGGGAAAACCTACGTACTAGCCCACAGATACCAATAAACGACCAGATCTGCTGGACCTCTTCATAGTAAAAGATATTTCACAAAACTACACAAATATTGAACCATGCTATGATCTAACATCATATCACTCATCCTAGCAATGAGCTCAACACTAATAATACAAAAAAAAGACTTAGACTACACAACAAGAACACCAAATGGAACGAATTCAAAAAACACTTAAATTAAAAAATCTCTACCATGCCAATATTTATTCCTCATCAAAGCCTACATAGAAGATCGGCACTTCCAAGTAAACTGCGAAGGATGTACCTCCCAACTTTACAAAATTCGTGCTGGAGTGCCGCAGGGTAGTGTACTTGGACCGGTACTCTACCAGCTCTACACAGCCGACTTGCCCTGCACACAAAACGTCACTATAGCAACTTATGCTGAAGACACGGCAATCATCGCTGAACACGAAGATTCCATAAAAGTATCAGTACTAATACAATAATCCCTCGACGAAATCCAAAACTGGGCTAGAACATGGAAAATTAAAATAAACGAAAACAAATCAACACACGCAAGTCTATACAAATAGAAAAGTAAAATGTCCACAAATTCAAATAAACAACAAAAACCTGGAGACAAAGGAAGAGGCAAAATACCTAGGAATGCTCCTAGATAAAGGATTAGTATAGATTTGACCGTTAAGAAAATGTACTGGCAAATCGCAATTATCAGTAGAAAACAAACTCTTAATCTATAAAGTCATAATTATTCCAATTTGGACATATGGAATACAATTATGGGGATGCGTCAAATGTCCAACGTCAATATAATTCAGCGATTCCAAAACAAGACCCTACGTATGATCCTAAACGAACCATGGTACTGTTATAACAAATACTACTAATTTTAACCAAAAGATTGGCTTTTATTCAATAAAAAATGCTTTTGGTCAAATATAAATTAAAGAGCTTGCTGATCAGTGTATAGTTTAAAATCTCTACCAATAAGAAATGGTTTCCATTTTCTAAGTGCCTCAACAATTGCAGCGGCTTCTTTTTCTACAGCTGGATATAGCTTCTCGGATTTTGGCAAAGTTCTAGAAAAAAAAGGCAACGGGTCGATTATCTTGACTTAAAGTAGCGGCCAAAGCTATGTCTGAAGCATCAGTCTCTACCACCAGTGACTCGTGTCCATCCCTAGGAGTGATGAGTGACTTTGCAATTTCAAGCTTCAGAGTTTCAAAATCTTCAACTGCTTCAGGTGGCAAAGGAAAAGACTCAACTTGTGTCAAATTTCTTATTCTGTCAGAAAATTTATGGATCCATTTTGAATAGTGAGCAAAAAATCACAAAACTCGCGTTAATGAGATCAGGTACAGAGAGTGTCAAGAGTGGTTTTAGTCGATCTGGATCAGGGCGAATAGATTTATAAGAAACCAAATGTCCCAATAAATTAATTGAAGTCAGATTAAATTTGCTCTTCTCTTTATTTATCACAAGACCATATTTGGTTGTAGCTTCTAAGAATTTCTTCAGATTTTTATCATGGTCCGCTTGATCCTTTCCACAAATAGACAAATCATCCAAATAGGCGTACACTCCTTTGAGTTTTTCATTTTCAATCATCTGAAATAGGAAATAGGCCACTCCATTGGTCACACAAAACGGAATTCGTCTAAATTGGAAAAGGCGACCTGCGGCCTCAAAAGCTGTGTATTTCCTTTCTTCGTCGCAAATCGGTATTTGATGGTATGCTTGTCGAAGGTCAATGGTACTGAACACCTTGTTCAGGGCCACAGTGGACACAAGATCGTCTATATTCGGTAATGGGTAAGCATCTAGAAGTGTGAACTTGTTAATAGTTTGTGAATAATCTATAACCATGCGTTTCTTTCTTTTATCATTTGTTACAACCAATACCTGAGCTCTCCATGGAGAAGAGCTTGGTTCAATGATCTCCTCGGCCAGGGGTCGGTCTATCTCTTGTTTTATAATTTGCATGTCTTCATCTGAGTATCGTCGTGATTTTGTAGCTATTGGTCTACAGTCTGGAATTAAATTACTGAATAGCTTGGAGTGGTTCCATTTTGGCACAAGAGCACACTAATAGAAAAGGTTTCTTGCCTTCAAACCAAACTTGTACATTTGAGTATAGTTTCATAATATCATGCCCAATAAGCACATCGGTACATAGATCTTTAAGCACAGTCACCTTAAAACCATTGTAATTATATCCCAATAGCCTTAAATTGACCTTAACGTAACCAAAGACAAGCGATTTTAAATCTGAAGCAGCCAGTGAGACTTGTCCTCCTGTATATATTTTTATTTTGTTCAGTTAAACAAAATTTAAATTTATAAAGCTTCATGAGCTTCCAGTATCGATTAAGCAGCTTGTTTTCAGGCCATTCACATTAGCTGTAACTAATGATTCATTCAAAAAAGAGTTACTAGCAGCCGAAGCTAGCAAGACAGCTGATGTACCATAATTCTTGTGATTTTTATCCAAATTCTACTACTTTTATACATTCTCGCGTAATGTCCTGTTTTATTACATTTTCTACAAGAAGCATCTCTGGCTGGACAACGATCTCTGGAGTGACTGTCAAGCCCACAAAAATAGCATTTACCAACACCCTTTTTAATAGCTGAAACTGTTTCTTCCTCACTTGGCTGGGGCTGGGAATTATCATTCTGTCTACCTGGCTTTACAGATTCAATGACTGCACAAGTTTGCAGTCTGTAGTCAGATTGTGGATAGCACTCGACTTGAGCTTGTGCCATTTCTAGAGCCCTGAACTGTTTAACAGCCTCAGCTAGATCCAAAGTTTTATTTTCGAATAGTCTCTGTCGTATGTATGATGAAGATAAGCCGTTTATAAAAGCGTCAAGAATGTACTGGTCCCTGTACTGAGCTGCATTGACAGCCTCAAATACACAGTCTTGGCTTAAAAGTTTAAGCTCAGATACATATTGGTCAATAAACTCTCCTTGTTGTTGTTTTCTAGTCTGTTTGTATGTTTATAACCAATGCCTCCATTCTTCAGCGGCAGTTGGAGATTCCGGATCAATTTCAAACTTGTCAGGTCTAAGAAACTTTTCCATGCTGATGTAACGTTAATTTATTTTAATTGAATAAAATTGTTATAATATAACAAATACTACTAATTATAACCAAAAGATTGGCTTTTATATAATTAAAAATCTGTCGTATTAATTCGTAACAATATCTTGACAGTTAACAAAATATAAAACAATTGATAAACAATATTTTGATTGATAGATAATCACCACGGGTTCGTCAGCAATCATACAATACACAAGGACCTAAAGTCAAATACGTTCAAGAGGAAATAAAACTATTCACTTCCAAATACGAAGATAAGTTGTACGACCACCCAAATAAACTTGCACTGAACCTTCTAAACAACGAGACGCTTGAAAAGAACAAAACGCATATTATACTAAATTACATCAAATTTGCTGGTTGACCTATAACAGACCAGTTGTAAATGTACTTATTTGTCAAATAAAAAAAATACAAAATGTCTTTTCCAATTCAACCATTATATTGACTTGGTTGTCATCACTTCCAGCTCACTGGAAAACCTTTTTTGCCAACCGTGTGACACAGATTCATGAAAACTTGCCAGATGCTTAGTGGCATCACATTAGTGGAAATGAAAATCCAGCAGATTATGCATCACGTAGCACAACAGCCCTTGAGTTAAGGTGAAGCATACGGCCTGAAGTTCGTTAACCACCAATTTGTTAGCGTATAAGTAGGGTTTCTTGTGGTCTTGACAAAACTGTTGAACTACCCAATCATAAAAAAACCAAGTATGAATCTATGCCAAATAGTGGTAGGGGTATTGACATGTAGTTTAAAATTATACAAACGTGAAGATTTTCATATATAATATAACAAGTAGTATGAAAATTGCTGAAAATATTTTGACATAAATTATGAGTTGTTATGGAAATGGAAACATAACGAGTGCGAAGCACGAGTTGTGTTTTCCATTTCCGTAACAACGAATGTATATTTACGTCAAAATATTATCTGTCAATTTTCATACTACGAGTTGTATTCGGCTTGAGAATTTATCAAACAAGAGTTAATTAACAAAAATAGTTAGGTTTGCACATTATTAATTAGGTATTACAGTGATGAAGATTTTGAATATTAAGTTCTTCTAAAACATAATTTCGATTACTACAAAAATCCATGAATTGCCGCCAAACATAATCTCTTGTTTTTTTGGTATTTTTTGGAATGTTCTCTTCAATTTTAATAAAAATTTCATTTGTAGAAGCAGTTCCCTATCGAGAATTTGACATTTTGACAGATTTTTCAAATTGACGTTTATGAAAATATTGAAAAAATCATTTATTTTATTCGTCACCAAGGATATTATTATTAACAATGGTATTTCCGTTATCAATTGCACCAGCGATGAATTTCCGACGAAATGTACATTTCATTGGTTCATTTTCAAACAAATTCGTGATCCTATTGGTTGACAGTGACGTGTGGTGAATTCTCAATTTTGCATCGACGAGGTATATCTGTTCTGTTTTATGTTATCATTCATCTTATAATCTGTAAGCAATATAAATAAATTGTTACTTCCTGTTGTGAAATATTTAAGGTTAGAATGAGAATGGTTGGCTATAAATATTAAATTAAAAACTTTGTTAAAAATATCGGTTTTTAAAACAAATAATCCATTTCAATATTACTAACCATACTGTTCTACTAATATGCTCTGCTAAAATTGATAAAATGTTTGCAGTAAAACCTGTTGTATCGTACTGACAACTTCGAATATTAGTGTAATATAATACGAAAAATTAAATAGATATATGTCAAACCACAAATTCTGAAATACTCATTCATAACATGTACATATTACATCGTGAAATATATCATTATGAATGACAGCTGTCAATCTAGATGTTCATTTTTGCGCTGAGTGTACGACAAAGCACACATCAATTGTGTAAAATGAGTATTTCGCAAAGTTGCTCCAACAACTTCAAATTTCAAAAAGATATTTTATATACTTATTCTCATCTAAATGACGAAACGAGTATTGTACAATAATCTCACAACATTCTACTTTTTGATATGTACAATAAAAAGAGTGTGAAATTTCTATAAAACAAACAAATTTTAATTGAAATGCAGCAGGTCAAGATATCAAAATTTCGAGTCTGAATTTCTCAAAAATGCCAAATACGATTTTGTTTAAAAAATTCTGTATATTTAAGAACATAGTCTTGTATAACACATACTTTTTTTTCCAATTTGAATTTGTAACTTTAGAAAAAAAAACAAAAATATCCGAAAAAGCCTGCTTTTAAGCGTTTTTTCGCATGTTTATTTTTTTTTCTCAAAAGTTACAAATTCAAATTAGATAAAAATTGTAAATTGTAAAAGGACCATATTCTTAAATATACAAAAAAAAATTAAGAAACTCGTACTCGGCATTTTCGAGAAATTCAAGTCCATTTTTGAGCCGTTTTCTATCAATTACTTGTACATACATTTAATAATATGTACATTATTACTACACCTTGAGGTATTCGCTTTATAATTATGTATAATTCATCGTAAGTTTCATTCATAAAAACAAAGATATATTATTTGAAAGAGATCAAGTCAGATCAAGTGTTCTGCAGCTAACTTAAGATTTAATTAAGCGTATGCTTCACCTTAATCACACGGCAGCTTGTGGCATGGGCCGGAATGGTTGAAATTAGAAACATGCGATCAATGTAATATACCATCTACAGAAGAAGTAAAAATCACACAAGAAAAAAGAAAATCAATCACAAGTATGACAGTAAATATTAACATATCGTTGTTGCATAAATACTCAAATTTATCTCGCCTGTTACAAATAACAGTCTAATGTTTGAGATTTAAATCAAATGTATTGGCTCAGAAAACAGAAAGAAATTTTAGATTGCTGAGGTCTAGAGAAATAGATGACGTTCTTATTCTGTGAATAAAAAACGTGCAACACTTGAAATTTGCTTAAGAAATTTATTAGCTACAAAGAAAGCAGCCACCGCCATGGAAGGGTTGCCTACTTACAAGTGGATACAAGAGGATTGGTCAAGGTGGGCGGAAGATTGCAACATGTCAATGTAAAAGAAGACAAGAAACATTCTATACGGTTTCCAAGAAAAAGTAGATTAACTACATTTATTCTTGAAAGGTAGATATTGCTAATCTGCATGCTGGTCCACAGCTATTATCTTCAACCTTACATAAAAATTATTGGATTTTGCATAACAGTGTGTCATTTGTTATCGTCAATAAGCACAAGTAGCTCAACAAATGAGGGGATTTATGCCGGCACCAATCCAACCAGAACATGGACCGCTCATATTAAGGCCCATATCAAACAGAAGAAAGATTGAAATAAAGTGTTACATTTTTATTTTCATTTGCATGACAACTCGTGCTATACATATTGAGCTTGTGAGCAATTTAACATCAGCCGTATTTATAGCAGTTTTGAAGAGATTTATCGCTCGTGGAGTAAAACCAGTGGAAATGTACAGCGATTGTGGTAAAATTTGTATTAGAGCCAGCAAACCTACCTCATATTCATGAAATAAATCAGCTACAATGAAGTTGTTGGTACTTATCTCAGTGAACAAGGATATCACGTTCCCTGGGGATGAACCCGGGACCTTCAAGTCAAGTTAATTGTAATATTTGAAATTACATGGCCCTAACCAGATACCGAAACATCGTCAATTAAAAATTATTGATACAACAAAAAGCCCACTAATCATTTATTACTTTCAAGTACTTGTTTCAATCTATACTTTTGACATACATAACAAACTTGATATATATCATACTTAAATACAAGTAGATACTGTGGCGGCGCTAACGAGGGTCCAGGAGGGAGGAGCTCGCCCCCCTATAATTTTCAGTAGCCTCCTAGTTGCCCTTCCCCAACGTTTAGTGTCAATTTAAAAAATTTTGCTAGTAATATTGCTGTTAACATCTTAACATTTAAAAAAGACAGAAACACTGAAAGAAACACAAAAAAACATTGTTATACAGCATAATTTTATTTGCATCAATGCACATGTATCTAAACATCTCTATCTGCATTTAACCATGATTATTATTGGTGTTATAATAAACGCGCAGCAGAACTTGTCCAAACTTGTCAAATTAATTGTGCGAGTCCGATAGCGACGCAATGAACTTGTAATTACTTGTTAAGATTGTTCTATATTTTACTTACTCGTCCCCGTGCATAGTTTAGTAAGTTCAAACAAATTTTGGTATTTATAAGAGTGATGAAAATCTCAATGGTCATTCGTTATATTATGGTCAAAGAGTAAAGTAAAAATAAATATGAAGCGCACAAATAATTTTAAAAATTATTTTTTATCAGAATCAAATAAAACAAAATTATAACTGATACTTTTCTGCCTTTGACCAGTATCGGCAGTGCGTGCAGTAATTTAGAAAAAACGAACGAAATTGTGACATCTTGTAACTTAAATGCTACTGAAGAAAGTGATAGTGAGTCTAGTTCTTGTAAAAATAAAACTAGTGAGGATGATATAAGTGATGATAATGAAACTGCCGTACATACCCCAACAGTGAGACCTGAACCAGAACAAACAATTCTTACTGTTTCTGGACCTAGCGACTTGTCACAGACTCCTGAAGAAGGACCACGTCAGCCGATACTATCGCAGTATCCAAAAAAACTGTGATGGTTGTTTATTAGATTTGATCATTTCTAATGTTAAATGTTCTGTTACGCAAAGTGATTTACCAATATTAGATAAAGAATACATGTATCATCCATCGCTAAATATCTCAATTGACTTAAGAGTTAAAAATTCTAATAATTTTCTCTCAATTTCTAATAATAAAACATTCGACTTTAAAAAGGCTAATTATGCTTTACACTTCAATAAATGATTTTAATTGGGGTCAACTTGAAATATTTAATGACGTTAATACAGCTTGTGAATTTCTCTATTCTACATTTTTAGATATGTTTGAAAGATGTGTACCCTACAAAAAAGTAAACAAATTTTCCTACCCTCCCTGGTTCACATCTCAAATAAAACGTAAACTAAAACTTAAATTACATGTTTATAAAAAATATAAAAAACATAATAATGAATATGTTAAGGAACTTAGATCGGATATTAAGCGTGATATAAGGAATTCATATAATAGTTATGTGACTCGAAGTGAAAATTCTATCATTAGTAACCCCCAAAAATTTTGGAATTTCATTAGTTCAAAGAAAAAGTGTTCAAACTTTCCAACACCAATGTTTCTTGATGACGTACAACTTACTTCAAAAGAAAATATAGGTAATGGTTTCGCAACATATTTTCAGAGTGACTTTTCAATTCCATCTAAGGATTCTATTTCTGATAATAGTAATCACTCACTTACTAATCTGTTTCTTAATCATATATCAGAAAATGAAATTAAGACACATATCATGAAAATTAAGTCTAATTTAGCTAGCGGGCCAGATCAAGTGCGTAATATAATAATCAGGGATTGTGTGTACCCCTTCTCTTCAGCTCTATTTCACATTTTTAATTTAGAAGTTAAAACATGTACCTACTTTTCCTAGTGCATGGAAAATCGGACGAGTAACACCCATCTTTAAATCTGGAGACGCGGCAAATATAAAGAACTACCGACCAATTACAGTATTAAATAACTTTAGCAAGATTTTTGAGTCAATAATATATCAAACAGTATACTTTAAAATTCGCAACGAACTTTCCTTCTCACAGCATGGTTTTATGCAAGCAAGATCAACAGCTACTAATTTATGTTATTTTACCCATTATATTTCAACTGCTTTAGATCGCCGTGGGCAAGGTGATACTGTTTTCACAGATTTTGCAAAAGCATTTGATAAAATAGATCATAAAATTATCTTACGTAAACTTGAATCTTTTGCATTTTCAGCACCAATAATTAATTTTATCGAATCTTATCTTGATAACCGCCAACTTTTTGTGCATTTTCTTGGCTATAATACATCTACATTCTGCCTCTTCTGGGATTCCACAGGGCTCTAATCTAGGACCCTTGTTATTTTTAATGTTTATAAATAACGTAACTTCTGTCATACATAGTGAAAAATTACTCTTCGCGGATGATCTAAAAATATTTAGTACAATAAATATGGTAGAAGATTGTTACTCTCTGCAACTAGACCTTGATAATCTATACCAATGGTGCACGGTAAACAAACTTTTCCTTAACCTGTCAAAATGTAAAGTTTTAAGTTTTTCAAGGAAACATAAACCAATAGAATTTACCTACTATATCTGTGATCATTTATTGAAAAAATGTGTTGAAATTCTAGACTTAATGGTGGCTTTTGATACTAAATTAAATTTTGATTCACATATACATAATATCTGCAAATCAAGCCTTAGATTACTTGGGTTCATTATAAGAAATACGCGATCATTTACAAATATTGATGCAATATTTTCTTTGTACTATTCTTTTATACGATCTAAGTCAAAGTATTGTTGCATAATATGGGAGCCAATATATAATATTCAAATGGATATGTTAGAGAAAATTCAAAGAAAATTTTAAAAATATGTTCACTTTAAGATTGTGGGAACTTACCCTTCCTGGAATCTTTCTTATATTACTCTTTTAAATGTTTTTAATTTTGATTCATTATTTAACTGCAGGAAGAATATCTCTGTAACTTATCTACACAAATTAGTTCAAGCTCGTATTGATGATCCCTTAACCCTTGCTCAAATAAATTTTCATGCACCTTTATTCACGACTAGAAATATGCATCCTTTCTATCCCGATTCCGCGCACTCAAATATCTCCTTTAAGTCTCCTATTATTAGGATGTGCATAAATGTAAATAATGCTCCAAACTTATTAGATGTATTTTCAAAATTATAAGGTGAATGTTTATACTTTTATTGTTGTATTGTTGTGTATGTTTTCTAAAATTTTTCATTTGTTATGTTTAATTTGAAAAATTTTGTTATTTATTTTCAATTTATATTGTCAGCTATTTGATTTGATAACAGTCCTTAGATGTCTTAAAATCCTCGCTCTACGAGCTCGCATTTCAAACTGACATCTGCGGCTGTAATAATACTCACAACATTCCTAGGTATATTAATAGCTATAACATACCTAGAAATGTTGGGTAACATCCGCGATTTATTCAATAGTTTATCGGTTTCAGAATATAAACACGTTAACGTTATTAATAAATATTATTTTTTGAAATTCTTTAATGAATAACGTCATTGTCATCATTTTAGAAGGCGATCAAGTTAGTCTGTGGTCTGTATGTTTTTATTTAACGCCATTGTTACAATTGTTACAATTGTTTTGTATCATATTTATAAATCTTTTTTTTTAATTCAATTATAATTTTATCTAGTATAGGGATGTATAACTTCAGTTTGACAACATCTTTCTCATTTATTACTTCTATGTCTACAGAATCATCTATTTCACAATCTACTATAAACTCTTGTAACCTTTTTGGTATAGATTTTATTCTTTTTGGTTTGTTAAAAAAGTCTGTTTTATCTAAACCAAGAGACAAAAAAATATTATTTGCAGATTTCCATATAGAATTCCATTCATTATCATTGTTTCGTAAGTTTTGAAATTAATTAATTGTTTCTTGAACTAAATTTAAACCTTTTATATAATTCATATCAGGGGATTGGAGATAATTAGATACAGTTGTAACTAATTTTAAAATTTTTATAAAAATAAGCAGTAACACAATAAATTCTTTATCAATTTGTAAAAGTAAACCATTTCTTTCACATCTTCTATACTTTTTTACATCAGTTTTAGAAATAAGATTGTTTAATGTTACAAAAGTAGATTCAATTGTTTCTAAAACAGTCTCGCATGCTCTGACCTAAAAAGTCCATCGCGTGTAAGATAAATTAGTTTTTGCGTATTTAAATATAGAGGAAGAATTATAGAGTTTGACATAAATGTATATAATTTTTAAATATTAGAAAATAAATAGTCGACTGTTGTTTGCAACAATCAACAACTAAATTTAATTTATGGTTAAAACTTACTGCCTGCGGAACAATACTTTTAATATGATTTTGCACGCCATCTAAATGACCACTCATTACAGCAGCACCATCGTATCCTTGTGCTATACAATTGCTTAATGAAATATTATTTTCATCTAATATTGTTTTTATATAATTTGCAAAACTAGCAGCATCTAGCATACCGTTTGTACTTTTAAACTCCGGACTACCGGACTATAACAGTTATTTGTTCATCTTTACTCAAGTCTTTTGTTTCATCAGACATTATTGCAAAAAAAATGGATTCCTTTATATCGTCTGAAATGTTTTTACGTACACTGGTCGCCATAATAGAAATTGATAAATTTTGGATATCATGATGTAGGTATTTAGCATTCTCTGAACTATCCTGTTACTTTTTTTGTACAATGGTGTCATGTTTACTTATCAATAACATTAATTCTCTTAAATTACCTTTATTTAAACTTAAAACATTTTCATCATGACCAAGTTCATTGCGTCGCTATCGGACTAGCACAATTAATTTGACAAGTTTGGACAAGTTCGGCAGCGCGTTTATTATAACACCAATAATAATCATGGTTAAATGCAAATAGAGATTTTTAGATACATGTGCATTGATGCAAAAAAAATATGCTGTATAACAATGTTTTTTGTGTGTTTCTTTCAGTGTTCCTGTCTTTTTTAAATGTTAAGATGTTAAAAGCAATATTATTAGCAAAAAATTTTAGATTGACACTAAAACTCGGGGGGGGGGGGGGGTAACCAGGGAGCTACTGAAAATTTTAAGGGCAAGTGCTCCCCTGGACCCCCACTAGCGCCGCTACTGTACCGAAGTGAAGAAAGCCAAAGTTCTCTTCAATGATGAGCTCAAAAAGTTTTTGATTAAGGCAAAAGACGAGAAATATTTGCTGGTTAAAGTATGTTTAACTCTATTGAAGTTCGATTTAAAAAGGTTATAAATCCTACGTTATTTTAGGTTGTTATAATTTTTGGATTATATGAAGCATGCCGATGCGATGAAATATACAATCTGACAATAAATGATGTCAAAGAGGAAGGCTCAGTTTTAATCGGGACAATTAAGCACACCAAGAATTACAAACTGCGATTCTTTACCGTTGTCTCTAACGGCGATATAAATGCTATACAAATTATTATAATATACATGAGTCTGTGATCAAAAGACACTAAACAACTAAACACGAATACTTTATCGTGTTTTATATAAAGGAAAATATAGCGTGCAACGAGTTGGTATCCACAAGATTTCTTCTGTCCCTAAATTGATTGCTAATTTTCTGAGTCTACCTAACGTTGAGCAATACACAAGTCTTTGCTTGAGGCGAACTTCTGCTACAATCCTGGTCAACACAGGAGAAAATGTAATCGATCTGAAGAGGGTGGGAGGATGGAAGAGTTCAAGTGTAGCTGAGGCGTACGTAGAAGAATCAGTTGAGTATAATTTTAAAGTAGCAAAAAGAATGTTTGACAATGGAGAATCTGCCACTTCCAATTCAACAATTCGAAGCGAAATTATTAATAATGAAAATACAACAGAAATGATGCAAAATGCTTCTTCACATATGGAGACTGGAGATATTTTTTCCAGGAGTTTTATTTTCACTTTCTTGACTGCTTTGACAAGTCAGTATGGTGATATTACCGTACAGAATACAGATAACTTACTTACCAGCCTACTTTTGTGCAAGTGAATAAAGATTTAATATCCTGAAACCGGTATATAGCTATAAATCAAAATGAATGATTACTCCATGAAAAATGTGAAAAGCTGTTTTTTATAATAAATACATATTTTAATTTAAGTTATTTGTTTAAAACAAGGTTTTTTTTTATTATGTAAACCCTTTTTCCAATATCGATATTCGATATATCGAGGTTTTCACAAATTTATTATAGTACTATTGGGAGTTTATCATTTCTAATAGCTATTTCACAGTGACAGTAGGTACTCCAAGTATATGAAGATGCCTGGATTAAAATCTCAATTGTCATATAATATATCCCTATGTATTTGCCGTCACCAATCTGTATAAATATAATTTAAACAGAAAGTTAAAAAAACTATAAATTTTAAAATATTTATGAGCGATGGCTTAGCTCATTAAACACATAAACACTCAATAATATCGTTGCAGTATTCTAACAATAATACTAATAGTGGATCTAACGATATAATGTGGTTTCCAACAACAACAAAAACTGTTAAAAGCCAGGCTTCATACACATAGAATTACTAACATTTCCATTCCTATTTTTCATCAGTGCAATAATATATCAAATCACTTAGGGTCTATTAGACTTATAAGTATGTACTTTCCATGCAAGTGTTTCAAAATATGCATGTACTATAAGCAGTACGGTGGTGTGGGTAGCGTTATGGCATTCGATCCCGAAGATCTCGAGATCGAATCCCACTCAAGGTAAAAATATAGGTACTACCACACTGCGGCTCAGTGTTCCCGAACCCTGTACTGTAATTGGGATTAAGTTCCTGTTGTACAGAGTAGCAAAAATAGAAGAATACATTTAAACGTTTACCATCCTGCTTTCGAAATAAATTGTTTTCTTTTTATGAATATCGAAAATTATCTTATGTACAAAATGCAACTGGTTATAGTGGTTTTTAAGATATATTGAACACTATATTTAGCGGTATTCTTCATATATCAGATAACATCTACAATCATCAAAGATTTCCAAACATTGACTGCGTATTTTAGATCTGCGTCTTACATAATTAGTCTTTTTACCGAACAATTATTGTAAAATAATAAGAGATAAACCGGGTTTATTTATTCGAAGTTTTCACTTTAAAAACATATGTATGTGTTTGAAATTTGTCGTGTTCTAAAAATGTTAAATCGTATTTTGAATAAATATTTTTTAATTTAAAAATTTCATTTCTAGATAGTTTTTAAAATAATACATATATAACATACAATTGCAGCGCATTAGTACCAAATTTGGTTAAATTGGTACATATTTAACGAATGAGCTAAAACAAATAACTACATTTATTCTTGTATAAAACAAATTATAGTAACTCTCTTTATGTATTCACCATACAACTTAAATAAAGTCAACACACTTGGTTAATGAAGTTAAAAAGCTAGAATGAATAGATGGACAATTTGACTTATTTGAATAGGTAATTACATTTGCGTGTTTGGAGGGTTACATATTTTCAATATATTTCAGACTCGATAACAGTACTTTCCTTTATATTCGATGCGTGTCAAGTAATAAAATAGATGATATTAAAATAAAGATATATTATTTAACTACTGAACTTACCTCTTTTTTTTAGATGATCCTCAATCATGATAGCGCTGATCATAAAGACATTACCGATGCTACCAATGATAGCAAGAGAGGTTAGAAGTAATAAGCGCGCCACTCGAGACCAATCTGAACTCAAAGTAACTGGCGATACAATTTCTGAGTTACTGCCAAATCCTCCTCCGCCACCTCCTTGTGGCAGCAACATTGCATTTGGACCGCTGACATCGATAAGATCCATTTCATGTATCTGTTGCCCTGTAAATTTATATAATATAGTTTCATTATTGTATATACAGTATTTTATACTAGTATTTGTCAACATGGTTTTATGACAGAAAACTAGGTATGTTTGCACAAGAATCGAAAAACATATTGTTATGTAATTTGAACGAACATACCATTTGTAGGTATTATAAATGTCAGTGTCAAATAAAAAAGTATAATATATCAGGGCGGTAATGATGTGAACTTTACCACTGATTATTGACTGCTGAAGTTGGGTAATAAAAATGGAAAATTGGAAGTAATTAATATTTTAAGCCGAAAGATAATATATAAAGAAATAAATAAATATATCATCACGCCTTTTACCCATTACTGGGTGTGGAACTCTGCAGAAGCAGATCTCGGTATGTGATATATTTCTTAGCGTGAAGTGCGGTTACCAGCTGTCAAATCGCGGCACCCAAAAATGTTAGTGGAGGGGGAGCCACAGGAGTAAATTAAAATTGATGGTAAAAAGATAATATACAGAATGAAATTTGAATTTCTGGCTTCAAATTAGTTTTTCTTTAAAACCTGTCAAGATAACGCTTCGACCAAGGTTTATGGCCATTTTCAACCCTACAAAAAATAATTTAAATTTTACAAAAAAATATTAATAATTTATCTAATAGTACATACTTGGTTGCTAAAAAATTCGAATTGATGTGACGAACGTTTAGTCCTTTCGGACACATTCAGACAACCAATTATACAAGATATTGTTCACAATTAATGCCTATGGCACACTGGTCGATGAGCGTCGATGACCATCGATGAACTCCTCGATGAAACAACAGAACGCACTCTTCTTTCACGGTTTTCTGTTTCATCGATGACAAATACAATAAATTTCTCTGTGACAAAAAAAGTTATGTTGGTAATAATATCAATAAAATGTTCCTATATCGTGTGTTTTCAAATTGATATTTCCCTAGTTTATTGACGTTTGGAGGTTATTTTGAAATGGAAACCCACGCTAACGTGAAATGAGACACAAAAGATACGAGTGAAATGAGATACGTTCGTTTCATCGATGGAAATAGAGGAGCCTCTAATTTTCGTCGATGACGGGTGCGTTCTGATGTTTCATCGAGGAGTTCATTGATGGTCATCGACGTTCATCGACCAGTGTGCCATAGGCATAATATGTTACGAGTAAGTAACAGGGAATCGCTTACATCTTCATTGAAAATATATTTACCAACATTCATAGCTTTCGTAATAGACAAATTTTACAAAAGGTTCAATCTTAATCCTTTGTTAGCAATGTGTAATACTTTCAAACTTCCATCGAAAGTGTAACTAATTTCAGTACAATGAGTGGAGAATCCAGTTTTATTCTACAATTTACCATTGGATTTTTCGTGTTCTTTGATTCTAGTTTCAAATCTTCTATCGCTTTGACCTACATAAACATGAGTAGTTAATAACCTACAATTTAATTATAGTTACGGTTAACTCATAACATTTAGCTGACATCTCACAAAATTAAGAGAAATTAAATGTAAACAAGTTGAACGTGTCTAAATTTAAAATGAAAAAAGAAGTATCATTTGACAAACAAATGGAAAATATTTTTCTATTGATTACTGACAGTACAATAATCAGTCTTAATGCGAGTACTAACTGCGTTATCATAAAGATTTATGTAGCAACTTTCTAGACAGAGTCTTTTTGTCTTCAGATTGGCGAATTTTTACGTTATCAAAATCATAAAGTTGCTACATTAATCTTTATGATAACGCAGTTAATATTAATTCAGAGTATTGTACTTCCGTTGATCAACACAAAAATATTTTCCACTTGTTTACCAAATAACACTTCCTTGTTCATTTTATATTTTGATATGTACGCCTTGTTTACATTTAATTTATCATCTTATTAGTTTACAGTGTTTGTTATTTAGTTTAACATTGTACCATTAAATGTCAGTCTTAATTGACCCTTAGAAGTCTTGTCTTTCTACATTTACTGATAGAACAATTAATTTAACTTAATTTTAATGTAACTTTAATTCAATAGGTTTATTTTGTTTTTAAAATAGTTCATTAGTTTCACCTTAAAATCAACTACAGATTCCTAAAACTAGACCTGGTGATTTAACCATAACTGTAATTAAATTGTAGGTTCTCAACTAATCATGTTTTGTAAAATTAAAAATAATTTTTGTAGGATTGAAAATGGCCACAAACGTTGACCGAAACGTCATCTTGACCAGTTTTTAAATACAACATATTTGAAGCTAGATATCAAAATTTAATCCTTAATAACAACTTAAAACAAAAACTGACCTAAATATTCAACAAATAACAAATTCATAACATCATATTCTCAAGATAAGCGTACTAGTATATTCTTACGCAAGAATAATTACAACTCAAACTACGGTATTATAATAAATAAAATAAATTCTATATCGTAATAAATTCGCAGAATATGAAAAGTTTATGGACTTTCACACCTGGAAGAAAAAGTGAATAATAAATGCATGACATAGAAACGTCATTTAATCAATAATTTTACATACGATTATTCCGAACACATACCGTTTGTAACAGAGCTAATTGCTTCTAATTTTTATTTAGTGGTGTAGATAAATATGTTTTGGACATGGTTTCTAGATAAAATACCAACTTTGGCTTTTTAAATGTTAACTAAAAAATTAATTAAATCCCCAAGCCTTGATAAGTAAAAAACTGTAAATATCTATATCGAGAAATAATATTCTCATTATCAGTAGTTATTTTTACGAAAATGCATATCTTTTTTATTTAAACTATGCGAGGTTTTCCTTAATGAGATAACCTAATAATATTTGTGTATTGCAAATTATAACCTTTAGATAAGTTTTATGTTAGTTTCAACAATGAAAAATAATTGTACAAAATAAATAAACTGATCCCCATGGAAACATTCATTCTCTGATCTCTTTTTGAAAAATAAGGATTTGGTAATATTTGGTCAATTTCTTTTGCCATACTAATTGGTAAAGACGGATTTTCCGGTCTAAAAGATGATTATTAGTATTTATTAGAAATGCAATGAATCTGCATTATACCAAATATTAGGTAGGACCATTTGCCGAATATTCGGCTAATGTTCTGCATATTTTCTTTGTAATACTGATGTTAGTTGTTAGAACACATGAAAATAATTTCAAGAAAACTTGATCCGTATTGAAAAATTAAACGTATATCACTGCTTCCACCGAATGGGGAAAACGAATTTTTTCTACAAAGCAAGCTTTTTAACGGTTGCTTAACAAGTTAAATATGTAATTTACTTTCAACACTTGATTTTAAAATGTGACCAAATACATATTTTATTTATTGAATTTAATTTGTCTTTTGATATATTTACATCTGTGGCAAAATTATTACAATTTGATATTTTTACGCCGTGTGTACATTTTCAAAAACCACTATTTTTTTTCTCCTTGTACTATTTAATAAAACTGTTATATGCTAATTCATTTTACTGTTTCGATTTTGCTAGAAGTAACATCTTCAATTTCTTTTGGTAATGCATTATTTATAATACGTAATTAGTACAAATATACAATGCAATACAATGTCACTTATACGTGTTAAAAACATTCACATAACTAATAATAATAACTTTAAATTTTTATTGAATTCATAGACTACGTGTTTCATCACATTACTATAAATTACCCTTTGTTACTAAACTATCAAAAATAATTAAATAAATTATATGTTAAATTTAAATATAAAACGATATTTCTAGAAAACGAATTGTGTGATATTACGTGCTAAAAGTGATTTTATTTTATGAGGATGCTTCGCTCGATCCGTAAACTTCTCCACTCACTCCGTCAGTACGGTGGTGTGGATAGCGATACAGAATTTGAATCCGGAGATCCCGAGTTCGAATCTCACTCAAGCTAATAATTATATAAAAACTATCACACTGCGGCTCGGTGAGTGCGGACATTGTACTGTAATTGGGATTAAATTCCTGTTGTACAGCGTAACATAAATAAATAAATAAATAATATTAGTTAGTGTATTAAGTGTGTAAAAAATGCTTCACACGCGTGATGCACACTATATTTTTTATACGACCTTACATTTAGAAAATGAATCTAGGACAAAAATTGTTTAATTTTCTTTATTATGACGATTGTAATTATTGATAGTTATGTTACAATTTGTCAAGTTTTCAAACTTGGCACCAACTGTTTCGTCTAACGATTTCTTCATATCATTGTTACTTGTCGAATTATTTTAAATCGATAATTTTTTTTTTGGAAATATTAATTTTTCTATCCAATGAATTTTCAACGTAACCTTCAGCAACCGCTGAAGATTTCCAGTCTCCGTGTTGTTTTAACGTTAGTAAATCTGCTCCTGCTTCGACAAGTAGAGAATCAGATGATCTTCTGAAACAATGGCCCGTGTATTCTTCTGGATTAGACAGTTTGAAGTATTTCGCAAGGTAATCTTCCAAATTTGTTTATACCAAGACTTGCCGGGTACATTTTCCACCTTGAAAATTAATGAAGAAGTTTTTTTCTGTGTTATTTTGAGGACGAAGGGCCACATATTTTTTATATAATTACAAATATTCAGTTTCAGTAAATTTTCTTGTAATTTTGGTTTTTGTGTCAGGGACAGACACGACAAGAATTGTTCCCAAATCTTCAATATCGTCAGTTTTTAGTTTATACAGTTCATCTCTTCTAAGAGCACCAGAAATTCCGTATATTAAAATGACAAAAGATAAAAACAAAATATTTTAATGTTCGTACTATTATCGACTTACTTTGGTTAATAAAAATTTCTCGTCAGGTGCCTTCTTTATAAACTTGAAAATTTGTTCTTTTCCCAAAACACGTGATTTTTTTTTTTAGTAAATCCGTCAATCTTTCTCTTTAATTATTATGCTTAATGTTGATAGTATTCTTTAGCATCGAATAGTGACTCCAGAGTGTTGATGATTTAAAATTCTTCGTAAATTCTGACTTGTATGCTAATATTACATTTTATGAATATGAATTAATATTCGTCTCACTGCGCCACTTATTAAATTTTTTATATAATAAATAATGCGGCATTTGCCGCAGCCGTTATATTTGGTGGAGTACAAGCTGCTTCTGTATCGGAATCCATAATAAACTACAAATTAATAAGCGAACTATTTTTATTGTGACAGTTTTCACAATATAAACAATATGAATAGTTTAAAAAAAAGCACGGCACTCTGTTAAAATGCGTATTCATGACAACAAAATATAAGAGCTCTTATTGGCCCAGTGCGTAAAATAAACTCCATAAGAAATACATTGCACTTCACGCACCGCTGTTCACTTTACGAATCGCCGTCAAAAAGTTGAACTTCGCACACCCGATCAATGTGTGAAGTTACTATTTCACGTACGGTCGTATAAAAAATACATTTTATATTTACACTTATCGCTTCTGAATTTTAATTGAAAATATTAGTATACTATTATTAAATTGGTTATTAATGTTCATTTTTTTTTTTTTGTAAGCCTATTTGTAATTCATATTATAATTATTAAATAAATAATTAAACAAAATGAACAAATATGTAATTCGTGTTTTTTAAAATTTATTAATTAACTAAATTAGATACCGCAGTATAAGAGCTAATATTAGGTGTTTTGCCGAATAGTGGAATAGCTGCTGAAAGGACAGAAAAACGAATAGTTATCTCAAATTCGTTGCAACGCTAGTATTTATCTAGTTTAGTACAAAAATGTTTCAGATTTATTTAAGACAGTAAATCTCAATCAAACTAAGTTAGAGCGCTAGGTATTACTTAGTGCCTATTGGATTTTTTTTTAATAGCATCACGGATGCTGCTCAAAATGAACACAAAACTTTTCACTGTGGCTTGCGAAATTCGGCTATTATGTATTTTATAGTAAATTTTCAATTTTGTAATCATTTCAACAATCAAATAATCTCGTATAATTGAATTTTATAATATACATTGACTGATATACAATACAGAAAACTAACATTTACGAGATTTGTGTGTACTGCAATACATAAGTAGATACAAAAATGTAATTGCCAATTTTGTACTAATAACGCTAAATACGATGCTTATTTATTTAACGAATTGTGCCATAGAACATGTTATATAGGGTCAGAGTTGCATATATTTTTATATATTGTGGGGCAATTGAATCTATTATGTGGGGTATGAAATATTAATTATACGAGTTATAAAGACGTTGTATTATCGCACGAATGTGACAATAAATAAATAAATATGTCATCACGCTTTTTACTCATTACTGGGTGTGGCACTCTGCCATAGCAGATTTCGGCAAGTGATATATTTCTTCGCGTGAAGTGCGATTACCAGCCGTCAAATATTATATATATATATATATATATATATATATATATATATATATATATATATATATATATATATATATATATATATATATATATATATACTAGAATAATCTACTATTATTTTGAGTTTGCGTCATTTATATCTTCGGAATTTTGCCATTTCAATTACAAAAAAATATCAAATTATCATGTGGTACCACTTTCGGAATAAATTTACGTTTTTGAACTATAAATTTAGGAGAATATACTTGAAATTTTAGTTTTTTTGAATTCGAAAAATTTGCAATTTTTAACTGATATGTGTACAGATAGTTATTTAGTAAATGTGAATACCCCATTTCATATTTCATATCTTATTGTATGTTTACTGGAAACTATAATTTAGTATTCTATGATTAATCCGTGAGAACCTGTTATTGGTATTTTTTATACTGTTGGTTTCTCTTATTTGTATAAAATAAAAAATAAAATAAAATTATCTTTCAATCTCTCTATAACTTCCTGTATTTTTGTCTTTTTTACCAATTTTTATTTCCTGCTTTGTTGATATCTTGTTTTTTTACCTATTCCAACTATCTTCCTTTTCTTCTTGTCCCTCCGGGTTCCTATTTTATTACCGATTTTATTATATCTTCTCCCGCTCTCCATACTTGGCCCAGACATCTTATTGTCTGCTGTTTTATTTTTCTTACTATGTCTTCTGTCTCGCTCAATCTCAAGATTCATTCTTACTATTACTTGGTTTTCTCGGGTTCTTACCATTGCCAATATTTTTCTTATTATTTTTATTCGTTCCACTGCATACATAAATACTGGTCTTATTAGTATTTTATATACTTTTATTATTATTATTATTATGTTTTTGTTCGTAAGTAGTTTTTTTGTGTTCATAATATGCTCTGTTCACAGCCATTTTTTTTTATTTCGCCTGTTTCCATTTGTTGTCAATGTTTCCCGTAAGTATTTAAACTTGTCTATTGTTCCGACTCAATGTCCCTCTATCTATATCTTCTTGTTTTTCCAGATTCTTCAGATTCTCATTATTATTTGTTTATTTTTATTTATATTCCGTCAAATTTTTTCATCTGCTGTTATTATTTCTTCTAGTATTTTCTCTAAGATTCTTATATTTTATGCAACGATTGCCATATCGTCCTCATATGCTATAATTTACCCTCTCCGCAGTGTTTTTAATTTATATATATATATAGTGGCTTAACACTCCTTAAGGAGTTGCGCCGCTTCTAACGAAGCTTTCTAGATCCTATTTTTGGAGTGGATCGATCTCCATTTATATTTTTAAATATTCTTGGCTATGTTTCTCCATTGTTCTCTGTCTCCTGTTTTATTTTTCCATTTTCTAATTCCCGCTGATTTTAAATCTTCTTCTACTTCTCTTATCCACGTTGATCTTGGTCTTCCCCTTCTTCGTTTGCTACTAGGGCTCCATTGTAGTAAGTACTGACTTAATTGGGTCTTGTTCATTCGTTCTCCATACGTGCCCGAGCCATTTTACTCTTTGTTGCTTAATTTTCTTTACTATGTCTTCTCCGTTTAGTTCCTGCTCAATCTCGTGATTCATCCATATTCTATATTCTGTATCAGATAGTTTCTTAGGTCCTAATATTTTTCTTATTATTTTCCTTTCAGTTATTCTCAGTTGCTCTTCATCTTTCTTGGTCATTGTCATTGTTTCCGCTGCATATAATGTTACTGGTCTTATTATGGTTCTATATATTCTCATTTTTGTTGCTTTGGATAATATTTTGCTTTCTAGTAATTTTCTGTTAGCGTAAAAGACTCTATTTGTTGCAGCTATTTTATTGTTTATTTCTATTTCTCTCTCTCCTTTATTTGTTAACATTACACCTAGATATTTAAATTTAAATTTATCTACTTGTTCATATTCGAATTCCCCTACTTTAATTACTTTGTCTTTTATGTTTTCCCCAAGTATCATTATTTTGGTCTTCTTTTGGTTTATTTCTAGTCCTATTTGCCTTCCTTGTTTTATTATTTCTTCTAGCATTTCTTTCATTACCTTTCTGTTTTTTGCTGCGATCGCTATGTCATCTGCATATGCTATTATTTGTCCTCCTCTTGTTCTAAGTGTTTTCTTTATTAAATTTCTCATTGAGTATTCTAATGCTAAATTAAATAGGGTGGCTGACAGAGCGTCACCTTGTCTTACCCCTTTGTTTATTTCTATGTCATCAGTTTCTCCTTTTTGAGTTTTAATACTTATTTTTGTTCTTCTCATAGTCATTGCTATTAATCTTCTCAATTTTCCTGGTATTTGCATGTCTTTTAAAGCTGTGGTTAATTTTCCTCTTTTAATTGAGTCAAACGCTTGTCTAAAGTCAATAAATAGTATCTCTGTGTTTAGATTATACTCCAATGTTTTTTCAATTGTCTGTTTTGTAGTGTGTATAGCGTCCGTAGTTGATTTTCCTTTTACGAATCCACATTGATATTGTCCGATGGTATCTCTTGTTACGTTTGTTAATCTTCTCTGAATTAATGTCGACATTATTTTGTAGGCTGTGTTCAACAGTGTGATTCCTCTATAATTTTCACAGACTTATTGGTCGCCTTTCTTGTGTATTGTTATTATTTGCCCTATTTCCCAGTCTTTTGGCATTTCCTCTTGTCTCCATATTTCTAGTATAAGTTCATGTACGTGTTGCTGTATTAATTCGCCTCCATATTTTATTAATTCTGTGTTAATTTCGTCTTTTCCCGGTTTTTAATTTATACTCTTATTTATTATTGCGTACCATGTTAAATAATGTTACTGACAGAGTGTCTTCTTGTCTAACACCTTTGTTTATTTACAACTCTAGTTTTTCATCTTTTTGTGACTTCACACTATCTTTTGAATTGCTCAATTTTACGATTACTCCGAAATCCTTTAGTTCTCTTTTAAATGTATCTCTTTCTATAGAATCGAAGGTTTGATTGAAGTCTACAAAAAAACATCTCTTTGTTTATTTTGTGTTAGTATACCTTATCCAGTATTTGTTTTAATGTGTATATTATCGATCTTACTTTAATGATTCACATTCTGACATACTTGTTGATTTCCTTTCTTGTTATTTTTCCATGTTTATATATTTGTTCATGCAGTATATCTGCGCTGTTTTTAATCATCTATGTTTATTCAGTGTTTTCGTGGTACCTTCTCATTTCTCATCTTGTTTATTATTTCTTTGATTTCCTCTTTGTTAGTCGCTTTAGAATAACTTTTTCATCGTTATCATTCTTACCTTCCTATGTCCTCTTCAGGTTTCTCGTATCGGTGATTCCAATTTCTTTTTAATTATTTAAAATTTTGTTATATTTATTAATAACTACACTTTTTTAATAAAAAAATTAAATTATTAATAAAATGTAACGATCATATATATTATTGGTATTCACAAAATTAAAATAAATAATAAATCAGAGTAAATATTTAAAAAGTCCCCCATTTTGAGCTAATTAGTGTATTATTCTTAGATAAAATTCTCTTTGAATATTGTAAAATTGCGTTGGAATGATTTTATTATAATCCTAAATAAGTTAATGACAACAATGCAGTGGTTTTGACATCAATGTAAAAGTTGATAACAACAAAATGAAAACAATACATTTGTAAATTTCAAATTTTAATACTTGATAAATCCGTCTCTGTTTGTTTATTCAGGTAACTTCAATAAAATATTTGCTGATTTCGTAATGCCATATTAATTATAGTATATTACACATCTAGAAAAGGATATGCATGATTTTTCATAAAGTGTACAAAACACCGAATGAAAAATAGCATTCTCTCCCAAAGTATATATTATTTCTTCACGATAAAAACAAAAACACAATTAAATATAATTTATTGATATTTTTGCCATTTATTAATTTTCAAATTCTTAGTTTTCTTTAAAATAAAAATAAAATTCCTTTATAAGAGCAAAATTTTATATTAAAAAGTTTGTTTATACAGCGAAGATCCCTTGAAAGAATCCCACGAAATTGTTGATGCAGCTTCTGCAACTGTTCTTAGGTATTTGTTTGTTTTATTGTCTTCTATTGTATTTTACATATATTTGACAGCTGAATAGTCAAAATAATATAAACTCACTACAGAAATTATTTCATTAGGGATACAGTATTTTACTTTTGTTGCGAATTTTGTATCATACAAATGGTCAAATGGTCAAATGCTCCCGGCCGTAAAAAAAATACCTTCTTTTTATTAATAAATATTTATTTCAAAAGATATAATAAAATTTGATACAATTAATTTAAAAAATGTGTTACAAGATCTTGAACTTAATTACATAGTATCCAAGAGGCAAATCACTTCTAAAAATTTGTACAAAAATTCTAAATTCTATTTCACTCCTATTAATACATTATCCCAGTTAATTCAATTAATTCCACTTCTTTTACACAATGAATTTAAACTAATTCATTGAATTCCACTTAATTAATTAATTCCAAGAATATATTTTTCAGCCGTATACAACTAAATTTTTAAGAACTAAAACACAAATTGATATAAACATTAAAATAAAACGATAAGTATTATTGATTATTGCACATATTTATTTATACAAATCAAAATGATATATCACTTTGGTCATGGTATTTGGTACATTATCGTATATATTTAATTTTATCTCCGTAATATCCTAGGTTACATATTCATATTTATAGTAACCATTGTTTCGAAATTAAATTTGTAATAAATTTTAAGGGTTTTTGTAAACATTATGCAGTTGTATACAAAATTTTGTGCACCTTGGCTGCGAAATAATTTAGTGTGTTAAAAAAATAATCTGCCTCGGCTTTCAATCTGGGCCACCGAAATTTTTCTTCGATGTACACAAGCAATCATTTCGAGGCCTAGATACACAAATAACTATTGGTGATATATTGTACGCGATACACTGTATGGTAGCAAAAATGAAACTATGGATGATGTGGTAAAATTATTGTCAGATTTAGAGTAAGGTTGCTCAAGTCGTACCACACGCACTTTGAACAAACTACAGCGACATTAACACATACGTCGGCAGCCAAATAGATATCTGAGTCAACAAAGTTGCGTGACGTATTTATTATCAGACGTAAACTAGCTACGTTGTAAATTTCACATCAAATAAGTTTATTTCAATTTTCTTATAATATTCTACATATATTTGGTAGTTAAGTTTTCAAGTAAATTATTGATAAAATTATGTTTCTATTAAATATAAATTCAGTAGAATTTACATAATCGTTTGCACGAAACGAAATCGTATTAATTTTATTAAATGTTAGGTTATTTTTAGTGTCTTAAGTCGTACTCGTATGAGATTCCTAAATTGTTCTGGTACGACTTAAGAAATTGTTTCTTGTTTTAACCTACTCTCAACTGACGTAGCTTGCATTCTTCATTTTAGGCCATAATTATGTGAAGGCAGTTAAAGCGAATTTATAATGTATGAAAACAAGAATATTTTGACGAGGCGTTAACCGAACTATCGGAAAGAGTTAGTGGATTGAATGAAGCTCATAGACAATATAACATCCCTAAACCAACGTTGCGCTGTCATTTTAAAAGATTAAATAAGAATGTCAAATTTGGAAAGCCTAAGAATATGACTGAAAATATGGAGGAGTTGATTGCACACATTCTCAATTTAGAATCAAGCTGTTTTGGGCTTACTGCAACTGATCTAAGAAGACTTGCTTATCAGTTGGCAGAAAAATATAAATTACCACACAGTTTCAATAAAGAAAATGAAATCGCTGGGAAGAAGTGGTACTATAAATTCATGAAGGATAATCCTTGTTTATCTTTACGTACTCCAAAGACAACATCATTGACCAGGGTCGGGGCTTTAAATAAAGAATGTGTTTATGAATTCTTTGATAAATACGAATCCATATTTGATGGATACAAGTTCACTGTTAACCAGATATATAACGTTGACGAAACAGGATTGTCCACTATTCACAAACCATTCAAAATAATTACTCAAAGAGACAAATATCAAGTTGGTGCTTTTATATGTGGTAAAAAGGGTTTGACCTCTACGAGCAGAGTTGTTAGGTTTTTTCCACTATGGTTTTAACCACCGGTTTAAACCGGTTAAAACCGTCCTGGTTTTTGTGTGATTTTGACCAGTGGTTTTTATGTAGATGGCTTGCAAAAGTTGTAAATTTTGTATCAACGCCAGTCAGTGACGACCACCAAACATGTGGTTCTTACTGATTCAAGAAAATATGATTTTGGGAATGGGTCAACCTGTGCTTTAAAATTAATTATTAAAATCAAAAAATTTTCGTCTATTTCATTTATTATCTATTGTCGAGCTAGCTCCTTCCCATCAGCTTTTAAATTTTCACCCATATATTTGAGATGTAATATATATATTAGGGTGGACCTTAATTACGTCATTTTCAAATTTTGTCACTCTCATCCCCTCAAGTGGTTCGAAATGTGAAAAAAAAAATTATTTTCAATAATTTTTTTTTTACCCATGGGAACACGTGCGTGTATGCAAATTTAGTGATTTTTAATCATTATTTTCGATAAACCGTCAATTATTTGGTTTGTTTCAAACAATTAAAATATTTCGTATCAAATTTATTATTCTCTAGATCTTTTCAGGTTAAAATATTTTTTCTTCGTGGTTTGCGAATCGAATTAAGTGACAAAATACGTAAAAAATGCATATTAAGTACGTTTTACACAAGGATGTTATATATTTACCTGGATGGCTGACATCTATGATCTGAGTGAGGCAAGTGGTGGGGGTTCGCCGCCATTTGCAGTATAGGCAAAAGAGTCAGCAGAAGACATCAATTAAGTGAACAGATATAATTTTCGCGTACGTGATATACATGTTTAAATATAGTTTGTAAAATAAAATATTTTATATTTAATTGATTTTCATCTATCAAACCAAATTCGCTTCATAAATTACAGATTCCATTTTTAGATAGAAGTATTTGTATATTTTTAACTCTAGAATGATTGAATATCGCGTGCTTATTTGCCTATACTGCAAATGGCGGTCGTTGCGCAGCTTGCCTCACTACTGCGTATGCATAAAGTATACATGTTAGCTATCCAGCGTATATATAACATCCTTGGTTTTACAATTCTTCAATGATTCTAACCTGTAAAAAAGAATACACTCAAACCTCCCTTCACGCAATTCCTCTCTTCATGCAACAAAATCGACTGCCTTGACGCAACATTACACCGAAAACCAATTCTGAAAGATATTTTATTCCTACCTTGTCGACACCATATTATGGAACTTCTTTTAAGAAGCGCTTACGAAGACAAATTTCCTGGAACTACTGGTCCAAATGTGAATCTTTTTCATAGGTTTAAAAAGAAATGGAATGAATTTGATAAATCTAGTTTCAAAACAGGACTTGATTATGAAGTATTAAAATTAGTCTTGGTGGACCAGAGGGACAATATTAATAATTTTATTGTAAACATTTCACAAAATAATCTACCGAGAGATGATTATCGAGAACTCCTGGAATTAGTTCAAATATTTCTGGGATTTGTTCCTTCCCGTGGTATCAATTTCCGAGCTCCGGGAGCAGATCATCACGCTCGATGGTTATCAAAGGCTATATATTGCTTGAAAAACTATTTATTTCGCGAATCATTCAAACTTGGTGCAAAAGAAGAAAAAGGAATCGCTCAGGTCTGCATTTTTTTTGCTTTAATTTATGTTGGAGCCTGGTTTACCTGTTCAATTTCGATTAAAGCTCCAAACAACGATGCCAAAATTTCGGTTGTCGTGATTATATAATCACTTGTGGTAATTAAGGCAAAAAGCAAGTGCCCTGGCATTTTTTAACGATGAAGTCCCAATATCAATAAAAAGAAACATGGTATTAGCGATGAAAAGTACCGCCTCAGAAGATGACATGGATGAACAAACTAGCAAAAAATTTATTTGAAGACCTATGGAAATGGACAACTTTTACGACAAACAATTGGATTACTTCATTACGCCTCAGTCTCGTAATTTATTTAAAAGATTTGAAATAAATGAATCATTTTTAGAAATAGATCCATCTGAATGGTCGAATAATGAACATTTTGTTCAGGGATTGAAGATCTTGAGTAAGCTGAAAGTTGTGAACGATCCTGACGAAAGAGCTGTGAAAGTGACCCTGGATTATAACAACTTACTCACGAAAAATGACAGGCAAAAGCAAAACATTCTTCAAATTGTCAGCGAAAACAGAAAAACTTTCCTGATGCAAAGAAAGAGACCATAATGAAAGCACAAAGTGAGTAGAACTTTTAATACCGATTGTATTCATTTCTTAGCTAAGTCAGAATCTAATGATGGTTGTTTTTACAGCTTCTACTTAATTCTGCAACATTTATAAAGGTGTGTCACCAGAAATGATCATGAGTCGTGGAGGAAACAGACCAAAATGAAAATGTTAAATATTATATGTGAAACAGAATACCAACATTATTTTTGTAACATTCAATAAACATGAACTTTAGCAATTGGGTAATTGTCCGTTTTTTTTAACACCTATACCTTACGTCATCACAAAATGTACCTCAGATATTGTACAGCTAAAACATTACTAAGTTAATGATATTTAATAATACCAGCCTTATTGTTAAACAAAATATTGACTCAGTTAATTGAAACTTAATTGCAATCAAAATATTTATAATTCAAGGTATGAAAGCTAATTGAAACATATTTAATGGGTTATAATCTGCATCTAAACTTTGAAAAAGGCGGAGAAACAATCAGCAATGTCGGTAAGGTAACTGAAAATATCATTTTTTCATATATTTTATTACGTGATATGTTTTATCATGTTTTATCAGGTTCTCAGTCAATAATATAAGTTCAGAAAAATTCGGAAAAAAATCCCTCGTGTGTAAAAATATATATATATATATATATATATATATATATATATATATATATATATATATATATATATATATATATATATATATATATATATATATATACAGGGTGTTAAAAAAGTTCCGGGACGGTGAAATATCTCGAGAAATACACATCGAATCAAGAAATAAAAAATTGGGGTTCCCATTTAAGGTTACAAAGTTGTCTCCCGCCGTACCCTCTGGGGGTGAGAGTTGTGGTCTGTGTTTGGTGTGCTTAGATAGGTTTTTGCAAAATATGAAACATGTTTATATATATATATATATATATATGTATATATATATATATATATATATATATATATATATATATATATATACAGGGTGAGTCTGGGAAGACGCCCCCCCCTTTAACTTTTTTATTATGAGTAATAGAAAAAAATGGTTCATATGAAAGTTTTATTATTTTAAATATACTATTTGATGGCAGATGTAGATATTTTTTATAAAGTCAGGTTTACAAGATACGACTATCAACTTTTATTTTTTAAATAGCAACCTATAATTATTTTAATAAAATAAAAACCGCCATTTTTTTCTCTTTTCAACGGTGTATTAGTTTTTATTAATGTATCTGAAAAAATTCGAGAAAAATAAGAAAATTGAGAAATACTAGAAATAATTTTTATACAAATATTATAGGTGGCTATGTGAAAATAATTTGTTTTAAGTTGTTTTTGTTACTGAATTTGTTGCTTTAGTTTGTTAAGTTGTATAACACTGTTACATTTTGTTTATTTTCACATAGCCACCTATAATATTTGTATAAAAATTATTTCTAGTATTTCTCAATTTTCTTATTTTTCTCGAATTTTTTCAGATACATTAATAAAAACTAATACACCGTTGAAAAGAGAAAAAAATGGCGGTTTTTATTTTAGTAAAATAACTATAGGTTGCTATTTAAAAAATAAAAGTTGATAGTCGTATCTTGTAAACCTGACTTTATAAAAAATATCTACATCTGCCATCAAATAGTATATTTAAAATAATAAAACTTTCATATGAACCATTTTTTTCTATTACTCATAATAAAAAAGTTAAAGGGGGGGGCGTCTTCCCAGACTCACCCTGTATATATATATATATATATATATATATATATATATATATATATATATATATATATATATATATATATATATATATATATATATATATATATATATATTTATATATTTATATGTGTGTGGGTAGATGTGGTCTAATCAACAAAGAGATAGAAAGATAAGAAGCTATTGCAACAATTTAAATAAAAAGAGAGCCAAAGGAATAATTAAATTAACAAGTAACGCAAACGAAGGTGCTTGAAGGACTGAACAAACTGAGGCAACGGAGTGTAGGAATCAAAAGGTATATTTACAGACACAAAATAGAAATTATTTAATAACCAAAATATTGAAATAATTTACAATAGCAAACATGAAAAGATTTAATATATATATATATATATATATATATATATATATATATATATATATATATATATATATATATATAAGTTATAGGGTGGAATAGTGCTGACATAGACAGTTAATATTTAAGAACGTGACTTTATGTAGAATTATCATATTACATTATACGTAGTTGTAGTTTAGCCATGAAATATTATTGTATGTTTTAAGTTAGTCTTAGCTCAGAATTTGTACAAGTAGGAACGTCTAAAGTAAAATAAATACTTTTTAAAAACAAAGTTAATTTGTTTAACGTTATAATTGGCGCAGTCGGTAGGATTGGCCTTAACAAATTAGTGAAAATAATTTGGTTCACCTTTGTGATTTATTTGGCCAACGAACAGTCTTTTTGTGTTAACGAAAATAACACTTCGTGCGCGTAGTGAGTTAACGTATATAACTAACTAACACGCATCTTAAAAGACTAACATAAAACAAATTAACTAAAGTTCCTGAGCGTCCTCACTGTGCTGAGTGCAAATCAGTCAACGAGAACGTCAACCTTGCAGCGTCGATCAGCTGGACGGCATCTCCGATTCCAGAGGCTCCTGCACCCGACTTGACAAGACTACAGTTCCAGGAAATCATCAAGCGATTTCAACGAATATGAAACCGTCACTGATACTGCTACTGTAAGTACCACATGTCATTTAGAGGTCTAAACGTAATAATAAACTCAAGCGAAAGCTCAAATTCTGAATCTGACTCAGATCTTGACGATCTTAATTTAAATCCAAATACCTTAAATAATCCTTCAATTATACTAAGACAACCTATATTAAACATGGCAACCCCAGTCTTAAAAAAAGAATATCTGGATATGGTGCCAGAATTCTTCGGTGAAAGAGAACTTTTACCAAGATTTATCGAAATCTGTGAAAAATTAGTAAAACGATTTTATAATCACGCAGATCCACAAGATTTCCAAAATGAATATTTAATGAGTACAATATTAGCTAAAATAAAAGGTGAAGCAGCGATAAATATTTCTAGTTGTTCCGTCAAAACATGGGAAAACTTAAAAACTTCACTAATAGATACGTATGCAGACAAAAGAGATTGTTTCACATTAACAATAGAAATGACCGAACTAAAACAAGGCGCGAACGATACGGTATTTGAATTTTACAATAAGATACAACATATTCTAAATTTACAAGTATCGTATGTAGTAACAAACCACCCGGCTACTGCAGCAATAATGACCGATTTCTTTAGAAATTACGCCCTCAGAATTTTATTAAAAGGTTTAAAAGAGCCAATAGGGCAACTCATGAAAGCAAAGAAACCTGCTGACCTAAACGCTGCTCTGAGTATGCTTACTAATGACTTTCAATTCAAAAATCATTCCAAACCATCTAAACATGTAATGCCTATTCAAAAACCATTTCAAAAACAAAATAATCAAAATTTTAGAAATAACAGGCCTTTCCAACTAACAAGTGTACCACAGAACACTAACTACACGTTTAATAAACCGCCGACATATTTTAATAACCAACAAACAGCGCAGCGTAGAACTAACTTTCCTACAATGATTAGAAATACTAATCAACCACTCCCCAGACCTACACCAATGAGCATATCCACACGAAACACACAATTCAATGCTCCAAGACCCGGACCTTCCACTCAAAGACAAAATTTCATAAGTCAAAACAGACAATTCTTTCCAAAAAATATCGCGGAAGAACTTTATAACATAGATCAATCAGAAATAGTAAATTACACAGACGAACACAATACTATAGATCAACCAGAGACACAAGATTATACGATGAATGAATACCCACTCGATGATAACCCAGAAATTACAAATGAAACAAACATATCAGATCAAAACGAACATTCTTTTTTAGACGAAATGGCCTCAGATCAAATACTTCATACTTCCAATTAATGAATTTAACAAATAACCAAAGCAAGCTACCATTCATTGTAATTCCAGAAAATAATTTAAAAAAGTTTGATAGACACTGGAAGCACGAAATCATTTGTAAATCCCGACATTGCATTCAAACACTACAAACACGCTATCAGTGCAGACCCGTTTCAAATTACAACTGCACACGGTTCATCTACCGAGAAATACAGTACACAAATTCCTATCTCAAACGTGTTTAATCTCAAAGACAATCCAAAACCAGCGTTAAAATATTATCTTTTTAAATTTCATAATCAATTTGATTTACTACTTGGCATGGAAAATATGAAAAAATTAAAAATTTCAATCGACACAGTAAACGACATGATAATTACTCCACACAGTAAAATAAAAATTCATTACCATAATTTTAAAGCTACCCCAGACACAAATAATTTAACAGTAAATCAAAAATATCGTAATAATGGCATAAAAGAACCAATGTCTGAAAGAATTATTAAAATAAAAGTTAACAAAGAAAAAGGTAATATTCTAGTTCCAAATATCAGAACAAAAAATTTATTAATTCCTGAATGTGCTACTGTAGCAAAAAACTATGAAGCTATGTGTACAATTATTAACTTGTCAGAGAGCGAAGTTAAATATCAGTTTAAAATTCCAATTATAGTAGAAGCGTTAGACAATTACGAAATTTATACAATGAATGCAGACTCAAATTTAAACCTCACACAAACAGAAAAAATTAAATTCGATGAATCAAAAATTAGAACTGATCATTTGAATAAAGAAGAAGAAATTGCAATCTCAAAATTAATTAAACAATACTCGAATATTTTTTATTTAGAAAATCAAAATCTATCTTTTAGTAATCAAGTAAAACATAAAATCAGAACAAAAGATGAAGTACCCATTTATACGAAATCATACCGATACCCCCATATTCACAGAGAGGAAGTTAGGTCCCAAGTTAATAAAATGCTTAATCAAAAAATAATACGATCTTCTAATTCACCATGGTCTTCTCCGATTTGGGTTGTCCCCAAAAAGCTAGACGCATCGGGCAAACAAAAATGGCGAGTAGTCATTGACTATCGCAAACTAAATGAAAATACCATCGGAGATAAGTATCCCATACCTAACATTACCGACTTGCTGGACAAACTCGGACGATGTCTATATTTTACCACCCTGGACCTCGCGTCGGGTTACCACCAAATTGAAATGGACAAGAATGACATACCTAAGACAGCTTTCTGCACGGAAGACGGACATTACGAGTTCTTACGAATGCCTTTCGGGCTAAAGAACGCACCCGCGACTTTTCAACGTGTCATGGACAATGTTTTGAGAGGGTTAACTAACAAAATTTGCTTAGTATATCTCGACGATATAATTATTTTTAGCACAAGCCTAGACGAACATATAATCAATTTAAAACTAGTATTCGACCGATTAAAAGAAGCCAACTTAAAAATTCAATTAGACAAGTCGGAATTTTTAAAAAAAGAAGTTGCGTATCTCGGACACATTGTAACCCCTCATGGCGTTAAACCAAACCCAGATAAAATTTCAGCTATTCTAAATTACCCATTACCTACCACGACAAAACAAATTAAGGGATTTTTAGGACTTATTGGATATTATAGGAAGTTCATAAAAGACTTCGCAAAAATTACCAAACCCATGACAAAATTTCTAAAAAAAGACGCGATCATTGACATTAATAATTCAGAATATAAACAATGCTTTGAGACATGTAAACTATTACTAACTAACGAACCGATATTACAATACCCAGACTTTGACAAAGAATTTATCCTGACATGCGATGCGAGCAATGTAGCACTCGGTGCCGTCTTATCACAAGGTAAGATAGGCAGTGACCTTCCAATCGCTTACGCTAGCAGAACGCTTAACGAAACAGAAATTAATTACTCCACGATCGAGAAGGAACTTTTAGCAATACACTGGGCAACAAAATATTTTCGGCCGTATCTTTTTGGAAGAAAGTTTTCAATTTGCACTGATCACAGACCATTACAGTGGCTGTTTTCCCTTAAGGATTGTAGCCAAAAATTAATACGTTGGAGATTGAAACTCGAAGAATATGATTACGATATTATTTACAAAAAAGGAAAATTAAATGCAAATGCAGACGCCCTAAGCCGAATTCCGCGAGAACCCGATGACAAAATTCAAAATTTATTAAAACAGTACGAAAGCGAATCTGTCCTAGCACAATATCAAGACTACCTAACGAAAAAACAAACAGACAAACCGACCCACACAAATATCATCGAAGTAGTTGGGAACTTATTTAATGCACCGTCAGACAACAGTCTCGCACATTGCGTCAGCAAGGACTTACAAATGTCAAAAGGAATTGCTAAACAATTTAAAAACAAATTTCAAAATATTGACAAACTAAAATCTCAGAACCCTCAACTTCATAATTTAATTCATCTTAAAGAAAATAACCGTTTTATAATATATCTAATAACAAAAGAAAATTACTACAATAAACCGACAAAACAAGACATGTTTTATACACTACTACAATTAAGAAGCTTTTGCTTAAAAAATAAAATACAAAACCTAAGTTTACCCAGAATTGCTTGCGGACGCGACCAACTAAACTGGAACGATGTTAAATCAATGCTCGAATATATCTTCGACAAAACAAACATACTAATTACAATCTTTACCTTACCAGATAGTACACTCCCACGCATAGAAATTAATACAAACGATTCAGACGAAAACATTAACCATTTTCAAAAATTCATGGATAACTTTAATAAAGAATTAAGTAATAAAAACTCTAATAATCAAGATGATAACCAATCTTTAGTTGTCGAAGTGGGGGATGATATTCAAACTGTAAATGTAAACAACGAACATCACAACGATAACGATAGTGACGTCACTGTTCATTCTAATCAAGAGAACCCAGTAACCGGCATACCTATTGCTGAATACCCTGTTAATTTCGGAAAAAATCAGATAATCATATCTGAAGTAGAGTTCAACCCTAATCCACCAAAAATTCTGAAACTTTTCGAGAACACAAAACAAAGAATGCTGGTACAATTTTCAAAATCAAACTACGAAAAAGAAATGATTCAATTTCTTAAAGAGTATATAGTACCAAAAGTTAAATATTATTTATATTTTGAAGACGAATTATATGAAAAATTATCTCTAGTTCTCCAAAAATATTTCACACATTCACAAATACACATGGTTAAATGCACACAATATCTTACAGACGTCACTAACGAAGAAGAAATACTAGAAATCATAAATAACTACCACACGGGAAAAACAAACCACAGAGGTATTGACGATACAGAGGCACGCATTAAACAGAGGTATTACTGGCCAAAATTAAGAAAAACGGTTCAAACGTATATTAATAACTGTGAAACATGTCAACTTACGAAATATGACAGAAAACCCCTAAATTTAAAATTTAATATAACACCGACAGCAACAAAACCCTTTGAAATTGTGCATGTAGATACGATAACACTAGAAAACTCTAAATTTTTAACAGTAGTTGACTCATTTTCCAAATTCGCACAAGCATATAAACTTAATTCCGGACAAGGTATCGAAGTAGCTAATAACTTAATAAAACATTTCACGCACCATGGAATACCGGAGCAAATAATTTCTGATAACGGACTAGAATTTAGAAACTCAGTAGTTAAAGAACTTTTAGACATACACAAAATTCACACCCACTTCATTAGTTCACAAAATCCTCAATCTAACGGAATAATAGAACGTTTCCACTCGACTCTCATAGAACACATTAGATTGTTCAACAATCAGGCAGAATTTTCGAAAGAAACAATTGAAGCTAAAGTAAACTATGCTCTTTTAGCATACAATAATACAATTCACTCTGTTACGAAAATAAAACCATCAGAAATCATATCCGGTCACCTGGAAATAAATTCCCCCTTCAATATAGATATTGATAAACAGCTTGTTAATAACTACATGGAAAATCATAGAAATAAAACAAAAATTTTATATCAAACTATTAATAACAAAATTTTGCAAAATAAAGAAAAAATAATTAGTAAACGTAATGAAACCAGAGAAGAATTACCAAAAATTCCTAAAGAAATTTTCGTAAAAAATAAACAAAAACAACAGAAAACAAAAAATAAATTTAAATCCGAAAAATTAAAATCAATTAATAAAAATTTAAAAACTGCCAAATTAGAAACTAAACACGGGAACACAATGGAAAAAATCCATCTCTCTAATATAAAACGTCCTAGACAAAAGACTTATAAATTTAATACTCTTCCAGGCTGTTCACACTTGGACAAGGATCGATCATCAAAAACATAACCGAAAATATTGGATTACTACCTATTAGACTGGGACCGGCTAAATTAGAAAAAACAACACACACACTCATCCACTACTACAACCTCAAACACCTTTTCGAACAATATGACAACCTAAACAACCAATATAATGACCTAAAGACAACGATATCTAATAACTCTAAATATTTACATGAACTTGACAATTATGTGAAAATAATACAATTTATTCGTACGAACATTAATAACAAAATTGATAATATAGAATTTCATACAAATAAAAATAGAAACAAAAGAGGCTTAATAGATGGATTGGGATCAGTTTTCAAAGCCGTTACTGGCAACTTAGATGCAGAAGACGGTAAGAGATATGACAAAATATTAAATCACATGCAAAAGAATGAACACAATTTAGAAAACCAATTAAAACTGGCATACTCGGTAAACCACCAAATTATAACAAATTTTAATAATACCATTTTGGACATACAACATAATGAATCTATTCTGAAATCCAAAATACTACAACTCAGTGAAATAATAAATAACATGCATATTCAAGATATTCTTTTTGCAAAAACTATATACGATCAATTAATAATCCTATACAACTCGATCCTAGATATCCTACAAGATATCGAAAATTCCATTACCTTTTGTAAATTGAGAACATTACACCCCAGTATAATACATCCAAATGAATTATTATCTGAATTACAAAAAATCTCTAAACATTATAAATCCCAATTACCTTTTGAACCAAACTCCGAGAACATTTTAGAATTTGAATCACTACTAAAAGTAGACTGTAAAGTTGAACTATCCCAAATAATTTACTTAATATCAATTCCCATTAACTTTGAAAAGGACTTTGAACTGTTTTACTTGTACCCTATACCAACAATATACGATTCAGAATTTGTAACGATTATCCCTAGTGCAAGATATTTTCTAAAATCTAATACTGAAATAATGCCTCTAAATGACATATGTACTGCAACCAAAGTTTATCAGTGCCCCAATAAATTCTACAACCACCATCAGTCATCATGTGAACAAGAAATCTTACAACAACAGTCCTCTACCCAGTGTCACTATTCTAAAATTAACATAAAAGAAAACCATATCGAAGTAATTCCGGAAATTAATAAATATTTGTTAATATTCCTTCACGAAGATAAAATAACGCTTAAGTGTTTAGATGAAATAAATATCAAAACTTTGCGCGGAATCTATTTAATAAAAAATGATAAAAATTGTGAAATAATATACAACCAACAAAAATTAATATTTTTGAATAAAGAACAAGGACAACCAATAATTTTACCAAAACTAAATTTCGCACTTAAAACTTCGACATTAACAAACTTTTCAATAAACCTAAACCCTGTGAAACTAGAAGACATTTCATTAAATCCTGTAGTAACTATTCAAGAAGAAGCCATCAACATCCATGTGCCAAGTGTATGGACTGTTTTGTTATATTTGTTAATAATAATAATTGGACTGTACTTCCTAATAAAATGGATAAAAACCAGGAAACTAAAGAAACCAACCATCAACTCAAAACCGGAAGAAGAACAAATTGAGCTACCAGGAGGTGCTCCTTTCTGATAAGGGAGGAGTTATAGGGTGGAATAGTGCTGACATAGACAGTTAATATTTAAGAACGTGACTTTATGTAGAATTATCATATTACATTATACGTAGTTGTAGTTTAGCCATGAAATATTATTGTATGTTTTAAGTTAGTCTTAGCTCAGAATTTGTACAAGTAGGAACGTCTAAAGTAAAATAAATACTTTTTAAAAACAAAGTAAATTTGTTTAACGTTATAATTTATATATATATATATATATATATATATATATATATATATATATATATATATATATATATATATATATATATATATATATATATATATGCACAATAATGTGCAGGAGTAACACAATTTAATTTTCTCTGCAGAATTAGTTTTTTATGTGGCTTTAAATTGTCTCCAAAATAATAAATTCAAGAACTACATCTGCTAATAATGCATGATCAGCTTGTAGTCGGTCTAAAGAAGCCGAGATTGGTTTTAATTGTTTTTCCAAATTTTTTATTTCTTTATAAATAACTACGTTATTTATAATAAAATTATATTTACGGTAACATAAACTAATTTGTATGATCCACATTAATTTAAAAAATAATTATTCCAAAAATATACAATGATCTTGCATACCTGAAAATATTAAACTTGCAACGCCAGAGCTCAGACTTCTTGCTTTGAAATATTTAGTCGACTGAACTGCAGTTAAAATATACTTCCCTTTTATAGAAATAGTAAACTTACAAGTGTTAACTTGTACACCGATCACATGCCTTGTATTCATGTTTCAACTTGCACAACACGACGAACGAACTTTCATGTTACATTTCAGTAAAAATAGATGAAAAACAAGAAGTAAGTTTTAAAATATTGCTTATAAATAAAATATTTTTCGAGTATTTATATGTCGGTTTTAAAAACGCATAGTACAATTTTAATAATTATTAACTTAAATTATGTATGGTTTAAACCAGTTTAGGACGGTTACAACCAGTTTTGACCAGTGTCCTGGTCAAAATCAAGAAAAGTTGTTTTTATAACAACCCTGACTACAAGTATGTGTTGTATGAATGCTGCACGTGAATAATTACCTCCTATGTTACGATGGTGGGGTCAATAAGTCCCTGTGTTTGAAAACAGGTGTCGTTGTTGAGGGGCGGTGGCATTACCACCAAGTACTGCCATCTACTTGGTGGTAATGCCACTCTTTCAAACGTCGCCATACATAATTTCAAACTGATTCATAGGTTAGTTCTGATTTGACATTCATTTGTATTAAGCGTGTTTGGTGTTTTTAAATAAAATGAAAAGGAACAATATCGGTCCGTAATTCGCTTTTTATTTTTGGAAGGAAAAACTTGCGAAGAAATAAGAGAGAAGCTAGATGCTGTTTATGGGGACATTTCACCATCAATGACAACCGTGAGATATTGGTTTAATCAATTTAAACGCGGCCGTACACCTGTTAAGGATGAGGAGCGTCCAGGACTCCCGGTAGACGTGGTTACTGAGGAAATCGTTGAAAAGGTCCACATTATTATTCTCGCTGTGCGCCGAATGAAAGTGCGCGAAGTAGCAGAGGCTGTTGGCGTGTCGTACGGATCGGCATTTAATATTTTACATGATAAGTTAGACTTAGCTGTCGGCCCGGTGGGTGCCGCGATTGCTTACGGTGGACAACAAGCAGATACGGAACACAATGTCGAAGCTGAGTTTGGACCTCTTTAAGCGAAATCCGCAGGAGTTTATACGTCGAGTCGTCACCGTCGATGAAACCTGGATTCAACGCAACACACCAGAGATTAAGCAACAGTCAAAACAATGGACTCTCCTGGATGAACCTGCTCTGAAAAAGGCAAAGACGGTCCCATCGGCTGGGAAGGTCATGGCCACGATTTTTTGGGATTCAGGGGAATAATCCTCATGGACTTTTTGGAAAAAGGTCCCACGATCACAGTTAAGTATTACAGTGATTTGTTGGATAGATTCAACGAGAAATTAAAAGAGACACGGCCCCATTTGGCAAAGAAAAAAGTTCTGTTCCACCACGACAATGCCCCTGCTCACTCATCTGGAATCGTCGAGTGCAAACTACATGAACGAACTGTTGCCGCACCCACCGTACTCGCCCGATCTGGCTCCCTGCGATTTTTTTTCTGTTCCCCTACATGAAAACTTGGCTCGCGGGAAGAAAATCAGCTCAAATGAGGAGATCATCGCCGCAACAGAAGCCTATTTTACGGGATTTTAAAATTCGTATTTTTTGAAGGGGTTAAATAAATGGCAGGGACGTTGGAAAAGTTGTATCGCCCTGAAAGGAGATTATGTCGAAAAATAAAAAGAAAAATTGTGAAAAAACTTCGTCTTCATTTCCAACACAGGTACTTATTGACCGAGCCTCGTAATATTTAAACGCATGCGGATTAACGATTGCTTAAAGAAAAGAGCACAACCGGGTACTGTATTTGGATGCTCCAAAAACGGGTGGATATCGTCAGAACTTTTTATTCCATGTACACAAAGTTGGAGAAGAGTAAATATAAGCAAGTATTTCTTCTTTTGGATAGACACACTTCCCATACTAAAATATTGAAGCTATATAACTAGTGTGCGACTATGGTATAATAAAATATCCTTTCCTGCTCATACAAATCACCGTCTCCAACCTTTGGACAAATCTTTTTTAAATCTCTAAAAACCAGTTCTAACGAAACCTCATCTTCTTGGTTAAGAACAAATCACGGATATACAATTAAACAAACTACTGTGTCAGAACTATTAAGAATTGCATATTCCAAATCAGTTCGTATGGATATTGCTTTGAATGGTTTCAAATCTACCGGTATTTGGCCATGCAACAGGCATGAATATGATGATGATTTTTGCGCTCCTATTGAAGACTCTTTACGCACTCCTCTGTTGGATATCACTAATCAAGAAGAACTTTCTGCAGTGGTTACACAAAAAAGAAATCCATGCGGAAGAAACGGGCGCGCCTATAGACCAAATAAAACTGCAATTAAATATTTTAGCTCCTATTCCAATAATAAACCAATGCAAGGGGTTCCATGGATGCTCTACCTCGTCAGTCGAAATTACGTCAACGCCGAATAAATAAAAAATGCGGTAAATAAAAAGAAACGCAGTAATTAATAAAAATGAATCGGCATCAAAAATTAAAAAGAAGAAACCCGGTTGGTTTTGTTTTATTTGTGGAGAAGATCGGGCGGAAAACATGATTAAATGCTTGAAATGCAAATCATGGGTGCACGATGTAGGTATGCGCTAGAGTTAACAAAACAAAAAGATTTGTATGTAATGATTGTACTGTAAACATATTAATAAAAAATACGTTTTAATTATTATGGTTGCTTAATTGAATTCTTAGGTACGACTTAGGCTATAAGTGATACGACTTAGGAAACTGGTTTCTTTAGTCGTACTGATGTAAGTTTTTAAGGATTTAGATTTTTTACGTCTATATAGCATATAGATTTTCTAATTTCGTTATAATACATAATTTTTATTTTTGTTTTTTTATTCATAACTTACATGTTAAAACTGGTCTGTCAGACCAACCATCAACTTATCTCTATTATATCTTAAAGCTAAGTACATATACACTAAATTTAGTCCAGTGACGACCTTTAGTTAGTTCGGTTGCTTCGCTGACATTATCACCCACGCACTATGCTCTGCTTTTAACACACACACGTTACACAAGTTTAAATGGCTTGGTTCTCTTCAATCTTCGGAGCAGTTGTTTATTGTCCAGCAGCTGAAGGATTTCTGCATTTTCGTGTAGGTGAAGCCTTCTTTCGTGCTTCTTCGCAAACCTTTTAATTTCTTCTTTAATCGTTGGAATGCCAAGATCTCTGTGAATATCATAATTTCTTACATACCATAGCACGCAGGACTTTGTTTTGAAATGTTTGAATGATTTTGATATTATTATCCTTCGCAAATCCCCAGAGTTGTATCCCGTAAAGCCAAGTAGGTTTAATTATCTGATTATAGATGAGAGTTTTATTATATAAGGACATGCAGGAATGTCTTCCTATTAGCCATGCATACTGTCGGTATTTTATGTTTAGTTCTTCTTTTTTTATTCTAATATGCTCCTTCCATCTTAATTTAGTGTCCAATGTCATGCCTAGGTATTTGGCTTTGTTTTCGTAAAGAACTACCGTCCCGTTTATGATCAGTGACGGAGGGTTTTTCAGTCTTTTATTTGTGTAATTGATGTGTACTGATTTATCTTCGTTGAGTTTGATTTTCCACTTTTTTGTCCAGTCGTATATGATATTGCTAGCTTTTTGTAGTGCTCGGGTGGAGGTAGCCTCATCTTTGTCTGTTATTATTAAAGCTGTGTCATCAGCAAAGATTGCTAATTTTCCTTGTTCTATGTCTGGTATGTCACTGGTATATAATAAATACAGGATAGGCCCGAGCACACTACCCTGAGGAACTCCTGCACGTATGGTTTTTAGTTCCGAATAAGCTTCCTCTTGCTTTACTCTAAACAGTCTTTCAGATATATATGAAGTAAGGATTTCAGCATAATGTTTAGGTAGCATTTTATTTAATTTATGTATTAGCCCTTCATGCCAAACCTTATCGAAGGCCTGGGCGACATCTAGAAATAGTGCAGAGGCGATTAATTTCTCTTCTAGGGCTTTTTCAATTATATCTGTTATTCGGTGCACTTGGTCTATTGTTGAGTGTTTTTTCCTGAAGCCAAACTGATGGTCAGGAATCAGTTTGGCATTCTGCATAATCGGTTTTAATCTTTTGAGAAGAAGTTTTTCAAATACTTTTGAAATTACAGGCAGTAACGAAATTGGTCTATACGATTTTACTTCATGAGGCGGTTTCCCTGGTTTGGGGATCATAATAACTTCAGCTACCTTCCAGCTGTCAGGTACATGTTTCAGTCTAAATGCTGCATTGAAGAGGTATGTTAACATGACTATCTCTTTTCTTGGTAATTGCTTCAGAATTTGACCAGTAATCAAGTCGAAGCCTGGTGCCTTCTTTGAGCTCAGGTTTGTTTTGATCTCATTTTCCACTTCTGTTGGAGTGACTGGAGTAATTTCCTCTGTTTTAGTATTATTGACTTCTTCGAGTTTCTCATGATTATACTGCAATTCGTTTGGTTTAAAAACTTCCGCTAAGTGTTCCGCGAATAGACCAGCTTTTTGTTTATTCTCTTTCGCCCAGTTACCTTGACTTTTTCTTATAGGAGGAATTGGCATGATCGGCCTTTTTATTTGCTTTGTAGCTTTCCACAGAGAGTAATCAGTTTCTTCGTCAGCTGTTAGATTTGTTATGAATAATTTCATACTTTGATCTTTTAATTTGCTGATTTCTCTTTTTAATTTTTGTGTTTTATTGTTTAGGATAGTTTTATCGGCTGGGTGTCGCGTTTGTTGCCAATTCCTTCTCGCTTTTCTTTTCTCTTTGACCAGCATTCGTATCTCAACTGGGTAATTGATTCCTTTTGTGATATGTGTTATCTCTTGGTATTGTTAAATACTGCCGTTTGTAATAGTCTGACGTATTTTCCAGTTTCTATATCCAGTTGTTCTGTTGTCTTTAGATTAACGTTCAGATTGATTTCTTTTTGTAGGTCCATTCTGAAACTTACCCAATCAGTAGTTTTATTAGCAAGTGTTGGTCTAGCTTCTTTTTTAATTATTCTTTCACTCAGTGTTAAAATAACAGCTGAATGATCAGAATTTAAATCAAAGTTTTCCTCTGTATTGATAAAGTTTGGTGAAATTTTCCTCGAAATAAAGAAAGTCTGGTATTTTGCCTCTGTCAGTAGGCCAGTACGTTGGCTTTCCTGTTGAGTGGAAATTACATCCTATTTCTCTGATAGCGTTTTTTAGTTCCCTTCCTTTAGTTGTGTTAAGTCTTGCTCCCCAGTCAGTGTGTTTTGCGTTAATGTCTCCTCCCATTATAAACCTTTCTCCCATATGCTGCAAAACTCTTTTGTAGTGTTCAATTTTTAAATTGTGTCTTGGCGGACATAATACATAATACCAATATTAACAAAGTGTTGAATAACACATTTAATTTCTATTTATTTGATAAATCCTAATTTTAATACGATTCTTTTCTTAAGAGCAACTTGAGCAACCTTACCCTAATATATGCGATATATACTAATTCAATAAATTTTCTGTATATTAACGACAAATTTTTACTTAATTTTCAAAGATCGGTTGTCATGAAACAATCCAGTGAGTTTTTTCGGCACAAATACACTTGAAAAAACTAGGAAAAACCAAGTTATTATAAATATTTAGGCATGTTAAAGAATAGTATAAGTTCATAAAGACGTATTTTTTTATCTTAGATTGTAAGGATTACAATTATTACATACAAAAAAAGAAAAATTAAAATCTGTTTCTGTCAAAAGATTGAAATAAAAAATACTGGAGTTTAAGTAAGAATAGAAAATAATGAGTTTTTAAAATATACATTTATACCTTGTTCTCTTTTCATTGTACTTGCCCATCATTATCTTCATTCACAGATCTATAAAAATTTTATATTTTGACCAATTTTGTTGCCTTTCCCACGCCTAGTTTATTACGAAGTTTAGATCTTATAAGTCTGTATGAACTGAAACTACGTTCAATTCCTGCAGACTTTGCAGGACTCTTGTGCAATTTGATTATGAAATAGAAAAATTCCTCATTAGATGCCGATTTTTTCTTACTTTTCATTTTCACAAGTTCACTTGCTGATCATTTGTTAACAACATTATTTAAAAACATTGATTCCGGATACATGTCATTATCCTTAATTTTAAAAGACTTACATGGTACTAAAAAGTCTTGGTTATAATTAATTCATAAAATTTCTGCTTCCGAATCCATATTTGTTGAAAGTTTTGTCCCCATATATTTCGGATTAGTAATATGTGTAAATAAATGAACAGGGCTAATTGTTTCTTTAAAACGGTTGTCAAAAACTTATTTGTATTGAATTAGATCAGGGTTTTCAATTTAAATCCAACCAGGCTTAATTTTATTTTCACTGTCGGTGCAAACAGCAAAAATGACATTATAAAATTGTTTTTTGCACATATTTATGGACTCGCAGGCAATTTTTGCACAGTATTCTGCGGTTTTCTTAACTGGTTCACTTTCTATTGTTTGTAACACAAAAGTCTTTTCACCGGTATGGATACTACTGGAAATTATTGGATCATCTCTGATACTTGATCACCCGTCTAATAATAAAGTTAAGGAACAATTTTCAATTTTTTGCTGCTTCGTCTAGCAATTTACATCCTAATTTATGGCGATTAGATCGTTACAATAAAGTTTGATAAATTGCACTAACGTTTTTTAGGTTGTTCTTTTATTTTACCGTCCGAATCATTCATCACTAGTATGGACGACAATGATGAACTTGCACTTGTCACTATTTTTTTACTTTATACAATTTTGTAAATATTTTTTAACTTTCTATTTTTGAACTTATTAATATATCACAATGTTGGATTTGGTTTTACCATCATTTGTTTTCACAACATTGGTCCAGTCTAGTGACTGTTTTCTCCCAGAACCTTCTACTTTCGGCACGTTATATTTGAAACTCAACTACGAACTAAATAGTATGTTCATCCAGAAACCAAAACCCAAACGGCACGGCAAGCTGATTATTACAAATGCACTAGAAGAGTATACGCATGAAAATATCACGAATAAACTTGTACAGTTTAGTAAAAATCGTATTACATTATATTGTAATTAGATATGTAATAAACTAATATTTGTTGTAATTATTATAACTTGTATTACATGAACTATGTAATTTTTGTAACCCAGAAATGGATTAGGTTTTTTTCCAAAAAACTGGGCACTTCTCAAAAAAAAAACGGGTTTTTGACAACCCTGATCGTTAACAAGACAATATCGAATCGAATTTTTCACAACACTCCTAATGTTTAGTTACTGATGTGATATTTAATCTTGATATTGTTCATTGAAATTTAATTAACCGCTGTTTAATAAGCAATAAAGATAAGTAATGAGTATTGTTAAGCAACTGAATGTAATTTGCAGACATAACTTTTCATGTTGTAGTAAAACTTGAAAATAAGTTTATATCTACGTATTTAAATATTAATTTACTTTCTTGATTTGTAATATTTAATCAACAGATACGGGTTCTAATAAACAAAAATGTCCGATGAAATTCGTTGTTCTTTTATTGTTGATGTTGGTGAAAATTTCAAATATTGGACAAACTTCATTTTTATTTATTTCCATTCATAAATAAAAATATTACACTTCCGGTTATGTTGTACAATAATATATTGTTTTACTTTCTACTACTGACGCTAATGCAACTGTTCTTATTACTTTAAACTAAATATAAATAAAGTTCTAAAACAAGGACCTAACATATCAAACATACGACATTTGTAAATGTATCACATTTCCGTCAGTTGTACGAAATAACACATTGGCAACTTAAAATTGATCGCCAATAGCATAGATACATGTGCGACAGTGGCGGATTGCGACACAGGTACAAGATCACAGTTTACTCCTCAGTATCTTAAGAGCCTCAATAGTTAACTTATGCTTCAAGCACATTATCTTCTAGAAACGTTAATGGTACAAACAAAATATTATTTTTCACTTGAATACAGGGTGTTTCAGGACTAGTGTAACAAACTTTAACAGCTTATTCCTGAGGTCATTTTGAGCCAAAAATGTCATATGAACATAGGTCCTATTCCTTCTAGTTACCAAAATACAAGAGGTTGAAGTTCTATAAATAACACGAATTTTTCAAATTTTTTTAATCAAAATACTTTCGGAAAACAAGAGTTTTATTGAAAAGTCATACCTTATTTGTCTTAATTAATTTTATTTATTAATATTAATATGCTTACGAGTTCCAGGCGCTCATTTTGAGCACTTGCTGTAATTTTTTTAAAATTTGTTATCTTATTTCATATTGTGTTAACCTATTCCATGTTTGGTTCTATGTCTATTTAATTGTGTCATTTTATGTTTTGTTCTCTAAATCGTATTCGTTAATATTAATAAATAAAATTAATTAAGACAAATAAGTTATGACTTTTCAATAAAACTCTTGTTTTCCGAAAGAATCTTGATTACAAAAATTTGAAAAATTCGTGTTATTTATAGAACTTCAACCTCTTGTATTTTGTAACTAGAAGGAATAGGACCTATGTTCATATGACATTTTTTGCTCAAAATGACCTCAGAAATAAGCTGTCAAAGTTTGTTACACTAGTCCTGAAACATCCTGTATATAGAATTTGTTTTAATTTATAATCATTATGATTTCAGTAAAGCGTATATTTATCAACTCTGGCGTTATGTTGAAAACGATGTTGTTTCTCTATTTTAAACGTCAATTGCAGAGTCAGGTAACTTAGCATATCCCATGACAGCGATTTAGTATTGAACACTTTTGAAGATGGTAGCATATACAGTAATATAGGGTATGTCTTGTTGATTGTAAGAAAATAAATAATTGTTCAATATATTCCAAAATATTTTATGCTACGATATATTTTCATTCAAATGAATTTTCAATCAGAACTATATTCCGTTTATTTTCCAAACAATCAATCAATTAATACGTATAAATGCATAAAATAATAGCTATTTATGAAACTAGTAAGGAAATGAAGGTTATTACCTTACGCATGTGAAATTTGCAGAACGAGGCGTAGCCGAATATGTAAACACATAAATAAGGTAACAACCTATTTCCTTACTAGTTTCATACAATATTTTTTCTACTTTCGTTCTAATAAATACGAAAGAGCGTTTTTGAAATTATGAAATTTTTACATATTAATGACAATTATAGTAATAATAATAATAAGTTTATTTAGCTAAAAAGCTATATAAATACAAACATATACAACCAATAAGCAAATATAATAAATACAAAAACGACTTATAAGACTTATGTCTCACTCAACATTAGTCTAAGTTTAGTTTTAAATTTATTTTTCATTTCTTCCGGCAACAAATTATACTCTCTAAAGCCGTTGTAAAATAAGGTATTTTGCGATTTAGTTAACTTTTTTCTTTTTATAAGAAAGTCACCCTGACTTCTAGTATTATATATTGTATTCATATATTTCACACTATCAGCAATGTATTGCGGCATTAATCCCAGTTTTATTTTATACACAAAAACTAAGCAGTTGTACTTAATAAACGTTTTAACATTGACCCAACCTAATATTTGCAACATACTTTGAATGCTAGTGTATTTGTTACATTTTAATATAATTCGCATTCCTCGGTTTTGAAGTAACTGTAGTCTATTAATGTCAGTTTGTTTACACATATACAAAATTGTTGAAACATAAGTGAAATGAGGAAGAATGGTGGTGTTATAAAGTAATTTTCTCGTTTCAATAGATAAATAATTACCAATTCTATTTAAAAATCCTACTTTTTTGGCAATTTTTTTACACAAGTAATTAATGTAATCTTCGAAGTTCAGTTTCCTGTCAATCATTATTCCTAAATACTTATACTCAGTTACAACTTCTAGACTTACATTATCAATCTTAACTTCCATATTGTCAAATTTAAATTTAATCCAATTTTTGTCATTTCCCAATACTATCACTTTACTTTTGCTGGCGTTTAATTTTAACTTTTTAACCATTGATCTAGTTGTTCTAATTCTTTATTTAAATGATTAACCATCAATTCCTTTTATGTAAACTAAAGTATCATCAGCAAATAAATGAAAATCACAACAGCTAAAGTTCCTTCCAATATCGTTCAAACAATAAAAGAATAACACATCAGAATTCGTCTACCAAGATATCTGTTGCTATGTTCCCTCATTATTTCACTAGTTAAATAATGCAGTTCATTATATATATATATATGTATATATATATATATATATATATATATATATATATATATATATATATATATATATATATATATATATTATGTAACCCTATTAGATGACGACATAACAAATATGTGATGAATGTCTAACGGAATATCTCACGCTGTAATAAGAACCTTTCTGATAAGACACACTATAAATACGTGTGAAACAAAGACATGTTATCCTTTTTACTGTGAAAACTCTAAGTTACAACTGCTAAATAAAGTCTGTGTTGAAATCAAAATATTGTTTTTTTTATTATATATCGACCACGATCATATAATTGGCGCAGTTCGGGTAGAATCACAAATAAAGAAGTCAGTGTGCTCGATAAATTCGCCGTAAATCTGTACAACGCTTTATTCAACAATTTCAATTGTTGCTCAGTGTGATCGAACCAAATAACTAATAGTGCGAAGAAACTCGAAGCCTAACAAGCAAGAAGCCTTCGTAAAAGCAAAGCTATACCAATAAGCCTTCGCTTTAACCAGCAATCAACCTAAACAGTGGTTGCACCAGAGGTCTATTCATACGACCCATCGAGATCAGCGATCAACCTAAACAGTGGTTGCACCAGAGGTCTATTCATACGACCCATCGAGTTCACCAGGTCAAGCAGTTCGCAGAAAGAGGCATCCGTCAACTGAACGTCATCAGCCCCTCGCAACAACAGAGATGTCAACAATACAGATACTCACAATAAGTCTGTAAGTCTCATTGTTTCTTTATAATTTACCAATCACATGTCAGATAACGAATCACAGTCATCTGATACAAATCAAGAACTTGAATTACTAAGTATCTTATTAAATAATATTACTTTACAACCAAACAGGTTGAATAATTCTGAAATTCATAGTATAACTAATACAAATAATTCAGAAATCAAAATGACTACTTACACTGATATCAAAAATCTCGCTAGTGTCATCCCTGAATATAATGGTGATGTAAATAGATTACCAAATTTTATAATACAAGTAGATTTGTTCTACGAAATTTTACAATCAACAATTATAAATGCATTGCAAACAAAATACGCATTTTCCTTAGTTTTAAGTAAATTAACAGATAAAGCTGTAAATCTAATTAACGAAAATATTTTTAAAGACTGGACAGATTTAAAAAGATATTTATCCGAAAATTTCGAAGATAAACTCACTAAAGAAACTATTTTATTAAAAATTTTGAATACTAAAAATACGAATAAAATATATGACACTTTAATACAATTTAAAAATGATTTTGCAAAATATAAATCAAAAGTTCACTTATTACCTTATAATACAACTCAGAAAACTATATTAATAAATGAAATACAAGAATTAGTCGTAAAACATTTCATTACATTATTACCAATTCACGTCCGAGGATCTTTTATTACTAACAACCCCACTACATTAGAAATGTGTGAAAATTTATTAACAAACGATTATAATTATGCACTTCAAACTTTTAAAAGTCCATTGTTAAGATCAGACAATCCTCAACAATCACAAAAAACATTCCACAATAATATACCTCCACAAAAATTCCCAGGGCAACATTTCCCTTCCAAACCCATAAATGTTCAACAGAATTCTAATAAACCAAGCACGTCTTTTGCTCCTAGACAAAACGCTTATAATGTTGTTAGAACTAGACAACAATTTAAACCTCAACCTATGTCCGGAATAACAAAAACCACAATCCCTATGAGTACACAAACAATAAAACAAAACTATTTACAAGAAAATATCGAATACGAACCCGAAAATTTTGAAACATATTCTCAAGAAAATCAAAATCTTGACGAAAATCCAGATTCTGAAAATTACTCAAACGATAATAATTTTTTAGAGTCCATAGAGCCCCTAAGCCAAGAAACATAGTTATGACTTCAATCACAAATAATATTCCTGTTATTAAATTATCAAATTATAAAATATTAATAGACTCAGGATCAGATGTAAATCTTATTAGCGAAAATATGTCAAAATTATATAAATCAAAAATTGTAAGTGAGAATTTGACCTTTAAAACAGCCAATTCAAAAGTACATTGCAAAAATTCCATAACTTTAAAAATCTTTAATCAACCTCATAAATTTTTTATTCATACTTTTAATAAAGATTGCGACTTATTATTTGGTATAAATATATTAAAAGACTTGAAATGCGAAATAAATTTTGCTAATGAAAAAATTAAAATAAAAAATATAGAATTTCCATTTATTCCAATGTCAGAATCCAATTTTTGTAAATTAAATTTTCGATCAGAACATTTAAATAACACCCAAAAACAAAAAATTAACAAATTACTAGAACAATATCCTAAACTCTTCCCAAAAGATGGCGAAAATTTATCATGTACTACTCACACTAAACACAAAATTCTGACTAAAGACAATACTCCTATACATACGAAAAACTACCGACTTCCACAGATATATGAGAATGACATTGAAGATCACGTACAAAATTTATTAAAAACCGGTGTAATTAGAAAATCAAACAGCCCTTATAATTCCCCTATTTGGATCGTCCCAAAGAAAACAGACGCATCAGGAAAGCGAAAAACACGCCTCGTAATAGATTTTAGAAAATTAAACGCAAATACTAGAGAAGATAAATATCCCCTCCCTAATATTGATACACTATTAGACAAAATTGGCAAACCAAAATTTTTCACAGCCCTTGATTTACATTCGGGATTTCACCAAATTTCGGTAGAAAAAGACGACATAGAAAAAACTGCCTTTAGCACCCCATCAGGCCATTACGAATTTATCAGAATGCCGTTTGGACTTATTAATGCACCCGCGACTTTCCAGAGAATGATGAATGAAGTTTTAGGTGATTTAATTAACAAAACTTGTCTTGTTTATATGGACGACATCATAATTTTTAGCAAAACAGAGGAAGAACATTTACAAAATTTAAAACTTGTTTTCGAAAAATTAAAAAATGCAAATTTACAAATACAAATTGATAAGAGTGAATTCATGAAAACAGATATAGAATATTTAGGATTTGTCATATCAGAACAAGGTCTTAAACCTAATATAAAAAAAATAGAAGCAATTAATAAAATTACAATTCCGAAAACACAAAAAGATATCAAATCATTCTTGGGAAAATTATCATGGTATAGACGTTTCATACCTAACTTTTCAAAATTAACGAAACCTTTTACCGAATGTTTAAAGAAAAATAAAACAATTGATATAACAAATAAAGACTATCAAGAAGCATTTCAAAAATCTAAAGAACTAATTAGTAACCCCCCTATACTAAGCTTCCCCGACTTCTCTAAACCTTTTATCTTAACAACTGACGCATCAAATTACGCCATGGGTTCAGTACTCTCGCAAGTACAAGATAACGTAGAGAAACCTTTAGCATACGCTTCGAAAACTTTTAATAATCATGAACAAAATTACTCTACAGTAGAAAAAGAGTTAAAATCCATAGTCTGGTCAGTGCAAAACTTTAGACCCTACTTATACGGTAGAAAATTCATTATTCGAACGGACCATAGACCCTTAATTTGGCTATTTAAAATGAAAAATGGAAATCAAAAATTGATGAGATGGAAAATTGAGCTTAGTGAATACAACTTCGAATTAGAGTATTTACCAGGTAGAATAAACAAAATTGCTGATTACCTATCACGAATAAGAGAACCTTTCAAAATTAATTATGTAACCGGAGATGTAACTAAAATAGATATATTTTGTCATTGCGTTTCTAAAGATAATCGTTTTGGTAAAGGATTAGCCTTACAAATAGATGAACAATTTGCTAGTAAAAAGTATTGCGAAAATAACTTCAAAAACCAAAATATAATTATTCAAAATTTTGAAAATAAAGTAATCTTACATTTGTATACAAAAGACACCTATAAAGAAAACGTTAACTTAAAACAATTAAAATCTTGTCTTATCTCTCTAAGAGATTATTTAATCAAAAATGATTTATTTGAAATCAACATGCCATATTTATCATGTGGATTAGACAACTTAGAAGAATCTAAATTAATTCAATTATTAAATAACATTTTTAAAGATACAAATATCCAAATTAATATTTATGAATTACCTCATAATCTTGCAAATTCACAAGAAATCGAGAATTTCTTAAAAAATCATTCAAACGAATCGGTAGACAGTTTATTAAATAACGTCGAAGATATAGAGAGAGAACTAGAAAGTTTATCAACCAACACTGTTCATTCCTCACCAGAAGAACCTATAAATGGTTTAAAATTTTTAGAAAACCGAATTAACGTTGCTAACAATCAAATAATAATACAGGAAGATACAGAAAATAAGGTAGAAACAAAAAGATTATTTAATCATAAAAAATTAAAAATTATATTTTCATTAAAACCAGAGAATAAAGAAACACAACTATTTGAATTTATTCAAAATTACATAGTACCTAAAATACGATATTATTGTATTTGCACGGACGAAATCGCTAACACTTTAAATAAAATAATACAGAGTAAGTTTGAATTCGGAACAGTAAATTTAATAAGAGTTAACCAACAAGTTGAAGACGTAGAAAACGAGAATGAACAGGACGAAATAATATTTAACTACCATCACGGAAAGACAAACCACCGTGGTATACTAGAAACTTATAATAAATTAAAAACAAAGTACTATTGGCCAAAAATGTCAGAAACTATAATAACATTCATAAATAAATGCGAAACTTGTAAGAAATGTAAATATGATAGACAACCCCCATAACTAGAAGACCAACTTACACCAACCCCCAACGACCTTTCGAAATTATTAATCTAGATATATTAATCCTCGATTCAAAATGCTATTTGACAATATTTAACCAGTTTTCAAAATACGCCCAAATATATTTTATAAAAAACACTGTTATAAATATCATTTCAAATTTCATTAGAGAAAGATTACAACCACAAATAATCATTTGCGACTCAGGGAAAGAATTCGATAATTTAGCGTTTAAAACTTTCTGTTACAACAATCAAATAAATTTCCATATTACACCCGTTGGTAATCCAAAATCAAACGCAATAGAAAGACTACATTCTAACTTATAGAACATTTGCGAATTTTATTTCAAAAATATCCAAATAAAAATTTAGACGAAATATTGACGATAACTATACTAGCTTACAACGGATACACATTACTTGAATTAGGTAAAACCCATATCAACGAATACGACATATACGCCTATTTCAACTATGACTTACAACCCCTATTTTCAAATTTTCAAACTATTACCGACATAGTAAACACGTTTAACAATAATTCTAAACCATTGCAAAAACTAAACCTTGACGCATTTAATGTAATGAATATGATTTATGAACATACAGAAAATCAAATCTACAAATTAAAGATTCACAAAAGAAATAAACGAGGTCTAATAAATGGACTAGGTACAGTCATAAAATCTATTTCCGGAAATTTAGATCAAAATGACGCAGAACATTACGAACAATTATTCAAACAAATTAAAGAAAATGAAAAAAAATTTACAAACAGAAATAAAAGATAATTTGTATTATTTGGAAGATTTTACTAAACATTTTAATGAACAAATTAATAAAGTAAATATTAATGAAAAGGAACTTTTTGACCAAATAAAATTATTAAAAGAACAAATCAACAAACGGGAATACAAAGATGCA